>CM035157.1:47717564-48464895 GCA_020205615.1 Panax quinquefolius | reverse complement strand
TGATATTTAATAAATGTATTAAATAAATTATGAAAATAGAATTAATGATTTAAAAATCATAAAAAATGATTTAAAGATTATAAAATATTTGAAGTTATAAAATATAACTTTTGATATTTTGTTATGAAAAATATTAATATTTTAATATTAATGATATTAGAATTATTTAATAATTATATTATATAAATTATTTTAAAATGATTTTAATATTATAAAAATCATTTTAAATGAAAATAAAGTGTTTAAAAATATTTTAAGTTATAAAATATAACTTTTTAATATTTAAAGGATAATTTCATTAATAATTTAATATTAATGATATTAAATTTATTTAATAATTATATTAAATAAATAGTTTTAAAAATAGTTTTATTAATTTAAAAATCATTTAAAAGGATATAAATGAATTAAAAATATTTTAAGTTATAATTAATGACTTTTAATATTTTGATAGATAATGCATTAATATTTTAATATTAATGGTAATTATTTAAAATGATTTTAATTGTTTTAAAAATCATTTAAGGGTAATATTAGTACTTTCAAAATACTTTGAGTTATTATAAATAACTTTAATATTTTGGCAATGGTTTCGTTAATGATTTAATAGTAATTAAATATTAATGATAATAGAATTATTTAACATTTAAATCATTTAATGATGATCACAAATTAATACGAAAATTTATGATAAATTATAATAAATATTTAAAATTTATTATAAGTCATTTAAAAATAATAATATAGTGATACTTACAGATATTGAACTTGATTAGAGTCTTAGACTTTCGATAATTACCCGATAAAAGTCGGTTACATAATCGACAAGTTTTAAATTTATCTGGACTTAGATATTTTGACTATATTAATATTTATTTGTGATTCAATGACTGTTGAATATGTGTGACAAGGTGATTAGGTTATGTGTTTCTTTGCAATAAGCGGTCTTTATGTGTTATAGTATGTTATTCTAATCGAATGAATGATCTTTATTAATGGTAAAGTGATATAAAAGATAAAACTAAGTTTAGCGTATTATTGTAAGTAGCAGAACAAAATGAGTATCCTACCTTTGCATTTCCTTTATGCAATGGACACGAGTAAAAAATTTCATAATTATATTATTATTGTACCATATTATTAACCCTAATTTTATATATATTATATCTTATCATTATTTATCAACATGATATTATAATATATAATTCATATATATATTCTGTTCGTTAATTTCTAAATATGGTTATACAAGTGTCCTCACTTGGATAATCATTATATTTAAACACATTATATATATATATATATATATACCTATTGATCCCCCGTATGTATACATTAAGTAAAAGACGTCTAAGCTATTTGACCCGGTGAATATTACAGTTAGAAATATCGTTGAATCCAATCAAATTATTTTGGTTCGGATTCCAGACTAAGTATGAACATCCCGATCAAGGAAAAACTTTTATGCGCCCAAGGCGGACAGAGTGAACGATAATATCATTCTTGTATGTAGTATTGATCAATACAGGGCACATTGGGATGATAACCCTCACGCCCGTAAGTTATGACGGTTTGCGGATGAAGTTCTGCTAAACCTATTCGAAAATTAAAAATAATGTTTATAGTATGTCTACTTACCCCTTTTATAGTCAGTACGTGGTTTTAAAAAATTTGGTATAGAATTGTTATGTTATTATTATCGGTTTAGTTTTACTTCACAACTATTAATTCGTTGTAGAAGTGATGTACAAAGAAAACATTTAATTCTTTCAGATAATTATATTTATAATTGTTATTAAATGCTCATTCTTGCTTTAAATTTAAATGTTTTCAGCTAAGCGTGATCAACCCGAAGGTTCAAACAAGAACAAGTGAAAAGGAAAGAAAATAGAATATATTTTATGGTATCTTTTGTAATAGTTAAACTATATTAAACCTATGATATGTATTATCTATCATGTAAAAAATTATAGTAAAGGTTGCGTACTTGGGATTAGACTCTGATATATGTAAGTTAAGTTTGATATTTATATTATTGTTATTATTATTAGTATTATTCCGCTCATAGAAATGGTATCGTAAAGCACCGAGTTCGGGTTTCAAGTACCTAAATTTGGGGGCTTTACATCAGTAATAAATTAGATATTTCAAACATATGGTAGATGATAAAAGTTTTCAACCATAATAACAGCGGAATCAACAATCCATTAGAAGAGTCAAGTAGAATATAATATCTACTATCTTCTCGAAACTAAAAATCCATCATCAATATTTTATTCTTGTAACATGCACCAATAAACAGTTCTTCGTTGTACCCAAGACAAAGAGAACTTTCACCACCTGTCTTTACCTGAAACACCAAAGATCTTATTTATACCAATTCACAGTTCATGTTTGTAATTATGCCATTAAATTCATCTTTGCACTACGAGCAAAGGCATATAACTATAAAACAATAATCAACAGTCCATCTTTACACTACGACCAAAGACATACAACTATAAAAAAAATAATCAACAGTCCATCTTTGCACTACGACCAAAGATATACAATTGTAAAACCAATAATCAACAGTCCATCTTTGCACTACGAGCCAAAGATATACAACTATAAAACCAATAATCCACAGTCCATCTTTGCACTATGGGCCAAAGATGACTTTCACCATAATATAAGCATGAGGATGATGACAATAATATATATAATGAATGGACAGAAATAATCAGAATAATAAGATAAAATAAATCTTAATAATTTTCAACTTAATTAACTAGAGTCCAAATTTCCAATATGATATCTAGAAAATCTATTAGAATTCTTGATACAATATAAAGTTCAAGTAAATATGAAGATTCCCGGCTCAAATATAATAACTTAAAACTGAATAGAAAGATTCAGGTCAAGATATTAGATGAAGCACAAACTATTAAGGATATTCTAATCATTTCATGACTTTTCACCATTTAATGATAAGCTGAAGAAACGAATAATAATATCTTACCATAATATGAAGTATGAAAGAAAATGATATCCCTTTACTATAAAAAAAACAACACCCCTTACCTTAGCACGTGACTTGATTCTGCTTTCTGTGAAATTGATCAACTTAAACAATGCTTGCATTCCTTATCTACACTTGGAGTAACCTTACACTTAACAAAAATACTCACAATATTGTAGTTAAATAATTTTATATTTGTAGTGTAGTGATGGTGTGTTTTATTTCTCATCTAAGCAATCTATTTATACTGGAAATTGAGGAAACAACTAGCACGCATGCTTTGACAAAATAACCAAATGAGGTATATAATAATACTGGTAGTGGAATTTATGGACCCACGGAGAAAATTAAACCCACTTGTACACATTTTAACAAAATTTGTTCAATAATAGAGTTGTGGTCCATATTACTTTAGGAAAAGTAGAGTGTCGGCAAGTCATGCTAGTCTTACTTTTGTAAAAAGAAAATTATTGAACAAACATTTGCATATCATACTTATCTTTAATCAACACCTTTTATTCATCAATTTATTTACACATTTTCAATCTTTCAACAATTATTAACATAAACTCACAATACTTCCAACTGGTCTAATTATATCATATCAAATAATATGAGTTACGGTGCAATAACTACTGTAACAATTACTGAATGAAAGACTGAGTGACTTCTTACGTAAGAATTAATAATATGAATCACTGTTTAATAACTAATGTGACAATTAATGAATGAAATACTGAGTGGACTTCTCACGTAAGAATCAATAATATGAATTACTGTGCAATACCTTGTGCTACTGCGGAATACCGTGTACTACTGTGGAATCATGCGTATTACTATATTTTTATCACCGGTATTTCAATAGTTAACGGTAAAAAAAATTTTGTCAATTTTTAAAAAGGTTATTTATGTCGCTTTCTATATCCGACAGTTATTTCGTTATGTGGTCCACCAATGATTGCGCCATCGTACGAATATTCCCCGACAAAAAGAATATTCCCTGACCAAATGAATATTTTATGACAACTTGCTTACTTTACAAAATTTGCACATATCAGCCATAACTATATCATTATATCAAATCAACACCTTACTAATTCTATTAAAAGTCGGGATCAACACCAAAACATATTTACCTTGGATTACATATAAACCAACTAATAATTCATTGTTCATTCAAGTTCTTTTTATTTATCGCATTATATTCCAAAACTTAAAAATGAATAACAAAGCTAAAGAAACCCATATATGACAATTTATTTTAAAAACATCAGTCAACTATTATGGTATTATCATCATTAACCAAAACTTAACTTTCAATTTAATTAATTTTAACAGAAACTAGACTTCAAATACTCCAATTTAGCATCAAAAACACCCAAATCAGATTTAAAATCATTAAGTTATACATTTTAAAACTTAAAGTTTGTTGCTAAAAATTTTGCTTGAAATTTTCCGTACCAGCCACCTCACGAAATTAATAACAAATCATACGTTAATCTTTAACAGTTCAAAATTTATGGGCCTATACTCAACTTATATATGTATAACATATCCAAAAATTTTAACGATCCAACGGTCGGATTAAAAATTCTAACTCACGCAATAGAGCTTAAAAACACTGATTTTTTGCACTATGAGTCCTTCGCATCAGTTTCATTCAAACAGTCACCATGAACAAACCACAAGGAATTTTTTAGTAATTCTTGATTCTATGTTTAGCTTACTTCCATGGCTTTCTTTTGATATAAAGTTCATCTCCAAACTCATTATACACAAAGAGTTATAGATTTTACAAAATCAAGTAGTAAACTATTTTTTATGAAAATTTTCATATTTTATTCTTCTTTTGATTTCCTGATTTCTTTCGTTTGATTCATGTTTTTATAAGTTTAACTCATCCAATACATACATAAATATGTACTCTTTACATAAATCATAAATCTATAAAAACTAAAATTTTAAAATACCTTTCTTGATTTCTTTTTCATTTCTTCTTTATTTCTTCATTTCCTTCTTCTTCTTATTCTTTATCTATTTTTCAGCAAAAATTCTCTCTCTCTCTCTCTCTCTCTCTCTCTCTCTCTCTCTCTCTCTCTCCACTGAACTGAGCCCCGTGAATGGAATAAAATGGGTGAATTATTTTGCTTTATTTCCTTTCTCTTTGTTTCTCCTTTTTCCTTTTCCTTTTGTTTTCTTTCCTCTTTTCTTCCTTTCTTTTCTTTTCCCTGTCTCCCATATGTTCCCCCATTAATTCCCACTTCCTCCCTCTCTTCTCTATTATCATCATTTCATATGCCACATGAGTGGTTTCTAGAAGAAATTAATTCACTCTCCTCTTTTATTTGCTCATTTATCCGTTTAATTGCCCATTTGATCAATACGACTTTTAAAAATTATCTTTTACATTAAAATCTTAATTCTCGTTACTCACTTCTTATTTATAATTCTCATTCATTAATTGAAAATTCTGATATATTAAAAATTAGAATAATGATCATAAAGAAAATTAGACTTTTATTTAATAAAATTTGGGGTCTTACAGCTCTATCTAATTCAGACCAATAAAAATCAAATCTTTTCAAATCGTCGACATTATATGTCGGCCTTTTCCTGAAAATCTCACCCTTCTGATCAAACAAATTCATATAGAAAATATAAAGGGTAAGAAATACCTAGGAAGAGGGAGAAATTTTTCATGCGTCGATAGTTTACATAAAACTCCATTTGATAAATGTTTAAAAGCTTGAATACATTATCAAATAGCCTACTTTGACCAACCATAAATTTATATGTGATTGTCCGTTTCGAATAATTTTGGTCTGTATGCGTAATATATGTTGTAAGCTTTCCAACGATATATTATACACTTGAATCAGATTTATATGGACTGAGATATGTCTTCCCAAAGCTTGGATCGCGAAAGGGTAAATTTAAAATTTTCTAAATTCTAAAGGTTGAAGATGAAGTGCAATCTAACTCGGTAGGATTCATGTTCAACACAACCCCATCATGGAAGCTCCCAAAATTAAGGTTAAGCATACAAATCAAGAAGTCTAGTTTATCAGAATGACAGAAACTGTGTCGCGAAAAATTCGTCGGAAGGCTGCGCGTGAAGGCCACATGCGCCTAAGCGCTGCACCTCACGAGTGTGCGCCATGTCTTGAATCTTGCTTATGCCTTAGCCTCACCCATTCCACCGCTCTAATCTCATTGACCGGCATCTCTTGCCTCAATTCGCCATATTTTATTATTTTATATTTATTTCCAGAAAATGATTTATTAATTTTTTTAGCATGAAAATTAATTAAAAATAGTTATAATGATTATTCAATTTTGAAAAATTTAGAAAAATTAATTATTAGCATATAATTAATGTTTCCACTAAACTTTTGGAATATTAATATATTTGGATAATTTTGGTTAATTTTCAATTAATTATGCAATGGTTAATTGTGATAATTAGCATGATTATCAAAAAAAATTCAAAAAATTACTATAACCTTTTATCGGCATAAAATTAATACTTCCACTTGAAATTTAATAATATTAATGTATTTGGATAAATTTTGGTTAATTTCCAATTAGTTATGCAATGGTTTATTAATTGTGATAATAAGAATAATTAGCAAAAAATTTAGAAAATTATAGTAACTTATTATGATGTTAAGCTACTTTATAATTTTTTTGGAAGAAATTACCATATTTGGGTATCTTTGGTTAATTTCTAATTATTTATGCAATGGTTAATTAATTGTGATAATTAACAAATATGTCAAGAAAATTTTGTAACCATTTTATGATGTTAAGATACTATTGTAATTTTTTTGTAAAGTAGTCATATTTGGGTATTTTGGTTAGTTTTTAATTTTTAATTAACTATGCGCAATGATTAATTAATTATAATATTTAACATAATTATCAAATAAATATAGTAGCCTTTTTATGATGTTAAACTCATCATTGAAATTTTTTTTGGAAGCCTTTTAATAGGTTTATAGCATACTTGGTATATTAGTTAAGTAATATTGCCTATTATTTAATTCCCTTTTGTTTATGTTTTGAAATATTAATCATTGGTGCTTGGAATTATGTTACCATGTTATAATTACAAATATACCCTTGTTCCTAGTGGGAGTAATTTTGGTGGTAGTAATTTTATTAAATTATTCCCTAAATTACACGTCTTTTACACTGAAAAAATTAAGTTTAAATAATTAGACATTTATACGGATTGTGATTCCTAAGCTTAGCGAAGTCTCCATTTTATATCTCTGTCATATTATTTTTATGTTAATTTGATTCATGCTGCAAAGATTCTTTTATATTGTGTTGAACTAATTGAATCTCTAATAAGATTCTCCCTTTTCTTTTCCTAAAAGAAAATGGACATGGCTAGGTTGCATCTCTTAACTACCAAATTCGACAGTTATACAAAGAAAGTTGAACATACCTTTAGAGAACATCTTTAGGTCATGTAGAATATGATTAAAATGTTAGGAGCTGTTGGCAACCCTTGGTTAGACGAACAACAAATTCGGGAAATGATATGCTCATTTCTCGATAATTGGAACAATCTCAAGGTTAACATAGCTCAAAATGAAAGTATTAAGTCTTTGGAAGATATTTTTCATCACCTTTGAGCGCTTAGAAGCTGAGTAGCTGGAGGTTGAGCGTTTAAGGACTAAACGAGCAGAAGATGAACGTCTAAAGGCTCAACAAAAAGAGATTGATAATGATAATTCTCCTCAGAATGTTACAGAGGTTGGTAAGAAGGAAAATGCCAAGTTGATTTGTTACAACTCTAGCACAACAAGACACGTCACTCATGACTGCACTGAGCCAAAAAAGGTACTCACTTGTCTTGATCAAACTATGTGTTTAGTGTTTTCCACAGTATTTGTTGCTCATTCTCTTTATGTGTGGATTATAGATTTCGGAGCAACGAAGCACATAGCATGAGATTGAACTGGGTTTGTGGAGTATCGTCAAGTTTTAGCTGGCAGAAAAGTACTAATGGGGAATGACTCCAGTATAGATGTTCTAGGAATTGGCACTTACAAATTGGAGATGCGAGGATACTCTGCATTGATTCTTCATGATATACTCTATGTACTAGATGTTAGACATAATTTATTCTCTGTTCTTGTAGTATTGTAAGACCTCACTAACAATTTTGTGAATAAAGATTTAATTTTCTCGAAATATTTTTTAATATTATGGTGTGGATTTGAGATAATGTTATAGTTGTGGGTAATATTTATAAATTTTGCAAAGTATGCAAGTTATTATATTATATTCGATTGGTCGGGAAATATTCGTTTTATCAAAGAATATTCGTACAACGACATAATCATTGGTGGACCCCACAACAGAATTACTGTCGGAATGAGAAAACAACAAAAATATCTTTTTATGAAAATAATGGCAGAAGTTTTACCGTTAACTGTAGAACTACCCGGTGGTAAAAAATACGCGTGGTTGCATAATAGCACACGGTATTGATTATTGATGCTTACGTGAGAAGTCACTCAATTTTGTTCAATTATTGCTATAGTAATTGCTGCATAGTATCTCACGTTATTTGATTCAATTATTATCGATATTTTATATATTATTAAATCAATAATTGAGATGATACAGTTATTCATATTATTATTGTAATATTGATGATGTCTAGAAAGTTCTGTCGAGGAAAGGTTTGGTCACCTAATTGCGCGCCAATAAAGAGAAATTTTTATTGGAAAGCCCTCTCTTTCCTGGGAACGATCTAGTTGTTAATATTGCGAGTTGTAATAATGATGAATAAATGTTGTTAAAAATATTGAGGGAATTTTTATGAAGTATTTGTTGTAAATTTTGCTTATTATTTAGACCCCCATTTACCCATTTTTTAAAAATAATCGGTAGAAAGTTATTCAGTATATATATAATGGGACCTACCTGTGATGGTGAAATGTTGGTGGGAGGGGAAGAAAAAATGGTGTGGGGGAAGTTTAGGTAAATGGAGGGTAATTATATATATATATATATATATATATATATATATATGATAAAGACATATAGGGTGGGGCCCACATGTTGGAAGAATGAATTGGGGGAGGGAAGAATCTGAAAATGCTTCACGGGTGGGGAAATTTTTTCTTATAACATGTGTTTATATATATTTATATTATAAAGTTTAGTTTTACTTGAATATTGTATTCTTATTTTTATAAAATAAGGACGTCCGTGAATTGCAGGATTTCAGCCCATGAATTTTCAAATGTTACGTCCGTGAAAAAAATTCTTAACAGGTCCCTTCCATTCTCCTATAAATAGGATGCTTATTTAGAATTGAAAATCACACCAGAATCAGAGAATTCTTCTTCTATAATATTGAGCGTATTTCTTTAGAGTTTTAAGAAGCTTTGAACGTAGAAAATAGTGAAAGTTTTCTTCAAGAATATCCCCGCTATACCAGTTAGAATACTCTTCATTTTAAGGTAAGGGGTATTATTTATTTCATATTTGCTTACGATATTATTTTTCGTATTCGTAAAAAATTTTATATCATTCAATATTCGCAAGAAATATTATCTTCGTTTAATATTCGTAAGGAATATTATATTCGTTTAATATTCGTAAGGAATATTATATTCGTTTAATATTCGTAACGAATATCATCTTTGTTTAATATTCGTAGGAATATTATTTTTGTTCAACAGTCGTAAGGGGTATTATTTATTTTATATTCGCTTACGATATTATTTTTCGTATTCGTAAGAAATTTTATTTCGTTCAATATTTGCAAGAAATATTATCTTCATTTAATATTCGTAAGGAATATTATATTCGTTCAATATTCGAAAGGAATATTATTTTCGTTTAATATTCGTAAGGGATATTATTTTTGTTCAGTATACGTAAGAAATAATATTTTCTCCCATACTCTGTAGTATGTAAGTAATATTATTTCATTTTCAGATTTCGAATTCTATACTCATTTTGTTAAAGTTTTAGCTTCTATACTCCATGAAATTAGTAGAATATCCTTGATATTTGCGCTTCATCCAGTATCTTTTCATGGAAATATTATTCTGAGCATTCTTGATAAGTTTTAACTTTTTCATGTCGGAATACTATTCACGGGGTTACTATTCCTGAAGTACTATTCACGGAGTACTATTCACTTGGTTAATATTCACTCGGGGTAATATTCATGACAAAAATTGATTTCTTTTTAGTCCAAATCATTTTTGATACAATATTATTCTTGAATTTTACTCCACAAAGTAGTATCATGTTGACAATTTGGGTATTATTGAATTCTGGATAAATTAAATTATAAATCTTTAAAAATTTATCCTTTACTTTCTTTTAATTGAATTCTTATATCATTATCATCATCCTCGTGTTTATATTATGATGAAAGTCATCTTTGGCCTATAGTGCATAGATGGACTTGGTATGATTATGACCAGGGTTTATTCTGTATAATCATGACCGTAATGTTACAAATGATGTGGTAAAAGTCCTCATTGGCCCGTAGTGCATTGATGGATAGTTTTTGGTATGATCATGACCATGGGTTCTCTTCAGCCAAGGGTGCAAAGATGAATTGTTTTATGGCGTGATCTTGACCGTTGATGAAAACATGAATATCCTTGGCCCATAGTGCATGGATAATTCGTGGTCGTGATACTAATGAATATCCTTGGCCCATAGTGCATGGATAACTCAGTGATGTGGATTATTTATTAAGCTGAGTCTCAGCGATAAAATGGATGATAAACTTTTTAAAGCATAAAAGATAATAGATATCATGCTCTACTTGACTCTTCTAATGGATTGCTTATTCCGCTGCAGTTGTTGATCTAAAACTTGTTGTCTATTATATTCTATCAGTTGTTATACTGTTGAAGTCTAAGGATAATTTATTCTGCATTATCTTCAGGAAATGAGAATATAGCTGCGACTAGTCAGAGAATGGAGTGACGGTCCAGATGTTTGCATTAGTAGTCCTCACTATTCTGTGAAATAGTGTGATAATAAATGTAATAATATTGAATTTGAGTTTGGATATTGTCTAGAAGACAATATTCGTGTAAAAACTCTCAGCTATGCCTTTGGTCGTATTGTATAATTAAGTTTGTATTTGAATTTTGTACCATGTAATTGGCGACTCGGAATGGGTGATGTATACCTTTTTTGGGGGCGTCACAAATAACTTTTGAGTCACCATTATTATTCACACCTCCTCATTTTAGCCACACATTTTCTTAACCTAACCCCACCAACTTAACCATGGTTAAATGGTGGGAAAGTGAAAAGCTAGCCACTTTTGTTGACATTACTTTTTGACTTTGACTTTTCGTATTTATACCGTATAATTTTTGTATTATACGTGTATTGTACTCCGTATAATTTTCATATTATACGCCGTACCATTCTCGTATTATACTCATATAAGATGTCATATTATACTCATATTCTTCTTTCATAATAATTCATATTATACTCAAATTCTTTTCATTAAATCTCATTACTTAAAACATGGTCGGAAAACTGCGTTTCTCGTTTTCCAAATTTTATTGGACATTCCGTCTTTCCCTGTTATTCTACCGTTTATGCGTTATTCGAAATATCAAAAAACTTAAAAACATATTTCAGTGAATAGTATTTTTCGCGACGTTTTCCTAAATTATGGTTAAACGATCAAAAAGTTAATAACAATATTTTTCGTCAATTTTATTTCGTCCGATTTCTACACGTTTTTTGAGAAAAACTTTTATCGGCTAACATTCATGACATATTACCGTCAAATCTTGAAACAGAATGTCATTATGACATACCAATCTCCCGAAAAGACTTAAGGTCAAACCCTAACTCGAATCTTTCTTCAGGTGAATAGTGCTTTTGCACAAATTTTCTCAATTTTTTTTTTATTTTCGTCTTAGAAATTCGTACTCATTTATTTTAGCACATAGCCAAAATCCTAACGTTTATAATCATCTTAACTCGTAGAAAGACTAATAAATACATAACACATAATATTATTAATAAAATTTCATTTCATTAAATAATAATTCTTACATCATAATTTACATGACTATGCGATTTTTCGGGTTGTCACAGTAATGCCCCCAAAATCCGATCTATATTCAAACCCAAGTTTTGTGCATCACGGTGCTACTCATTCCATACATACATCTCAATATCTTTAAGACATAATTAAATTTTCAAAATATAACAATATATTTTCCCTCAAATCACAGATTCTATTACCTTAAAATCTTCATACATACAAATAATGGTAATTACATTATTCTTTCCTTTATACACATGTGACTTTTATCCGCCACAACAAATACAAATAAAGTTAACAATTACATTGCAAGACTTGGTTTGATATTCTCTTCAATTTTCAGTAGATTCTTTAGTTCTTCCTAGTTCTAGTGAAAATGTTTTTATTTTAAAAGCAAGTGTGAGAATTCAATTGCTCAGAAAGTTCTAGCAGTTATAACAACAAAATCAAGAATCAAATATTCTTTCTTTAAAAACTTCAATAACTGAACAAGGGTTATGAAGCAACTTAAATAACAGGATTAATCTGATTCCTATCATTTTAAAACATCAATAACATCTATATTCTCATATATATTAACAACAATATACCTTTAACACTTCTAGGACCTAACACATCCTATATGACAATATATGTGAAAACAATCATCTTTTCGACATACATTTACAAGACACATTACATAACACATCGTGTTCTCAACAGTTATCAATATTATAAACAAAGTGGTGCCCTACCTAAAACTAATGAATTAGTTTCTCGTCTCATCTAAACTTACTTTATAGTGAGTTAGATCAGTTACTAGCTCATCTTAAAACTTTGCACATACAAAGAAGTCATTTAACTCGGTTACTACAAGCTAACGATCAAAAAGCACAACTGTACCTACACATTAACTAAATTAACATTTTCAAAATTCGTCCAACTAAAATAATTAGCATAAACTCAATCTTATCATAGTTCATGAATAAACAAAACTCTTTAAACTTGATCAATTTACCATAGAACAGTTAATCTTGATGAAACACATAAGTGTTCAAAAATTGGCACATGACCTTATACATAATAACATCTTGAAAAAACATAATACATTTACCCATAGATAAAACTTTCTTAAGTACGAAATTTGAGTAAGTTTAGGAAACTAGCATTTATTTCATCAATATGAATGAAGTTAGGAAACTTTTCTTAAGCGCTGCTTATAGTTTACACTATACTACTATTTGAAATCCCTATATATCACATAAGGATAACACATACCAATTAGTTATATATTTGACTTACACATTGGTTTAAATTAACTTTAGTTCTTAATGTTCGCGTTTTATAACTTAAGTTCATGCAACTAAACTTTAAACTCGTCTCTTGGCATCACGATGTTCAGGAACATCTCAACCCTTAAAATAATCCTCTACGATGGTTTTACATTACTTCTAGTTCATATCTTTTATTGTCCTATTTATTTAACTCAGAACACTTTACAAGTTAATAAATTAACTCGTCTTCTCGACGTTTACACGTCCTTCATCACTTTTCATTACTCCACGTTCAAACCATACACCCATGTGTATGCTAAGTACGTTTATCTTAGGCGTACGCTAAACGTCTTCGTCTGTTTAAATGTTTTAACGCTTATGTTATTCATCTTTTAAACTTACATTCAACCTTTACTTTTGGTTTTAATCACCCATTCTAGTGATACATTAAATGAACTTTACGTTCATAATCATTTTGTATATCTTCCCCACACTTTAAGTAATTAAAAGCTCTTCCTGGTCCTTCATTTACACTGCCATGCGGACGCCTGGATTCCTTTATAAACCTGTTGCGGTGCCCAAAGACGATAGCTAACATCCTGAATGAAGGCTGGCTCCCCATGCCTTGGCCGACGCTGCAACACCAAGCCCAATTTTTGAAAAGTTTTGCTAAGTGTTGAACAATACTTCTAACTCCTGTAACGAACGAGAATTATGTGTTTAATTTTAAATATTTATTGAATTAAATAAATATTTGAGTTAGCTTATTTATTAAGTTAAATAAATATTCAAAGAAATTTTTGTGTAATATTTTAATTAGGGAGTTATATTAATTAAATTAATGTATAATAATTTTATAGATTGAAGATTTAATTTAATGAAATAATTAAATTAAATGAATTGTTTAATAATTATAATGTTGTGTGATGGTGTTATTTTAATTTAATTGATTGATGGAATTAAAGGAATGATTAATTTAGAAGGTTACTTGTGACGCCCCCAAAATAGATCCACACGACCCATTCTAAGTCGCCAGATATCACACTATAAAAATCATTTACAAACTTCATTTATAAACTGTTGAACTGTCGTGCAGAATACGACCACAGTTAAACTAAGAGTTTTAATACAAATGTATGTAACTCTCATGATGCCTCGATCACAACCTTACAATGGTACTTTACATAAAAGTACAGTCAATAACTGTTTTAGAAATTAAAATCTAAGAAAAGTGCTCAAGGAAACTTTCGAACATGGGAGGCCATGCGTCTAGGTTATGATAGATATCATATGTCCACAGAATTATCCTTGGTTGACCCAATAGTCCCCAAAGAAAAACAAGAAGATTTCTATCATCTTCTTTCCAATGGTGAGTCTTCTCTTGACATATAATTATCTCCGTTGTCTCCAAGTGAGAATTATATTTCAAATAAACTTCAAGATTATATAGGTAGTGATCGTAGATATACTCAGCAAGTGGATGTGCACAACCATGTCTTATGATAACACGAGGTTGTATGTCATTAGACATCTTGTATGATAGTGGAAAAACACCCTTCCAAAGTTGGGTTCACCTCACCCTATTCGGTTCACCAAAATTAAATATCAAATGACGCGTATACAATAATTATTACACTTATCTAAAGTTCTCAATAAAATTATTTCCAAACTATTTAAGGAGAACCTCAACAGCTATAGACCACCGTTCTATTCTCCAATTACCCCCGCTCGACCCAGCTACACTCTTATTACCTAAAAGGAATTGTGAAGCAAAAAGGGTGAGCACAACTAGCCCAGTAAAGAATATCATGACTGAGGATAATTTACATAATCAATAGCCTTCATCAGTAATAAATCAAAGATTTAGAACATATGGTAGATGATAAAACTTCTCAACCATAGTTGCAGCGGAACGAGCAATCCATTAGAAGAGTCAAATCGACCATCAGGTCTATTATCTTCTCCATGTTAAAAGTCCACCAATAATATTTTATCTCTGTAACATCAATCAACAATTCATGTCCACAATCATATGAATAACTTATAATCATAATTGTGATTCTAAATTCCTCTTCACACCCAGGACGAAGATAATTTTCATCACCTATCTTCACCTGAAACATCAAAAATCATGGTTATACCAAATCATAATTCTTGTTCATAATCATACTAATAAATTCATCTTTGCACTACGGCCAAAGATATTCATTAACAATTCATCTTTGCACGACAGGCCAAAGACATAACACTGTATTTTAGAAGAGTCAAGTAGATTATGATATCTACTATCTTTTACGAATTAAAAGTGTATAATCAATATTTTATCGCTGAGACTCAGCTTAATAAATAATCCACATCACAGAATCACCCCTGCACTACGGCCAAGGATATTCGTTAATATCACATCCATGAATTATCCATGCACTATGGGCCAAGGATATTCATTATTATCACATCCATGAATTAATATTTCTTTGCTGAGACTCAACTCAATAATTAATCCACATCATCGAATCATCCCTGCACTACAGGCCAAGGATATTCATTAATTATCACGACCACGAATTATCTATGCACTACGGGCTAAAGATAATCGTGTTTTCATCAACGGTCATGATCATGCCAATAAACAATTCATCTTTGCACCCTTGGCCGTAGAGAATCCATGGCCAAAAACTGTCCATCAATGCACTATGGACCAATGAGGACTTTTACCACATCATTTGTAACATTACGGTCATGATTATACCGAATAATCCTTGGTCATAATCATACCAAGTCCATATATGCACTACAGGCCACAGATGACTTTCATCATAATACAAGCATAAGGATGATGACAATGATATAAGCATTATTCAAACGAAATCAAGAATAAATATTAAAGACTTTAAATTTATCCAAATATTATCAATCACTTAATAAACTCATAATCTAATATTATTAATATTATAACAATATTTTAATCACTTCTTAAACTTATAAACAATTTATTTCAATTTTTACACTTTACCAAATAATGCATTTAATCATTCAAAAATGCCATACTCATAAGATTTCATCACTAATAATCAAATCACTCATCAAACATTTGCATATACCCTATATAGGATTCCCAAGCCATAAAATCCTATTTTCCAATTTTGTTACTTCACATAACATATTTAATTCATTTACTCATAACTAGTTCATTTTTATGAAAAATACCAAATCAGTCCCAAAAAATATTTCTTTTCTGGGATTTAGCAGAATATAGTCCCATATTGAACATATATTTTTCTCGGAATTTTTAAAATTCATTTTCTATTTTTCATATGGCCAAAACTGCCGAATATTTAGACATTTATCATAAATTGTACATTTGTCCAAAAATTTAAATTTACAAATATATACTCTCTTTATATACATGTACTCCCAATAAAAATTTCACCAATTTTGGAGTTAACCACAAGGAGTTATAAGGGTTTACTTTTAAAATAGTCTTTTCCCATAAAATCCATAACTCTTAATCTATACATCCAAAAATCGCAATCTTTGGACACAATATAGAAAACTCATCAAATTATCATTTCAAATATTTTTAGAATTTTTGAGGGTCAGAAAAATTATGAAACTACAAATGGATTTTTCACCCGCCATGCGGTAATCGACGTAGACAGATCATTAATAAAGAATGAATACAAAGGATCATTCACCATGCATGCGGTAATCCACATAGACAAGTTATTCCAACAAAATAATAAAGAATGGAATAACAAAAGAATTCACCATGCATGCGATAGATCGCATGCATGATTATTCCCAATGTAAATAATAAAGAATGGAACCAATCAATGCGTAATCCGCATGAACGGATATTCCAACGAATAATAAAGAATGGAACCGGGTCATGCATGTCATGCACGCACGTGA
The DNA here is from genome assembly GCA_020205615.1 of Panax quinquefolius. Lineage (NCBI taxonomy): Eukaryota > Viridiplantae > Streptophyta > Magnoliopsida > Apiales > Araliaceae > Panax > Panax quinquefolius. Next base: position 48,447,662 of record CM035157.1, on the reverse strand, counting down.
TATTCCAACAGAATAATAAAGAATAGAATAACAGAAGAATTTCACCATGTATGCGATACTTCACATATACAGGTTATTCCAACATAATAATAAGGAATGGAATAACAATAGCTCTATTCATGAATACGAAAGAAATAATACCCCTTACCTTAGAAGAAAACTGGATACTGGAATAGTGAGGTAGCAGACTTCTCTTCTTCTTTCTCTCTATAATAATTGCTCTATAGCTTTAGTGAATTGGTGAGAAATGAAGGAAGAATGAGCTTCTATTTATAGGAAAATATAGTTTCAATAATTGCACGTTTTGGGGCTCAAAATATTACAGTATAATACCTTCCTCTCTTTTTTTTCTTTTTTAATTTAGTCCTGCTAGTGTTATCAAACTTGCACCACCTCCCCTAATAGTAAATAATGTGAATTAATAATACAATCATGTGACTCAATAGTTATAATAATGTGAAAATATGAATTACAGTTTAGTACCTCCATCTATACCTCCATTTTTAACTTAGTCATGCAAGTATTATCAATCTTACACCAACTCCCCTAATAGTACAAGAATGCGAATCAATAGTACACACATGTGAACAAATAGTTATAATCATGTGAATTAATAGCAATTAATTGCTCATTTATTCGATTAATTACCCGATTGGTCAATATAACCTCCAGACATCAATTATTATCGAAATAAATGTCGATTTCCACTAACACTAACAATCCCAACACAATGGAAATATTTTTCTCAAAAATTTTATTTTTGAAATTTCGAAGTTTGATTTTTTCTGAAAAAGTCAACTATTGACTTTTTTGACCAAAAAGTCAACCCCATCAAATTTTGTGTTTATAGTCTATTTCTACTAATTTAATCGTTCTAGACTCAAATATCACGTCCGCGTCTCCAAATTCAACTCTGAACTCAACTTCAATTTTTAATAACATTCATCATTAATATTATAACTTACAATATTTAACAACCAGATCGTTCCCAGAAAAGAGGGGGCTTTCCGATAAGGATTTCTCCTTATTGGCGCGCAATTAGGTGACCAAACCTCTCATTGACAAAACTTCTAGACATTGTCAATATTTTAAATAATAATATGAATAAATTTGACGTCTCAATTATTGATTTAATAAAATATAACATATTATGCACATGATACTATGACAATAATTGAATCAATAATATGAGAGATATGATGCAGCAATTATTGTAGCAATAATTAAGTATAACTGAGTGACTTCTCACATAAGCATCAATAATCAATACTGGTATTACTTATGCAACCCACGCCAGATTCTGCAGTACTTTTACTACTAGGGTATTTATTTTATGACAACTTGCTTACTTTGAAAAATTTTCAAATATCACCCTTAACTTTAAACTTTTATCAATTTAACTATTTACCAAAATAGAAAAATTGAATACTTTTATTTCATAAAATTCAGGATCTCACAATCTCCCCTCCTTATGAAATTTCGCCCTCGAAATTTACGTACCTGGTAGTTCGAAGAGATGAGAATATCTTGCTTTCTTTTTGGATTGTACCTTCCCGGTTATATCCTTTGTATTATGATTTTTCCATTGCTCATCTCCGATTATTTCGGATATCATCCTAGAATATATCTTCAAAATAAAGGTTAATTGACATATCACAATTTGTCAACTTATCAAGTAAACAATTTCAAATTAGGTAAGTCACACACTAAATGAAGTATATAACTCGCCTCCCTCCTAGTTCTGACTCTTATATCCAATCGTGACCATATCCCTAAGCTCGATACCATTTAGATGCCCCCAAAATAGGTCCACACGACCCATTTTGAGTCACCAGATATCACACTATAAAAATCATTTACAAACTTCATTTATACAACTGTTGAACTGTCGTGCAGAATATGACCACAGTTAAACTGTGAGTTTTAATACAAATGTATGTAACTCTCATGGTACCTTGACCACAACCTTACAATGGTACTTTACATAAAAGTACAGTCAATAACTGTTTTAGAAATTAAAATCTTAGGAAAGTGCTCAAGGAAACCTTCGTACATGGGAGGCCATGCGTGTAGGCTATGATAGATATCATATGTCCACAGAATTATCCTTGGTTGACCCAATAGTCCCCAAAGAAAAATAAGAAGATTGCTATCATCTTCATTCCAATGCTGAGTCTTCTCTTGACATATAATTATCTCCGTTGTCTCCAAGTGAGAATTATATTCCAAATAAACTCCAAGATTATATAGGTAGTGCTCGTAGATATACTCAACAAGTGGATGTGCACAACCCTGTCTTATGATAACACGAGGTTGTATGTCATTAGACATCTTGTATGATAGTGGAAAAACACCCTTCCAAAGTTGGGTTCACCTCACCCTATTCGGTTCACCAAAATTAAATATCAAATGACGTATACAATACGACACACTTATCTAAAGTTCTCAATAAAATTATTTTTATACTATTTAAGGAGAACCTCAACAGCTATAGACCACCATTCTATTACCCCCGCTCGACCCAGCTACACTCTTATTACCTGAAAGGAATTGTGAAGCAAAAATGGTGAGCACAACTAGCCCAGTAAAGAATATCATGACTAACGATAATTTAAATCATCAATAGCCTTCATCAGTAATAAATCAGAGATTTAGAACATGTGGTAGATGATAAAACTTTTCAACCATAGTTGAAGCGGAACGAGCAATCCATTAGAAGATTCAAATAGACCATCGTGTCTATTATCTTCTCCATGTTAAAAGTCCACCAATAATGTTTTATCCTCAGAACATCAATCAACAATTCCTCATCCACAATCATATGAATAACTCATAATCATAATTGTGATTCTAAATTCCTCTTCACACCTAGGACGAAGATAATTTTCATCACCTATCTTCACCAAAACATAAAAAATCATGGTTATACCAAATCATAATTCCTCGCTCATATTCTGACCCCAACTTATTATAAATAAAATTATGAATTTTCTATTCATTATTCTAAATTAATAAGGTGTTAATTTGATATAATGATTTTCATCGTTATCATATGGGTGAAATGTGCAAATTTTGCAAAATAAGCAAGTGGTTATAAAATATTCATTTTTTCATTATTCGGTGTTAATTTGAATATTCTTTTCAAAATAAGCAAGTCGTTATAATATTTTTGTTTATTCTTTTGGAATATTCGACGGAATATTACGCATTTACAAGCAGCCCATTCGTGGGGCTCATAATGTAATAACCGCTTTGATGAAGAAAACGACAAAGTATGAGTTTTTATAAATAACGGCAGAAGTTGTTATCGCTAATAATCGCTTGAATACCCGTGGTTAAAATACAAGAATACGCGCAGTGGTGGCACAAGAAGACACACCAGATGTGCACAAAGATTATTGAATTATTGATTCGTACGTAAGAAGGCACTACTCAATAATTGTTACAAAGAGTTACTATTCAATATTTTATTTTATCGATTCAATAATTGTCATGCGCTGATAGTTTATATTATTGTTGTTTCAATAATTGTCACCGCATAATATTTTCCATTATCGATCAATAATTCATATTATTTGAATAATATTATTAGATAACATTATTGGCAATGTCTAGAAAGTTCTCATCTAAGGAGAGGTTTGGTCACCTAATCACGCTACCAAGAAGGAGAAATCCTTATCGAAAGCCCCTCTTTTCCTCGGAACTACTTCATCATTATAATTGTGATTCTCGTAATATTATTTATGAATAATTAATTATTGATTTATATGATAAGGAAATATTTATTTGATGTGGATATAAATGATGAATTTATTTATGTGGTTATTAATGAAGGAATTAATGTCGAGGTGTTTTATCAGTATTTTGTCAAAGTGGAGGTATTAAAATCATCCGGTTTATGGATTTCGGGATATTTTCTATTGGGAATTTGGAAAACTTTCTTCTAAAAATTGTAGAGAATTCGATTTCAGGTAGAATGGACATAAAATTCATATTTTTCTGATAAATGGGCTATTTTCTATGAATTATTAAAGTTTCGATAAATAAAATAATTTTTTATTAAATTTATGGGGGGACCCACTTTTGGTTGGTGGAATACACACACGGGTCAATAAATTCTTCCAACATGGCATTTCAAAATTCAAAGCATGCGAGGAATTGTAATTAATAATAATATTATTTTATTATTTAGTCTCCTTTCATGCTCTAAAGATTTTCCTATAAATAGACGCCTAGGTTAGAATTGAAAATCACACCGTAAACAAGTTTTCTTTCTCTCTAGATTATCGAGCGTATTCTTGTGAGTATTTTGATACTTTGAGTGTTGCTATATACAGGCAAGTTTCTCACAAGACTATACCCAAATTTAATGTAAGTACTGCTATTTTGAGGTAAGGATGTTATTTTCTTCTTAAATGATATTATTTTCTTCAATATCATTATGCCAAATATCGGTGAACTTTTTAAATCAAATTTGGAACTTTTTGTGTTTGGGGTACTATTCACGATACACTATTCACGATATTCATTCAATTCAAAAAAAATAAAATTTTCTTTTGTCCAAGATGTCTATTTTGGCTACTATCTTTGATCAGATCCATGTTTTGATCGTTATTTTTGAATTCGCTTCAAAATTGGTTATTATGGAGTATTATTGATCTTGATAAAACCGCTATATAATAATCCCTAATATTTGTCCTTTCGTCTCACCGATTCGCTTTTCTTTAAAATATTTTTCATCATCCTCAAATGAAAATGATGATATTATCAATATCTTTGGCCCGTAGTGCAAAGATGAATGATTAATGATGAATATCTTTGCCCGTAGTGCAAAGGTGAACAGTGTGTGAGATGAATACGACCAACCGGTGATATTTGATGAATATCTTTGGCCAGTAGTAAAAAGATGAATATTTGATTAAAAGATGTATATCGATTGATGTTACAGGATAAAATATCGATGATGGACTTTAAATCTTAGAAGATAGTAGAATTCATTCTCTACGCGACTCTTTCTAATGGATTGTTGTTTCACCGTGTTTGTTGATCTAAAACTTGTTGTCTATTATATTCTATCGATTTTTTTCCTCGTCAAGACTAATGATAATTTGTTGTATATTATCTTAGTCATAATATTCTTTATCGGGCTAGTTGAGCTCACCCTTTTCCTTTTTGTTCCATTTTTCTTCTCGTGAGGTGAGAACATATAGCAGATCGAGCCTGGGTATGGAATGATGGTTCTAGAAAGATGTTTTAGTTGTCCTCACTATTTCTATAAAATAAAGGTATGAATAATTGTAATGAGGACTTATTTGGTGTGGATATTGTCTGTAAGACAATATTTGTATTTAAACTCACAAAGATGTGTTGTCGATTTTGCACGACAATCAGATTATCAAAGTTGTAGTTTGCTTTTGTGTACCATGTATTTGGCACTCGTAATGGGTGTCAGATACCTATTTTGGGGCGCCACAGCTTGGTATCAAAGCTTAGGATATGGTCTCCAAGTGAGATCGGGAATAGAACTAGAGGGGAGAGATGAGTAAATCCTTCGCTAAAGTGTGTCCTATCTAAGCTTATTTGTTGGCTCATTATAATATAGGGATATTATGTGATATGTTAATTTGTTTAATTAACCCTTGCTTTTATGGCAAGATTTAAGAATGGTCACGAGAACGTTAACAATGGAGTGTATGAGACCGTGGAACAACCTTTAGTCACAAACCCAGAGAACGTGCAACAGAAGACAATATTCCTCCCGTAAACAACGCTACCGAGCAAACGATGAATGATGGATGTTTAGAAGCTTTTTCAGCTCATGCAAAATCGATTTAGGGAGACTCGTACAAAATACGGTGGAAATGATGGCAACGCTGCTATTCTATCACAAACAAGCAGCTTCAAGGAGTCAGGGACCACCAGATTGGGGAAAGCCCGATCCGATTAAGGCGTAAATACGGGTCAAGCAAATTACCAAGATATTCGATGTCTTGGGATGCACGGAGGAGCGTAAGGTTCCATTCGCCACATTTATGTTCCGTGGTGAGGCAGACATCGTGGAATCTGTGAAGCGCACTCAACCAAATTGCGCACTTAAGATGTCTTGGGGAAAGATTTCAGAATCTATTCAATGACAAGTACTTTCCGTAAAGTATTCGGCTATATGAAGGAGGTAGAGTTTATTAGATCGAATGTAACAACAACACGACGGTGTCTCAAGACGAGGCGAAGTTCATGAGTTATCCAGTTCAGACCTCATTTGGTAGAGAATGAGGAACGATGACGCGATGTTTCGAGAGGTCTAAAACCCGAGATTCACAATACCTTATCTCTCATAAATTTTCTCTCAGATTCGATGTTGTCAATAAGGGCTCAATTATTAGAGAGAGATAATGAGTATACTCAACCGAGGGATCACAACCGTGGTCATACCTGGAGGATGTTAATATCGAATCGATGATAACCAAATGAGGAGGGAAAAATACTACGACAAAGGCAGAACCACTCTGTGGTAATCGTGGCCATGATAATAGGAGAGGTGAGTCAAGTGGAAATTTCAGAAAGAGGAGATTCAACAACGACGGAAGACATCAAAGAAGAAAAAGACCAAAGACCAACAACAAATTCTAGGGGAGAGAACGACCGCCATTAGATGTTACAAATGCGAAAGAGGGACATATCACCCAAACCGCCCACAACAATCCAAGGTATGTTATAATTTTGGAAAGGAAGGACATATCGCCGAGATCAGTACTATAGCAAAAACCAAGTTCAATGGGGATGGTGACTCCAAGGGGTCATCCTGATAAGTCAAATCAATCTGCCTCGAAGAGCATTTGTCAGATCGCCAAAACGTGAGGAACCCGAACGAGGTGATCACGGTAAGCTAATCTTGAATTCTTGCAAAGTTTATACCTTACTAGATACCGGCTCTACCCCCATTCTTTATCTCTCCCGCTTGTGCTCAACGCTTAAACTCGACTCGAGAAATTAGACTTTGATTTATCTCGCTGAAACTCCGCTGGGTGAAACCTTCACACATCTACGCTTATAAATCTTGCTTGATCCAAGTCAGGCACAATCACATTACCTGCTGATCTTATTTCTTTAAAGATACTTGCTTTTGATGTGATTTTAGGAATTGATCAAGTTAACCACTCATCATGCCAAAATTGATTATTTTCGTAAGGTCATTAGTTTTCATATTCCTAACCAACCTCATCATACGAAATTCAAACAACTAAACCACTAAAATCACCACCATCATATATCAAGCCACAAAGCTATTCGCTTATTGAAAAACTGGATGCCAAGCTTTCTTAGCCCATGTTATGGATTTGAATAAAGACAAGTCGATTTGGATAATATTTCATTGTTAGAGAATTTCCTCGATGTATTTCCTCAAGAACTTCCCGCCTACCCCGTAACGTGATGTCAATTCTTTATCGACCTTGAACCGCACAAAACCCATTTCTAAAACCCCATATCGAATGGCTCCTATTGAACTTCGTGAGTTAAAAGTCCAACTACAAGAGTTATTAGACATCGGTTTCATTCGGCCCCAAGACATCTCCTCGGGGTGCTCCTGCTTTATTCAGAAAAGAAGAAAGACGGAGTATGCGACTTTGTATTGACTACCGAGAATTAAACCATGTCACCATCAAGAATAGGTATCCGCTACCTCGCATTGATGACCTGTTCGACCAGCCATAAGGAGCACAATTCTTTTCAAAGATCGATCTTCGCTCGATATCATCACCAAGATTAAAATCGAGGATATTCCAAGACCGCCTTTAAACTCTCGAGACGGCATTATGAATTCTTAGTCATGTCTTTTGATCGACTAATGCTCCCGCCGCTTTCATGGATATGATGAACCGAGTATTCAAGGAATATTTGATCGCTTGTTGTTGTTTTTTATTGATGACATCCTCATCTATTCCAAAAGCCGTGAAGATCATGAGCACCATTTGAAGTCGATACTTGAAAGGCTTCGTGAAAACAAGCTATATGCCAAGTCAAGAAATGCGAGTTCGCTTGAGGAAGTAGCATTCCTTGGGCACGTGGTGTCAAAACATGGAGTATCTGCTGACCCGGCCAAGATCAAGCAATACAAAGTTGGGAGCAACCAAGTTTGGTGACCAAGTGCGAAGCTTTTCGGGCTTAATGGTTATTATCGAGATTCGTGGAAGGATTTTCTCGAATCGCTACTCTGCTAACTCACCGACTCGAAAAGATAAAAAATTCATATGGAGCGAGGAATGCGAGAAGAGTTTCCAAGAGCTCAAGAGGAGACTCATTTCGCACTGCTCGCAATACCATCCGTTCTGATGGATTTGTTATCTACATGTGATGCTTCAAGCAAAGGGTTAGGATGTGTTCTCATGCAACATGGGAAAGTCATAGCCTATGCCTCATGACAACTCAAAGAATATGAGAGGAATTATCCTACTCATGATTTGAGTCAAGCAAAGCAATTTTTAAATTAAAAATGGAGACACTACTTGATGGGGAGAAAGTGGAGATTTATACTGACCATAAAAGCCTCAAATATTTCTTCACCCAAAAGAACTCAATATGCGGAACGACGCTGGCTTGAGCTTGAGTCATTGAAAGATTACGATCACACTATTCAATATCATCCCGAAAAGCGAAACGTAGAGTCGACGATTGATCGAGTAAAAGATCATATGCAAGCACGAAAGTGTGATATTGTCAACGCAAAGACCCATTTTGTATGACTTACAAAGGATGGAGATAGAGTTAAAACTCAGGACCCACGTGATGATGGCGAATATACGAGTAGAACCGACTTTTAATCGATAAAGTTAAAGTCGCTTCAAGCTACCGGGGGCGATGCGCGTATGAAGAAGAAAGTGCAAGAAGGTGCTATTCCGTAGCAAGAATCGATGAAGAAGGAATACTTCGAGTCAACTCTAAACTTTGTGCTCCTAACGATTCTCGACTTGAAGCATAGAATCATGATGGAGGCACACAACACCCCGCTTGCAATCCATCTCGGAGTACCAAAATGTATCATGATATTTCGACATACATTTTGGTGGAACAATACGAAGAGAGAGATCGCGAGTTTATCTCGAGGTGTTTAACTTGTCAACGTAAAAGGCGAGCATCAAGTACCAAAAGGTCCATCAGAACCACTTGAGATTCCAAAATGGAAGTGGGAACACATTACCATGGATTTTGTTACAGTCTTCCCAAAGTTTCTCAAGGCATGATGATGCGATTTGGGTTATCATTGATAGATTAACCAAGTCTCGCTTCATTTCTTGTCGATACGCGACTTATTCCTCGAACGCCTTGCTCAGATGTATGTGAATGAGATTGTGAGATTGCATGGCATGCCAAGATCCATAGTTTTGGATCGCGACCCAAGATTCACTTCAAGATTTTGGGTTAGCTTGCGAAAAGCTATGGGCACGGATTTATTTATTCGCTCAAAGATACCATCCTCAAACGGACGAACAAATCGAGAGGACTATTCAAACCCTCAAGATCTATTAAGACTCGTGTTCTAGATTTTAAAGGAAGTCGATAAGTATTTGCCATCGTGGAATTCTCCTACAAACAACAAAGCTATCAAGCAGTATATAGTAATGGCTCCATTCGAGGCGCTTGTATGGACGAAAAGTGTCGCTCTCCAAAGATGCCGGGACGAGGTGGGAGAAGCAACGTTGTTGGGACCAGAATTAGTACGCATGACTACGTAAAAGATCCAAATGATTCGACAACGATTCAAACCTCACAAGATCGACAAAAGAGTTATGTTGATCTTCATCGAAAGGACGGGAATTTAATATCGGGGATCATGTATCGCTTACGTGTTTCTCCATGGAAGGGAGTTACAAGATTTGGAAAGAGAGGAAAGCTCAATCCAAGATTTGTTGGTCCATTTGAGATTCTTGACCGAATAGGAAATGTGGCCTATAGACTCAAGATTACCTCCAAGCATGTCTCGTGTTCATAATGTTTTTTTCATATATCTATGCTTCAGAATATGTAAAAGACCCGAACCATATTATCGAAGTTAGAACCAATCGAGATAGTCAAGATTTAACGACGAGGAGGTACCTGCAAGATCTTGATAGAAAAGAACATGTCTTACGCACTCAAGGTTATACCACAAGTCAAGGTTTTGTGGAGAAACCATGCAATGGAGGAAATGACATGGAGTTGAATCGAAATGAAAGCGAGGTACCCTCACCGCTCAAAACACTGTGTACGACGCCAATTTCGAGGACAAAATTTTATAGGGAGTGGAGGTTGTAAGACCCCAACTTATTATAAATAAAATTGAATTTTCTCTATTCATTATTCTAAATTAATAAGGTGTTAATTTGATATAATGATTTGGTTATGGGTGAAATGTGCAAATTTTGCAAAATAAGTAAGTGGTTATAAAATATTCATTTTTGTTGGGAAATATTCTTTTGATCGTGGAATATTCTTTTTGTCAGGGAATATTCGTATTTACGGCAAGCAAAACCATTCGTGGGGCTCATAATGTAATAACTTTCTTGATGAAGAAAACGACAAAGTATGAGTTTTTTATAAATAATCTACGTAGTTGTTACCAAGCTAACAATCGTTGAATACCCGGTGGTTAAAATACAATAATACGCGCGGTGGCACAAGAAAGACACCAGATTGCATAAAGATTATTAAATTATTGATTCGCACGTAAGAAGGCACTACTCAATAATTGTTACAAGAGTTACCGCTCAATATTTTATTTTATCGATTCAATAATTGTCATATTGATAGTTTATATTATTATTGTTTCAATAATTGTCATCGCACAAGATTTTCCATTATCGATCAATAATTCATATTATTTGAATAATATTATTAGATAACATTATTGGCAATGTCTAGAAAGTTCTGCTCAAGGAGAGGTTTGGTCACCTAATCATGCGCGCCAAGAAGGAGAAATCCTTATCGAAAGCCCCTTCCTCGGAAACTACCGGTCATTATAATTGTGATTCTCAGAATATTATTTATGAATAATTAATTATTGATTTATATGATAAGGAAATATTTATTTGATGTGGATATAAATGATGAATTTATTTATGTGGTTATTAATGAAGGAATTAATGTTGAGGTGTTTTATCAAGATTTTGTCAAAGTGGAGGTATTAAAATCATCCGCTTGTGGATTTCTTTATATTTTTGTTGGGAATTTGGAAAAACTTTCTTCTAAAAAGTTGTAGAGAATTCGATTTCAAAAGTGTAATGGACATAAAATTCATATTTTTCTCGATAAACGGGCTATTTTCTATGAATTATTGAAGTTTCGATAAATAAAATGATTTTTTATTAAATTTATGGGGGACCCACTTTTGGTTGGTGGAATACACACACGGGTCATTGAATTCTTTCAACATGGTCGCCCAAAAATTCAAAGCATGCGAGGAAATGTAATAATAATAATAATATTATTTTATTATTTAGTCTCCTTTGGCGCTTCTAAAGATTTTCCTATAAATAGACGCTTAGTTAGAATTGAAAATCACACCGTAAACAAGTTTTCTTTCTCTCTAGATTATCGAGTTTATTCTTGTGAGTATTTTGATACTTTGAGTGTTGCTATACTATAAGCAAGTTCTCACAAAGACTATACCCAAAATCAAAAATGTAAGTACTGTTATTTTGAGGTAAGGATGTTATTTTCTTCTTAAATGATATTATTTTCTTCAATATCATTATGCCGAATATTGGTGAACTTTTTAATCAAATTTGGAACTTTTTGTTTCTGGGTTACTATTCACGATACTATATATTCACTATTCACGATATCACGATTACAATTATTCACCAAAAAATAAAAATTTTTCTTTTTGTCCAAGATGTCTATTTTGGCTACTATCTTTGATCAGATCCATGTTTTGATCGTTATTTTTGAATTCTGCTTCAAAATTGGTTATTATGGAGTATTATTGATCTTGGATAAAACTATTATACGAATCCCTAATATTTGTCCTTCTGTCTCACTGGATTCGTTTTCTTTAAAATATTTTTCATCATCCTCACCCCTAAATGATGATATTATCAATATCTTTGGCCCGTAGTAAAAAGATGAATGATTAATGAATATCTTTGCCCAGAGTGCAAAGGTGAACAAGTGTTGAGATGAACACGACCAACCGGTGATATTGATGAATATCTTTATCCAGTGAGTGCAAAGATGAATATTTGATTAAAAGATGTATATTGATTGATGTTACAGGATAAAATATCGATGATGGACTCTTAAATCTTAGAAGATAGTAGAATTCATTCTCTACGCGACTCTTCTAATGGATTGTTGTTTCACCGTGTTTGTTGATCTAAAACTTGTTGTCTATTATATTCTATCGATTTTTCCCTCGTGAAGACTAATGATAATTTGTTGTATATTATCTTAGTCATAATATTCTTTACTCGGGCTAGTTGAGCTCACCCTTTTCTTTTTTGTTCCATTTTTCTTCTCGTGAGGTGAGAAACATAAAGCAGATCGAGTCGGGGTATGGAATGATGGTTCTAGAAAGATGTTTTAGTCAGTCCTCACTATTTTTCGTAAAATAGTGTATGAATAATTGTAATGAGGACTTATTTGGGTGTGGATATTGTCTAGAAGACAATATTTGTATTTAAACTCACAAAGATGTGTTGTCGATTTTTTTGACGACAATTATATTATTGAAGTTGTAGTTTGCTTTTTGTACCATGTATTTGGCGACTCGTAATGGGTGTTGTATACCTATTTTGGGGTCAACAATTCTCATCCACAATCATATGAATAACTCATAATCACAATTGGGATTCAAAATTCCTCTTCACACCCAGGACGAAGATAATTTTCATCACCTATCTTCACCTGAAAAATCAAAAATCATGGTTATACCAAATCATAATTCATGTTCATAATCATACTAATAAATTCATCTTTGCACTACGACCAAAGGTATTCATTAACAATTCATCTTTGCACTCTGAAAGCCAAAGACATAACAATCATATTTTAGAAGAGTCAAGTAGATTATGATATCTACTATCTTTTACTTAATTAAAAGTGTATAATCAATATTTTATCATAAGACTCAATAATAATCAATAAATAATCCACATCACCAAGGAATCACCCATCACTTACTACCACGAGGATATTCATTATTATCACATCCATTAATTAATATTTTTTAACTGAGACTCAACTCAATAATTAATCCACATCATCGAATCATCCCTGCACTACAGGCCAAAGATATTCGTTAAGTATCACGACCACGAATTATCTATGCACTACAGGCCAAAGATAATCGTGTTTTCTTCAACGGTCATGATCATGCCATAAAACAATTCATCTTTGCACCCTTCGTCGAAGAGAATCCATGGCCATAATCATACCAAAAACTGTCCATCAATGCACTATGGGCCAATGAGGACTTTTACCACATCATTTGTAACATTACGGTCATGATTATACCGAATAATCCCTGGTCATAACCATACCAAATCCATCTATGCACTACAGGCCACAGATGACTTTCATCATAATATTAGCATGAGCATGATGACAATGATATAAGCATTAATCAAACGAAATCAAGAATAAATATTAAAGACTTTAAATTTATCCAAATATTATCAATCACTTAATAAACTCATAATCTAATATTATTAATATTATAACAATATTTTAATCACTTCTTAAACTTATAAATAATTTATTTCAATTATTTACACTTTACCAAATAATGCATTTAATTATTCAAAAATGCCATACGCATAAGATTTCATCACCAATAATCAAATCCCTCATCAAACATCTCCATATACCCTATATAGGATTCCCAAGCCATAAAATGCTATTTACCAATTTTGTTACTTCACATAACATATTTAATTCATTTACTCATAACTAGCTCATTTTCATGAAAAATACCAAATCAGTCCCAAAAATATTTCTTTTCTGGGATTTAGCAGAATATAGTCCCATACTGAACATATATTTTTCTTGGAATTTTTAAAATTCATTTACTATTTTTCACATGGCCAAAACTGCCGAATATTTAGACATTTATCATAAATTGTACATTTGTCCAAAAATTCCGAACTTTACAGCGTATACTCCTGTTATATACATGTACTCCCAATAAAAATTTTACCAATTTTGGAGTTAACCACAAGGAGTTATAAGGGTTTACTTTTAAAATAATCTTTTCCAATAAAATCTATAACTCTTAATCGATACATCCAAAAACCGCAATCTTTGAACACAATATAGAAAACTCATCAAATTATCATTTCAAAATTTTCTAGAATTTTTGAGGGTCAGAAAAATTACGAAACTGTAAATGGATTTTTCACCCGCCATGCGGTAATCAATACGCAGCATGTGTCTTTTCTACAATTTAATAAGGAATGAATACAAAGGATCATTCACCATGCATGCAGAATCCACATAGATCAGGTTATTCCAATGTAATAATAAAGAATGGAATAATAGAAGAATTCACCATGCATGCGATGATCATCATGCATGATTATTATTCCCAATGTAATAATAAAGAATGGAACCAGTGTCACGCGTAATCCGCATGCAGAATGTGATATTCCAATGTAGAATAATAAAGAATGGAACCGTGTCAATGCAAGTAAATACGCATACGCATGATATTCCAAATGTAATAATAAAGAATGGAATAACAACGAATTCACCATGCATGCGATAGAATCGCATGCATGTGTTATTCCAATAGAATAATAAATAATGGAACCAGTCATGCATAATACATACGCATGCATGTGATATTCCAACAGAATAATAAAGAATAGAATAATGTAAGAATTTCACCATGTATGCGGTATCTTTCACCATATACAAAGTTATTCCAACATAATAATAAGGAATGGAATAAAATAGCTCTATTCATGAATACGAAAGAAATAATACCCCTTACCTTAGAAAAAACGGATATCGGAATAGTGAGGTAGTCATTTTTCTTTCTTCTTTCTCTCTATAATTTCTCTCTATAATAATTGCTCTATAGCTTTAGTGAATTGGTGAGAAATGAAGGAAGAATGAGCTTCTATTTATAGGAAAATATAGTTTCAATAATTGCACGTTTTGGGGCTCAAAATATTACAGTATAATACCTTCCTCTTTTTCTTCATTTTTAATTTAGTCCTGCTAGTGTTATCAAACTTGCACCACCTCCCCTAATAGTAAATAATGTGAATTAATAATACAATCATGTGACTCAATAGTTATAATCATGTGAAAATACGAATTACAGTATAGTACCTCCATCTATACCTCCATTTTTAACTTAGTCATGCAAGTATTATCAATCTTACACCAACTCCCCTAATAGTACAAGAATGTGAATCAATAGTACACACATGTAAACAAATAGTTATAATCATGTGAATTAATATCAATTAATTGCTCATTTATTCAATTAATTACCCGATTGGTCAATATAACCTCCAGACATCAATTATTATCGAAATAAATGTGTATTTCCACTAACACTAACAATCCCAACACAATGGAAATATTTTTCTCAAAAATTTCATTTTTCAAATTTCGAAGTTTGATTTTTTCTGAAAAAGTAAAATATTGACTTTTTTGACCAAAAAGTCAACCCCGTCAAATTTTGTGTTTATAGTCTGTTTCTACTAATTTAATCGTTCTAGACTCAAATATCACGTCCGCGTCTCCAAATTCAACTCTGAACTCAACTTCAATTTTTAATAACATTCATCATTAATATTATAACTCACAATATTTAACAACCAGGTCATTCCCAAAAAAGAGGAGGCTTTCCGATAAGGATTTCTCCTTATTGGCGCACAATTAGGTGACCAAACCTCTCATTGATAGAACTTCTAGACATTGTCAATATTGCAAATAATAATATGAATAAATTTGCCGTCTCAATTATTGATTTAATAAAATATAACATATTATGCACATGATACTGTGACAATAATTGAATCAATAATATAAGAGATATGATGCAGCAATTATTATAGCAATAATTGAGTATAACTGAGTGACTTCTCACATAAGCATCAATAATCAATACCATGTGCTATTATGCAACCACGCGTATTACCGTACTTTTACTACCGGGTATTTTATGACAACTTGCATACTTTGAAAAATTTTCAAATATCACCCTTAACTTTAAACTTTTATCAATTTAACTATTTACCAAAATAGAAAAATTGAATACTTTTATTTCATAAAATTCGGGATCTCACAATCTCCCCTCCTTATGAAATTTAAGCCTCTAAATTTACGCACTCAGTAGTTCAAGAGATGAGAATACCTTGCTTTCTTTTTGGATTGTACCTTCCCGGTTATATCCTTTGTATTATGATTTTTCCATTGCTCATCTCCGATATTTCAGATATCATCCTAGAATATATCTTCAAAACAAAGGTTAATTGACATATCACAATTTGTCAACTTATCAAGTAAACAATTTCAGCTTAGGTAAGTCACACACTAGCGAAGTATATAACTCGTCTCTCCCCTCCTAGTTCTAGACTCTTATGTCCATCAGCGACCATATCCCTAAGCTCTGATACCATTTGTGATGCCCCCAAAATAGGTCCACACGACCCATTTTGAGTCACCAGATATCACACTATAAAAATCATTTACAAACTTCATTTATACAACTGTTGAACTGTCGTGCAGAATATGACCACAGTTAAACTGTGAGTTTTAATACAAATGTATGTAACTCTCATGGTACCTTGACCACAACCTTACAATGATACTTTACATAAAAGTACAGTCAATAACTGTTTTAGAAATTAAAATCTTAGTAAAGTGCTCAAGGAAACCTTCGTACATGGGAGGCCATGCGTCTAGGTTATGATAGATATCATATGTCTACAGAATTATCCTTGGTTGACCCAATAGTCCCCAAAGAAAAATAAGAAGATTGCTATCATCTTCATTCCAATGTTGAGTCTTCTCTTGACATATAATTATCTCTGTTGTCTCCAAGTGAGAATTATATTTCAAATAAACTTCAAGATTATATAGGTAGTGCTCGTAGATATACTCAGCAAGTGGATGTGCACAACCCTGTCTTAGGATAATACGAGGTTGTATGTCATTAGACATCTTGTATGATAGTGGCAAAACACCCTTCCAAAGTTGGGTTCACCTCACCCTATTCGGTTCACCAAAATTAAATATCAAATGACGTATACAATACGACACACTTATCTAAAGTTCTCAATTAAATTATTTCCATGCTATTTAAGGAGAACCTCAACAACTATAGACCACCATTCTATTCTCTTGTTACCCCCGCTCGACCCAGCTACACTCTTATTACCTAAAAGGAATTGTGAAGCAAAAAGGGTGAGCACAACTAGCCCAGTAAAGAATATCATGACTGAGGATAATTTACATAATCAATAGCCTTCATCAGTAATAAATCAGAGATTTAGAACATATGGTAGATGATAAAACTTTTCAACCATAGTTGAAGCGAAACGAGCAATCCATTAGAAGATTCAAATAGACCATCAGGTCTATTATCTTCTCCATGTTAAAAGTCCACCAATAATGTTTTATCCCTGTAACATCAATCAACAATTCCTGTCCACAATCATATGAATAACTCATAATCATAATTGTGATTCTAAATTCCTCTTCACACCTAGGACGAAGATAATTTTCATCACCTATCTTCACCTGAAACATAAAAAATCATGGTTATACCAAATCATAATTCCTGTTCATATTCATACTAATGAATTCATCTTTGCACTACGATTAAAGATATTCATTAACAATTCATCTCTGCACTACAGGCCAAAGACATGCAACTGTATTTTAGAAGAGTCAAGTAGAGCATGATATCTACTATCTTTTACGAATTAAAAGTGTATAATCAATATTTTATCGCTCAGACTCTGCTTAATAATTAATCCACATCACCGAATCACCCCTGCACTACGACCAAGGATATTTGTTAATATCAAATCTATGAATTATCCATGCACTACGGGCCAAAGATATTCATTATTATCACATCCATGAATTAATATTTCTTTGCTGAGACTCAACTCAATAATTAATCCACATCATCGAATCATCCCTGCACTACAGACCAAGGATATTCGTTAATTATCACGACCACGAATTATCTATGCACTACGGGCCAAAGATAATTGTGTTTTCATCAACGGTCATGATCATGCCATAAAACAATTCATCTTTGCACCCTTGGCCGAAGAGAATCCATGGCCATAATCATACCAAAAACTGTCCATCAATGCACTATGGGCCAATGAGGACTTTTACCATATCATTTGTAATATTACGATCATGATTATACCGAATAATCCCTGGTCATAATCATGCCAAGTCCATCTATGCACTACAGGCCACAGATGACTTTCATCATAATATAAGCATGAGGATGATGACAATGATATAAGCATTAATCAAACGAAATCAAGGATAAATATTAAAGACTTTAAATTTATCCAAATATTATCAATCACTTAATAAACTCATAATCTAATATTATTAATATTATAACAATATTTTAATCACTTCTTAAACTTATAAACAATTTATTTCAATTGTTTACACTTTACCAAATAATGCATTTAATCATTCAAAAATGCCATACTCATAAGATTTAATCACCAATAATCAAATCCCTCATCAAACATCTGCATATACCCTATATAGGATTCCCAAGCCATAAAATCCTATTTTCCAATTTTGTTACTTCACATAACATATTTAATTCATTTACTCATAACTAGTTCATTTTCATGAAAAATACCAAATCAGTCCCAAGAATATTTCTTTTCTGGGATTTAGCAGAATATAGTCCCATATTGAACATATATTTTTCTCAAAATTTTTAAAATTCATTTACTATTTTTCATATGACCAAAACTGCCGAATATTTAGACATTTATCATAAATTGTACATTTGTCCTAAAATTCTAAAATTTACAGCGTATACTCCTGTTATATACATGTACTCCCAATAAAAATTTCACCAATTTTGGAGTTAACCACAAGGAGTTATTAGGGTTTACTTTTAAAATAGTCTTTTCCCATAAAATCCATAACTCTTAATCTATAAATCCAAAAATCACCATCTTTGGACACAATATAGAAAACTCATCAAATTATCATTTCAAATATTTTTAGAATTTTTGAGGGTCAGAAAAATTATGAAACTGCAAATGGATTTTTCACCTGCCATACGATAATCGACGTAGACAGATCATTAATAAAGAATGAATACAAAGGATCATTCACCATGCATGTGGTAATCCACATAGACAAGTTATTCCAACAAAATAATAAAGAATGGAATAACATAAGAATTCACCATGCATGCGATAGATCGCATGCATGCATGATTATTCCCAATGTAATAATAAAGAATGGAACCGTGTCATGCGTAATCCGCATGCATGTGATATTCCAAATGTAATAATAAAGAATGGAACCCGTCATGCGTAATACGCATGCATGTGATATTCCAAAGTAATAATAAAGAATGGAATAACAATGAATTCACCATGCATGCGATAGATCGCATGCATAAAAGTTATTCCAATAGAATAATAAATAATGGAACTGTGTCACGTAATGCATATTATTGAACGGTGATATTCCAAATGTAATAATAAAGAATAGAATAACAGAAGAATTTCACCATGTATGCGGTACTTCGCATATACAGGTTATTCCAACATAATAATAAGGAATGGAATAACAATAGCTCTATTCATGAATACGAAAGAAATAATACCCCTTACCTTAGAAGAAAACTGGATACTGGAATAGTGAGGTAGCAGACTTCTCTTCTTCTTTCTCTCTATAATTTCTCTCTATAATAATTGCTCTATAGCTTTAGTGAATTGGTGAGAAATGAAGGAAGAATGAGCTTCTATTTATAGGAAAATATAGTATCAATAATTACACGTTTTGGGGCTCAAAATATTACAGTATAATACCTTCCTCTTTTTCTTCTTTTTTAATTTAGTCCTGCTAGTGTTATCAAACTTGAACCACCTCCCCTAATAGTAAATAATGTGAATTAATAATACGATCATGTGACTCAATAGTTATAATCATGTGAAAATACGAATTACAGTATAGTACCTCCATCTATACCTCCATTTTTAACTTAGTCATGCAAGTATTATCAATCTTACACCAACTCTCCTAATAGTACAAGAATGTGAATCAATAGTACACACATGTTAATAAATAGTTATAGTCATGTTAATTAATAGCAATTAATTGCTCATTTATTCAATTAATTACCCGATTGGTCAATATAAACTCCAGACATCAATTATTATCGAAATAAATGTCGATTTCCACTAACACTAACAATCGCAACACAATAGAAATATTTTTCTCAAAAATTTCATTTTTGAAATTTTTAAGTTTGATTTTTTCTGAGAAAGTCAACTACTGACTTTTTTGACCAAAAAGTCAACCCCATCAAAATTTGTGTTTATAGTCTATTTATACTAATTTAATCGTTCCGGACTCAAATTTCACGTCCGCGTCTCTAAATTCAACTTCGAACTCAACTTCAATTTTTAATAACAATCATCATTAATATTATAACTCACAATATTTAACAACCAGGTCGTTCCTAGAAAAGAGGGGGCTTTCCGATAAGGATTTCTCCTTATTGGCGCGCAATTAGGTGACCAAACCTCTCAATGACAGAACTTCTAGACATTTTCAATATTACAAATAATAATATGAATAAATTTGTCGTCTCAATTATTGATTTAATAAAATATAACATATTATGCACATGATACTGTGACAATAATTGAATCAATAATATGAGAGATATGATGCAACAATTATTGTAGCAATAATTGAGTATAACTGAGTGACTTCTCACATAAGCATCAATAATCAATACCGTGTGCTACTATGTAACCACGCTTATTATCGTACTTTTACTACCGGGTATTTTATGACTACTTGCTTACTTTGAAAATTTTTCAAATATCACCCTTAACTTTAAACTTTTATCAATTTAACTATTTACCAAAATAGAAAAATTGAATACTTTTATTTCATAAAATTCGGGATCTCACAATCTCCCCTCCTTATGAAATTTTGCCCTCGAAATTTACATACCTGGTAGTTCGAAGAGATGAGAATACCTTGCATTCTTTTTGGATTGTACCTTCCCGGTTATATCCTCTGTATTATGATTTTTCCATTGCTCATCTCCGGTATTTCAGATATCATTCTAGAATATATCTTTAAAACAAAGGTTAATTGACATATCATAATTTGTCATCTTATCAAGTAAACAATTTTAGCTTAGGTAAGTCACACACTAGCGAAGTATATAACTCATCTCTCCCCTCCTAGTTCTAGACACTTATGTCCGTCAGCGATCATATCCCTAAGCTCTGATACCATTTGTGATGCCCCCAAAATAGGTCCACACGACTCATTTTGAGTCACCAGATATCACACTATAAAAATCATTTACAAACTTCATTTATACAACTGTTGAACAGTCGTGCAGAATAAGACCACAGTTAAATTGTGAGTTTTAATACAAATGTATGTAACTCTCATGGTACCTCGACCACAACCTTACAATAGTACTTTACATAAAAGTACAGTCAATAACTGTTTTAGAAATTAAAATCTTAGGAAAGTGCTCAAGGAAACCTTCGTACATGGGAGGCCATACGTCTAGGTTATGATAGATATCATATGTCCACAGAATTATCCTTGGTTGACCCAATAGTCCCCAAAGAAAAACAAAAAGATTGTTATCATCTTCTTTTCAATGGTGAGTCTTCTCTTGACATATAATTATCTCCGTTGTCTCCAAGTGAGAATTATATTTCAAATAAACTCCAAGATTATATAGGTAGTGCTCGTAGATATACTCAACAAGTGGATGTGCACAACACTGTCTTATGATAACACGAGGTTGTATGTCATTAGACATCTTATATGATAGTGGCAAAACACCCTTCTAAAGTTGGGTTCACCACACCCTATTCGGTTCACCAAAATTAAATATCAAATGACGTATACAATACGACACACTTATCTAAAGTTCTCAATAAAATTATTTCCATACTATTTAAGGTGAACCTCAATAGCTATAGACCACCGTTCAATTCTCCTGTTATCCTTGCTCGACCCAGCTACACTCTTATTACCTGAAAAGAATTGTGAAGCAAAAAGGGTAAGCACAACTAGCCCAGTAAAGAATATCATGACTGAAGATAATTTACATCATCAATAGCCTTCATTAGTAATAAATCAGATATTTAGAACATATGGTAGATGATAAAACTTTTCAACCATAGTTGCAGCGGAACGAGCTATCCATTACAAGAGTCAAATAGACCATCAGGTCTATTATCTTCTCTATGTTAAAAGTCAACCAATAATGTTTTATCCCAATAACAACAATCAACAATTGCTGTCAATAATAATATGAATAACTCATAATCATAATTGTGATTCTAAATTCCTCTTCACACCCAGAACAAAGATAATTTTCATCACCTATCTTCACCTGAAACATCAAAAATCATGGTTATACCAAATCATAATTCATGTTCATAATCATACTAATAAATTCATCTTTGCACTACGGCCAAAGATATTCATTAATAATTCATCTTTGCACTACAGGCCAAAGACATAACACTGTATTTTAGAAGAGTCAAGTAGATTATGATATCTACTATCTTTTACGAATTAAAAGTGTATAATCAATATTTTATCGCTGAGACTCAGCTTAATAAATAATCCACATCACCGAATCACCCCTGCACTACGGCCAAGGATGTGACGCCCCCAAAATAGGTATACATCACCCATTCTGAGTTGTCAATACATGGTACAGAAACAACTACAACTTTATTATTACAACAAGAAACTCGTGAGTTTGAATACAAATATTATCTTCTAGACAATATCTATACTCAAATAAATCCTCATCACATTTATTGATACATTATTTTACAAAATGGTGAGGACTACTAAACAATTCTTTCTAAAACCTTCATTCCATACCCCCGACTGCACTCGCTTATATTCTCGCCTCCCGAGAAGAAAAATGGAACAAAAGAAAAAGGGTGAGCTCAACTAGCCCAAGAAAGAATATTATGACTAAGATAATATACAACAAATTACCATTAGTCTTCAATAGGAAAAATCTAATAGAATACAATAGACAACAAATTTTAAATCAATATTCGTGAAATAATAATTCATTAGAAGAGTTAAGTAGAGAATGCAAACTACTATCTTCTATGTATGAATTTAAAAGTTCATCGCTCATCTTTTATCCTCGTAACATCAATCAATATACATCCGAATCAAATATTCATCTTTGCACTACAGTGCCAAAGATATTCATCAATTGGTCATGTTCATCTAAACACTGCTCATCTTTGCACTACTACCAAAGATATTCTTCAGAAATCATTCATCTTTGCACTACAAAAGCAAAGATATTCAATAATATCATCATTTAAGATCGAGGATGATGAAAAATATTTTTAAAGAAACGAATCCAAAGGAAACAAAATGACAAGGATTAAGGATTAAGGATTCGTACTTTGTTTTATCCATGTTCAAAAAATACCTCAAAAATAATCATAGTGGTGTAAAATTCAAGAATGATCAAAACATGGATACAATCAAAGCTAGTATCCGTATAGATATTTTGGACAAAAAGAAGAAATTTCATTTTTCTATGAATAGTGCAGATATCGTGAATAAAGTCGTATACGTGAATAGTAACTCGATACCAAAAGATAGAAATTCCACAAAAAATCTTCACGCTTCACTTTAATAAGTTAATAGTAACTCGTGAATAAGTAACTCGTGAATAACTCAAATAATAGTAACTCATGAATAAGTAACTCATGAATAGTAACCCCGACATGAAAAAGTTCCAAATTTGATAAAAAGTTCCAACCAATATTTCAAAGATAATGATATTGAAGAAATAATATCATTTGAGAAGAAATTAACATCCCTTACCTCGAAAGATTAAGACTTCTAATGGAATACGGGATATAGTCTTTGAAGGAACTTGCACCGCCTAACAATACTCAAAGTATACTCAAAATACTCACAAGAATACGCCGATAATATAGAGAGAAAAACTTCAGCTTCGGTGTGATTTTCAATTCTAACCTAAGCACCTATTTATAGAAAATGCTTAGAACACCAAAGCGTAAAATTTAATATAATATTAATATATATATTAAGATTTCTTCTCGCCCACCTTCCTAGATCTGATCTCAGCTCATTATGCACATGTTGTAGCCCATAAAACAAACAAAAAAACGTTTTTATTATTTAAAATATTTTAAACTTCCAAAAATCAATTATTTTGAGCTTCGTAACTTCAATAATTCATAATAAATAGCCCTTCTATCCGAAAATTCGAATCTCAAGGAGTTTTTTATAGGAAATTCAATTCTCTACAACTTTGCAGAAGAAAGTTTTTCCAAATTCCAAATGTAAATTGACCGAATCCACAAACGGGGGATTTTACACAAGCTATAATCAAATTTCAAATAATAAATGGGGTCCACCGGACATGTTTAACATGTTTTAAATATTTATTGCAACAAAAAATACTCTTCCTCCTCAGATACTCATATATCCCACATTCGTTGTAAAAATATCACCATTATTATATTATTAAAATATAATAATATATTTAAAAGAATTATTTTATCGTAAAAAGATAAAATTTCAATTTTCAACAATTGTCACATTAAAATTTTTCCATCTATATCCATATAAAATCAATATTTTCTTCATCATATGAATCAATAATTAATTATTCACAAATAATATTACGTAATCACAATATCGACAACCATGCAGCTCCTGTGAAAGAGGGGGCTTTCCAATAAGAATTTCTTCTTCATCATGCGCAAGAATTAGGTGACCAAACCTCTCCTTAGATGTAACTTTCTAGACATTGCCAATAATGTTATCTAATAATATTATTCAGATAATATGAATTATTGCTTCGATAATGAAAAATACTTGTAAATGACAATTATCAAACAACAAAGAATATAAAATATCAACGCAAAAATTATTAACTCAATAAAATAATCGAATAAAGAATTATCAGTAACCATTATCGAGTAGTGCCTTCACGTAAGAATCAATAATTGGTGCAATACCGCAAAGCTACGTGTTTTAACCACCGGGTATTTTAACAAGATAATCTCAGAATAACTACGCCGTTATTTTTAAACCACTTATATTTGTCGCTTTTCTTCATCCAATCGCTTTCCAGCATGGGGGCCCACATTATGGTCAAGCTACCATCGCATTTAATATTCCCGACAAAGATTTAATATTCCACGACCAAACGAATATTCCCCACAACAATGAATATTTTATAACCACTTGCTTATTTTGAAATATTTATGATTTTACCCCTAACTATCCACATTAATCAAATCAACCCTTACTATTTCAAAATAATAAATAGAGAAAATTAAATTTCATTAATAATAAGTTGGGGTCTTACAACCTCCCTCCTTATGAAATTTCGTCCTCGAAATCGACGTGACGCACTCGTGTGTTTCAAAAGGTGAGGATACCTCGCTTTCATTTCCGCTTCCAATTCCTGTGTCATTTCCTCTATAAAGATGATTCCTCCACAAAACTTTAACTTGTGGTATGACCTTTCATGCAGTAGGGACATGCTCCTTCCTATCCAAGATTTGACAGTACCTCCTCATACGCTAAGTCTTCTATTATCTCGTCCTGGGTTCTAATTCTATAACGTTGTTCGGTCTTTCACATATTTACGGCATACGATATGTGAAACACATTATGAACACGAGACATACTTGGAGGTAACGCAAGTCTATAGGCTACATTTCCTACTCGGTCAAGAATTTGAAATGGACCAATAAATCGTGGATTGAGCTTTCCTCTTCCCAAATCTTGTAACTCCCTTCCATGGAGCAACTCGCAATAATACATGATCCCCACACTAAATTCCACGCCCTTTCGATGAAGATCCGCATAACTCTTTTGTCGATCTTGTGCCGCTTTGTATACGCTGTCAATCATTTGGATCTTTTCCGTAGTCATACGCATTAACTCTCCAGTCCCAACAAATGTTGCTTCACCCACCTCGTCCCCAACATACCGGAGAGCGACACTTTCGTCCCATATAATGCTTCAAATGGAGCTACACCTATACTTGCTCGATAACTCGTTGTTGTTGTAGAGAATTCCACCAATGGTAAATACTTATCCCAACCGCCTTTGAAGTCTAGGACACGTAGTCTTAATAAATCTTCAAGAGTTTGAATAGTCCTTTCGATTGTCCGTCTGCTTGAGGATGGTATGCCGAATCAATCGTAAAATCTGCGCTCCATAGCTTTTTGCAAGCTAACCCAAAATCTTGAAGTGAATCTTGGGTCACGATCCAAAACTATGGATACAGCATGCCATGCAACCTCACAATCTCATTCACGATATACTAGCAAGACGCTCAAGTGAATAAGTCTCCGTGATCGACAAGAAATGAGCGACTTTGTTAATCTATCAACAATAACCCAAATAGCATTGATGCCTCGAGAAACCGTAGGAAGACCAGTGAATCTAAATCCATGGTAATGTGTTCCCACTTCCATTTCGAATCTCAAGTGGTTGCAACGGACCCTTAGGTACCAGATGCTCCGCTTTACACGCTGACAAGTTAAACACATCGAGATAAACTTTGCAATCTCTCTCTTCATATTGTTCCACCAAAATGTATGTCAAGATCACGATACATTTTAGTACTTCCGTGATGGATTGCAAATGGTGTATTGTGTGCCTCCATCATAATCTTGTACTTCAAATCGTAGTCGTTAGAACACAAAGTCTAGAGTGGACTCAAGTATTCCTTCTTCATCAATTCTCGCTTCCTAATAGCTCCTTCTTGTACTTTCTTCTTCATACGCATCACCCTGCCTGCGCTGGCTTGAGCAACCTTAACTTTTTCTATTAAAGTCGGCTCTACGCGATACTTGACATCATCGCACTCGCTCCTCGCATATGATCTTCTACTCAACGCGCCACCTACCACGCTCGCTTTTCGTGATGGTATTGAATAGTGTGGTCGTAGTCTTCAATAGCTCGAGCCAACGTCACCATTGCATGTTGAGTTCTTTTTCGAGTGAAGAAATATTTAAGGCTTTTATGGTCCGAATATATCTCCACTTTCTCCCCATATAGATAGTGCCTCCATATCTTTAAAGGAAAAACGATCACCGCTAACTCTAGATCATGAGTAGGATAATTCCTCTCATACTCTTTTGTTGTCGCGAGGCATAGGCTATGACTTTCCCACGCTGCATGAGAACACATCCTAACCCTTTGCCTAAAGCATCATCAGAGATAACAAATCCATCCGAACCAGATGGTATTGTTAGAACAGTGCCAAATAAGTCTCCTCTTAAGCTCTTGGAAACTCTTCTCGCATTCTTCGCTCCAAACGAATTTTGTATCCTTCCGAAAGTTAGTCGAAGTTAATGGAGTAGCGATTCGAGAAAACCCTTCCACGAATCTCCGATAATAACCAAATAAGCCCAAAAGCTACGTGATTTCCATCCACCGACTTCGGCTGCTCCTAACTTTGTATTGCTTCAATCTTCACGGATCAACAGATACTCCATGTTTCGACACCACGCGCCCAAGGAATGCTACTTCCTCAAGCCGAACTCGCATTTCTTCAATTTGGCATATAGTTTGTTTTCACGAAGCCTTTGAGTACCAAATTTTCAAATGGTGCTCATGATCTTCACGACTTTTGGAATATATAAGGATGTCATCAATAAAGACAATAACGAATCGATCCAAATATTCCTTGAATACTTGGCTCATCATATCCATGAAAGTCATAGAGAGCATTAGTCAATCCGAAAGACATGACTAAGAATTCATAATGCCCATACCGAAGTTCTAAAGGCGCTCTTTGAATATCCTCGCCTCTAATCTTCACCGATGATATCCGTAATCTAAGATCGATTTTTGAAAAGAATTGTGCCTTTGCAATCGGGTCAAACAAGTCATCAATACGAGGTAGAGGATACCTATTCTTGATGGTGACATGGTTCAATTCCCCGATAGTCAATACAAAGTCGTGATACTCCCGCTTTTTCTTCTTTAATAAAAAACAGAGCACCCCAAGGAGATGTACTAGATCGAATGAAACCGATGTCCAACAATTCCTCGTAGTTGGACCTTTAACTCCTCAAGTTCAATAGGAGCCATTCGATATGGGGTTTTAGAAATGGGCTTTGTACCAGTTCAAGATCAATAAAGAATTCAACTTCACGCTCGGGGTAGACCGGAAGTTCTTCGAGAAATACGCCAGAAAGTCAATAACAACAGAATATTATTCAAATTTGACGTGTCTTTATTCAAATCCATAACATGGGCTAAGAAAGCTTGACATCCGCTTTTCAATAAACGAATAGCTTTATGATTAGATATGACAAAGATTGATTTTAATGGTTTAGTTGCTTGAATTGCATAACAAAGTTGGTTAGAATATGAAAACTAACAACCTTACGAAAACAATCAATTTTGGCATGATGAGTAGTTAACCAATCAATCCCTAAAATCACATCAAAAGCAAGTATCTTTAAAGAGATAAGGTCAACAGTAAGGTAATGGTGCCAACTTGAATCAAACAAGATTTATAAACAAAGGATGTGATGAAAGTTTCTCCTAACGGAGTTTCCACAGATAGGTCAAAGTCTAATTTCTCCTGAGTCAAGTTTAAACGCTGAGCACATGCAGAGAGATAAATGAATGGGTAGCACCGAGATCAAGTAAGGTATAAACTTCGCAAGAATTTATAAATAGCTTACCCGTGATCACCTCGCTTTGGGTTCCTCGCATTATGACCAAATACAACAAACGCTTCTTCCTAAATCGCTGACTTTGACTTTTCTCGGGACAGTTTTTGAGTCACCGTCTCACAATAACTAGGTTTCGCTACACCGCATAATCTCGAGCGATATGTCCTTCCTTTCCATAATTATATAGCATACCTTGAACTGTTGTAGGCGCTTTGACCGATATGTCCTCTTTCCGCATTTATAGCATATGACCGGTGGTCGTTTCTCCTCCTTAGAACCAGCTTGTCACCAAGACCGCTCGCCTTCACATGGTCATTGCTAAATCTCCTTTTTAAAATCTCCTCCCCGACTCGCTTCTTCTATTTTCATGGCCATGATTACCACCAGAGTGGTTACCATTTTTGTCCGTCTCGCTTTTCTCCGCCGGGTTATCATTATTCTGCTGATTGCTATCTCTCGTATACGATCCTCGTTATGGTCCTCAAATTGACCGTACTTCAAGTATCTCGCCTAAATAATTGAGCCCTCACTTACAACATCCTAATAGAGAGAAAGTTTATGAGAAATGAGATATCGACGTACGCCGGGTTTCAAACCTCTAAGAAACATCCGCACATACGCTCCTCATTCTCCACCAAATGAGGTGCAAACTCGATAACTCGCAAACTTTGCCTCGTCTCGAGACACCGCCATGTTGTTTTGCTCTAATCTGATGAACTCCACTTCCTTCATATACGACGAAACACTTTCGTGAAAGTATTTGTTATTAAATAGTTTTGGAAATGTTTCCCAAGACATGCCGAAAAGTACGGATGGGTACGCTTCACGCACTCCCACCAATAGAGAGTCCGCCGCCACGGAACATAAAGGTGGCGAATGGAACCTTCGTTCTCCATGCATCCCAAGACATCGAATATCTTGGTAATTTGTTTGACCCATGTTTCCGCCATGATCGGATCTCGGCTTTCCCTTAAATTCGTGGTCCCAACTTTTGAATCGCTTGTTCAGGATAACCCGTGAATTGCTATCATTTCCTCCTCAGATTTTGAACACGAGTCTCCTCGTCGATTTTGCATGAATCGCAAAAAAGCTTCTAAACATCCCCTCGCTCATCATCTCGCCATGGTGTTGTTCACAGAGGAACATTGCCACCACTGTACGCTCTCCTCGCTGGTGAGTACAGCGCTCCACTGGCCTCATTTCCATTGTTAATATTCTCAATCGACATTCTCAAATACCGCCATAAAAAAAAAGGGTTAATTAAGGAAATCAATATATCACATAATATCCTTATATAATCGACTAACTAAAAAAATAAGCTTAGTAGGACACACTAGCGAAGGATTTACTCTGCCTCTCCTCCTAGTTCTATTCCCCATCTCCGCCAGAGATCATATCCCTAAGCTCGATACCAACCGTGACGCCCCCAAAATAGGTATACATCACCCATTCCGAGTTGTCAATACATGGTACGTAAACAACTACAACTTTATTATTACAACAAGAAAAGCGTGAGTTTGAATACAAATATTATCTTCTGACAATATCTATACTCAAATAAATCCTCATCACATTTATTGATACATTATTTTACAAAAATGGTGAGGACTACTAAACAATTCTTTCTAAAACCTTCATTCCATACCCCACTCTCGCATTTCGCTATATTCTCGCCTCCCCGAGAAGAAAAATGGAACAAAAAGGAAAAGGGTGAGCTCAACTAGCCCAAGAAAAGAATATTATGACTAAGATAATATACAACAAATTACCATTAGTCTTCAACAGGAAAAAAATCTAATAGAATACAATAGACAACAAATTTTAAATCAATATTCGCAGCAATGAAATAATAATTCATTAGAAGAGTTAAGTAGAGAATGCAAACTACTATCTTCTATGTATGAATTTAAAAGTTCATCGCTCATCTTTTATCCCCAGAACATCAATCAATATACATCCGAATCAAATATTCATCTTTGCACTACGTGCCAAAGATATTCATCACCGGTCATGTTCATCTAAACACTGCTCATCTTTGCACTACTACCAAAGATATTCTTCGAAAATCATTCATCTTTGCACTACAAAGCCAAAGATATTCAATAATATCATCATTTAAGACCGAGGATGATGAAAATATTTTTAAAGAAACGAATCCAAAGGAAACAAAATGACAAGGATTAAGGATTAAGGATTCGTACTTTGTTTTATCCATGTTCAAAAAATACCTCAAAAATAATCATAGTGGTGTAAAATTCAAGAATGATCAAAACATGGATACAATCAAAGCTAGTATCCGTAATAGATATTTTGGACAAAAAGAAGAAATTTCATTTTTCTATGAATAGTGTCAGATACGTGAATAAAGGTCAGATATCGTGAATAGTAACTCAGACACCAAAAGATAGAAATTCCACAAAAACATCTTCACGCTTCGCTTAATAGTATAATAGTAATTCGTGAATAGTAATTCATGAATAGTAACTCCTAATAGTAACCCCGAATGAAAAAGTTCCAAATTTGATAAAAAGTTCCAACTAATATTTCAAAGATAATGATATTGAAGAAATAATATCATTTGAGAAGAAAATTAACATCCCTTACCTCGAAAGATTAATACTTCTAGTCAAATACCCGCATATAGTCTTTGAAGGAACTTGCACCGCCTAACAATACTCAAAGTATACTCAAAATACTCACAAGAATACGCTCGATAATATAGAGAGAAAACTTCAGCTTTACGGTGTGATTTTCAATTCTAACCTAAGCACCCTATTTATAGAAAATCGCTTAGAACACCAAAGCGTAAAATTTAATATAATATTAATATATATATATTAAGATTTCTACGCCCACCTTCCTAGATCTTATCTTAGCTCATTATGCATGTGTTGTAGCCCACAAAACAAACAAAAAAACGTTTTTATTATTTAAAATATTTTAAACTTCCAAAAATCAATTATTTTGAGCTTCTAACTTCAATAATTCATAATAAATAGCCCTTCTATCAGAAAATTCAAATTACGCGAGTTTTTATAGGAAATTCAATTCTCTACAACTTTGCAGAAGAAAGTTTTTCCAAATTCCAAATGAAATTGACCAAATCCACAAACGGGATTTTACAAAGCTATAATCAAATTTCACCAATAAATGGGGTCCACCGACATGTTTAACATGTTTTAAACATTTATTGCAACAAAAATACTCTTCCTCCTCAGATACTCATATATCCTACATTCGTTGTAAAAATATCACCATTATTATATTATTAAAATATAATAATATATTTAAAAGAATTATTTTATCGTAAAAAGATAAAATTTCAATTTTCAACAATTGTCACATTAAAATTTTTCTCCATCTATATCCATATAAAATCAATATTTTTCTCATCATATGAATCAATTAATTATTCACAAATAATATTACGTAATCACAATATCGACAACCATGCAGCTCCTCAGAAAGAGGGGCTTTCCAATAAGAATTTCTTCTTCTTCGCGCAAGCAATTAGGTGACCAAACCTCTCCTTAGATAGAACTTTCTAGACATTGCCAATAATGTTATCTAATAATATTATTCAGATAATATGAATTATTGCTTCGATAATGAAAAATAATCGTAAATGACAATTATCAAAACAACAAAGAATATAAAATATCAACGCAAAGAATTATTAACTCAATAAAATAATCGAATAAAGAATTATCGTAACCATTATCGAGTAGTGCCTTCTTCACGTAAGAATCAACAATTGGTGCAATACCGCAAATACTATCGTGTTTTAACCACCGTATATTTTAACAAGATAATCTGTAATAACTACGCCTGCTTATTTTTAAACCACTTATATTTGCTGCTTTCTTCATCCAATCGCTTTCCGCATGGGGCCCACATGGTTGGTTGCCGTCGTATGAATATTCCCCACAAAGATTTAATATTCCACGACCAAACGAATATTCCCCGATTAACAATGAATATTTTATAACCACTTGCTTATTTTGAAGTATTTGCGTATTTTACCCCTAACTATCCACATTAATCACATCAACCCTTACTATTTCAAAATAATAAATAGAGAAAATTAAATTTCATTAATAATAAGTTGGGGTCTTACAAAGGATTCGTTAATATGACATTCATGAATTATCCATGCACTACGGGGCAAGGATACTCATTATTATCACATCCATGAATTAATATTTCATTGCTGAGACTCAACTCAATAATTAATCCACATCATCGAATCATCCCTGCACTACAGGGCAAGAATATTCGTTAATTATCACAACCACAAATTATCTATGCACTACGCGCCAAAGATAATTGTGTTTTCATCAACGGACTGTCCATCAATGCACTACGGGCCAATGAGGACTTTTACCACATCATTTGTAACATTACGGTCATGATTATACCGAATAATCCCTGGTCATAACCATACCAAGTCCATCTATGCACTACAGGCCACAGATGACTTTCATCATAATATTAGCATGAGGATGATGACAATGATATAAGCATTAATCAAACGAAATCAAGAATAAATATTAAAGACTTTAAATTTATCCAAATATTATCAATCACTTAATAAACTCATAATCTAATATTATTAATATTATAACAATATTTTAATCACTTCTTAAACTTATAAACAATTTATTTCAATTATTTACACTTTACCAAATAATGCATTTAATCATTCAAAATGCCATACGCATAAGATTTCATCACCAATAATCAAATCCTCATCAAACATCTCATATATACCCTATATAGGATTCCCAAGCCATAAAATCCTATTTACCAATTTTGTTACTTCACATAACATATTTAATTTATTTACTCATAACTAGTTCATTTTCATGAAAAATACCAAATCACCCCAAAAATATTTCTTTTAAGGATTTAGCGTAATATAGTCCCATATCTTGAACATATATTTTTCTCGAATTTTTAAAATTCATTTACTATTTTCACATGGCCAAAACTCGCGAATATTTAGACACTTATCATAAATTGTACATTTATCCAAAATTACGAACTTTACAAACAGATACTCACATTATATACATGTACTCCCAATAAAAATTTCACCAATTTTGGAGTTAACCACAAGGAGTTATAAGGGTTTACTTTTAAAATAGTCTTTTCCAATAAAATCTATAACTCTTAATCGATACATCCAAAAACCGCCATCTTTGAACACAATATAGAAAACTCATCAAATTATCATTTCAAATTTTTCTAGAATTTTTGAGGGTCAGAAAAATTACGAAACTGCAAATGGATTTTTCACCCGCCATGCGGTAATCCACGTAGACAGGTCATTTCTACAATTTAATAAGGAATGAATACAAAGGATCATTCACCATGTATGCGGTAATCCACATAGACGGGTTATTCCAACAGAATAATAAAGAATGGAATAACAGAAGAATTCACCATGCATGCGATAGATCAAGATGCATGTGTTATTCTAACGTAATAATAAAGAATGGAACCCGGTCATGCGTAATCCACACATACGAGATATTCCAACGAATAATAATAAAAATGGAACCCGTCATGCGTAATACGCATGCATGTGATATTCCAATGAATAATAAAGAATGGAATAACAACAGAATTCACCATGCATGCGATAAACCGCATGCATGTGTTATTCCAATGTAATAATAAATAATGGAACCAGTCAAATGCGTAATAAGCACAGACAGGATATTCCAACAGGATAATAAAGAATGAAATAACAGAAGAATTTCACCATGTATGCGGTACTTCGCATATACAGGTTATTCCAACATAATAATAAGAAATGGAATAACAATTGCTCTCTTCATGAATACGAAAGAAATAATACCCCTTACATTAGAAGAAAACTGGATATTGGAATAGTGAGGTAGCATACTTCTCTTCTTCTTTCTCTCTATAATTTCTCTCTATAATAATTGCTCTATAGCTTTAGTGAATTGGTGAGAAATGAAGGAAGAATGAGCTTCTATTTATAGGAAAATATAGTTTCAATAATTGCACGTTTTGGGGCTCAAAATATTACAGCATAATGCCTTCCTCTTTTTCTTCATTTTTAATTTAGTCCTGCAAGTATTATCAAACTTGCACCACCTCCCCTAATAGTAAATAATGTGAATTAATAGTACAATTATGTGACTCAATAGTTATAATCATGTAAAAAATATGAATTACAGTATATTACCTCTATCTATACCTCCATTTTTAACTTAGTCATACAAGTATTGTAACATTCCAGAATTTTAATTGTTATATTAAATATTTATTGAATTATTTAAGTATTTAATGGATGTGTTTATTGTTGAATAAATAATTGTTCAAATTTGATTTGATGTGATTAATTATTTGTTAAGTAAATAATTAAGAAAATTAATTATTTTTGCTAATTTAATTTAATTATTAAGTTAGAGTTTTGATTTAATAAATTATTATATTTTAATTTAACGTTGTAAATTAAAAAGGATGTGTTGGTTTATTAAATAAAGTTATAATTATATAAAAATTATAATTTGGTGGTATTGAGTTATGTTTTAAAGTGATGTAATAAATTGTTTTTAGAAATAATTTAATTTAGTAAAGTGTGAAGAATAATTTTTTAAAGTAGTTATTAAAATAACTTAGAGGAGTTGTAAGTCCGTTTTGCTAAACAAGGCCTATTGCTTATTAAGTCTTTAATCTATTTAAGTTTTACCAAACAAGGTGTTAGGATTAATGGATTATTTTTTTTAGTAAGTAACCAAACAAGCCTTATGGCTTTTGATTTCAAAATTCACATAACTAATATCAGTTATGTTTATAATTATATTATATAATTAATATTTATAATATCTATAGACGTTATTTGTTAAGACGTATGTTAGAGGAGAGAGGTTAGAGAGAAGAAAGAAAACTCAGAGAAAGAAGAAGAGAAGAAGAAGAAAAGAAGAAAAGAAGAGAGAAAGGAAGGCTAGAGATTGGAGAAGGAGAGGCTTGAGAGTAGAAAAGAATAGCCATATCATCTTCTATCAAGGTATTCTCCTATTACTTTTAATTTTAAAAGTTAAGTTTTTATCCTCCCAAATTCTCTGTAGAGTCTTTGTGTAACCATGAATTGTTGTTATTATGTGGCTTTATATTGCATACTAGTGATGTTAAAATGATTTTCATAAGTTATAGTCAATAAATTGGTATTATGTATACGTTTGTGAAGAAAAATATTTTTACAGAGAGTTTTGTGTATATATATATTGTTTGGTTTAAGGTAGAAATTAAGGTTTTATCCGTTGTTTAGTTGATAAATTAATTATTGAATGTGGTAGAGTATGTATATACTTTGATAAAATACTTTGAAATAACTGTTTTGGTTGAAAAACAAAATTACAGTGTTGATTTTCATTGAAAATATCAAAAAGTGAGTTTTTATCAAAAACGGTGAAATTGGATGTTTCAAATTCGTTGTTTATGTTGTTTTTTAGGTAGAATCATGTTTAGAGTCTTTGAAATATGTTTATATGAAGTCTCTATATGAATTATATGCTATTTGGTCTGTTAGAAACGAGCTTGTAGGCCAAAATTGGCTTTTGTTCATGCTTGCTGCTTAGAGTTTCTGTCTGCACGAGGTCTCATATCGGCGTCATGGCCATGGACTAGCAAGAGACATTTGTGGCATCAGAGGCGCCATTGCCACTCCACAGCGTGGCCTTGTAGCCTTGTTCTCCATAGCCCAATGTTATGTACTCACGCCATAGTCATGACCCACCATTAAATCGTAGAAATATGCATGAGTTAAAGTAATGGTCTCGATATGTATTTTTTGTACACGAAATTTTAAGAAAAGTTATGTGATGATAGTAGGACTATAAAATGTTAATTTTAGTATTTCTATACTATGAATAAGTATGTTATTAACAATTAACTTGTGTTATAACTGGATTATGTGATTAAAAATCCAATTTTTAAATGATGTACGTACTTAGTAATGTTTGTAAGATGGTAATGACTAGCTATGTCATGATGATATATGTTTATAGGATATTGTGATTCGTATTGATTTGGTTTAGCCTGCGAGCAAGGCAAGTTCTCTAACTCTACTTTTAAAATTGTGCAAGCGCTTAAATTGTTCTTTGAGCAAGTGTTCTAATCCATTATCTTGATTTAATCAATTATTGTTTCCAATATAATAATGCAAGATTTCTAATTCTTTATCTTGTTGAACTATTTATTTTTTCAATTCGATTACCTTATTAATGATGCAAGCTTTCTAAACTCTAGTTTAATGTTGAGAAGTTATTCTTGTATTTAACTTGTTGTTTAGCATGCACAACTATTTATACTAATGTTGAGCAATTTTATCGTTCAAACTGTTATGCATGCTTAGTACTCAATTCTGATTAACCTTGACTTAATATTGTTCAAGCAAGGCATGTTATAGTTATTCAAAGTATATGCTATTAGATTATTCCTAAAGCATGATTTTGGTTTACCATGTTGATTCAATTACAATTATTCTGTAATATGATGTCATTAATTCAACTAGTCCTCTAGTTGATGATCGTTGAACTTCAAATTACCCTTGAAAGCTTATCCAAACCAAACTCTCTTTGGTGCGGACTTGTACTCCAAATACTGAGATGAACAACCCTATTATTATTAGGGGATAACTTACGCGTAGCGTTAAATGTTTGTGCATAATACATGGTATGAAGGGTTGATCCCCCTAAGTACGAGGAGTCCTTATAGTCTTATGACTGTTAAAGTTGCAGTTGAAAGATTACTCGCAACTGTGGACATAGTTCATGGTCTTATGACCCTTAGTTATATTTATTCCATATTTTGGATTTCAGTTCCTGATTATTGTTGATAGAGTACTATTCATTGTTGATGAGCCTATTATTGGAAATTATTATTGCTATACTCCTGTTGATTCTATATTATATCCAGTGAGCAATTGTTTTGCTCACCCTTGCATATTTAAAAACTCATTGCAGCTAAAGAGGAGAAGGTAGATGAACCTTCGACTAGCAAAGGAAAGGGAAAAATGTGCAAGCGATGAAGACTTATAATTTTACTTTGATTGAGATGTTAGATTTTTATTATGATGATCTTAGACTTGGTTTTAATGATGTTTATTTAATTTCCGCATTTGAACGATTGTATTTAAAGGTTAGATAACCTGGGAGATTTTATTATGTAACCCTTTAATGGGAAAGGTTTTATTTATCCAGTTTCATTGTGATTGGGTAGTTAGATATGAATGTTTGATTAAGTGAACATCAGATCCTGTGGGAATGAAGTACCTGGATTTGGGGATGTCACAAGTTGGTATCAAAGCCTTAGGTTATGAACCTTAGGTGGGGGAAAAGCCTTAGGAAGTAACCTTCAAAAAGATAGTGATGAACTCTTACCGGGTTTTAAGGAAGAAGTAATAAAACACTTATGTGCTTATGTGTTTACAACTTATGTGCTCGTGAGAGTCGAGTAGTAATGATTAGTAACTAAAACTTAAAATTTTGTTGTCAGGATGTCAGATGTTGGAGGAACTAGTCGAGCTGGGGAGGAGGAACCCCGAGTACCTATAGAGGAGGAGCCCCGAGACGTTCATGTCGTCAGGAAACAGCTGGTACAGAGAGAGACTTCTCCATTGATCACTATTGTTGGTCAGAAGCATGAGCTTGATACTAAGACTGATTCAGAGGAGGATCTTGTAACATTCCAGAATTTTATTGTTATAATAAATAATTTATTGAATTATTTATGTATTTAATGGATGTGTTTGTTGTTGAATAAGTAATTGTTCAAATTTGATTTGATGTGGTTAATTATTTGTTAAATAAATAATTAAGGAAATTATTTATTATTTGCTAATTTAATTTAATTATTAAGTTAGAGAGTTTTGATTAAATAAATTATTATATTTTAATTTAAAGTTGTAAATTTAAAAGGAGGTGTTAGTGGATTAAATAAAGTTATAATTATATAGAAAAGTATAATTTTGTGATATTGATTTATGTGTTAAAGTGATTTGATAAATTGTTTTTAGAATTAATTTAATTAAATTAATGTGTAACAAATAACCTTTTATAAAGGAGTTATTAAAATAACTTAAAGGAGTTTTAATTCAGTTTTGTCAAACAAGGCCTAATGCCTACTAAGTCTTTAATCTGTTTGAGTTTTACCAAACAAGGTGTAAGGATTAATGGGTTATTTTTTTTAGTTAGTAACCAAACAAGCCTTATGGCTTTTAATTTCAAAATTTACATAACTGATATCAGTTATGTTTATAACTATATTATATAATTAATATATATAATATCTATATACGTTATTTGGTTAAGACGTGTGTTAGAGGGGAGAGGTTAGAGAGAAGAAAGAAAACTCAGAGGAAGAAGAAGAAGAGAAGAAGAAGAAGAAAAGACGAAAAGAAGAGAGAAAAGAAGGCTAGAGATTGGAGAAGGAGAGGCTTAAGAGTAGAAAAGAATAGTCATATCATCTTCTATCAAGGTATTCTCCTATTTCTTTTAGTTTTAAAAGTTTAGTTTTTATCTTCCCAAATTCTCTGTAGAATCTTTGTGTAAGCATGAATTTTTGTTGTTATGTGGCTTTATATGACACACTAGTGATGTTAAAACTATTTTCATGGGTTATAATCAAAGAATTGATGATATGTATGTAATTGTGGAGAAAAGTATTTTACAGAGAGTTATATATATATATTGTTTAGTTAAAATAGAAATTATGGGTTGTTTAGTTGTTTTATTGATAAATTGGCTATTCAATTTGTTAGAATATATATGTACTTTGATAAAATGCTTTGAATTAGTGGTTTTGGTTGAGAAACAAAATTACAATGTTTATTTTCATCAAAAATATCAAAAAGTGAGTTTTTAGCCAAAAACAGTGAATTTGGGTGTGTTAATTTTGTTGTTTATGTTGTTGTATATGTAGAAACATGTTAGGAATTCCTGAATTATGTTTATATGAAGTTTTTGTATGAATTGTGAGTGAATCAGTCTGTTAGAATCGAGCTTGTAGGCCAAAATTGGCTTTTTCTCAGATCTTTGTTCTTAAATCTAGCTGTTTAAAGCGTCGCATCATGACCAAAGATTACATTAGTGAGCGCAAGTGATACTGACTCCACACACACAATACGCTTTTAGAAGCTTTGATCTCATGGCAAGATATTTCATGCCTCATGTGTGCAATACGACCTTATAGTGTAAACTATGGCGCCTACCAAGAGTTAGCGAATGGTCCTCGACAAAGTACTTTTTGTACATGAAATTTTAAGAAAAGTTATGTGATGATAGTAGGATCAGTAAAATGTTGATTTTGGTATTTCTAT
Organism: Panax quinquefolius; assembly: GCA_020205615.1. Taxonomy (NCBI): domain Eukaryota; kingdom Viridiplantae; phylum Streptophyta; class Magnoliopsida; order Apiales; family Araliaceae; genus Panax; species Panax quinquefolius. The sequence goes on along the minus strand of CM035157.1, from coordinate 48,407,378 downwards.
ACTATGAATAATTATGTTATTAAGGAATAACTTGTATTATTACTTGATTTTGTGATTAAAAATCCAATTTTTAATTGATGTATGTACTTAGTTATGCTTGTAAGATGGTAATGACTAATTATGTCATGATAACATATGTTTATAGGATATTGTGGTTTGAATTATTCGATTTAATCCACGAGCAAGGCAAGTGTTCTAATCCATTATCTTGATTGAATCAATTATTGTTTCCAATATAATAATGCAAGATTTCTAATTCTTTATCTTGTTGAACTATTTATTGTTTCAATTCGATTACCTTATGAATGATGCATGCTTTCTAAACTCTGGTTTAATGTTGATAAGTTATTCTTTTATTTAACTTGTTGTTTAGCATGCACAACTATTTATACTAATGTTGAGCAATTTCATCGTTCAAACTGTTATGCATGCTTAGTACTCAATTCTAATTAACCTTGACTTAATATTGTTCAAGCAAGGCATGTTATAGTTATTCAAAGTATATGCTATTAGATTATCCCTAAAGCATGATTTTGGTTTACCATGTTGATTCAATTACGATTATTCTGTAATAAGATGTTATTAATTCAACTAGTCCTCTAGTTGATGATCGTTGAACTTTAAATTACCCTTGAAAGTTTATCCAAACCAAACTCTCTTTAGTGCGGACTTGTACTCCAAATACTGAGATGAACAACCCTATTATTATTAGGCGATAAATTACGCATGGCGTTAAATGTTTGTGTACAATACATGGTATGAAGGGCTGATCCCCCTAAGTACGAGGAGTCCTTATAGTCTTATGACTGTTAAAGTTGGAGTTGAAAGATTACTCGCAACTGTGGACATAGTTCATGGTCTTATGACCCTCAGTTTTATTTATTCCACATTTTGGAATTCAGTTCCTGATTATTGTTGATAGAGTACTATTCATTGTTGATGAGCCTATTACCGGTAGTTATTATTGCTATACTCCTGTTGATTTCATATTGTATCCAGTGAGCAATTATTTTGCTCACTCTTGCATATTTATAAACTCATTGCAGCTAAAGAGAAGAAGGTAGATGAACCTTCGACTAGCAAAGGAAAGGGAAAAATGTGCAAGTGATGAAGACTTGTAATTTTACTTTGATTGAGATGCTAGATTTTTATGATGATGATCTTAGACTTGGTTTTAATGATGTTTATTTAATTTCCGCATTTGAATGATTGTATTTAAAGGTTAGATAACCTGGGAGATTTTAATATGTAACCCTTTAATGGGAAAGGTTTTATTATCTAGTTTTATTATAATTGGGTAGTTAGATATGAATGTTTGATTAAGTGAACACCAGATCCTGTGGAAATGAAGTACCTGGATTTGGGGGTGTAACAGATCCTGAAGAAGAAGAGGAGTTCCCACCGAACTCTATTGATGCTGAGATGTATGATGCACTTTATGATCATAACATAGAGTTACAGGATACTGTCCGGGATCTGACTGAGCGGGCGGTTAGTCAGCAAAATACTATTGAGCAGAAGGATAGAGAGATTGTGGCTCTTCACACACATTTGGGAAACGTGGAGTGGGATCTGGTCCACGAGAAGGGTCAAACCGAGGATAAGTCCGCAGAAATAGAAAAGTTGAAGAAGGATCTGAAAGAGAGCTCAGAGAGGCTTGCCATAGCGTAAGAGGGTTTTGGAGTACGAGTCACGTCGTCGGTGATCTTCTGAAGAAGATGATCGTCGTGTGAAGAAGGCTAAACTTGAGGAGACGTACTCTACACTACAAAATGCAATGGATGCGGTCCAAGATCGAGTTAGGAAGTATCCAATCTAGTTTGAGGATCTACCATCATATATGCTAGATTGCAGAACGATGGCTCGCATCATGGAAGAGGAACGTAGCAAGGCTATTCAGCGCCTTAACAGACAGTGATAGTATTAGTTTAATTATGTGTAAATTATTTGGTAATTAATGATGTAAATTCCGATGTGTTTATAAACAAAGGAATATTTTGATGTTTTAAATCCTGTAGATTCTTTATCTCGGGATAGTGGATGTAAATAGCAGTGATGTTATTGATATGATGTTTTCAAAGAAGTTATGAATAAAAGATATTATTTTCTTTATCCAAAGTGTTATGTGTTATGGAATGATTACTTTCATGGGGGCAAGTTAAGTAGAAATTACTTGAAAAGAGTTGAGTAATAATCTAATGAATGTATTCTTTTTAACAGAAAATGCCTCCAAGACGTCAACCCGTCAGAGAACCACCAAAGGAACCAACAATGTTAATGCTGACGCTAACTCCGTTCAGCAGTTGGTGATGTTACTGACAGGTGCACTGCAAAATCAACCGTAGAATCAACCTCAGAACTAAGGTGCTACGTTTAAGGACTTCAAGGCGGTTGGACCACCAGAATTCCGTGGATCCATGAATCCAGTTGAAGCACAGACTTGGATTATGGAAATCGAGAAGGTTTTTGATGTGGCTAGGGTAGAGGAGAATCAGAAGACTACTTTTGCAATGTTTATGTTGAAAGAGGAGGCTAGCTATTGGTGACAGGCCAACAAAACTCGGGAAGGACCAGGAGTAATGACCTGGGATAGGTTTAAGGAGCTATTCTTCGAGACTTATTTCCCAGAGAGTTCGAAGAGTCAGCTAGATTTCCAATTTTTGGAGTTGAAGCAGGGAACAATGTCGGTGTCAGAGTATGCCGCTAAATTCAACGAGTTGGCGAGGTTTGCGCCATATCAGGTCAGCATAGACGAGTGCAAGGCGAAGAGGATTGAGCAGGGATTGAAACCCTGGTTGTATAGTAGGGTCTCCCTGTTCTAATTGAAGACATTTGCAGCAGTGTTGGAGAAGGCAATTCTCGCTGAAAGTGGAGGCGAGGCGGTAACAAAGCATAATCAAGAGCAGAGAAAGAAGAAAATTGAAGATGAAGCTAAGAGTGGTGGTAACGGTAGTAATGTCAACAACCTGAAGAGGAAGTGGAATGGAAATGGAGGAGCTGGAAACCAGCAAAGAAACCAGCAAAATAAGAAGTTCGAAGCATGTGTTACATGCAGAAAGTTTCATAAGGGAGTGTGTTTGCTAGGGAAACGAGTATGCTTCAATTGTGGCCAGGAGGGTCACATCGCCCCAAATTGCACTCAAGCTAAGAAGAATGTGTGTTTCACATGCGGATCTAAGGAGCACTTTGCTCGTGAATGCCCTAAGAAGAGATCTGGTGAGACAAATGGGAGCAAGGGAAATGCTAGTGGAGGTGTGTTGGCTATTGCGGGACTAACAACAACAAATAAGCCCAGCCCACAAAGTAACCTTCAACATGACCGCAATGCAAGATATCGCATGTACAATCAAAGGATGTGGTGTCGTATTATCCCGATCAATGATATTGATGCTTATGTATTATTTGATTCAAAAGCTTACTTGCTCATTTATATCCGATGAATTTGCTATGAGATTAGGATTGCCTAGTGAAGAATTGAATTTCCCTTTAAACATAGAAATTGTGAATAAGGAAGTAATTCCTGTTAGGTTCGTATACAAGAACTGTAGGGTGAATATTAAGGGACATATTTTGTTGGTAGATTTGATTCCGATCAGGCTAGGAGAGTTTGATGTTATTTTGGGAATGGATTGGTTGTTCAATTATGGAGCGATAATTGACTGCCAAAAAAAATGTCTAAACCTTATGACTCCGTCAAAGGTAGTATTCAATGGTAGCAAATCACCTAGAAAATTGAGATGTCTGACAATTATGCAAGCCAAGAGGTTGTTAAGTCAAGGTTGTGTGGGTTATTTAGCTTACATAGTCGATACTTAAAAGAAGGGTGCGAAACTGGAAGAAATACCAGTAGTTAGGGAATTTGTGGACGTATTTCCGGAGGACTTGCCAGGACTTCTGCCTGACAGAGAAATCGAGTTCGTGATCGACTTAGCGCCAGGAACCGCTCCGATATCGAAAGCCCCGTACAGAATGGCTCTGGTGGAGATGAAAGAACTGATGGTACAACTACAGGAGTTGTTGGATAAGAAATACATTCAGCCGAGTGTGTCACCGTGGGGAGCACCGGTGTTATTCGTAAAGAAGAAGGATGGGTTAATGCGTCTTTGTATTGATTATAGGGAGTTAAACAAAGTCACTATTAAGAACAAGTATCCATTGCTGATAATAGATGACTTATTTGATCAATTGAGGGGTGCTAGATATTTCTCAAAAATAGATTTGAGAAGTGGGTATCATCAACTGAAGGTAAGAAAGGAGGATGTACCGAAGACAGCATACTGAACTCGATATGGACATTACGAATTTTTGGTGATGTCTTTTGGTTTGACAAACGCCCCTGCAGCATTCATGGATTTGATGAACAGGATGTTTAAACCATTTCTAGACAAGTTTGTGGTGGTGTTTATAGACGATATTCTGGTGTACTCTAGAACTCAAGAAGAACACAGGGAACACTTACGTCTAACACTGGAAACGCTAAGAAAAGAAAAGTTGTACGCGAAATTTTCTAAATGTGAATTCTGGTTAGAACATGTACAATTTCTTGGGCACGTAATTGACAAGGATGGAATTTCAGTGGATCCATCAAAGGTCGAAGCTGTGATAAATTGGGAACAACCAAGAACTCTATCAGAAGTAAGAAGTTTCTTGGGATTAGCAGGGTTTTACAGACGATTTATCCAGGATTTCTCCAAGATTGCCACTCCATTGACAAATTTGACGAGGAAATCTATAAAATTTGTTTGGACGGAGAAGTGTGAAAAAAGTTTCCAGGAATTGAAAAAGAAGTTGTATGGCACCTGTGTTGTCGTTACCGGATAATACAGGAAATTTTGTAGTGTATAGTGATGCTTCACAAAAAGGGTTAGGATGTGTCCTTATACAGAACGGTAAAGTTATCGCGTATGCATCAAGACAATTGAAAGATTATGAAAAAGGGTATCTGACTCATGATTTAGAGTTGGCGACAGTTTTGTTTGCTCTGAATATATGGAGACACTATCTCTACGGAGAGAAATGTGAGATTTACACAGACCATAAAAGTCTGAAGTATATTTTCACACAGAAGGACCTGAACATGCGTCAAAGAAGATGGATGGAACTGATAAAAGATTATGATTGTGAGATCTTTTATCATCCAGGCAAAGAAAACGTTGTTGCAGATGCCTTGAGTAGGAAAGGCAAGGAAAAGTTGATGTTGTTAACTAATAAGGAGGAGCTTATTACAGCAATGTCAAGGTTAAAGTTAGAAATCAAATTTCCAAGAGAATCCGATGACAAATGTTACCAGATGGAAGCCAGTCCAACTTTGGTTGACAAAGTGAAGAACGCTCAACTGTAGGATGAGGAATGCAGAAAAATCAGAGAAAGTGTGGTTGAGGGAAAAGAGGTGAAATACAAGATTGATACCGATGGAATGCTGAGATTTAAAGGACGAATATGGGTTCCAGCAGTACCAGAGATTAAAGAAGAAATCATGACCGAAGCTCATAACTCGAGATATTCGATTCATCCGGGAAGTACAAAGATGTATCAAGATTTGCGGTGACATTTTTGGTGGCCAAATATGAAAAGAGACGTTGCAGAATGCGTTGCAAAGTGTTTGACATGTCAGAGAGTCAAGGCCGAGCATCAAAGACAAAGTGGGTTACTTCAACCGTTAGAGATACCGGAATGGAAATGGGAACATATCACAATGGATTTTATGGTAGGTCTTCCAACAACTCTGAAAGGATACGATGCGATTTGGGTGATAGTGGACAGATTGACAAAATCTGCACACTTTTTGCCAATAAAGATTAGATTCAATCTTGATCAGCTGGCAAAGTTATATGTTAAAGAAATCGTGTCGAGACATGGAGTTCCTGTATCAATTGTATCAGATAGAGATCTGAGGTTCACATCAAAATTTTGGAAGAGACTACAAGAATGTATGGGAACACAGTTGCGAATGAGTATAGCATATCACCCGCAAACAGATGGCCAAAGAGAACGAACGATTCAGACATTGGAAGATATGTTGAGAGCATGCGTCATGGATTTCAAAGGAAGCTGGGATGAACAATTACCGTTGGTGGAATTTTCCTACAATAACAGTTACCACGCTAGCATCGGCATGCCGCCTTACGAAGTATTATATGGCAGAAGTGCGAACTCCAATCGTCTTTGGGATGAAGTTGAGAACGCCAACTATTAGGCCCGAATCGCATGCAATGAACCGTCAAGTTGTTAAACTCATCAGAGCAAGACTAGTAGTTGCTCAAGATAGACAGAAAAAGTATGTTGGTCAACACAGGCAAAACCGTGAATTTGAAGTAGGAAATTTTGTATTCCTAAAGGTTTCTCCTTGGAAGGGAAAAATTCAATTTGGTAAGAAGGGGAAACTAAGTCCGAGATTTATTGGACCCTTCGAAGTGCTGCGAAAGGTTGGAGAGGTGGCTTATGAGGTAGCTCTACCTCCAGAGTTGAAAAAAATTCATAATGTTTTTCACGTGTCGGTGTTACGACCGTATAAACCTGATTACAAGCACGTAATTGAGTACGAACCATTACAGTTTGAGAAAGACTTGTCCTATGAAGAGGTTCTTATCCAGATAGTCGATAGGAAAGAACAAGTGCTCAGGAATAAAGTGATACCTTCTGTGAAGGTAGTATGGAGGAACCACAATGTCGAAGAGGCTACGTGGGAACTCGAAGCTGAAATGATGAAGAATTACCCTGAGTTATTTGTTCAATCTATGTCTTCAATTCTGGGGACAGAATCTTTGTAAGTAGGGGAGAATGTGACGAATGAATTGTTTGAATTGTAATTCTGGGGACAAAATCCTTGTAAAGAGGGAATGATGTAACATTCCAGAATTTTAATTGTTATATTAAATATTTATTGAATTATTTAAGTATTTAATGGATGTGTTTATTGTTGAATAAATAATTGTTCAAATTTGATTTGATGTGATTAATTATTTGTTAAGTAAATAATTAAGGAAATTAATTATTTTTGCTAATTAAATTTAATTATTAAGTTAAAGTTTTGATTAAATAAATTATTATATTTTAATTTAAAGTTGTAAATTAAAAAGGATGTGTTGGTTGATTAAATAAAGTTATAATTATATAGAAAATTATAATTTGGTGGTATTGAGTTATGTTTTAAAGTGATGTAATAAATTGTTTTTAGAATTAATTTAATTTAGTAAAGTGTGAAAATAATTTTTTTAAAGTAGTTATTAAAATAACATAGAGGAGTTGTAAGTCTGTTTTGTCAAACAAGGCCTATTGCTTACCAAACAGGGTGTTAGGATTAATGGGTTATTTTTTTTAGTAAGTAACCAAACAAGCCTTATGGCTTTTGATTTCAAAATTCATATAACTGATATCAGTTATGTTTATAATTATATTATATAATTAATATATATAATATCTATATACGTTATTTGTTAAGACGTATGTTAGAGGAGAGAGGTTAGAGAGAAGAAAGAAAACTCAGAGAAAGAAGAAGAGAAGAAGAAGAAAAGAAGAAAAGAAGAGAGAAAGGAAGGCTAGAGATTGGAGAAGGAGAGGCTTGAGAGTAAAAAAGAATAGCCATATCATCTTCTATCAAGGTATTCTCCTATTTCTTTTAGTTTTAAAAGTTTAGTTTTTATCCTCTCAAATTCTCTATAGAATCTTTGTGTAAGCATGAATTGTTGTTGTTATGTGGCTTCATATTGCATACTAGTGATGTTAAAACGATTTTCATAAGTTATAGTCAATAAATTGGTATTATGTATATGTTTGTGAAGAAAAATATTTTTACAGAGAGTTTTGTGTATATAAATATCGTTTGGTTTTAGGTAGAAATTAAGGTTTTATCTGTTATTTAGTTGATAAATTAATTATTTAATGTGGTAGAGTATGTATATACTTTGATAAAATACTTTGAATTAACTGTTTTGGTTGAAAAATAAAATTACAGTGTTGATTTTCATTGAAAATATCAAAAAGTGAGTTTTTATCAAAAATAGTGAAATTGGATGTTTTAAATTCATTGTTTATGTTGTTTTTTAGGTAGAATCATGTTTAGAGTCTTTTAAATATGTTTTTATGAAGTCTCTATATGAATTATATGTTATTTGGTCTGTTAGAAACGAGCTTGTAGGCCAAAATTGGCTTTTGTTCATGCTGTTGCCGAGGCTGTCTGCCGAGGTCTGCAGTTCGGCGTTGCGGCGCGGACTAGCAGTACATTTGTGGCTGGCTGGCAATTCCTTCATCGCCACGCGCCATGATCGACCTTGTAGCCTTGTTCTCCATGCCATGCAATTATTATGCTCACGCCGCAGCACGACCCATAGTGTAAATCGTGAAATACAGTGTATGAAGTTGGCGTAATGGTCTCGACAGTTGTATTTTTTTGTACACAAAATTTTAAGAAAAGTTATGTGATGATAGTAGGACTGTAAAATGTTGATTTTAGTATTTCTATACTATGAATAAGTATGTTATTAACGATTAACTTGTGTTAAAACTGGATTATGTGATTAAAAATCCAATTTTTAAATGATGTACGTACTTAGCTATGTTTGTAAGATGGTAATGACTAACTATGTCATGATAACATATGTTTATAGGATATTATGATTCGTATTGATTTGGTTTAGCCTGCGAGCAAGGCAAGTTCTCTAACTCTACTTTTAAAATTGTGCAAGCGCTTAAATTGTTCTATGAGCAAGTGTTCTAATCCATTATCTTAATTGAATCAATTATTGTTTCCAATATAATAATGCAAGATTTCTAATTCTTTATCTTGTTGAACTATTTATTGTTTCAATTCAATTACCTTATGAATGATGCAAGCTTTCTAAACTCTAGTTTAATGTTGACAAGTTATTCTTGTATTTAACTTGTTGTTTAGCATGCACAACTATTTATACTAATGTTGAGCAATTTCATCGTTCAAACTGTTATGCATGCTTTGTACTCAATTCTGATTAACCTTAACTTAATATTGTTCAAGCAAGGCATGTTATAGTTATTCAAAGTATATGCTATTAGATTATTCCTAAAGCATGATTTTGGTTTACCATGTTGATTCAATTACGATTATTCTGTAATATGATGTCATTAATTCAACTAGTCCTCTAGTTGATGATCGTTTAACTTCAAATTTCCCTTGAAAACTTATCCATTCCAAACTCTCTTTGGTGCGGACTTGTACTCCAAATACTGAGATGAACAACCCTATTATTAGAGGATAACTTACGCGTAGCGATAAATGTTTGTGAACAATACATGGTACGAAGGGCTGATCCCCCTAAGTACGAGGAGTCCTTATAGTCTTATAGACCAAGTAAAGTTGGAGTTGAAAGATTACTCATAATCGTGGACATAGTTCATGGTCTTATGACCCTCAGTTATATTTATTCCACATTTTGGATTTCAGTTCCTGATTATTGTTGATAGAGTACTATTCATTGTTGATTAGCCTATTATTGGCAATTATTATTGCTATACTCCTGTTGATTCTATATTATATCCAGTGAGCAATTGTTTTGCTCACCCTTGCATATTTAAAAACTCATTGCATCTAAAGAGGAAAAGGTAGATGAACCTTCGACTAGCAAAGGAAAGGGAAAAATGTGCAAGTGATGAAGACTTGTAAATTTACTTTGATTGAGATGTTAGATTTTTATTATGATGATCTTAGACTTGGTTTTAATGATGTTTATTTAATTTCCGCATTTGAACGATTGTATTTAAATGTTAGATAACCTGGGAGATTTTATTATGTAACCCTTTAATGGGAAAGGTTTTATTTATCCAGTTTCATTGTGATTGGGTAGTTAGATATGAATGTTTAATTAAGTGAACATCAGATCATGTGGGAATGAAGTACCTGGATTTGGGGGTGTCACAAGTATTATCAATCTTGCACCAACTCCCGTAATAGTACAAGAATGTGAATCAATAGTACACATATATGAACAAATAGTTATAATCATGTGAATTAATAGCAATTAATTGATCATTTATTCGATTAATTACCCGATTGGTCAATATAACCTCCAAACATCAATTATTATCGAAATAAATGTCGATTTCCACAAACACTAACAATCCCAACCCAATGGAAATATTTTTCTCAAAAATTTTGTTTTTGAAATTTTGAAGTTTGACTTTTTCCAAAAAAGTCAACTGTTGACTTTTTTGACCAAAAAGTCAACCCCAACAAATTTTGTGTTTATAGTCTATTTCTACTAATTTTATCGTTCCGGACTCAAATATCACGTCCGCGTCTCTAAATTCAACTCCGAACTCAACTTCAATTTTTAATAACATTCATCATTAATATTATAACTCACAATATTTAACAACCAGATCGTTCCTGTGAAAGAGGGGCTTTCGATAAGGATTTCGCTTATTGCGCAATTTAGGTGACCAAACCTCTCCTTGACAGAACTTCTAGACATTGTCAATATTGCAAATAATAATATGAATAACTTTGCCGTCTCAATTATTGATTTAATAAAATATAACATATTATGCACATGATATTGTGGCAATAATTGAATCAATAATATGAGAGATATGATGCAGCAATTATTGTAGCAATAATTGAGTATAACTGAGTGACTTCTCATATAAGCATCAATAATCAATACCGTGTGCTACTATGCAACCACGCGTATTACCGTACTTTTACTACCGGGTATTTTATGACAACTTACTTACTTTGAAAATTTTTCAAATATCACCCTTAATTTTAAACTTTTATCAATTTAACTATTTACCAAAATAGAAAATTTTAATATTTTTATTTCATAAAATTCGGGATCTCACATTAATATTTATTAAATAAATAGTAAGAATTATGTTGGCTAAGTAAATATTATGTGGATAATTAAAGATTATGATTTAAATTTAATAGGTGTGACATTTGTATACTATATAATAAGGAAAACATGAAAATAATTTAGGAAGAGTTTGAGAGGGTTGCCAAACATGGTCTTAAGACCTTTAGTATTTTTATCAATTAAAAAACCTTTTAATCTATAACTGATATATGTTAAGTCTGCATATTATGTATATGGTCAGGTTGGTTTTACGTGTTTTTATAACACATAGTTAAGAAGGGAGGAGAGTTAGAGAGCTTTGAGATGTATTGAGAGTATTCTTTGTAAATTGATAAGGGTTAGTGGGGGAAGAATGCTTTATCGAGCTATTCTATCATCTTGCTAAGTCTTAACAAGGAATTTAAGGTATAATCTAATTTATATTTCCAATTGTATGTTCTTGAGTTTTGTTTTAAATTGGAGCCTTAATGTATGATTTGTGAGGAATTGGATTGTATGTACTAGTTAGTTTATATATAATCTATTGGTTATCATTTAGAAACAATTTTCAGAGGTTAAAATTCATTAAGTCGTGTTATAAATTGAGATATTTGTTGTTCTTGAGTTTTTGGTGATATATATATATATATATATATATATGACATGTATGATTTTGGAGTTAAAATGGGTGTTTAATCTATTTGGTAATTTGTAAATTGGTTGTCAAATATGTTAGTATGTTGAATTACAAAAAGAATACAACTGAAATGAATTAATTTGGTGAATTAACGAAGTTGTAGTGATGTGATTCGTTAAACATGTCAAAATTTGGGGTTTTAAGCATAAACGTGATTTAATCCTTTAAAATTGATTGTTTTAGATGTTTATGATGTTAGAAGTGTAATGTGCATTCTTGATGTTGTTTTTAATAAATTTATAGCTTATGGGTTTGTTGAATTTCTGATTAATTAGGAAAAATTGGGATGTTTGGGTTGAACTGTGAAGCAGGGATGCAGTCTGCAAGTTTCTGTCTGCGTACCAGCGCAACTACACTAGTATCAAAGGAAGAAACGGCGCATGTTGAGTTTTCTGGGAATTGAGTACTAGCGGAGCTGCGTCGGTGCCAAGGCCTTGGGTAGCGCAGCTGCGCCATCCCCTGAGCAAAAAAAATTAAATTGCCATACTAGACTTGTGATTTTAGAGTGGTGAATGGTGTTACTTGTCAGAGCATGAATTAAAATAGCAAGATGAACCATGATAACAAGTTAAATTAAAATGAGAATTAAACCTATAGGGTTAATGTTAGTGTAAGACCCCAACTTTCATAAATAAAGATTAAATTTTTCTCGATATATATTTTGAATATTAAGGTGTGAATTTGATATAATGTTATAGTTGTGGGTAATATTTATAAATTTTTGCAAAGTAAGCAAGTTGTTATAAAATATTCGATTGGTCATGGAATATTCGTTTTAACATGGAATATTCATATGACGACACAATCATTGGTGGACCCCACAACAAAATTATTGTCGGAATGAGAAAACGACAGAAATATCTTTTTATAAAAATAACGGCGAAAGTTTTACCGTTAAACTGTTGAAATACCCGGTGGTAAAAGTACAAGAATGTCTGGCGTGATTGCATAAGAGTAATACCACGGTATTGATTATTGATGCATACGTGAGAAGTCACTCAGTTTTGTTCAATTATTGCTACAGTAATTGATGCATAGTATCTCACGTTATTTGATTCAATTATTGTCAATATTTTTATATATTATTAAATCAATAATTGAGACGACAAAGTTATTCATATTATTGTTTGCAATATTGACAATGCCTAGAAAGTTCGGTCGATGAGAGGTTTGGTCACCTAATTGCGCGCCAATAGGGAGAAATCCTTATCGGAAAGCCCCTTCTTTCCTGGGAACGATATGGTTGTTAAATATTGTGAATTATAATAATGATGATAAATATTGTTAAAAATATTGGGGGAATTTTTATGGAGTATTTGTTGTAGATTTTACTTATTATATGGACCCCCAGTTACTCATTTTTCAAAATAATCGGTAGAAAGTTATAAATTATATATACTGAATTCTGTGTTCTTCGCAAACTGGAAATTCAAAATCTGGATTGTCGCGTCATGGCGCTAACTCGAACTTCGAGACTCATGGCAAATACCAAGTCGTAGTATAAAAAGGAGTATACAGCTTTTCTTAGCGAACGGTCGAAATGAGTTTTTAAAAGTGTACAAGTATGAAAATGTGATAGCAACTTAGTCTAATGATTATAAAGACTTGTTAGACCTATAATGAGATGTTAAAATAAATTCTTAACATGTCCATAACACAATTACGTGTGGATTGAATGATCGAATGCATAATTAGTTTATTTTTTTCGTGAAGTCTTAATTTTACACTAAGTGTAATAATTAACTAAGTATAGTCATGAATTCGAGTTAAACAAAGAGTAAAGTTATGATGTTAGTACGTTGTTATTGACTGGTATTGTGAACGTAATTGGTATATAGGATTTAATTCAAAGAACGAGTTTGTTTAAGTGTAATCTACACACGAGGCAAGTTTCTAAACCTTATCTTGTTACATTGAGCAAGTTTCTTACCCTAAACTTTCGTTGAGCAAGTTTCCTAACCCTACTTGTTATCGTTATATAAGTTGATTAATTCATCTTTCTATATTGAGCAAATTCTCATTATTATTGATCAAGCTTGTTTTGTATATTAAAGTTTATTAATCTTCAAGCATGATGTTGTTATACAATAATTATTCTATTGTATACCTTTTGAGATGTTATTCAAGTTAAATATTCATTTACTGTTAAACCTTATTAGACTACTGTTCACTGCCGTCTCTAGGTCTTCAACACCTTGCCAAGCCATGTTGTCTTGGGTGCAAGGCAAAAATGGTGCGATTATTGTGGGTCCCAAACTTTAAGTGTGGCGCAACTGCTACCACACTCTCTGACTTAGAGACAGGTTGGGTCTGCTTGTTTGCAGGTCAGACACAATGGACTTATATTAGTATTGTAAGCATGTTATTGATGTTGAGGCATGATATAAACTACAATAGTAGATTGTCATGCGTTATAATACAAAGTATAAAAGATTTTGAAGTGATTGTTAATTGAGTTATAAAATGAAACCAATTGAGATGTTTTCGAAAGATAGAGTTGAACGATTAAGTTATGTTGATCAATGTGTAATTTCAAATTCGTTAAGTATATTTAACCTACGTGGTTATGTGCTAAGTTAGGGTTGTGTGACTTAAATGATGGTTTAAATCCTAAAGTTAATATTCATGCGATTAATTGTTGTTGCGGTTTCAATGATATATGTAGGATAGTTGGAGATTATTTTCATTTGTGTAGCTTACAATCAAGGCAAGTTTCTAACTCAACCTTGTTATTATTGAGCAAGTTCCTAAAACTTAACTCTTTATATTGAGCAAAGCTTTCGAACTTCATTCTTTTCATATTGCACGCAAGTTTCCAATCATATATTATTATTCTGCAAGTTTCTAACATTCTTTATGAAGTTGAGCAAGCTTAACCTATCTTGCGTATGTTTGTACAAGCTTATATAATCTAATTCGTTACATCGAGCTAGTTTTACTTTCCTAATTATTATTCAAAGCATATATTGTTCTAATACATTGATTCAAGGGAGATTGTTTTAACTCTTCCATAGCACTTTGCATGTATGTTATGTTTACTCAATGATATATTATTGTTATTCAATCTTTGACTTTGATAACATTGTTCAAAGCTTTATCGTTGTATTAAAACCTTCAAGTAGTAAACAAACCTTTATTGATTGAATTAATCTATATTCGAATAGTGTTCTTGTAAGACCCCAACTTTTATAAACAAAGATGAATTTTCTATAAATATTATTTTTGAATATTATGGAATAAATTTGATATAATGTTATAGTTGTGGGTAATATTTATAAATTTTGCAAAGTAAGCCAGTTGTTATAAAATATTCGTTTGGTCGGGTAATATTCTTTTTGTCGGGGAATATTCGTAAATACGACGGCTCAATCATTAGTGGACCCATTAACGGAAGTATTATCGTAGTTAAAAAACCACAAAATTATCTTTCTATAAAAATAACTAGCAGAGGTGTTACCGTTAAAATTGTTGAACTACCCTAGTAGTAAAAGTAATGCATGTCTGGCGTGGTTGTATAGTAGCACACGATATTGATTATTGATGCTTACGTGAGAAATCACTCACCTATGCTCAATTATTGCTACAAATAATTCTTTGCATCATATCTCTTATATTATTGATTCAATTATTGTCACAAAGATCATCCGTATAATATGTTATAGTATTAAATCAATAATTGAGACGACAAGTTATAAATGATAAATAATTGTTGAAAGATTAAATATGTGTTGATTAAAAATAAAATGATTTGTAGTAATATTTATTCAATCCTTGATGTATATAAAGAGTCTGTTATGAGACGTTTGTGGTAAGTTTAATTATTTTATGGGGGGGGGGGGCCATATGTCATCATCTAAGAGTCTCTTCATCAATAGTAATTACCTTTGTGAATAGTAATTACCTTCGTCAATAGTAATTACCTTTACCAGACATCGAACCACTTGTCGTTTCACATTACAGGCATCGAACCACTTGTCGTTTCACATTACAGGCGTCAAACCACTTCTCTTTTCACATCACCAGTCGTCAAGCCACTTGCCTTTTCACATGGCAGGGGCTAAGCTAGAAATCTTCTATAAATAGAGGCCTAGTGCTTCATTATTTTTCACGAATTCATTCAAGCTATAGAGAGAGAAAGTATAGAGAGAATAAGAGAGAAAGAAGAAGAGTATTTTGTTACTACACTATCGCAAAGATTCAATCTCCTACTAAAAGTAAGGGGTGTTATTCTTTCTTATTCATGAAGAGAACTGTTGTTATTCCATTGCTTATTATTTTGTTGGAATAACCTGTATACGTGGTTTACCCTATACTTGGTGACATTCTTCTATTATTCTATTGGAACATCCTGTTTACATGTTTTACACCGACCGGTTCCGTCTTTTTATTATTATTCTGTTGGAACATCCTATTTGTGTGTTTCTGTATGGACTGGTTCCATTCTTTATTATTCTCGCTGGAACATCCTCATCATGCGCTTTTTATGCCTGGGACTTCGGTTCCGTTAATTATTATTATTCCATCATTGAATAACTTTTGCTGCAAGGCCTATCGCATGCGTGGTGATTTCTTTTGTTATTTCATTCTTTATTATACCCAAATAAGTTAAAACTTTGACTTCTATACTCCATGAAATTAGTGGAATAACCTTGATATTTGCGCTTCATCCAATATCCTTTCATGGAAATATTCTTCTCAGTATTCTTGAATTTTACTTTACAAAGCAGTATCATGTTGACAGTTTGGATGTTATTGGTTCCTAGATAAATTAATTCTTGAACTTATTTTATTGAATTCTTATATCATTGTCATCATCCTCATGTTTGTATTATGTTGAAAGTCATTTGTGGCCTGTAGTGCATAGATGGACTTGGTATGATTATGACAAGAGACTATTCGGTGTAATCATGACCGTAATGTTACAAATGATGTGGTAAAAATCCTCAAAGGGCCCGTAGTGCATTGATGGATGATTGTTGGCATGATCATGACCATTAATGAATACACAAATATTCTTGGCCCGTAGTGCATGAATAATTGTGGTCGTGATACTAAAGAATATCCTTGGTAGTAGTGCAAGGGGTGATTCGATGATGTGAATATTTATTAAAGTTTGAGTCTCAAATATAATAATAAATGATGAAAAACCTTTTAAAATCATAAAAGATAGTAGATTTTATTTTCTACTTGACTCTTTTAATGGATTCTTTGGTTCATTGTAGTTAAACTTGATGTTCATTATATTTTATCGCTTTAACACTCATTGTTGAGGCTAATGATAATTTATTCGCATTATCTTAGTCATAATATTTCTTCTCGAGCTAGTTGAGCTCACCCTTTCTTTCACTTGTTCTCTTGTGAAATGAGAATATAGTCAATTTGAGTCGAGGAACTGGTGTAATGGTCCGGAAGGATAGCATTAGTAGTCCCTCACTATTCGTGAAATAGTGTGATAATAATTGTAATGAGGACTCCTTTTGAGTTTGTATGATCTCTAGTAGACAATATTGTATTCAAACTCACGCTTTATGTCGTATTGCATACCACACGCTTATATTAGTAAGTTGTATTTAAATTACATACCATGTCCGACTACCCAAGATGGGTGATGTATACCTATTTTTGGGGCGCCACGGTTAGTATCGAGCTTAGGGATATGATCCCGGCTAAGATGTGAGAATAGTACTAGGAAGGAGAGAGGGAATACCTTCGCTAGTATGACCTACCTAAGTTTATGTGCTATTTTATTGGTTGGGTCATTTAATATAGGGATAATATGTTACATGTCAATTAACCTATTGTTTTGTGGCAAGATCTCGAAAATGACATCCGAGAATGTTGAGAATAGCAATGGAGCACAAAGCGATCGTTGATTCACCACATATCAATAATCGTGATAATGTGCATCGTGAAGGCGACAATCCTCATGCAAACAACAACACCGACCAAATGATGAATGATCAAATGTTCGTGAGGCTTTATGCGAATTCATGCAACAAAGAAAGAGAGCGACTCTCCGCCCAAAACGTAGGTGGAAACACAAAAACTCTCGGGTGGTCACCGCGAAAACAATTCAAGGAGCCGACCACCGGAGTTTAAGGGAGAGCCAAAACCACTTCGGCGGAAGCATGGATAAAGCATTACCAAGATATTTGATGTCTTGGGATGCTCCAAGGAGCAAAGGTTCCTTTGCGCCTTTTTTGTTGCTTGAGAGAGGCGATTCTTCGTGGAAATCGGTAAACGTACTCAACCTCATTGTCTTCAAGATATCTTGGGAGAAGTTCCAGAGTCATTTCAACGACAAATACTTTCCCGAAAGTATTCGCCACATGAAGGAGGTGGAGTTTATCAAGTTGGAACAAAACAATATGACCATGTCGTAATACTGAGGCAAAATTTGCGAGTTATCACGGTTATATTCCCACTTGGTGGATAATGAAGAGAGAATGGCGCGAATGTTTTTAAGAGGTTTGAAGTCGAGATACGTCAACATCTTATTTCTCATAAACCGTGTTTGTATTCGATGTTGTAAATAGGGCTCGCAGCTTAGTGGAGCGCGATAACGAGTCAACGCAACTAAAAGAGAGCGGTACACAAAATTATAATACCGGCGAGAGTAGTCATCGAAGCGGTGACAACAAGTGTGGAGGAATCAACAGGCGATATGGTAACCACTTGATTGTGGTAATTAGGGCCAAAATAATAAGAATGGACATTTCAAGAAAAGGAGATTCAACAATGATGGAAAGACGTCAAAGACCAACACCCGTTGTTAAGGAAGGAGAAAGACACCTATCATATGCTTCAAATGCGGAGGAAAGGGACACATCAGTCCAAACTGCGCCATGCCGTCCAAAGCATGTTATAATTGTGGAAGAGAAGGTCACTTAGCTCGATTTTGTCATTTACCGAAGACAAATTCAGCTAGGATGGAGGCACCAAAGGCCGTCCTAGAAAAGTCAAAACCGGTAGTGCAAGGGAGAGCGTTTGTTGTGACCTCCCAGAGAGCAAGGAACCCGAATGAGGTCATCACGGGTAAGCTTATCATAAACTCTAATGAAGTCTATACTTTATTTGATACCGGTTCTACACATTCTTTTATTTCTCCTACTTGCGCTCATCGATTAAATTTGACTCCGGAGAAATTAGACTTTGACTTATCTGTGGAAACTCCGTTGGGAGAAACCTTCATTACATCCATTGTTTATAAGTCTTGTTTGGTTCAAATCGGTACCCTCACATTACCTGTCGATCCTATTTCATTAAAAATACTTGCATTTGACGTGATTCTATGGATTGATTGGTTAACTACTTATCATGCAAAAATTGATTGTTTTCATAAGGTTGTTAGCTTTCATATTCCTAACCAACCTATTACGCGAATTCAAGCGACCAAACCATTAAAATCAATCACGATCATCTCAAGCCATAAAGCTATTCGTTTATTGAAAAAGCGGATGTCAAGCTTTCTTAGCTCATGTCACGATTTAAACAAAATACGCCGACTTTGAACGATATTTCTATTGTTAATAAATTTCCGACGTATTCCCCGAAGAACTTCCCGCCTACCCCGGGCGTGAAATTGAATTTTGTATCGACCTTGAACCCCAGACAAAACCTATTTCCAAAGCCCCATATCGAATAGCTCCTATTGAACTTCGTGAGTTAAAGACCCAACCGCAGGAATTGTTAGACATCGCTTTATTCGTCCTAGTACTTCTCCTTGGGGTGCTCATGTTCTATTTGTGAAGAAGAAAAGATGGGAGTATGCGACTTTGTATTGATTATCTGGAGTTGAATCATGTCACCATCAAAATAGGTATCCATTGCCACGTATTGATGACTGTTTGACCCGGTTGCAAGGAGCCAAATTCTTTTCAAAGATTGATCTTCGTTCCCGATATCACCAATTGAAGATTAGAACCACCGACATTCCAAAGACGGCTTTCGTAACTCTGACGGGCATTATGAATTCCTAGTCATGTCCTTTGGATTGACTAATGCTCCTCTTTGCCTTCATGGATATGATGAACCGAGTATTCAAGAATATTTGGATCACTTTGTGGTCGCCTTTATTGATGACATCCTTATTTATTCCAAAAGCCGTGAAGATCATGAGCAACACTTGAGGTCGACACTCCAAAAGCTTCGTGAATATAAGATTTATGCCAAGTTGAAGAAATGCGAGTTACGGCTTGAAGAAGTAGCATTCCTTGGGCACGTGGTATCAAGTCATGGAATATCTGTTGACCCAAAGAAAGATTGAAGTTATTCAAAGTCGGGAACAACCTAAATCGATGGATCAAGTACGTAGCTTTCTTGGTTTAGCCGGTTATTATCGGAGATTCGTGGAAGGATTTTCTCGAATCGCTACTCCATAGACTCAAATTGACTCGGAAAAATACAAAGTTCGGTTGGAGCGAAGAATGTGAGAAGAGTTTTCAAGAACTCAAGAGGAGACTTATTTCAAAGACCTTGCTCGACAATACCATCGGCCTCGGAGGGATTTGTCATCTACAAAGATGCTTGAGCAAAAGGGTTGGGATGTGTTCTCATGCAACATGGAAAAGTTATAGCCTATGCCTCGCGACAACTCAAAGAATATGAGAGGAATTATCCTACTCATGATCTAGAATTGGCAGCTGTTGTCTTTGCACTTAAAATTTGGAGGCATTACTTGTATGGGGAGAAAGTGGAGATCTTTACAGATCATAAAAGCCTCAAATATTTCTTCACTCAAAAAGAACTCAACATGCAACAACGACGTTGGCTTGAACTATTTAAAGATTATGATCATACCATCCTGGAAAAGCGAACGTGGTAGCTAACGCGTTGAGTAGAAGATCATATGCAAGTACGAGTGCGATATTGTCAACGCAAAGGCCCATTTTGTGTGACTTGCAAAGGATGGAGATAGAGTTAAAGACTCCAGGGACGCATGTGGTGATAGCGAGTATACGAGTAGAACCGACTTTAATCGATAAAGTTAAAGCTACTCAAGCTACAGACCTGGAGCTTATGCGTATGAGGAAGAAAGTGCAAGAAGGTGCTATGCCGGAAGAAAGAATCGATGAAGAAGGACTACTTCGAGTTAACTCCAGACTTTCTGTTCCTAACGACCCTGATTTAAAGTATAATATCATGATGGAGGTGCACAACACACCATTTGCAATCCATCCTGGGAGTACCAAAATGTATCATGATATTCGTCATACATTTTGGTGGAACAATATGAAGAGAGAGATAGCGCTGTTTATCTCAAGGTGTCTAACTTGTCAATGAGTTAAAGCGGAGCATCAAGTACCAAAAGGTCCATTGCAATCACTTGAAATTCCAGAATGGAAGTGGGAGCACATTACCATGGATTTCGTTACCGGTTTTCCTGAGGTTTCTCAAGGCATAAATGCGATTTGGGTTATTGTTGATAGATTAACCAAGTCTGCTCATTTCTTACCGATACGAGAAACTTATACACTTGAACGTCTTGCTCGTATGTACATAAACGAGATTGTAAGACTGCATGGTATGCCGGTATCCATAATTTCTGATCGAGACCCAAGATTCACTTCACGATTTTGGGTTAGTTTGCAAAAATCTATGGGCACAGACTTACGATTTAGCTCGGCATATCATCCTCAGACGGACGGACAGTCGGAGAGGACTATTCAAACTCTTGAAGATCTATTAAGACTCTGTGTCCTTGATTTCAAGGGAAGTTGGGACAAGTTCTTACCATTGGTGGAGTTTTCCTACAACAGTTATCAAGCAAGTATTGGCATGGCTCCATTCGAAGCGTTGTATGGAAGAAAGTGTCGTTCTCCAATATGCTGGGATGAGGTGGGTGAAGCAACGTTGTTGGGACCGGAGTTGGTACGTATGACTACGGAAAAGATTCAAACGATCCGACAACGTATAAAAACCTCACAAAATCGACAAAAGAGTTATGCTGATCTTCATCGAAAGGACATGGAATTCGATATAGGAGATCATGTGTTGTTAAGAGTTGCTCCATGGAAAGGAGTTACAAGATTTGGAAAGAGAGGAAAGCTCAATCCTCGATTCATCGGTCCATTTTTAATCCTCGATCGAGTAGGAACTGTGGCCTATAGACTCGCTTTATCGCCAAGTATGTCTTGTGTTCATAACGTTTTTCACATATCCATGTTACGTAAATATGTGAAAGACCCGAACCACATTATTGAGTTAGAACCGGATGAAATAGCGGAAGATTTGACGTATGAAGAGGTTCCTATTCAAATCTTGGATAAGAAGGAACATATTCTACGCTCCAAGGTTATACCTCAAGTCAAAGTTTTGTGGAGGAACCACGATGTTTAAGAAATGACTTGGGAGTTAGAATCTGAAATGAAATCAAGGTATCCTTACCTCTTCGACATACCAGTATCGCACTCTAATTTCGAGGGCTTAAATTTCATAAGAAGGGGGAGGTTGTAAGACCCCAACTTTTATAAACAAAGATGAATTTTCTATAAATATTATTTTTGAATATTATGGAATAAATTTGATATAATGTTATAGTTGTGGGTAATATTTATAAATTTTGCAAAGTAAGCAAGTTGTTATAAAATATTCGTTTGGTCGGGGAATATTCTTTTATCGGGGAATATTCGTACGACGGCTCAATCATTAGTGGACCCCACAACGGAAGTATTGTCGTAGTTAAAAACGACAAAATTATCTTTCTATAAAAATAACTACCGAGGTGTTACCGTTAAAACCGCTGAACTACCCTAGTAAAAAGTACGAATGTCTGCGTGGTTGTATAGTAGCACACGATATTGATTATTGATGCTTACGTGAGAAGTCACTCACGGCTATGCTCAATTATTGCTACGAATTCTTTGATCATATCTCTTATATTATTGATTCAATTATTGTCACACAAAGATCATCTCGTATAATATGTTATAGTATTAAATCAATAATTGAGACGACAAGTTATAAATGATTAATAATTGTTGCAAGATTAAATATGTGTTGATTAAAAATAAAATGATTTGTGGTAATATTTATTCAATCCTTGATGTATATAAAGAGTCCATTATGAGGCGTTTGTGGTAATTTTGATTATTTTATGGGGGGCCATATGTCATCATCTAAGAGTTTCTTCGTCGATAGTAATTACCTTCACAATAGTAATTACCTTTGTGAATAGTAATTACCTTCGTCAATAGTAATTACCTTTACCGAGACGTCGAACCACTTGTCGTTTCACATTACAGTAGTAGAACCACTTGTCGTTTCACATTACGGTGCCAAACCACTTTTCTTTTCACATCACCAAATATCGAGCCACTTGCCTTTTCACATGGCGGTGTTAAGCTAGAAATCTTCTATAAATAGAGGCCTAGTGCTTCATTGTTTTTCACAATTTAATTCAAGCTATAGAGAGAGAAAGTATAGAGAATAATAAGAGAAAGAAGAAGAGTATTTTGTTACTACACTCTTTGCAGTATTCAATCTCCTACTAAAAGTAAGGGTGTTATTCTTTCTTATTCATGAAAGAAACTGCATTGTTATTCCATTGCTTATTATTTTGTTGGAATAACTTTTGTATACGTGGTTTACCCTATACTTGGTGACATTCTTCTATTATTCATTTGGAACATCACATGCATGTGTTTTACACCTGGACTGGTTCCGCCTCTTTATTATTATTCGCATTGGAATATCTTGTCTGTGTTTTTACGCCGACTGGTTCCATTCTTTATTATTCATTTGGAACATCACATGCATGTAGTTTCTTTTACGGGACCGGTTCCGTTATTTATTATTCTCATGGAATAACTTTGTTTTGTGCGGTCTATCGCATTTATGGTGATTTCTTTTGTTATTCCATTCTTTATTATACCCAAATGGTTAAAACTTTGACTTCTATACTCCATGAAATTAGTGGAATATCCTTGATATTTGCGCTTCATCCAAATCCTTTCATGGAAATATTCTTCTCGATATTCTTGAATTTTACTTTACAAAGCAAAGATGTCGTATTGACAGTTTGGATGTTATTGGTTCTAGATAAATTAATTCTTGAACTTATTTTATTGAATTCTTATATCATTGTCATCATCCTCATGTTTGTATTATATTGAAAGTCATCTGTGGCTCAGTAGTGCATAGATGGACTTGGTATGATTATGACCGAGACTATTCTTATGTAATCATGACCGTAATGTTACAAATGATGTGGTAAAAATTCTCGGTGGTCCGTAGTGCATTGATGGATGATTGTTGGCATGATCATGACCATTAATGAATACACAAATATTCTTGCCCGTAGTAGTATGAATAATTGTAGTCGTGATACTAAAGAATATCCTTGGCCGTGGTGCAGGGGTGATTCGATGATGTGGAATATTTATTAAAGCTAAGTCTCAACTATAGCAGTGATGAAAAACCTTTTAAAATCATAAAAGATAGTAGATTTTATTTTCTACTTGACTCTTTTAATGGATTGTTGGTTCCGCTGTAGTTAAACTTGATGTTCATTATATTTTATCAATTTAACACTGTTGTAGGCTAATGATAATTTATTCTGCATTATCTTAATCATAATATTTCTTACTGAGCTAGTTGAGCTCACCCTTTCTTTCACTGTTCTCTTCAAGAAATGAGAATATAGGTTGGTAGGAGTCGGGAACCAGAGTAATGGTCCGGAGGATAGCATTAGTAGTCCTCACTATTCTCGTGAAATAGTGTGATAATAATTGTAATGAGGACTCCTTTTGAGTTTGTATGATCTCTAGTAGACAATATTGTATTCAAACTCACAGTTTATGTCGTATTGTACACGACAGTTATATTAGTATGTTGTATTTAAATTCTGTACCATGTATCTGACTACCCAAGATGGGTGATGTATACCTATTTTTGGGGGCGTCATAGTTCTAAAATTCTAGAAACACTGATAAGCTAGTTCCAAACTAAACTTTCTTTAGTGCGGAAATTCTAAATCCAAACTGAGACGAACAACCCTAAAATAGGGGATTTTATACGTGTAACGTTTAGATGTTTGTTCACAATACATGGTACAAAAGGCTGATCCCCCTAAGTACGTTGAGAAAGGGTCCATATAGTCTAAATGATTGTTAAGGTTGGGTAATAATACCTAAGTACCGGGGACATAGTTCGTGGTCTTAAGACCCTCAGATAATTAAAGTTCGAACTTGTTTTCTAGTTGATTTGTAGAACAAGTTCCTTATTGTTCAGCTTTCGTTGTTCACTCTCATGTTACTACCATTGCTACTTTCTATATCAATGAGCATTTGTTTGCTCACTCTTGCAATTAACACTTCAGCTAAAGTGGAGAAAATTGATGAGCCGTCGACTAGAAAAGGCAAGGGCAAGATGTCCAAATAATGAAGACTTATGAGAATTTTATTTTAATGAATTATGTTAAAGACTTGTTTAAATATGTGATGTATTCCGCAAATTCGTGTAATAATTTTAAAGTTAGATTACCTGAGATTTATTTTAAGATGATGATGTAACCCTTTAATGGAAAAGATTATTGTTTAAATTATTTAAATTATGTCTTTATCCTTTATTGATAGGTAGTTAGATATAATAGTTTTGATAAGTGAGCACCAAATCCTGTGGGAATGAAGTACCTGAATTTGGAGGTGCCACAAAACCAGATTCCAAAAGTATATATCTTAAAGTTGCTCTTAATCTAAATAACAAAACTAAAATTCCAATTCGCAACATTACATCCAACACAGGTGTGATTTAATAAAACTAACTCGGCGATTTAATAAAACTATCTCTTCTAAGCTCCAACAACCTCTGTCTGTCCCTCTGCCATTGTTTCATCAGCTGGTCCACTCAAGCTTCACACCAACATCCTCCGAGTAGTAACCATAAACCTACACATTTTAAAAGAAAAAATCCATGAAGCCGTGATTTTAACCACTTCAACTTACCAATATCGATCCAAGTATGTAACTGCTACGAGAAGCATACCTCCATCAATTTGCCAATATCAAATTTAGGTGCTTTCAGGATCTTGACTTTCCTAATGAAGACATTTTGGAGTAAGATGCTGGAAGTTGCCTTCTCTATCTCCCTGCCAATTGACTCGGGAATGAACTTGGCTACCAACTCCTTAAGATCACAAGAGCTTGCCTGCTTCCTCATAATCTCTACCATCTTGCTCAGATCAACCTGTAATTCCTTGCTTCAGATCAACCTTTACCTGCAAAGTAGACTAAAAAAACCAAAACAGAAGAGTACTTAAAAAAAGTGCAGCCCTCTAGTATTAGAGGGGTGCACTTTAAAAAAATGATCATAACCACATGAGCTTACTCTATGATAATGAGCAGAAGTAATCAAGGTTGCATGTCAGATAGGACTACCACACAGAAGGTGCTATGTTAACTTCTTGATGAGTTCCAAATGTGCACTAATCAATCTCCTAGACAATACATGGTTCATATGACACGTCAAAATTCTGGATGAAATATAAATTATCTACATAATTTTTAACTCCTTGAGCAAGAATGAGTTATATAGTTCCTGATGCAATACATGGTTCCTGATGCTACAACACTAATCTACAGGATTTTTGTTATTACTCCCTCCTCCTCAGCTCCAAAGATTCATTTGTCATTTTTTTTATTCCACAAAAGGAGATGGTGCGCGCTAGCTGGAAATGCATGGTAGGTAATACTACACTAGTAAGTGGTAAAGAGTTTACCATATGCATCTCCAGCTTATATATATACACACACACACACACACAATGTGATCATCAACCAATCTGAACGGAATTTTATCATCAAAATCCTATTTTCATGCCATAACTACTACATTAAATGCAAATTAAGATATAATTTGGAGGAGACGAATAAAAAGGTAGATTGAACTAAACTGTTTAATAAGAAGACCAAGACTGCCCATGAATACATTTATTTTAAATAGAAAACCTCCATACTAGCCTGACCTTATCAATGCATGCAGCTGTCTACATACTGGCACGGAGAAGAAGCCTTTGACGAGTAGTGTGTAGATACTACTTCCAACAACCCCCAGTTACAAAAATGAACCCAAAAGTTTTCCCATATAGTATACACAGTTAAGTTAGTTAGGACTCATGACAAATCAAAAGATCCCTGCCCTTCACTAATTGCAGAGTAGTTTCTTGTACATGACTTCCTGTTACAACCAAACAATATATATATAAGCAACTAAACAAGCACGAGGATAAAAAGATAGTTCACAATCCACAAGACGCGAGTATATCATTTTATTTTATCTTCATCTTTTCCAAAATGAAAGCATCAAATAAAAGGACTCGATGACAACGTACCTTCGTAGAATAAGGAGGAAGCTTCAGGTAATTGGCACAAGTCATCACACTTGGCAAATCATCATCAGCAGATTCTGACATCCCAGTCGCATTAGACACTGTGTTACCAACAGTTGACGAATGCTGCAACCACAAATCAAATGACAAGTGAATACGAACATATAACAACAGAAGATTTATTTGTACAAGCACATCAAGTCTTGTCAAAAATTTGCACAAGCATCATACCTTTCTCACAATTGTCAACTTGGGATTCAGAACTGCCAAACCACCAAGAGGAAGCCGTGGTGCACCAGTTACAAATTGATAGAAAGCTCGTTGCTGCTCTGGGGTAAATTCCCCCATAATCTCAAGTAACTGGATACGTCAAAAAAAACATAACAACGATTAAGCTTAAACTTTCCCCAAAAAGACAGTTGCAGGAAGTTAATTTGCACAAGCATCATACCTTTCTCACAAATTATGTTGCAGGAAGTTATGCTTCCACGTGACTGCAGAACCATTAACAGATTTGAAGAACTGATAGAGAAATACAAGAAAACTGTAGTAAATGGAATATGTAACAATATTTGGTCGTTGGCATATTTCGCTAGAGACAATACTAGTAGAGTTGAAAATGTCAAGACCTAAGAGTTATCGAGCACCCAAAAAAAAAGATTGTAGGGTGAGAGCACTTTTTTCCTTAAACCTAAACAAAATATTAGTCACATAATATACATTACACCAGAAGGAGAATTGAGATTCAATATGATATGATAGAATGGCAATCAGAAGTAAAGTTTCAGCAATTGAGACGCCAAAAATACGTACGATGCGGGATATGCTCTTAAAATTCAAAATTACATTTAATGATATTTCAACTTATCTAGAAAGTTAAAAACACTATATAGACCAGAGGGACTGCTTACCTGACTAAACCCAGATCTGAATGCTTCCAATTGTCACACAATCCCCGCCCTCACAGTTGCATCAACTACCATGGAAATATATTCCTCCAAATTATTTTTATCCACCTGTGAATTCAACAAAGGAAAAAGAACATATGTCCATAAGAAACATAACTGGAATAGAATGGGAATGAGAAGGCTTATGTACAATATATAATGGTAAACTAAAGGATCGAGTGTACTACCTTCTCGTCGCCTGGTTTAAGAATGTAATCAGGATAGCCAGGTAGTGTGAAATCCAAACAAAGATCTTCAATTGGAGCCCCACGGAAATGTAAATCAATAACCTGATGATCTTGACCAAGCAGTTCATCACACTAATTAGTAAATGTACTGATAATCATATGTACTGACTATCATAAGCAGTGGCATTACCTGATTGAATGACTTGAATCACTCCAAGAATCATGAAGGGTCATATAGGCCCGGAGTGTGTGGCTAGAATAGAATACTAAAATTTTCTTCGGGCACGATACCTAAAGAAATAAAAGTACTCAACTTGTCTTCTAGCATATAGCAGTTTAAACACTGATTTAAGAACACAATTCTACCATTTATGAAAGTACTGTAACTTACTAGCCACTTGTCCCAAGCATAAAGGACTGTATTTAACATGTTCTCATAGAGCAAAAAATACCCCATCCGTTTAGAAATAATTATATCCACTTGAGCAACTGGAAGCTCAATCTCGTCTATCTTTCCCTTTAAAACTTTTATAACTGTGATATTCAAAAAGCAAGAGAATAGAGACAAAAAGGATGAGTAAGTTGAGAAGTAAAACCGGGAAACTGAAAAATGTTACTAACCAATTATAACTATATTTACTTTTTTTTCTTTTGACAAGTATGTTAAGCACTTAAGGGGATACATCAGATTACCATTTGAAAAACCATTATCTTTAACAATTCTTGTGCCAAGTCAGCCATCTGGGAGCACTCAACCTGAAAACAAAAGTTACATTGTCAACTACTTCACTGATAAATACTCCATCCGTCCCAAGACAAAAGTTTTGGTTGAATTTTTGCGCATATTAAGAAAAAGGATAAAATAACAAAATTGTCCATATTTAAATTCTCATTTAATTGCATAGCTTTCTGCACGTAACTAGTAATGCTTTATAAATATGCATAGAGAATAGAAATATGACAATTAATACTAAGGGTAATATTATTTAAGGTAAGTAAACATTTTACTTGGAACTACCTAAAATAGTAATAAGGACTTTTATACTTGGATGGATGGAATATTACAAAAATAAAATCTAAAATTCTAAACTGCATAAGCCTAGCAAATAGCCATTTGAGTGAACTGAAATAGGAGAAAATCCACATAAAAAAATATTCTCCTTATGAAATCAGTGTTTAATATAAACACCCAGCCAGCATTAATCTTTTTTTAGCAGAATTCTAATAGATGATTTGGAAAAATTAAACCAAAATTTATTTCCATTAACAAGAAACTACCAGCAAACTCCATTTGCCAACCTTTAAAGAAATTTCTAAAGATGACTAAAACTAGAATACCACTCCACAAATAAATTAAAAGGTCACACAACCTAAAACCCCCTTTAAAATCGGTAACTAATCAGAAGATGACCAAAATGGCATAAATTTTACTCGTCAAGTATAATAACAACAAGACAAAATCTAAAATAAGGGGTAGTTTCACGAATTGATTGACGGTGTATGTATAAAACTATAAATTACTCTCATAGAATATATGTCATGAATTGATTGATCATAAATGTCCATCATACACAAAGTAAATAGAAACAAGATAATGGAGAAATATAGAAGCCATACCGCATACACATGTTTTGCCCCTACTTTTGCACAAAAGAGGGATAAAATTCCTATCCCAGCACCCACATCAAGAGTTACCTTGTCCTTAACTAGAAAGCTATTCTTGTAAATTATGTTTTGGTAAGTCTTGGTTCTCACTACATCCTTCAACATTTCCTGCAATGCAAGAGGAGTCAGAAATTGATATACCTATCGAATGTTGGACAAGATACAACAAACAAAAAGAGGTAAGAAAAGGAAAAGAAATATTGGATTCGAATTTATCTGATGTAAGTGTTTTTTAAAGTTTCTATGCCAGTGATTGTAGAATATATGAGAGGGCACCGTTCACATTTCTGTCTCTTCCGAGATCGGGACGGATTGGGGCCTTCATGACGTCCGGTAAAGGGAGGGAGTTGGTGGCGGCGGGGCCATCGGTGGCTATGTCGGATTCAAGGGTTTGAATCGAAACCAGGGGGCGAGCAGCGGCGGCGGCCATTTCTGATGGTTGTAGAGGTAGGGAGTGAGACAGAAGAGAGGCTAGGGTTTTGGGCTACAAGAGAGTGAAATCTATTTTGGCGTTTTATTTTAATTTCAAATTCATTTCGGTGTTTTATTTCTCCGAATTTTTTACATAGATAATTTTTAAAAAAAATGTTATCTATTTAAAACAAAAAATTGCCCTTATAAATACATAACGTTTTTACATATGTATCTGCAACGTTTTGTTAAAAAATATTGTAAAAAAAATAAACAACGTTTTTTTATAAAAACGTCATCTTTTAAGTGTTGTCTTTTTATGGTTTTGAACTTGTGATGGGGAGAAGGTGGAGATCTATATCGATCATAAAAGCCTCAAATATTTCTTCACCCAAAAGGAACTCAACACGCGCAAGAACGACGTTGGCTCGAAATTTAAAAAGATTATGATCATACCATTCAATACCATCACTGGAAAAGCGAAACGTGGTAGCTAACGATTGAAAGAGAAGATCATATCTTGCGGTATGAGTCGATATATTATCAACGCAAAGACCCATTTTGTATAACTTGCAAAGGATGGAGGTAGAGTTAAAGACTCCAGGGACCCACGCGATGATGGCAAAATACGAGTAAAACTGACTTTAATCGATAAAGTTAAAGCTATTCAAGCTACAGACTTGGAGATGATGTGTATGAAGAAGAAAGTGCAAGAATGTGTTATTCTGGAAGCAAGAATCGATGAAGAAGGGATACTTCGAGTCAACTTCAGACTTTGTGCTCCTAACAACCCAGATTTAAAGTATAAAATCATGATGGAGGCGCACAACACACCGTTTGCAATCCATCCTAGGAGTACCAAAATGTATCATGATATTCGACATACAATTTGGTGGTGCAATATGAAGAGAGAGATAGCGGAGTTTATCTCAAGGTGTTTAACGTGTCAATGAGTCAAAGCAGAGCATCAAGTGCCAAAAGGTCCATTGCAACCACTTAAAATTCTAGAATGGAAGTGGGAATACATTATCATGGATTTTGTTACTGGTCTTCCCAAGGTTTCTCAAGGCATAGATGATATTTTGGTCATTGTTGATAGATTGACCAAATCTACTCATTTCTTACCTATAAGAGAAACTTATTCACTTGAACGTGTGACGCACCCAAATCCGGGTATCTTCCAACCCGATATATGGTGCTACACGATACTACCATTCACATATACATTCAATTGAAAAGCCTCAAAGGAACGAATATGTCTTCTATATATTTAAAATAATATTAACATTCCCCAGGTTCTTTATAACCATTACATTTGTTCTTGTCATAATATTAAATATATTACAACATTAAACCTATACTATTACATAAAAATTCTACGGGTTCGTCTTCGCCTTGCCCTTATCCTTGCCGGAGCCTTCGGTCTGTTCGATCTTAGCTGCGTTTTTATGGTTTAAGTAAGAGTGAGCATGACTAACTCAACAAGTACAACAATTCTAATTAACAATATGCTTGAATCATACAAATCATATATCTTCAATAACTGAACAATAGTTATGAACTACTATCAATAATTCAAAATAGCACTTCTCTTTTCTT
This sequence comes from Panax quinquefolius, assembly GCA_020205615.1. Taxonomy (NCBI): domain Eukaryota; kingdom Viridiplantae; phylum Streptophyta; class Magnoliopsida; order Apiales; family Araliaceae; genus Panax; species Panax quinquefolius. The sequence goes on along the minus strand of CM035157.1, from coordinate 48,375,738 downwards.
TAAAACATTTTACAATAACAATATTCAGTAAAACATTAATTCCGGTCCAAGACCTTGAGCATTTCATACTTTATTTGAAAAGGACATCCCGACACTAAGTCCGTAAGTCCGACATTTCTTACGAGTACGTCTAGGTGATCAGCCTATAGTACTCTATGTTGATCAACACTACATTCATTAAACGTATGTACGTTTAAGTTGTGGCTACCTCACGTGCCTGTCGTTTGACGACAAAACATTTTAACATACTCAGTCTTCATTTGAAAATAACACCAATATAACTTGGTAAAACATTGACCATACTTTGATAGATTATAAGAAATCCAAAACATCTTAAGTTTAGCTGAAAGAATTGGCTTTGACTTCATCATATATCGATTCATGCGTAAGAATACATGAATCACAAAGCTTGTCCAGATTGAACTGAAACGAGGGTTAGAATACTTGCCTTTAGCGTCTACTACTGTTTTAATTACTTTCCACGTTAAGTCTTTAAGTCTCTACAATACATGATCACATAACATACCAAATTAGGTCATATATAATCAAGTATGTGTACTACTATATATTACCCTTCTTCTCATTCTAATCATGACTTGGATTTGCTACTATTGGTTTCGGCTTGCCGATATAGTTCACATTGTTCTTATGTTCATGTTCAATTACTTATCTTCAACCTTTATGTCTCATACTTAAGGTTTAACAATGTCTTAATAATGTCATATCATGTTTATCAAGTTTGTACTACTTCATTGTCTTTCCTTTTTATCTTCATAATCATTCATCTCTATGTAAACCCTAAGGTCAAGGCCATGCCTTCAAATTTTCCTTCTTCGAAGGCTGCCATGCATGGCAGTTCAGTTTGTAGCACAAGACTTTGCGATCGGCCGCCGTGGCGCCATTCTCCCTTTACTGTGTCGCACTGCGGCGCCAATTAACAATGCACTATGTTTTTGGCCTCGCATCATGGCAGTCAGTGCACCTTTCGCTTTGAGTCGCATTGCAGTACGGACTCATGCCTCGTAAAAATTTGATGATTTTTTATTTTGTGAAACTCCCGAGCTCGTAACTTCTTCATTATAAGTCCAATTTGGCTTGTTCAAGAGCCTACGGTTCACAAATTACATACTCTACATGTTCATGCGAGAATTTTATCTATTTGACTTCGTTAACTAAAAATTCACCTATTAGTTCATTTTTAACGAAAACGATAAACGTTCGCGAACGTTCAACGCTCGTTTCTTCGTTCTAAGTCAAAATTCAGTCATTTTCGAGTCCGCAACTCTATAATTCCAAATAAGACTTGTCTCCATTGAAAACTACCATTTCCGAGTTCAAACACAAAATCCGACTTCCATTCCGAGATTTTCACAAATTCAACGATTATCGTCCAATCGTGTGAATTCCGGCAAAACTTCGATACTAAAGATTTATTCATCATTCCAAATGGATTTAATCCATCAATTAGACATCTCATCCTACATATTATAACAACTTATTTTCATATTAGATTTTGACTTATTCCTCATGAGCTTATTACTTGTCCAAGTATAAACTACACTTCAATTTTGTTTCACATGGCTTATGATAGTTAAAGTCTTTTAACCATCATTTTTTTACATCTTATCAATCATACTAATCTTCATATGACAAGTTCATCATTGTTTATCATAAGTTCATAACTTATTTAGGTTTATCTTACTTATTCATGACTTATTCGGCTTAAGCCCATTGTTTATTCACTTCTTATGATTTCTTAGCATATATGACCATTACTTCTCTATCAAGCTATTATGGTAGAGATAGAAGACTAATGATATAGGATCATTTACCTTTGATGACTAGCTTTCTTCTTCTTGGAAATCTAATTAACAATGGAAGTTTTCCTTTTAAAAGTGCTTATTCTCTCTACCAATTAAGTTGTTTTTGTTGGATGAAAACTAACAACCCAACAAATGAATTTTAAGCTTGCTATTTATAGACTTCACCAAGTTAGGGCATATTGGTCATTAGGTTATCCCACCTCCTTAGTAAACTCCTTACTATTCCTTACTTAAGTCTTAAGTTTACTTGCTCTTCACCCTAATTACTTGGCCACCACAACAAATCCTTGGTCACCAAGATTGCCCATAGGTTGCCCCATGGATCAAACTAGTCCATTGGATCATTACATTGGGCTTAGGTTTAATTATATAACTTATTCTTGTGGGCTTGCATTAATTTGTTTTGGGCTTCACATTAACCACCCCTTGGGCTTACCCCTTAATGTTTATTGGACTATTCAATTGTTTACACAATCCTACTAGTCCATGTCATTTAATTAAAAACCTTATCACATATACTATATGTATAATTCTCGTATTCTAACTTGTATATTAATTCATAATATACGGAATACCATCATTCCCATATACTCGTATAATACTTAGTATCATACTCGTATACACTACCTCGCACAATACATACGTATCATACGATCTTTACATTATCTTCTTAACGCTTGATATTCCTAACGTTCTCTAATTAAGACCGTATGTGAAATATTACATTTTCCATACTTAGATTATTATTACATAATCCAACTCACCTTGATATTATAACGTTACGTATTTCTCAGAAGTTCAAAAATATTTCCCGAGCAGAAATTGATGAATAGTATTTTTTCGGAGAATTTCTCGGAAAGCTTTTATTTTCGTCTTGGAAATTCAAACACTTTAATTCCTTCACGTAGTTAAAATACTACGACTTTCCGACGTTTCTAGGTTATAGAACGACATTCATCTTACTAACACATAATAATAATAAATAATATTATTTTATTCATTATAAAAGTATTTACAAAAGGTTCAATTTTCTGGGGCGTTACACTCTCTCCCCCTTATAAGGATTCTGTCCCCAGAATCTCACTAAAAAAAATTACACAAATAAGTGAGGCTAATTCTTTTTCATCTTTTCTTCAAGTTCCCACGTTGCTTCTTCTGCATCGTGGTTCTTCCATAACACCTTCACGGAAGGTATGACTTTGTTCTGCAGAACTTGATCTTTTCTATCGATAATTTGAATTGGTGTCTCTTCGTATGTTAAGTCCTTCTCGATATGAATAGGCTCATACTCTATTATGTGCTTATAATCCGGCTTATAAGGACGCAATACCGATACGTGAAACACGTTATGTATTTGTTCTAGGTCTGGAGGTAACGCTACCATATAATCTACCTCACCTACCCGTTTTAACACTTTAAAAGGTCCTATAAACCTTGGACTTAACTTTCCCTTCTTTCCAAAGCGTATCTTTCCTTTCCAGGGAGATACCTTTAGAAATACCTAAGAGCCTACTTCAAACTCCCTATTTTCTCGATGTGAGTATGTAAATTTCTTCTGTCTGTCTTAAGCTGCTATTAGACGCATTTGAATTAGCTTCACTATCTCCGCTGTTTGCTGCACGAATTCTGGTCCTAACATTCAGCGTTCTCCCACTTCATCCCAATACAATGGTGTTCTGCACTTCCTTCCGTATAAAGCTTCGTAAGGCGGCATACCTATGCTTGAATGGTAACTATTGCTATACGCAAACTCTACTAATGGTAGATGATCATCCCAACTACCCTTGAAATCCATAACGCAAGATCTTAACATATCTTCTAACGTGTGAATTGTTCTCTCGCTCTGTCCATCAGTTTGTGGATGATACGCTGTACTCAGCTTCAACTGCATTCTCAATTGCTCTTGCAGACTTCTCCAAAAATTTGATGTGAATTATGGATCACGATCTGACACAATCGATACTAGTACTCCATGTCTGGAAATTATTTCCTTAACATAAAGTTTAGCTAACTGGTCCAAGTTATACTTGACCCTAATTGGCAAAAAGTGAACCGACTTCGTCAACCGGTCCACTATTACCCAAATCGCGTCATACCCTTTCGTTGTAGTCGGAAGTCCCACCACAAAATCCATCGTGATATTTTCCCACTTCTACCCCAGAATTTCCAATGATTGTAACAAGCCACTTGGTTGTTGATGTTCGGCCTAAACTTTCTGACAAATCAAGCACCTACTCATATACTCGGCTATCTCTCTCTTCATGTTCGGCCACCAAAAACTCTGTCAAAGGTCTTGATACATCTTAGTACTACCAGGATGAATCGAAAACCTCAAACTGTGAGCCTCTTATAATACCTGCTCCTTTAATTCCGTCTCATTTGGAACCCAAATTCTTCCTTCAAATCTCAACAACCCTTCATTATCAAGACTATACTTAATATCTTTTTCATTGGTTAGTCGCTCCTTTACCCAATCACACTCTTCAGTTTTGAGCTGCACCTCCTTAACTCTCTCTACGACGGTAGATTGAATCTCTGTAAGAAATAATCTCTGTCCCAATTCACTCGGCAACTTCACTTCTATTTCCATCCTAGCCATCTCTATTATTAACTCAGTTTGAGCTGTTAACATAGACAACTTCTCCCGACCCTTTCTACTTAAGGCATCGACAACTACATTGGCTTTTCTAGGGTGATATAGGATTTCATAGTCGTAATCCTTTATCAACTCCAGCCATCTCCTTTGTCTCATATTCAACTCCTTCTGCGTGAAGATATATTTTAGACTCTTATGGTCCGTGTATATCTCACATTTTTCTCTGTAATGATAATGTCTCCATATCTTTAAGGCGAAAACTACTACGGCCAGTTCCAGATCATGAGTAGGGTAAACTTTCTCATAATCTTTCAACTGCCTTGATGCATATGCAATGACCTTGCCATGCTACATAAGCACGCAACCAAGTCCTTTATACGAAGCATCACTATAAACTACGAAATTTCCTGTGTCATCGGGTAATGACAAAACATGTGCTTCACTCAACCTCTTCTTCAGTTCTTGAAAACTATCTTCGCATTTATCCTTCCACACGTATTTCACCATCTTCATTATCAAGTTAGTCAACGGAGTGGCTATCTACGAAAAATCCTAGATAAATCTCCGATAGTATCTTGCTAACCCTAGGAAACTCCAAACCTCAGTCGGCGTTTTCGGTTGTTCCCAATTCATCACGGCTTACACCTTCATTGGATCTACCGATATCCCCTCATGGTCAATGACATGACCTAAAAACTGTACCTTTTCCAACCAAAATGCACACTTAGTGAACTTTGCATACAACTTCTCCTTCCTTAGTGTTTCCAACATTATTCTTAGGTGTTCAGCATGATCTTCTGGTGTCTTTGAATAGACTAGAATATCATCGAACGACGAACTTATCCAAATATTATTTGAACACTCTTTTCATCATATCCATAAATGCAGCTGGTGCATTAGTCAACCCAAATGACATTACCAGAAACTCGTAATGACCATAATGAGTCCTGAATGTTGTCTTTGTTACATCCTCCTTCCTAACCTTCAACTGGTGATACCCCGTTCTTAAATCTATTTTAGAAAAATATTTAGCACCTTTCAACTGATCAAAGAGATCATCGATTCTGAGTAATGGGTATTTATTCTTTATCGTTAACTTTTTCAACTATCTATAGTCGATACAAAGTCTTAACGATCCATCCTTCTTCTTAACAAACAATACCGGTGCACCAACAGTTCTTCCTGTCCAACAGTTCTTGTAATTGCACCATCAACTCCTTCATTTCCACTGGCGCCATACAATACGGTGCCCTAGAAACTGGTGCCGCTGTTGGCACAATGTTTATTACAAACTCGATCTCCCTATCCGGCGGAAGACCCGGTAATTCAATCAGAAATACATCCGCGAATTCTTTAACTATAGGTATTTATTCCATGGTTGCTACCACTCTCTGGGTATCAACAACATGGCACAAATAACCTACACATCCCTTCCTCAATAACTTCTTAGTTTGTGTCATGGTTAGACAACATGAACGTCCCGGCGATCTATTCCCGTAAAATACTACCTGAGGTTGTCTTAACGTTCTAATATTCACACATTTCTTCTGACAATCTATAATTGCCCCGTGGTTAACCAACCAATCCATCCCAAGAATTACATCGAATTCTCCTAACTTTATCAGTATCAAATCTACCGATAATTTACACCCCCGTATATCTACGTAACAACTCCTATGAATATCTTTAACAGGAATTATTTCTTCGTTTGCTACCTTAATATTTAAAGGTATAGGAAACTTTTTGGGATGTAATCCTAACGTCTAGCAAAATCACATGCTATAAACGAACAAGTAGCACCCGAATCAAACAAGACGTAAGCATTTATGTTGTTGATCGGAATAATACCTGCGACTACGTCCCCTGATGCAACTACATCTTGGACTGTCATGTTAAAGGTACGGCCCATCGGCCTCTTACCTGTCATATACTGGACCACTAATAGCTAACTTATCGCTATTAGTTCCCCGATTCCCGTCCGTCCCCTTCTTGGGCGCCACATGCCATGTGGTCATTGACCCACACACAAAAGCATCCGTGATTTTTCTTCTGACTTAGACAAGTTAGGCTTAATTGTGCCCCTCCTCATCCATGATTGTAACATACGGCCTTCCCCTTGAGATAGACTCCCAGATGAGTCTTCCCACATGTTTTGCAGGCCTCCATTCTTCTCTTTGGATCTCCTTGCTTCACTCCGGTATTCCCAGAGTTTAACACTTTCCTCTTATGTCCCTTACCACTCCCACTAACTCCTTTTATCTTTACTCCCCCATCAACCTTCCCCTTATTCTTCTTGTCTTTTTGGTACTGGCTTAGAGCCTTGCTACCACCTTCGGCGATTATCGCCTTCTCTAAAATAGTCCCAAATGAAGTACTTTAGAACACCGATATACGGTTATAGAGTCAAGGTTTCAAGCCCTGCTCGAACCATCGTGCTTTCCTAACCTCAGTGTCCACTTCGTGTGGAGCGAACCTTGCCAGTTCATCAAACTTGGCGGCATATTGGGGAACCGTCATGTCCCCTTGTTTTAAATCCAAAAATCGCATTTCCATCCTTCCCTGCATACTTGTGGGAAAGTACTTCTCGAAGAATATCTCCTTAAACCTCACCCACGTAACATTCTCAATATCAGCTCTGGCCTGGTTGGCCTCCCACCAAAAGTTGGCCTCTCCCTTCATTATGTAGGTTACAAAGGCAACCTTCTGGCCCTCTTCGACATTTGCTATCACAAATGCCTTCTCTATTTTCTTCACCCACGTTTGGGCTTCGATAGGGTCCATAGTTCCTTTGAACTTCGGCAGACCGACACTTTTAAAATCCTTAAAGGTAGTAGCTCGTGCTACTCCCGAATTTACGGGGATATTAGCCCCATTTCTATTAAACGCGGCTATTAATAAATTAACAAATTCCTACATTGGGTTAACCGGACCTCCTTTCGGTTGATTTACGTTAGCGCCTTGATTACGTGGCACTCTTTTTGGCGACATTTTGCGGTTACAACAAATAACACATTTCGTTATTATTCATTTCCTGTTAGTTAGTTATTATTCACAATTTAAACAATAACTTAAACATTCATTACTCAATATGTTTCGAAAAAGGCTTATATTGATTCATTGTAGTATAATACTACTTTGGTTACATTACACAGCCTAAGCTGATTACATTACTATCCCGTAATTACTTTCCAAAAATTGGGATTTACAAAAGACTACCCTTTGATATACAAAAGAGGGTTTTACGTCACTACTAGATACAAAATATTTACATATCTAAACTATTTTAGCCAATACTAGATCACATCTGCCTTAAGGCATTATCAAAATCTGCCTTGGCAAGATTGTAATAAACCAATATTTTCTATATAATTAAATCAGAAATTTTGTGTATAATATTTTTTTTAAAGGTGAAAATGTGTGCAAGGTAATGTGTATGTATTTATGTGATGAATATAAAATATATTTATTACATGAATGGTTACAAATAATTTTATTTTAGAATTATTGATCATTATAAATTATATTCTTATAATAATTAATTTTATAGTAGAAATGTTTTTATTAATTATTTTCCATGAAAATATGATTTTATATTATTTAAATAATATATGAAATCATTATTAGAATTATTATAATAATTATTTTATTTTATTATACAAATTTAATTTATATTCATTAAGTTAATTATTTTAACTTAATTAATAAAGGTATATATGCAAGATAAATCAAATATGGAATCCAAACCCTAATTTTGGATTTTGATTAAGGGATAAGAATAATAATATTATATTAAGTATATGTCAGTGCTATAAATATGTATTGTATGTGTGTAATGTTAATTTGTGAAACAGTTTTGATGGATCAGTAGAAAACTCTAGTATTATTTTAATAAACCCTATTTTGATAGTCAAATAAGACTGTAAGATTTTCAAGTAATTACGTTAAGTTATGAATGTCTTGTGTTATTGATTTTAACCCTAATTATGGAGAACCTTAATTAATTAGGAACCCTAATTAATTGAGAACCTTAATTACTAAATTAGGAAACCTAATTTCTAAATTTGGAAAACCCTAATTTGAAAGTCAATTATGAGTTTGAGACTGTTATGTAGCATTGTTATTATGATTAAGATTAATTATTATAGAATTCAATGTTAATTAGAGAAACCCTAATTAATATTTAGAAATTCTAAAATTTAGAAACTCTATTTTATAAAATTAGAAAACCTAATTTCTAATTAGTAACCCTAATTACTAAATTGGCAACCCTAATTGTTAATTGTAAGCCCTAATGCTAATTATTGGATCTTAAACCCTAATGTTCAAGTATAATGTAATTAGAAAACTAATTATATTTAGTAAACTCTAAATTACATTTTTAGGAAACAAAAATTTTACATTATTAACCCTAATTGCAAAAATCCTAGAAAATCATATTGTAGAACCTTAGGGTTAAACCCCAAGGGTCAAACCTTAAGGGTTTGCCATGTTACATGTTTGCCATTAAAATCATAAGGCTAGAGACTATTATACCCCTTTTTGTATAATTGAAGCTTGCTTGCAAATCTAGATAAAATATGGAGTGGGTGACCAACTTTAACCTACCATGTGACTAAAATTATCAGCAATCACCTACTTCTTGACAGCTATACCAGCAACATACATTACATCAAGTGAATATATATAGAATTAGAAAGAGAAAATATCACATTTAAGCCTCTTTTGCGCACAATACTCATCCTTGACTCTCTCTCTCTCTCTCTCTCTAAAACCTCCGAATTTCATTGCTAGATTAGTCACAAAATCAAGCCCCACTATTACCATAACAGATCTAGAAGCCCAGATTCAAGTGAGTTATTAGAAAGGTATAAAAACCCTAACTATATTCTGGTCATGATTGCTATGATAAAAGTTGTATTTAAGTGTTAAAATTTGTAGTATATAGTGTTAATCAATAATCTGGGTTGGTATCTTGTAGATCCATAACATCTAAGTGCTCAAAATTGATGATTTTCAAAATATGGAAATTTTTGTTTTTGTGTTTGACAGTCAAATGTCAGTCCTCATAGATCTGTGATGATTATGTATTTTTGTGTTTTGAAGGTTGATACTTGTAGTATGTTATGTGGTCTATGATGTAGAACTTGAATCAAGACCATAACATGTGTAGATTAAAAGTTATTAAGGGTCAAAGGTCGTTGACCAACCATGACCGAACGAATCTGGGTAATCCAAATTACCCAGAAAAGTCTGACAACCATTTTGCAATCCATGGATCTTGCTGTGTTTTAGTTGTTTTGCCATGCTGATGTTATATACTTGTAGACTAACATGAGTACTATCGATCCATGTCTTTATAATCCTTAAATCATGAACAGAATCCACGAAATTTGTGGTTAAAGTAAGCCAGACGAAACTGCCGGATGAAGATTCTGGGTAACCCAGAAATCTTCAAAGGCAGTTCCCGACCACTACTTTGACCAACTTAGATCCATCTTATGTGTTGATAAAATAATATAAAATTGTTTGATAATGGTACTCTGACATCAATACTACAAATATGAACCATTAGATCTCACAAACTAGAATCAGAACGTAAGATATAAGGGTTCAAAGTAGCACCCATGAACTGCTCTTCATTTTAGGGTAACCCAGAAATGAAGAACAACTCTTACAAGCTTTTCTGAAGCTTAGATCTTACTGTTGTGTTATGTGTTGGCCAAGAACTTGATTGATGATGGTAGTATTACATTTACACTACAACCTAAACACTTTAAGCTGACCAGAATACATCAAGATCATGAAGAAAATGATGGTCAAACTAACTGACTCGGCAACTGGCTATGAGTTTGGGTTTGGCCAAGATCATGAAGAACACCTATAATGCGGCAGTTACGCTCATTATAAAGCGATCTTTTTGACGACGTTTCTTAATAAAATTATATTTTTTATTAAATAATTAGAAAAAAATGATTTTTAATTATTAAAAATACATAATAAATTACTAAAAATTATTTTAAAGCCTGAAAATTAATTTTTAATAATTTTGAATATATTTCATAAATATTTAATAATTTTGGAATATTAAAGGTATTTAATTTATTTAATTGATATATTAAATAAATTATTTAAAAATAATTTTAATACTTGAAAAATCATTTAAAATTATATTATGGTATAAGAAAATATTTTAAGTTATTTTTAATGACTTTTAATATTTTGTGATGAATTTCATTAATAAATTAATATTAATGATAATTAATTTATTTAATGAATATATTAAATAAATTATGAAAAAAAAAATAGAATTAACGATTTAAAAATCATATAAAAATTATTTAATTATTATAAAAAAATATTTTAAGTTATAAAATATAACTTTTGATATTTTGATGTGAAAAATATTAATATTTTAATATTAATGATATTAGATTTATTTAATATTTATATTAAATAAATTAGTTTAAAAATTATTTTAATATTATAAAAATTATTTTAAATGAAAATAAAGTGTTTAAGAATATTTTAAGTTATAAAATATAACTTCTAATATTTAAAAGATAATTTCATTAATAATTTGATATTAATGATATTAAGTTTATTTAAATTAAATAAATAGTTTTAAAAATGGTTTTAAAAATCATTTAAAAGGGATATAAATGAATTAAAAATATTTTAAGTTATACTTAATGACTTTTAATATTTTGATAAATAATACATTAATATCTAAATATTAATGGTAATTATTTAAAATGATTTTAAATGTTTTAAAATCATTTAAGTGTAATATTAATACTTTAAAAATATTCTAAGTTATTATAAATAACTTTAATATTTTGGCAATAGTTTCATTAATAGTCTAATTTTAATTAAATATTAATGATAATAGAATTATTTTGATATTTAAATCATTTTATAATGATTTCGGTGTTTGAAAAATTATGATAAATTATAATAATTATTTAAAAACTATTATAAGACTATGGAAAATAAAATGACTGATATTTACATTTATTGAACTATAGAATAGAGTTTTAGCCTCTATAATTACCCGATAAAACTGTCGGTACACCGACATGTTTCAGAAATTGATCTGGACTTAGATAATTCGACTAGAGATGTGTTTGTTTATGATCCAATGACTGCTGAACGTGTGTGACAATGTGATTAGGTTATGTGCTGACTGCAATAAGCAGTATTATGTGTTATGATATGTTATTCTAATCGATAGAATGATCTTATTAATGATAGGTTGCTATATAAAAGATAAAACTAAGTTGTGTAACTGTAAGCAGCAGACCAGGCAAGTATCCTACCTTTGCATTTACTTTATGCAATGGATATAAGTAAGAAAGTTTTAGAATTATATTATCATTATGCCAGAATATTAACATTATTGTTATCGATTATGTAGCCGATCATTATTTATTAGTACAATATTATTGTATAATTTAGATATTTATTCTGTTCGTTAATTTCTAAATATGGTTATACAAGTGTCCCCACTTGGATAATCATTGTATTTAATCACATGTTGATATATGCCTATTGATCTCCAGTATGTATACATTAATTAAAAGCCATCTAAGCTATTTGACCCAGCTAGACACAAATTTAGATATATCGTTGAATATGCTAAAACTTTATTGTATCCAACCGAATTGTTTTGATTCGAATTCCTGACTAAGTATGAACATCCTGAATATGGGAAAGAAAACATTTACTTCTTTCAGATTATATTTATAATTGTTATTACTTGCTGGGCACTCAAATGCTCATCCTTGTTTAATTTAAATATTTTTAGCTAAGTGTGAACAACCAGAAGGTTCGACCAAGAACAAGGGAAAAGGAAAGCAAACATAATAAGTGTTATGGTATTCTATGTAATATTATGACTTTATTAAGACCATGATATTTATTATCTATCATGTAATGTATTGTAGTAAAGGTTGCGTACTTGGGATTAGACTCTGATATATGTAATTTAAGTTTGATATTCATATTATTGTTATTATTATTAGTATTATTCCACTCAAAGAAATGGTATCGTAAAGCAACGATTTTAGGTTTTAAGTACCTGAATTTGGGGGCGTTACAACATGGTATCAAAGCTTTAGGGTTAGAAACCTTAGGTGGGATAGACCTTAGGCTATAACCTTAGAACAAAGGGAAACGTTGAAAATACAAATAACTCATATAGAGTTTATAAGGAGATGAATTGAATTAATTCATCGTAAAATAAAATAAAAGATAACTTATATAGAAGTATTATTTGTTATGTGTATATACTATATGCTATCAGGATAATTTATGTGTGTAGATGTCAGATAGAAAAGGATTAGGATACCCTCAGATCGTAAAGAATGAGCCGATCTCCATAATCGAGCCAATATTAAAGTCAATAGTTGAAATAGAGGCTCATTTTAAAAGTCCCCTTGATAAGGTGGTTAATGCGGAAAGTGTGGTATCAGATCCAGAAATGATAGTATAACTGATAAGTAGAGTAGTTAAAGAATATAAGGTCAAGCTCGAGTTCTTAAACTCATATAAGTGTGGTGAGTTCTTAAACTCATAATGTGTGGTAAGTTTGACGAACTTGATATAGTTAGGTGTGAATGGATTATTGAGGATGATGGGAATATATAGAATACTAAGCAACTGATCCTTAGTGAAGGCGTAAGAAATAAGTAGTATTAGTATTACTTGAATATGTATGATTCTATGATGCGTATACGATAAGTATGTCTGTATAATGAAATATTTGGTATAAGTTGAGGTAGCGAATCCCGACTTTTGAGTCACAAAGGGATAACAGATGTTTAAAGCATATGTGCTATGGAATGTCAAGTGTTATGAATATGAATTTATGTTGGATTAATGAAATAAATTGGTATAAAGATAGTAATCATTTATCTGAACACTGGTTAATTCAGTAAACCCCGTTTTCAAAATCTATTATTTTGAATACATGACTATTTGAGTAGAAAATTTTGCGTTATATGCCAAGCGTATACGATAAGTCTTAGAATGTAGGTTAATAAATTATGATCAGATAATGCCGCCAAGATGAAAGCGAAACCAACGGACAGAGGAACCTGTTAATAAAGCTGGAGGACAACCAGACCCGATACAGAATTTTACGATTATGGTCGCTCAAGCTATGTAGAACGAAATACCAGCCACGGGAAATCAGCCAGATAATCAATTAGTGAACTTCAAAGACTTCAAGGCATTCGGACCGCTAAGATTTAGAGGATCAACTGAGCCTGTAGAAGAGTTTGTGATAGCTAGAATAACGGAGGGGCAAAAGATAACTTTTGCCACCTATACGATGAAATGGGAGGCGAATTTTTGGTGGGAGGCGAATTAAGCTAGAGCCAGAAAAGGGAGTAGTGGTAGTAGGACTGGAAAAAAAAGGAGATAATTTCGGGAATACCGAAAATAGGCCAGGAGGTGGAAAGAAACAAGTTGTGTAGTGTGAGAATTGCGGAAGGAATCACCCGGGAGAATGTCTTAAAGGTAAGTTCATGTGTTATAAGTGTGGACAGAAGGGACATATCTCTCCCAACTGCCCCAATCCAAGAATGTATAGTGGGTGTTTTATTTATGAATCAATCGAGCATAAGGTGAAAGACTGTTCAAGAAGGAGAAGGGGGGTAAGGAATGCGAATACGGGAAAAGGCAGTAGGACATTGGCGACAACAAGACCAACTTTAACAAACAAACCAATGAAATCAACCGCAAGAGTCTTCAACATGACCGTTCAAGATACCGTGGCAGACGGGGATGCAACTCCAGGTATTATTCGTATAAATTTTATTATATATATAGTAAATTATTTTATAAATTATTTTGAAGGAGGAAATTGAGTTCTATTAGAAATCAATTTTCCGTTTAATCAGATAGACAAGCTTTATGCTGAATAGTTAAAGATCGGTTCGATCAATTATGATCGAGATCTACTTACAATGATTGTGTATGCTATGTACCCTTGTATGTATAGGTTCTAAAACGGTGATTCTAGGGATGAAATCTTTATAAGGGAGGGTGAATGTAATAACCCGATATTTTCTATATAATTAAATTACAAATTTTGCGTAAATTTTTTTTTTTTATTTTAAAGGTGAGAATGCGTGCAAGGTAATGTGTATTTATTTATGTGATGAATATAAAATATATTTATTACATGAATGGTTACAAATAATTTTATTTTAGAATTATTGATCATTATAAATTATATTCTTATAATAATAAATTTTATAGTAGAAATATTTTATTAATTATTTACATGAAAATATGATTTTATATTATTTAAATAATATATGAAATGATTATTAGAATTATTATAATAATTATTTTATTTTATTATATGAATTTAATTTATATTCATTAAGTTAATTATTTTAACTTAATTAATAAACGTATATATGCAAGATAAATCAAATATGGAATCCAAACCCTAATTTTGGATTTTGATCAGGGGATAAGAATAATAATATTATATTAAGTATATTTCAGTGCTATAAATATGTATCGTATGTGTGTAATGTTAATTTGTGAAACAGTTTTGATGGATCAGTAGAAAACCCTAGTATTATTTTAATAAACCCTATTTTGATAGTCAAAAAAGACTATAAGATTTTCAAGTAATTACGTTAAGTTATGAATGTCTTGTGTTATTGATTTTAACCCTAATTATGGAGAACCTTAATTAATTAGCAACCCTAATTAATTGAGAACCCTAATCACTAAATTAGGAAACCTAATTTCTAAATTTAGAAACCCTAATTTGAAACTCAATTATGAGTTTGAGATTGTTATGTAGCAGTGTTATTATGATTAAGATTAATTACTATAGAATTCAATGTTCATTAGAGAAACCCTAATTAATATTTAGAAATCCTAAAATTTAGAAACTCTATTTTCTAAAATTAGAAAACTTAATTTCTAATTAGTAACCCTAATTGCTAAATTGGTAACCCTAATTGTCAATTGTAAGCCTTAATGCTAATTATTGGATCTTAAACCCTAATGTTCAAGTATAATGTAATTAGAAAACTAATTATATTTAGTAAACTCTAAATTACATTTTTAGGAAACTAAATTTTTACATTATTAACCCTAATTGCAAAAATCCTAGAAAATTATATTGTAGAACCTTAGGGTTAAACCCTAAGGTTAAACCATAAGGGTTTGCCATGTTACATCTTCACCATTAAAATCATAAGGCTAATGACTATTATACCCCTTTTTGTATAATTGAAGCTTTCTTGCAAATCTAGATAAAATATGGAGTGGGTGACCAACTTTAACCTACCATATGACTAAAATTATCAGCAATCACCTACTTCTTGACAGCTATACCAGCAACATACATCGCATCAAATGAATATATATATATATATATATATAGAATTAGAAAGAGAAAATGTCACATTTAAGCCTCTTCTGCGCACAATACTCATCCTTGATTCTCTCTCTCTCTAAAACCTCCGAATTTCATTGCTAGATTAGTCACAAAATTAAGCCCCACTATCACCATAACAGATCTAGAAGCCCAGATTCAAGTGAGTTATTAGAAAGGTATCAAAACCCTAACTATATTCTGATCATGATTGTTATGATAAAAGTTGTATTCAAGTGTTAAAATTTGTAGTGTATAGTGTTAATCAATGATCTGGGTTGGTATCTTGTAGATCCATAACATCTAAGTGCTCAAAATTGATGATTTTCAAAATCTGGAAATTTTTGTTTTTGTGTTTGACAGTCAAATGTCAGTCCTCATAGATCTGTGATGATTATGTGTTTTTGTGTTTTGAAGGTCGATACTTGTAGTATGTTATATGGTCTATGATGTAGAACTTGAATCAAGACCATATCATGTATAGATTGAAAGTTATTAAGGGTCAAAGGTCGTTGACTGACCATGACCGAACGAATCTGGGTAACCCAGATTACCAAGAAAAGTCTGACAACCATTTTGCAGTCTATGGATCTTGCTTTGTTTCAGTTGTCTTGCCATGCTGATGTTATATACTTGTAGACTGACATGAGTACTATCGATTCATGTCTTTATAATCCTTAAATCATGCACAGAATCCAAGAAATTTGTGGTCAAAGTAAGCCAGACGAAACTGCCGGATGAAGATTCTTGGTAACCCAAAAATCTTCAAAGGCAGTTCCTGACCACTACTTTGACCAGCTTAGATCCATCTTATGTGTTGATAAAATAATATAAAATTGTTTGATAATGGTACTCTGACATCAATACTACAAATATGAACCATTAGATCTCACAAACTAGAACCAGAACGTAAGATATAAGGGTTCAAAGTAGCACCCATGAACTGTTCTTCATTTCTGGGTAACCCAGAAATGAAGAACAGCTCTGACAAGCTTTTCTGAAGCTTAGATCTTGCTATTGTGTTATGTGTTGGCCATGAACTTGATCGATGATGGTAGTATTACATTTATACTATAACCTAAACACTTTAAGCTGACCAGAATACATTAAGATCATGAAGAAAATGATGGTCAAACTAGCTGACTCGGCAACTGGCTATGAGTTTCTGGGTTTGGCCAAGATCATGAATGTAATAACCCGATATTTTTTATATAATTAAATCAGGAATTTTGCGTATAATTTTTTTAATTATTTTAAAGGTGAGGATATGTACATGATAAAGCGTATGCATTTATGTGATAAATAAAAATGTATTTATTACATGAATAATTACAAATAATTTTATATTGCTTATTATAAATATAATAATTAATTTTATAGTAGAAATGTTTTTATTAATTATTTTCATGAAAATATGATTTTATATTATTTAAATAATATATGAAATGATTATTAGAAATGATTATTTTATTTTATTAAATGAATTTATTTCAAATTAGTTAAGTTAATTATTTTAACTTAATTAATAATGTTATATATGAAAGATAAGTCGATATGAAATCCAAACCCTAATTCTGGAATTGGAATAAGGAATGAGAATATTATTATAATATTATATTTATTTCAGTACTATAAATATGTACTGTATGTGTGTAGATTGATAATTGGTCAATTATGGTACAATGTTAGAAAACCTTAACAATACTGCGTTAAACCCTATTTTTGAAACTCAATTATGAGTTTGAGATTGTTAAGTAATTGTGTTATGTGATTAATGATATGTGTTATTGATTATAACCTTTATTAGGAAAAACCTAATTATCAGAAACCTTAATTAGTAATTAGAAACCCTAATTTATAATTATAAACCCTAATTGCTAATTATAAACCTAATTAATTCGAAAGTCATTTACGACTGTAAGAATTTGTTAAGTCGTTTTGTAGTCGTGATACTGTGATAATGTGTCTAATGATAGGTATTTTACTTAATTAGGAAAACCCTAATTATTGACTCGAAACCCTAATCGTGAAATTAGAAATCCTAATTAATAATTAGTAACCCTAATTGTTAAATGGTAACGCTAATTGCTAATTATTTACCCTAATTGCTAAATTAGCAAGGTTAACTATGATTAGTAAATAATTAAACCCTAATGTTCCTATATAATGTAATTAGAAAACCTATGTTAATTAAAGAAACCCTAATTATAATTTTAATAAACTAATTTTTTTTATTTTTTTCCATAATTGCAAAATCCTAGAAGTCCTACAATTTTTGTGCAAAACCTTAGGGTTAAACCGTAAGGGTTTGCCATGTTACATGTTTGCCATTAAAATCAAATAACAAATGACCAAAATGCCCTTTTTGGATTTTTAATTATGTAACTTGCAAAATTTGCTAAAGCTTTAGTTGGTGACCTAATATTTTGACTTTATGACTTACAAAATCTCCAACAATCAGTTCATTACATGAGATCTTAGCTACATATCATGATATATATAGATTTGGGAGAGAGAAAATCATAAAAACTTGCTTATTTTCTCTCTAGCTCTCACCAACTCTCTCTCTCTCACCAAGACCTCCGAATTTGCTAAGTTCCTCAGTCACATAAATAGTCCCTAGATCACATAATATCAGATTGGAGAGCTAAGTTCAAAATTGGACAAATAAGGTATAAAATCCTAACTTGAGTTTGATCTTACATAATAAGATAAAGTTTGTGTTTATGTGTTTAGATGTTTGCTAGAAGGTGTTTTATGATGATCTATGATGATCCATCATAGATCCATAGCATCAAAATGCTTTAAAATGTTGATTTTCCAAAACTGTCCAATAACGATTTTTATGGTCTAACAAGCAAATGTCAGATCCCATAGATTCTTCCCTTTTTATTATTTTTGTTTTTTTAAGCTTTGAATGTGTAGTCTGATATTAGTATATTGATCTGGAACTGGAATCGTAGTCATTTGATGTCCAGATTTTGAGTTATTGTTGGTCAAAGTCGGTTGACCGACCATGTCCGGGCCATTTCTGGGCAACCTAGAAACCATGAACCAGCGTCTGACAACATTTTTCAAAGGCGATATCTGTCAGGTGTTATGTTGTTTGTTGTTGTTGTTGTAATCTATGTGTAGCCTGTTGTCTGGACTATATTTATATGCCTTTAGATCCCTTATAACAATAATATATCGAACGTAGAAGGTGGTCAAAGTAGGCCACTCGCACTGTTTTGCGTTTCTGGGAAAAAACCCAGAAACTGGTTAGATAAATTTTCTGACAATGTTTGACCGTATCATAGCTTGTGAATCTGTTGTTGTTGGACTGAGATATTGATATGTCGTTATTCCTTGTCATGTATACTACATGTATGAACTATAAAACCACCAAAATAATGATCAGAACTTAGATTAATTTGAACTTGAAAGTGTCCCCTCGGACTGCTTGGGTTTCTGGAAAACCCAGGAGCCGTCTGACAATGACTTTGGTTGGCCAGATTACTTTGTTCTGATGTTGTTTGAGCAAGAAGATGATTGATTCATGTAGTGCTACATAAACACTACATGATCAATGTTTAATATGGCCCATAAACACTTTTTATTGGATTTTATAAGTGGTCAAACGAGTCACCTTGTTAACTGTCTGTCAGTGATCAAGAACACCTTAGACGACAGAAAGCGTCGCTTAAGGGCTTTAGCGACGGTTTAATTAATTTCTAATTTTTGATTTTCTGAAAATTATTTAAAAATAGAAATATATTCTAAAAATTACCAAAAATGGTTTTAAAAATTATTTTAAATCATGATTTTTTTTTGAGAATTTGGAATATTTTTCATTAATAATTATAATTATTTGAATAAAAATGATATTTAATTTATTTAATTAGTATATTGAATAAATTAGTGAAAAATGATTTTAATATTATATAAATCATTTTAAATAAGAATAAAGTATTTAAAAATATTTTGAGTTATAAAATGTAACTTTTAATATTTTTGGAGAATTTTCACTAATAATTTAATATTAATGATATTTAATTTATTTATTAGTATATTAAATAAATTAGAGAAAAATGATTTTAATATTATAAAAATCATTTTAAAATGAGAATAAGGTGTTTATAAATATTTTGAATTGTAAAATATAATTTTCAATATTTTTGGATAATTCTCAATAATAAATTAATATTAATGACATTAGATTTATTTAACTATTATATTAAATAAATGATAAAAAATGATTTTATTAATTTAAAATCATTTAAAAATGAGAAAAATGATTTAAAATTATTTTAAGTTATAATTAATGACTTTTAATATTTGGATAAATAGTGCATTAATATTTAAATTTTAATGTTAATTATTTAAAATGATTTTAATTATTTAAAAATCATTTAAGGGTAATATTAGTACTTTAAAAATATTTTGAGTTATTATAAATAACTTTAATATTTTGGCAATGGTTTCATTAATAGTTTAATTTTAATTAAATATTAATGATAATAGAATTATTTAATATTTAAATCATTTAAAAATGATTCTGGTGTTTGAAAAATCATGATAAATTATAATAATTAATTAAAAATTATTATAAGTCATTTAAAAATAATATGACTGATACTTACATATATTGAACTACAAGATAGAGTCTTAGACTCGATAATTACTTGATAAAGCCGTCGGTACACCAACATATTTAAGAAATTAATCTAGACTTAGATAATTTGACTAGATACGTGTTTGTTTGTGATCTAATGACTATTAAACATGTGTGACAATGTGATTAGGTTATGTGCTAACTGAAATAAGCAGTATTATGTGTTACGATATGCTATTCTAATCGGTAAAATGACCTTATTACTGATAGGTCGCTATATAAAAGATAAAACTAAGTTGCGTAACTGTAAGCAGCAGACCAGGCAAGTATCCTACATTTGCATTTCCTTTATGCAATGGACATAAGTAAGAAAGTTTCAGAATTTTATTAGTATTGTGCCAGAATAATAACCCTATTATTATCGAGTATGTATCCGATCATTATTTATTAGTACAGTATTATTGTATAATTCAGATATTTATTCTGTTCGTTAATTTCTAAATATGGTTATATAAGTGTACACACATGGATAATCATTGTATTTAATCACATGTTTATATATATATATATATATATATATATACTTATTAAATTCCATTATGTATACCTTAATTAAAAGCCGTCTAGCTATTTGACCTAGATAGACACAGATTTAAAAATATCGTTGAATATGATAAAACTTTATTATATCCAACCAAATTGTTTTGGTTCGGATTCCTGACTAAGTATGAACATCCCGAACATGGGAATAATTTTTGTGCACCTAAGGCGGATAGAGTGAACGATAATATCATTCTTGCATGTATTATTGATCAATACAGGGCACATTGGGATGATCACCCTCGCGCTCGTAAGTTATGACGGTTTGCGGATGAAGTTCTGCTAAACCTTATCGAAAATTGAAAACAAAGTTCATAGTCTGTCGACTACTCTCTATATATATAGTCAATACGTAGTTTCAAAATTTTGATATAGAATTGTTATCTTATTATTATTGGTTCAATTTACTTCACAACTGTTGATTCATTGTAGAAGTGTCGTACAAAGAAAATATTTAACCCTTTCAGCTAATATTTATAATTGCTATTACTTGTTGGGCACTCAAATGCTCATCCTTGCTTAATTTAAATGTTTTCAGCTAAGTGTGAACAACCAGAAGGTTCGGCCAAGAACAAGGGGAAAAGGAAAGCAAGCAAAATAAGTGTTATGGTATTCTATGTAATAGTATGACTTTATTAAGACAATGATATTTATTATTATCATGTATTGTAATGAATGTAGTAAAGGTTGCGTACTTGGGATTAAACTCTGATATATGTAAATCAAGTTTGATATTTATATTATTTTTATTATTATTAGTATTATTTCGCTCATAGAAATGGTATCATAAAGCACTGAGTTCGGGTTTCAAGTACCTGAATTTGGGGGCGTTACATCATGGTATCAGAGCTTTAGGGTTAGAATGTGAGACCCCAAATTTTATGAAATGAAAGTATTCAATTTTCTTATAATTATTCTATTTAGTGAATGGTTAAATCGATAAAAGGTTAAAATTAAGGGTGATATGTGAATTTTTTTTAAAGTAAGTAAGTTGTCAAAAAATAATCGGTGATAAAAGTACAGTAATACGCGTGGTTGCATAGTAGCACACATTATTGATTATTGATGCTTACATAAGAAGTCACTCAGTTATAGTCAATTATTGCTACAGTAATTGCTGCATCATATCTCTCATATTATTGATTTAATTATTGTCACGGTATCATCTGCATAATATGTTATATTATTAAATCAATAATTGAGACGACAAAGTTATTCATATTATTATTTGCAATATTGACAATGTCTAGAAGTTCTGTGAAGGAGAGGTTTGGTCACCTAATTGCGCGCCAATAAGGAGAAATCCTTATCGGAAAGCCCCCTCTTTCCTGAGAACGACCTGGTTGTTAAATACTATGAGTTATAATATTAATGATGAATAAGTTCGTGTTAATTAAAGATGAAATTGATAGTTCCATTGTGTTGGGATTATTAGTGTTAGTGGAAATCGACATTTATTTCGATAATAATTGATGTCTGGAGGTTATATTAACCAATCGGGTAACTAATCATATAAATGAGGAATTAATTGCTATTAATTCACATGATTATAACTATTTGTTCAAATGTGTGTACTATTGATTCACATGATTTACTATTAGGGGAGTTGGTGCAAGATTGATAATACTTGCATGATTAAATTAAAAATGGAGGTATAGATGTAGGTACTATACTATAATTAATTTTTTCACATGTTTAGAACTATTGAGTCACATGATTTACTATTGATTCACAAGATTTACTATTAGGGGAGGTGGTGCAAGTTTGATAATACTTGCATGACTAAATTAAAAATGAAGGAAAAGAGAAAGGTATTAGACTGTAATATTTCGAGCCTCAAAACGTGCAATTATCGAAACTATATTTTACTATAAATAAAAGCTCATTCTTCCTTCATTTCTCACCAATTCACTAAAGCTATAAAGCAATTATTATAGAGATAAAGAAGAAGAGAAGTCTGCTACCTCACTATTCCAAAGATCCGGTCTTCTTTTTTTCGAGGTAAGGGTATTATTCTTTTCGTATTCATGAAGAGAGTTATTTTCTTTCAATACTGTAAGGGGTGTTATTCCATTCTTTATTATTATATTTGAATAACCTATCTATGCGAAGTCTAGTATACATGGTGAAATTCTTCTCATTATTCCATTCTTTATTATTCTTGGAATAACTTGTCTCATGCGCTCTATCGCATGCCCGTGAATTCTCATTTTTATTCCATTCTTTATTATTCGCATTTGGAATATCCCATGCATGCGTATTACGCATGACCCGGTTCCGTTTCTTTATTATTCTTTGGAATATCCTCATCATGCGATTACGTATGACTGGTTCTATTATTTATTATTACATTGGAATAACTTTTACATGTGTATTACTGCATGCATGGTGAATTTTTCTGTTATTCCATTCTTTATTATTCTGTTGGAATAACTTGTCTATGTGGATTACCGCATGCATGGTGAATGATCCTTCGTATTCATTCTTTATTAAATTGAGGAAATGATCTGTCTACAGGGATTACCACATGGCGGGTGAAAATCTATTTGCAATTTCGTATATTCTATTATACTCATCTGGAATATCATTTCTTTTATACTCGTCATGAAATATCGTTTTCTTTGGTATTTTTCTGTTACGAGTTACTATTCACGGGTTACTATTCACCTGATTACTATTCACTTTAGTATTATTCACTCGGGTATTCGGGGCACTTTTCGTGCCGAAGTACTATTCATGAATTACTATTCATGGGTTACTATTCACCCGATTACTATTCACTCTAGTATCATTCACTCAGGAATTTGGGGTAATTTTTATGTCGGGGTACTATTCACGGGGTACTATTCCCGAAGTACTATTCACGGGATACTATTTACCAGAAAAATATATTTCTTTTCTGTCCAAATTATTTTTTGTACTTGAATATTATTCTTGAATTTTACTCTACAAAGAAGTATCATGTTGACAATTTGGACGTTATTGATTTTTGGATAAATTAAATTATAAATCTTTAAAATTTATCATTGAACTTGTTTTATTGAATTATTATGTCATTGTCATCATCTTCATGCTTATATTGTGATTAAAGTCATTTTTGGCTTATGTGCATAGATGGACTTGGTATGATTATGACCAGGGATTATTCGGTATAATTATGACCGTAATGTGATGAATGATGTGGTGAAAGTCCTCAGTGGCCTGTAGTGCATTGATGGACAGTTTTGGTATGATTATGACTAAGGATTATTCGGTATAGTCATGACCATTGATGATTTAATGAATATACTTGGCCCGTAGTGCAAGGAAGAATCGATGATATGTTTTATTTATTAAGTTGAGTCTCAGCGATAAAGTTGACGAAAAACTTTTTAAATCATAGAAGATAGTAGATTTTATGCTCTACTTGACCCTTCTAATGGATTGCTTATTCCACTGCAGTTGTTGATCTAAAACTTGTTGTCTATTGTATTTTATTAGTTGTTATACTGTTGAAGGCTAAGGATAATTTATTCTGCATTATCTTAGTCATAATATTTCTTACTGGGCTAGTTGAGCTCACCCTTTCTTTCATTGTTCTCTTCAGGAAATGAGAATATAGCTGGGATGAGTCGGGGAATGGAGTGATGATCGAGGATAAGTGGCTTTAGTAGTCCTCACTATTCTATGAAATAGTGTGATAATAATTGTAATGAGGACTTCATTGAGTGTGGATATTGTCTAGAAGGCAATATTCTTGTTTAAACTCTTAGCTATGTTTTGTCGTATTTTACACGACAGTTGTATTAAAAAGTTTGTATTTGATTTTTGTACCATGTATTTGGCGACTCAAGATGGGTGATGTATACCTGTTTTGGGGGCGTCACATAGAAACCTTAGGTGGGATAGACCTTAGGCTATAACCTTGGAACAGAGGGAAACGTTGAAAATACAAATAACTCATATAGAGTTTATAAGGAGATGAATTGAATAAATTCATCATAAAATAAAATAAAAGATAACTTATATAAAACTATTATTTACTGTGTGTATATATTATGTGCTTATCAAGATAGTTTGTGTGTAGATGTCAGATAGAAAAAGATTTAGGATACCCTCAGATAGCAAGAAGAAGTCAACCTCCATAACCGAGCTAATGTCAAAGCTAATAGCTGAAATAAAGGCTCACTTGGAAAGCAACCCAAATGAGGTGATTATACTGGAAAAGTGTAGTATCGGACCCAGAAACGATAGAATAACTGATAGGTAGAGTATAGTTAAAGAATATAAGGTCAAGCTCGAGTTCTTAAACTCATATGATTGTGGTGAGTTCTTAAACTCATAATGTGTGGTAAGTTTGACCAACTTGGTATAGTTATGTGTGAATGGATTATTGAGGATAATAGGAATATATAGAATACAAAGCAATTGATCCTTAGTGAAGGCATAAGAAATAAGTAGTATTAGTATTACTTGAATATGTATGATTCTATGTTGTGTATATGATAGGTATGTTTATATAAGGGAATATTCTTAACCTTCGTATAAGTTGTGGCAACGATTCTCGACTTTTGAGTCACAAAGGGATAGCGGATGTTTAAAGCAGTATGTGATATGGTATGTCAAGTGCTATGAATATGAATCTATGTTGGATTAATGAAATAAGTTGTTATAAAGATAGTAATTATTTATCGGAACACTAGTTAATTCAGTAAACCAAAGTTTTCAAAATCTAATATTTTGAGTACATGATTATTTGAGTAGAAAATTTTGCGTTATATGCCAAACGTATACGATAAGGCTTAGAATGTAAGTTAATAAGGAATAATTTATGATAATGCCGCCAAGATAAAAACGAAACCAAAGGGTAGAAGAACCTGTCAACAATTGTGACGCCCCCAAATTCGGGTATCTTCCAACCCGACATATGGTGCTCCACTGTACTAACATCCATACAATCATTCCATTGAAATACAATAAAATGAATGTAATTACTATCTTTTTATTACAATCAAAGTATAATCCTTCCTAGGTTCATAACCGGTTACATCGTTCATTGTTCATAATGTATAATACATACAAACTTTTTAAACTATTACACAACGGCTAAGCATCCATCTTAGCTTTGCCCTTATCTCTCTTGGCATTCACAGTACGTTCATCCTTAACTGGAGTTATATAATTCATGCAAGAAGTGAGCATGACAACTCAACAAGTTTAATCAAGGATAATAGTAATACCACATTCATGAATTATATAACAATTTTGACATAAATGAACAATAGTTATGAAGTATTATAAATCAATAATACTTTAACAGTTCATAACATCAATTCCCAAAGTATAGAATAGATTAGAAATTCTGAACCGGTCGATAGACCATGAACAGTAACTTTCAGTTTTTATACTTGAAAAGGAGTCCACAGCACTAAGGTCGTTCATCCGTATAACTTACAAGCACTTCTAGGTGATCAACCTATAGTACTCTATGTTGATCAACACTCATTCATTAAACGTATTTACGTTTAATATTTTTGGCAAACTCGTGTGCCCACCGAATAATCGATGAAAAATACTTTTGTTTGTTCATAGACAAACCTTACCTTCACGTCTGTACAAATTACTTGGCATAGGATAGAGTTAACATTTCTATATAGAAAGATATGAATCGTAATCAATCTATATATTATGAATAGTCTAGCCGAGTTAAAATCTGGCATCAACCCTTTCTTTAAAATAAGTCTTGCAATTCAGTTCAACGAATCACATAAAACTTGGCTAACATGGAAGTTAAACAAGCGTTAAAAAAACTTGCCTTTCAGCATCTTCAAATAATTTAATCGACTGACCACAACCTTTATAGAATCTACATGATATATTCACTTAGCACACTATAATTAGCTAACAAACAAATGTTCACCTTGTTCTTACAAACTTCTTTCTCTTCTAAGTCCTAGTTAACTTAATAAATTTATTAAAGTCAACATGACTTATTACCCTTCGTCCCGGTTTATTAATCAACCAACGTTATTAATCGGACTCGATCATCGTTGATAAAGTACTAACTTTGTTCATCGTTGTTAACTTATTAACATGCATTCCATTCCTAAGTTTCATACCATATACCTTATTATAGGTAGTATAGGAATAGCTTTAATACACTTATGAAGTGTACAAACATTACCCCTTTAGGTCCCTGAACAAATGAAGTTCAAAACTTAAGTCAATATCAACATTCTTGAACTTGTACTGTGGCGCGGCCCGTAAAGATACTAGATCGGCGTTCTTGGCGCCAGATTAGCGATGGTGACTCGGTCTCCCGGGCTGGCACATGAGACTTAGTACTACCGAAAGGGCAATCTGCGGCACCATTTAGCAGTACCCAACTTTATCATATTTGGCGCTACTTGTGTGACATTTAACACTATATGCAGTGCACAACACTGACCTCGATCTGAACCTCAATAATTTTAAAAAAATTTATGAAATTCTCGGGGCCGTAACTTCTTCGTTATAAGCCCGATTTGGTCCGTTCAAAAGCCTACACGTCATAAATGACATACTCTACGCGTTCATATAAGAATTCGACACTTTTAAATCCAATAATTCAAAATTCACTATTGAGTTCCATTTCTAGATGTTTGTAAACGTTAATGAGCGTTCAATGCTCGTTTTCTTCGTTTTAAGTCGGAATCCGACGATTCTCGAACCCACAACTCTTAATCACCCTATCTCACGTGTTGACATTGAAAACCAACATTTTCAAGTCTCACAACAACTTTTGACCTCTAATCCGGAATTCAACATTTTCGACGTTTAACGTCTAATTACATAAAATTCGCCATAACTTCGTTACTAGGGTTCTCTAAGCCAAATCACATGGAATACTCCATGGATTACATATCTACATCCTAACCAAGCAAGATGCATATATAACGTATTGATGGAGTTCAATCGTTTATAAACAATTGATCTCAACAAATAATAATTTTATGGTTCAAAACTATATTAAACCTTATGATTTTTTATAATCTCATAACTTTTAGAGATTGAATCTATGGTAAGTCATCTTTAATCCCTCTTACAAGATATATACCACCCATTCTATGATTCTCTAAGATAAAAGAAAATCTAAAAGAGATGGAGATGAAAGGTAAGGATTATACCTTAAGAACCCTTGGTGTTCTTTCTTGGAAAACTCTAAGATCAAGCTTCCAAAGTGTATGTTTTGCAAGTCTAGCTCTCATTCCCTCTCAATAATCTAATGTTGGCAAGTTGGAAAACTCTCAAATGAATCAACCTAGCTTTCTATTTATAGGAAACTAGAATGGAGGGTAATTTGGACAACTACCATCACCTCCTTACTATTCAACACTTTGTCACCAAGTAAAATACTTGGTGACCAAGTGATTTGCTTAACTTGCACACCAAGTGGCTGGCCCACCACCCCATGGGTCATCCCCATTGGTTGCCCCATGGGTTTTACCCATTCGGTGACCCATCGGTTCGATCCACAGTTCGGTTTTCATACATTGGGCTTAACCAATCTAATATTGGGCCTTGAATTAGGCTTAACCAACTAATCCCTTGGGCTTGCTCCTTCAATTGATTGGACTAAATATAATCCAACCCAAATGAATTAACATTAAGTCTTAACTTAATTCTATAATACGAATCGTATCCCATACGTACAATTCACGTATTCTCTCCATATACTACTCGTACAATAATCGTATTATACTTCATATTTACTCAACGTATTATACATAGATACTAAATAGTATCATAAATGTATAACACTCGCATTAACCCTAACGCCATTCCTTCTACGTATATTATTTCCTTCTCGGAAATCAATATACTCAACCCTTAGGTTTTAAGTCCGTAGGCAAAAACTGCGTTTGCCATAAATGAAATATTATCAGATATTCCATCTAATTTCAATATTCTATCATCACACGTTTCTCAGAATTTCAAAAAAATTCTCCGAACAGAAACGGATGAATAGTGTTTTTACTAAAATTTCTCGGAAAACAATTATCTTCGTCATGGAAATTCCAAACAAATAATTCTAGCACGAAGCCAGAATACTAACCACGTTAGCACATTCTAGGTCATAGAACGACCTTCACATAGCTTACTCACATAATAATCATTTAAATTCATTTAATTCACATAATCAAATAAAAATTTAATTGTCATAAAAATTCGATTTTCTCGGGCGTTACAACAATGCTAGAGGACAAGTGTCCCCACTTGGATAATCATTGTATTTAATCACATGTTGATATATGCCTATTGATCTCCAATATGTATACATTAATTAAAAGTCGTCTAAGCAATTTGACCCAGCTAGACATAGATTTAGATATATCGTTGAACATGCTAAAACTTTATTGTATCCAACCAAATTGTTTTGGTTCGAATTCCTGACTAAGTATGAACATCCCGAATATGGGAAAACTTTTATGCACCCAAGGTGGAAAAGATGAACGATAATATCGTTCTTGCATGTAGTATTGATCAATACAGGGCATATTGGATGTACACCCTCGCGCAAGTAAGTTATGACGGTTTACAGATGAAGTTCTGTTTAAACTTTTCAAAAATAGAAAACAATGTTCATAGTCTGTCGAATAATCTTCAAATATAGTCAATACGTATTTTCAAAAAATTTGATATAGAATTGTTATGTTATTATTATTGGTTCAGCTTACTTCACAACTGTTGATTCGTTGTAGAAGTGTTGTACAAAGAAAACATTTACTTCTTTTAGATTATATTTATAATTGTTATTACTTGTTGGGCACTCAAATGCTCATCCTTTCTTAATTTAAATGTTTTCAGCTAAGTGTGAACAACTAGAAGGTTCGGCTAAGAACAAGGGAAAAGGAAAGCAAACAGAATAAGTGTTATGGTATTCTATGTAATAGTATAACTTTATTAAGACCATGATATTTATTATCTATCATGTAATGTATTGTAGTAAAGGTTGCGTACTTGGGATTAGACTATGATAAATGTAAGTTAAGTTTGATATTCATATTATTTTTATTATTATTAGTATTATTCCGCTCAAAGAAATGGTATCGTAAAGCACCGAGTTCGGGTTTCAAGTACTTGAATTTGGGGGCGTTACAAAGACCAGCAATAATATCATGGTTGATAGTATGCCACGTATGCCCTGCCTCAATGGGATAACCAGCTACCTGCTACTGGAAGTCCGCATGAGAACTCCTATGAATATAGGACATTCTCACTATCTTCTAATTTTTCGTCTTTAGCTCCCCCCTGAGCTCAAAGACCTCCTGTTTCAGCTCATGGACCTTGTCCTTAGCCAAAACCCTCTCATCGTGTTCCTGCTCCCACACGGACTCCACTTCTGTCTTATCCTCTATAACAGCCTGGAGCTCTGCTTTTAGCTCCTTAACCTCCTGACAGTAATGGATGTTTCTATCCAACACTGACATAAAAAGTGACATCATTGACTCCCCCGGAGCCATCTCTGTTGATATTGCTACTGGGTTGAAGGACACTACCTCCACCTCCTCTTCTATTATGCAGTCTAATACCGACATGAGATCGGGGTCCTCTGAGTCTTCAGACTCAATGACTACTATCTCTGGTTCCTCTGCAATAGGATTCGGTATAACCTCTATCTGATTAACCGATCCTTCACTAACTACCTGAACATCTCTATGTATTCCATTTCTACCTAACATCTACACAACACAATTAAGTTTGATTAGTACACGTCAATATAATACTAAAAACACATAACATATACATAATGCATTTTTATAAGGTTATTTTCTTCTTTTACTTCTTTGACTTCTCTTAAGGTTATGACTTAAGGTTTTTAATTCCCCCCTTAAGTTTTTATAACCTAATGCTTTAATATCAACCTGTGACGCCCCCAAATTCGGGTATCTTCCAACCCGACATATGGTGCTACATGGTACTACCATTCACACATACATTCAATTGAAAAGCCTCAAAGGAACGAATATGTCTTCTATATATTTAAAATAATATTAACATTCCCCAGGTTCTTTATAACCATTACATTTATTCTTGTCATAATATCAAATATATTACAACATTAAATCTATACTATTACATAAATATTCTATGGGTTCGTCTTCGCCTTGCCCTTATCCTTGTTAGAGCCTTCGGTCCGTTCGATCTTAGCTGTGTTTATATGGTTAAAGCAAGAGTGAGCACGGCTAACTCAACAAGTACAACAATTCTAATTAACAATATGCTTGAATCATACAAATCATATATCTTCAATAACTGAACAATAGTTATGAACTACTATAGATAATTCAAAATAGCACTTCTCTTTTCTTTAAAACGTTTTACAATAACAATATTCAGTAAAACATCAATTCTGGTCCAAGACCTAGAGCATTTCATACTTTATTTGAAAAGGACATCCCGGCACTAAGTCCGTAAGTCTGACATTTCTTACGAGCACGTCTAGGTGATCAGCCTATAGTACTCTATGTTGATCAACACTACATTCATTAAACGTATGTACGTTTAAGTTGTGGAAACCTCACGTGCTTGTCGTTTGACGACAAAACATTTTATTATACCCAGTCCTCATTTGAAAACCACACCAATATAACTTGGTAAAACATTGACCATACTTTGATAGATTATAAGAAATCCAAAACATCTTAAGTCTAGCCAAAAGAATTGGCTTTGACTTCATCATACATTAATTCATGCGTAAGAATACATGAATCACAAAGCTTGTCCAGATTGAACTGAAACAAGGGTTAGAATACTTGCCTTTAGAGTCTGCTACTGTTTTAATTACTTTCCACGTTAAGTCTTTAAGTCTCTATAATACATGATCACATAACATAATAAATTAGGTCATATATAATCAAGTATGTGTACTACTATATCTTACCCTTCTTCTCAATCTAATCATGACTTGGATTTATTACTATTGGTTTCGGCTTGCCGATATAGTTCACATTGTTCTTATGTTCATGTTCAATTACTTATCTTCAACCTTTATGTCTCATACTTAAGGTTTAACAATGTCTTAATAATGTCATATCATGTTTATCACGATTGTACTACTTCATTGTCTTTCCTTTTATCTTCATAATCATTCATCTCTATGTAAACCCTAAGGTTGGCGCTGCGGCGCCAGCTTTCCTTCTCGGAATTGCGTTGCGGCGCGAGTTTGTAGTGCACAAAACCTGGCCTCGGCGCTGTGGTGCCATTCTCCCTTTACTGTTTCGTGTTGCGGCGCCAATTAACAGTGCACTATGTTCTTGGCCTCGCGCTACGGCGTGGGCCTTTTTGCCTTGAGTTATTGTTGCCATGCAGACTCTGTGCCTCGAAAAATTTGGCGCGGACACTACAAGAAAAGAGTTTATCAATGACATGAGACGGTCAGCGAGATATATATTAGCTACCGCATGCGGTCGCTGATAGTCGTCGCACAAATTCTGGTCGCTGGGATGCACATCAGCCACCACAATTAGCGACCGACATATTTGCGACCGATATGAGCAATCGAAATGACAAATTCGATTAAGCTAAAATTTGAAATCGGCATGGTCGAGGCCAAAAAGTGGCGTGGTCCACGCGTAATGGCCAGACGTATCGTGATCGCGTCACGATCACGATATGGAAAAAAATAAAAAATAGTTTTTTACTGTTTTGCAGAATTCCCAAAAACCTTTACCTGTTTTGTACCTGCTTTATCCCAACACACATACCCAACAACAGCATACATAATAATATAAACATCCATCGTCCACCAACACATACACCAAACTAATATATAAACCTTTAAAAACCAATATGATTTGAATAAATATAATAACATTTCAAAACTTGTTTAAGTAACATACAAGCATCCAAAGAATGAATATACAAGTACAAGCTTATACTATAACTACAAAACTAATCTAAAGCAGGTACGTCAAGCATCACCACCTCCTTGATCACCTTGTAATTAACAAAATAATAAAACAAGTTACAAATATATACTAACTATGTTAATATTGGTATAATACGACAATATATACAACAAATTGATTTTATACCTCGACGTCATCCCTGTGTTGTGATGCTGCTGTTGCCGCTACTACTTCAGCTAACTCCTCAACACTCAGAGCCCCTAGATGTCCGTCCAGTATCTTCAGAAGATCGTGATCTCGACATATAGCTCTCACACAGTCAGCCGGAGTATGAACAGCTGGATGGCTCGATGACTGTGTAGACTGGGTAGAAGAGCAGCCTAAGCCACTAAAGGATGGGCGTCGTCGTTGTCCTTGACCTTTAGTGTAGTTCTTCTTCACAACAGACGCCCTCTCCCACAACTCTTGATCGATAGACGGACGTGGAGTGCCTTCAGGATAGCGCTCATTCAATAAACGCTTATAAGTGTCCTGTCATCATGTTAACAATTAAATAGTTAAAAATAAATTAATTCTGTAAGCATTGATAAACAAGATCAAGTTGTTAAAATTTATTATCGTTATCTGGATAGCCTTAGGCAGACCATCACGGGTGTCCACGTACACATCCAGCCAATGGATAGGCTGACCTTGAGACTGAGACTCCTATACAAAAAATAGCATAATATTACTAAGTAAAAATGTGATATATTTTCTACAATTCATGATTGTAAACATATTAAAACTTGTAAATATGTACCCTGGCAGTGATATGCTGCAACTGTGAAATACTACCGCCCTTGTATGTCCCTTTAGCCTTTTTGCCATCGGGTACACTCGAGGATCTGTTGGTGGCGGTAGTCTTTCATTTTTTCACCCAGCTCTCAGCTCTCCATTGGGCACACATCTCAGCCCATACGGCCTGGGTGCACCACCAGGGGCTATGCTCGTGCATGTAATCTTCTCCCTAGACTGGATGGTCGGTCTTGGCATTGTGAAGGGCTTTTTGTCTTTCTTTATTCAAATTGTCTTTGGTGCGGACCACACACTTCTGCCAGAATAATGTATGTATCACCGAAGCCTGCGCGTCCTCCCATCTATACCATTTCTGCAAATAAAACAACAATAATAATATTACTAAATAATTATCCTTTGAATATTAATTATATTAATATTATCTGACATAATTAAAATAAACATACCAAAATTACGCTTAAACAAAGATCCTTGTGGGAGATAGGTGTGCTGCTAATGCGTAATCACGTGTGTAGGCCAATTACATAAACACAATTTGTGATATGCACTTAACGATCTTATTATCTGAAAAATCACTATAATATACAATAACAATTAGCATATATTAAAGCAATTTACTTCTAAGTTATAATACTTATGAACATTTTTCAAACTTATACTTATAATACTTAAAAAAATTCGCCAGAGTCTCCCCTACAATATAGACTAGCCACATGCACGACATGCATATATGGACATTTCTAGGCACCCAAGACACAAACCAAGAGAAATATACAAATTTGCAATACAATAAGACCAAAACAATAACGATTGAATGCAAATTAAAGCGGTAAAAAATTCAGACCCATATACATTACCAATATAATATCAATCAAAACATTACCAATATACAATAATGGGAATCTTAAATGCTTATATATAAATGATATATGTGGGACGTACGTACTATTCGGAGGAGGACGAATCTGAATAAGAATTCGATCATTCGGATTAGTAGGGGCCTTGGGCACATGATTAGGCCCCCTACCCAAGCCGCGCTTTTTCTGCGCTGCTTCAGAAGCCATTTGTATATTACAAATTTCAAGATGTTATTATGAGTCATGTTTGATTACATGTATATATGACAATAAACATGACAATGATATAAACATGTATATATATGAATATAAAATGACAATAAACAAAAGTTACATTTAAATAGTTTAGTACATATAAACATGATAGTGATATAAACATGTATATATATGAATATAAAATGACAATAAACAAAAATTGCATTTAAATAGTTTAGTACATAAACATGACAATGATATAAAAACATGTCATGCTAAACATACATTTCATTTGTTCAAGTGTTAATGTACGATTCGGAATCATCTTCTTGTATCGTGTTGCATTCATAAACCATCATCCGCTTGATTCGAGTATCGATTCGGTCAACAACTCTTCCTCCTCAAATTATCAATGTCATATGACACAAGTATTGACTCGGATCTAATTCATGTGGTTCATCTCCACCATCTAACTGGATTACTTCATTGTCGTCCTCCACATTTATTATAGTTTGGTATGAAGCATCTCGCTCTTGGTAAATCTCTCCCCATCAACTAATTCTACACTGACTACACGCGGAGTATGAATTATAAATTGCCAATCTGTAGGCGGTGTATCCCTTTTCCTAACAGGACTAGGAGTGTAGTATACTTGTACTGTTTGAGTTGGTAAAACAAATGGTTCGTTGGAGTACGCAGACCTATGGAGGTCAATATCGACGATTCCATGTCTGTCAACATGTATCCCTTTTTCTGAATCAAACCAACGGCACTTAAACAAGTGAATATGACCACCGTACGTGCCTTTGTACGACAACTCTACGATTTCCTCCAACTCCCCATAAAAGGCACGACCAAGCTCATTGTAACAATCTCCTTGCACGACCAAGCCCATGTGCCCACCAGCATTCTTCGTAATTTCTCATGAACCTAGAAACAAGTAAATGATAGTTTACCATGTCTCTGTCCATATAATTTACATTCTTACACTTCAAACATGGACATCGTATCTGCGACTTACCATTCATACATTCCGGGTGACTATCGCGTACTCCAAAAATACTTGGCAACCAAATTCTAAATTCAATTTGAAGCACTATCTGGGCACTTGACTTTCGTCGTGCCATCCAACTTCGGTTTGAATAGAGGTCCATGATTCCACGGTACCTACTACAGACAACATTATAAATGTTAACATATGACTTGAGCATACTTGTAACCATATGACTTGAGCATACTTATAAGCATGCATATGATTAAAATTTAAGCATACTTCTAAGCTTATGACTTAAGCATACTTGACCATATGATCGACTTGAGCATACTTGTAAGCATATGATTAACATTTAAGCATACTTGTAAGCATGTGACTTAAGAGCATACTTGTAACCATATGACTTGAGAATATTTGTAAGCATATGATTAGCTCGTTAATACAGTACCATGTTCGTAACTACCCGACCAAAAAAAATTCGCCAGAGTCTCCCCTATAATATGAACTAGCCACATGCACGACGACATGCATATATGGTCATTTCTAGGCACCCAAGACACAAACCAAGAGAAATATACAAATTTCCAATATAATAAGATCAAAACAATAATGAATGAATGCAAAACAATCGTAAGTGAATACGTAAGGTATTTTGTTCATGCTAGCTTTATATCAGAGTTTGCTAACTCATTTATACAACTTTTGAGTATCTTGGAGATTCATTCATATCAACCAAGCCTCAACAGCTCTCCTTTGCTAATTTCTATCTTACAACTCACATTATTAAATGCAACCAAACCTTTAACAGGTTATAATAGGCATGGCGTAGTATTTAATATGGTAGTGCTCAAGAAGATCAAATTTGATATGGTAGTGCTCAAGAAGATCAAACCTTTAACAGGTTATAATAGGCATGGCTTAGCAATACTTTAAGGATTATTCATAGAAATTAATTGAAGAAATTATAAGTAGCTTATTGTTTGTCTTGCGCACGAATTACCCCGAGAATATCACTATTCCTGAGGATCAACTACTACTTGAAGGAACTGAAGACGATGGTCAACAAGGAAGCAAAATTAATGTGATAGGTAGCGAGCAAAGTAATATGCTCTGCCGAAACAGTTTCGAAGCTATGCACCAATATGATTTTTACTTTAAAATAGACTTCCAGCCACACTTATAATATGAAGGATACCTTACTCACTACAGTACCATGTATACTCTATATATAACATATAGAGTATACTCACTACAGTACCATGCACCAATATGATTAATGTGATAGGTAGCTTATGCAAAACATTCCATGTATACTCTATAACATATATGAAGGATACCTTATTACTCACTACAGTACCTCAATTGCTCATTTTGGTCTTAATAGTTCTATAAAGCATACAATCAAACATGTCATATATAGGCACAAACTTTATGGATAGACTTCATAAACCTTTGCACATGTTTTAAACCACATTCTCCTCCCTTATTTCTCCTAATAACAACTAAACTCCATCCAACATAAAACCCAATTTGCACAATTATAATACTCTAAATATTATATAAAACAGTTAATTTTTGCTTCAAAAATAAAGATTAAAAACTTACCTTGCGTTAATAGTTAATAAGCTGAAATTGACACTTATGATTCAGTTAGAACCCTTTCTTTTTGCTGCCCTGCTATCCAAATTTAACATGGGTCAGTTTATATTTAAACTATCTTGCTCCATTCCTTGCTCAATTTTAGTAGAGATTCTATCCATACTGGAATAATAAATTAAACAAAACGAATGACACAAAAATGAAGCTTGTTGGAGTCAAAATTAAAAAATAATAGTAGTGTATATATATATATATATAATAAATTAATTAATTAATTATTAAAGTTGAATACACGATTACAAACACAAAATAACAAATTATGTTTTACTGAGGCTATTATCTTGGGGTGGTGTCGATCCAGATCTTGGGGTGCGATTGCGGTGCGCGAGAACTAGTATTTGGTTTCTTCGAGGCTATTATTCCCGCTTTCTTCCCATTACTAAAAACCCAATTTTCTTCTTTTTTAACACTAACACCCAATTTTCTTCTTTTCTAATACTAACACCCTCTCATTATATTTTACACATTATAAATCATTAGAAATTTGGGGTGCAGAAATTCGGTTATCAAGAGGGAGAAGAAATAGAACACTTGTGCTTGGTAACACCCAATCAATATTCAATTTAGAAATAAAGAGAAGTTAGGGTTGCCTGTGGCGGCGACGATGGCAGTGGCGGTCTTGTGGCGAGCTCCTCCCATTTTCTCCCTCTTCTCCCCCTTTCTCCCTCTTCTCTCTATTCTCTGAGCTCCCTCTTTTCTTTTCCTCCCGTCTGCTGTGTCGTGCGAATACCTGGAACTGATTACATTTAATTTGATCAGCGACCGGCATCTGCGACCGCACGCAGTCGCTAGTTTTTAATGACTTGGACTTTTCAGCGACCGCATGCGATCGCTGATTTTAAGTGGTCGCCCAAAACCTTAGCGCCAACATTTCCTGCCAAATTTTGGGAGGCAAAATTATAGTAGCGACCGCAGGCGGTCGCTGATATATAACAGTGACTGGATTAAATCACGGTCGCAGATACCGATCGCAGATGGTAGTATTAGCGACCGCATATGCGGTCGCTGATAGTTTTGGTCGCTGTTGGACCTTTTTCTTGTAGTGAGATTTTTATTTTTGTGAAAGTCCCAGGCTCGTAACTTCTTCGTTATAAGTCCGATGTGGCTCGTTCAAGACCCTACGGTTCACAAATTACATACTCTATGTGTTCATACAATAATTTTATCTATTTAACTTCGTTAACTAAAAATTCATCTATTAGTTCATTTTTAATGAAAACGATAAACGTTTGCGAACGTTCAACTCTCGTTTCTTCGTTCTAAGTCAAAATTCAGTCATTTTTGAACCCGC
The DNA here is from genome assembly GCA_020205615.1 of Panax quinquefolius. Taxonomy (NCBI): domain Eukaryota; kingdom Viridiplantae; phylum Streptophyta; class Magnoliopsida; order Apiales; family Araliaceae; genus Panax; species Panax quinquefolius. Next base: position 48,337,060 of record CM035157.1, on the reverse strand, counting down.
AACTCTATAATGCCAAATAAGACTTGTCTCCATCAAAAACCAACGTTTTCGAGTTCAAACACAAAATCCAACTTCCATTCCGAGATTTTCACGAATTCGACAATTATCGTCCAATCGTGTGAATTCCGGCAAAACTTCGATACTAAAGATTTGTTCATCATTCCAAATGGATTTAATCCATCAATTAGACGTCTAATCCTACATATTATAACAACTTATTTTCATGTTAGATTTTGACTTATTCCTCATGACCTTATTACTTGTCCAAGTATAAACTACACTTAAATTTTGTTTCACATGGCTTATGATAGTTAAAGTCTTTTAACCATCATTTTTTACATCTTATCAATCATACTAATCTTCATACGCCAAGTTCATCATTGTTTATCATAAGTTCATAACTTATTTAGGTTTATCTTACTTATTCATGACTTATTCGGCTTAAGTCCATTGTTTATTCACTTCTTATGATTTCTTAGCATACATGACCATTACTTCTCTATCAAGCTATTATAGTAGAGATAGAAGACTAATGGCATAGGATCATTTACCTTTGCTGACTAGCTTTCTTCTTCTTAGAAATCTAACCATGGAAGTTTTCCTTTTAAAAGTGCTTATTCTCTCTACCAATTAAGTTGTTTTTGTTGAATGAAAACTAACAACCCAACAAATGAATTTTAAGCTTGCTATTTATTAACTTCTCTAAGTTAGGGCATATTGGTCATTAGGTTATCCCACCTCCTTAGTAACCTCCTTACTATTCCTTACTTAAGTCCTAAGTTTACTTGCTCTTCACCCTAATTACTTGGCCACCACAACAAATCCTTGGTCACCAAGATTACCCATGGGTTTCCCCATGGATCAAGCTAGTCCATTGGATCATTACATTGGGCTTAGGTTTAATTACATAGCTTATTCTTGTGGGCTTGCATTAATTTGTTTTGGGCTTCACATTAACCACCCCTTGGGCTTACCCCTTAATGTTTATAAGACTATTCAATTGTTTACACAATCCTACTAGTCCATGTCATTTAATTAAAAACCTTATCACATATACTATATGTATAATTCTCGTATTCTAACTCATATATTAATTCATAATATACGAAATACCATCATTCCCATATACTCGTATAATACTTCGTATCATACTCGTGTACACTACCTCGCACAATACATACGTATCATACGATCTTTACAATATCTTCTTAACGCTTGATATTCCTAACGTTCTCTAATTAAGTTCGTATGCGAAATATTACGTTTTCCATACTTAGATTATTATTACATAATCCATCTCACCTTGATATTATAACGTTGCGTATTTCTCGGAAGTTCAAAAATGATTCTCGAGCGGAAATCGATGAATAGTATTTTTCAGAGAATTTCTCGGAAAGCTTTTATTTTTCGTCTTGAAAATTCAAACACTTTAATTCCTTCACGTAGTTAAAATACTACGACTTTCCGACGTTTATAGGTTATAGAATGACATTCATCTTACTAACACATAATAATAACAACTAATATTATTTTATTCATTATAAAAGTATTTACAAAAGGTTCGATTTTCTGGGGTGTTACAGAACGTCTTACTCGTATATACATAAATGAGATTGTAAGACTGCATGGTATGCAAGTATCCATAGTTTCTGATCGAGACCCAAGATTCACTTCACGAATTTGGGTTAGTTTACAATAAGCTATAGGCACAGATTTACGATTTAGTTTGGCATATCATCCTCAAACGGACGGGCAGTCGGAGAGGACTATTCAAACTCTTGAAGACCTATTAAGACTCTGTGTCCTTGACTTCAAGGGAAGTTGGAACAAGTTCTTACCGTTAATGGAATTCTCCTACAATAACAGTTATCAAGCAATTATCGGCATGGCTCCATTTGAGGCGTTGTATGGAAGAAAGTGTTGTTCTCTAGTATGCTGGGATGAGGTGGGTGAAGCAACGTTGTTGGGACCGAAATTGGTACGTATGACTACGGAGAAGATTCAAATGATCAGGCAACGTATAAAAACCTCACAAGATCGACAAAAGAGTTATGCTGATCTTCATCGAAAGGACGTGGAATTCAATGTTGGTGATCATGTGTTGTTACGTACGCCTCCATGGAAAGGAGTTACGAGATTTGAAAAGAGAGGAAAGCTCAATCCTCGATTCATTGGCCCATTTGAAATCCTTGACCGAGTAGGAACTGTGGCCTATAGACTCGCTTTACCGCCAAGTATATCTCGTGTTCATAACGTTTTTCACATATCTATGTTACGTAAATATGTGGAAGACCCAAACCATATCATTGAGTTAGAAACGGACGAAATAGAGGAAGATTTAACGTATGAAGAGGTGCCTGTTAAAATCTTGGATAAAAAGGAACATATTCTACGCTCCAAGGTTATACCTCAAGTCAAAGTTTTGTGGAGAAACCACGATGTTAAGGAAATGACCTGGGAGTTAGAATCTGATATGAAATCAAGGTATCCTCACCTCTTCGACATACCAGGTATGTACCCTAATTTCGAGGTCAAAATTTCATAAGAAGGGGAGGTTGTAAGACCCCAACTTTCATAAATAAAGATTAAATTTTTCTTGATATATATTTTGAATATTAAAGTGTGAATTTGATATAATGTTATAGCTGTGGGTAATATTTATAAATTTTGCAAAGTAAGCAAGTTGTTATAAAATATTCGATTGGTCGGGGAATATTCGTTTTAACAGGGAATATTCGTACGACGACACAATCATTAGTGGACCCCACAACGAAATTATTGTCGAAATGAGAAAATGACATAAATATCTTTTTATAAAAACAACGGCGAAGGTTTTACCATTAAACTGTTGAAATAACCGTTGGTAAAAGTACAGTAATTGTGATAACCCGGGATTTCGAATAATCCAAATTTTATGAATAATTTTTTTTTATTTTATATTGACATTGACTGTTAATATTGTACTGTGTATCTAAGATACGAGTCTTGAGAATTAGTGAATCTATGTATTGACTGAGAAAATAAGAGCAGAGTTGTGCTTAACAACTTTAGAAACCCTAACCCTAATTCTGGATAGGGATTTGATGGAAAATATAATTAAAATAATTATATTAATATGTATGTGTTTGTACTGTATAGAATTATTGATCAATAATTGATCGGATAAGGTTTGAAATTTATAAACCCTAATAAGAGATTTGAAACCCAAATCTCAGGATTAGAAACCCTAACGCGCAGTTAGAAACCCTAATTGTATGACGGCAAATCCTAATTCTAAATTCGGGAATCCTAAACCCTAAATTAAGAAACCCTAATCCTAATTGGCAAGCCTAAGGTGTTTATTAAACTTAAATATAATTAGAAAACCCTAATTATATTTTAGTTATTTTAATTTCTATTTTACAAACTCTAATTGTAATTTAGAAAATTTATTTTTCTAATTAAAATCCTAATTGGAAATTTTAGAAACTAATGTTTTAAAACCTAAGGGTTAGAAGCTTAGGGTTAAACCCTAGGGGTTCAAACCTAAGGGTTTGTGCAATTGTCTAGTATGCCAGTAAAATCATTTTGCTAATGACAAAAATGCCCTTTTCCATTTTCTTTATTGGTAACTTGTAAAAATATCAAGATCTTTAGTTGGTAACCTAACCACTTGACTTTGTGACTTCTACAATGTCAGCAAATCAGCTAGTAACATCAGATCTAAGTAATATACAATGTATCTTTGTATTATAAAAGAATTAGAGAGAGAGAGAGAGAAAGTCCATTTACTTTGCTCATTTTCTCTCTAGCTCTCACCAACTCTTTCTCTCACTTAAACCTCCGAAATTCTAAGGTAGATCAGTCCTAAAAACAACCCTTTTATCAACCAAGATCGGTTAAGAGGACTAAGATCAAGGATTTGAAGCTAGAAGGTATAAACCTAATTTGCTTTTTGATCCAAGTTGCTAAGAAATATTTTGTGTTTAAGTGTTTAATCTTATGGTATATGATGTTTTTAGATGATCTATGTTGATCCATCATAGATCCATAGCATCAAAGTGCTTTAAAATCGAGTTTTTCCAAAACTGTCCAAGAACAAAATTTATGGTATGACAAGCTAATGTCAGGAGCCACAGATTCTTGTTCGTTTATGGTTTTTAATGTTTTAAAGTTGTTATATGTAGCTTGTAATGTGGTCTTTTAATCTGCAAGTGGAATCAATGTCATTTGATGTCTAGATTTGTAGTTATTAACGGTCAAAACCCGTTGACCGGGCCAAATCTGGGTAACCCAAAAAGCCATGAACAGTGTCTGACAAGTTTTTCTAAAGCTTTGATCTGTCAATCCTATTAGTGTTTTGTATTCAGATTGTAGCTGGTAATATGGACTGTAGACCCATGCCTTAAGAACTCTTAAACAATCAATAGATAGATTGTAGCAAGTGGTCAAAGTAGGCCACTCGCACTGATTTTGTAATTTTGGAATTTCCAGAAAAGTGCATGAACTAAGTTTCTGACAGAGTTTTGACCGTATGATTCCTAGTGATCCTGTTGATGATAAACTGATCTATTAATTTAGTAATGTTCCTTGACATACGGAGTACACATGTGAGCCACTAGATCATATAAACCATGATCAGAACACTTAGATAATCGAGCTACAATATAGCCACTCGAACTGCCTGGGTTTCTGGAAAACCCAGGTGACGTCTGACAACGAGTTTAATTGCCCAGATCTTCATGATGTGTTGTGTTATAAGAAAGTTGATGATTTCTACTTGTAGTATTACGTTTCAGCTACACGAACAAGGTTCAAGCTAGCCTAGAAACAAAATAGGCAGAAGATTAATCGTGGTCAAAGTAATAGTCTTAAACACTAAGCTGTTAGTGTTCTTGAGCTCAAGAACACCAACAACGACGCTTTGTGTCGTTAAAGGCCTATAGCGACGGTTTTTAATATATTTATTTTCTGATTTTCTAAAAATTAATTAAAAATAGAAATAAAGTATTAAATTACTACAAATAGTTTTAAAAATTATTTTAAATTATGAAAAATAATTTTTGACTATTTGGGATATTTTTCATTAATATTTATAATTATTTGAATATTAATGGTATTTAATTTATTTAATTACTTTATTAAATAAATTAGAGAAAAATGATTTTAATTATATAAAAATCATTTTAAATAAGAATAATGTATTTAAAAAATTTTGAGTTATAAAATATAACTTTTAATATTTTTAGAGAATTGTCATTAATAATTTAATATTAATGATATTAGATTTATTTAATTGTTAAATTAAATAAATAAGTTAAAAATGATTTTATTGAATTAAAAATCATTTTAAATGAGAATAAAGTGTTAAAAAATATTTGGAATTATAAAATATAATTTTCAATATTTTTGGAGAATTCTCATTAATAAATTAATATTAATGATATTAGATTTATTTAGTTATTATATTAAATAAATGAATTAAAAATGATTTTATTAATTTAAAAATCATTTAAAAATAAGAAAAATGATTTAAAAATATTTTAAGTTATAATTAATGACTTTTAATATTTGTATGATAATTTCATTAATATTTAAATATTAATGGTGATGATTTAAAATGATTTTAATTATTTTAAAAATCATTTAAGTGGAATATTGATGATTTAAAATATTTTAAGTTATTAAAATAACTTTAATATTTTGACAAATATGTCATTAATATATTAATATTATTAAATATTAATGATGATAAGATTATTCGATATTTAAATCATTTAAAAATAATTCTAGTGTTTGAAAATTATTATAAATTATAGTAATTATTTGATAAATTATTAAAAGATTTTAAAAAATATTATTAATGATATTTGACTTATCTAAAATAATATTGATGCTTAGAAACCAAATTTAATTGACAATAACTGTGTTAATTGTCGGAACGGTGACTAGAACACCGAGAATAGACCAAAGTCCAACCACACTGAAATAGTTAGACTTGATAAGTGTTTATATAGGTTATAAACACTGATGTGGCTGTGTGGTAATGTGTTTAAGAGAAGATTAACTGTGAATTTCAGTGTTATGTACTATAAATTATTGTGCTAATTGTGAGACCGATGTTATTGGTTATAGGTCTTACGAACGCATATAAGTTTATTGTGTAGCTGTAATCAGCGGAGAAGGCAAGTTTCCTAACTCAACCTTGAGTTATATTCATTCAATTATATAGTGGTTAATTATTGTTAATTATACCACGTCCAAGAATTTATTATTGATTACTCGCAGTTAGTGCATGTTTAATAATTCAAATTGAATTACTAATTCGGAAAATATACATTCGTAGAATAACTATTGTTGGATATTCATATCCATAGAAGCTAGAATTGACAGTACAGATAATTCCTGTTTATTGTCAAATTATGTTGAGAAATGTCTTAGCTAATTATTCTGGCTAGACGAACATTTGTTAGAACTTGATAGGTTCGAGAAGAGAATTCAATTATTATTGACAGATCGATGCCAATTATTTCGGCAAGATCAAGAAGTAATTAGAAATTGAAATCACAGTATTTCGTTGTTAAATCAAAATCTTGATTCTGAGACTGAGAAGAACAACCTTTTATATAAAGGGAACATTTTATTGGTCGTATATTCACCTTTTGCATTTATTTAAGTATTATGCATAATATAGGGTATAATAAAGCTGATCACTTTATATACTTGCAGAGGGATATGATTTAATCTTTATGATTATTTGATACACCTGGGTATATCAAAGTCAATTCTTTGATAGTTACTCGAGAAGAGAAGTTCAAGATCCAATGGATCGCTTAGCATAAATCTGGAAAACATTCCACTTTGCTATCTCGTAGAATTAATTCTTGATTATTCATTTGAATATAGTAGAAAACCTTGAAAGAGTTGTACTCTTTCATTATCGAATTATTGTTGTGTAGAATACGAGAAGACTTGTTATTTATGCCTATGCATTTATCTTGCGTCTTAACTTGTGGGGCAAACTTGTTGCTCACCCTTGCTAAATAAACTTTTCAGCTAGGGACGAAGTTGCAGAAGGTGCTGTGAAGAAGAACAAAGGAAAAGACAGTGATAAATTAGTATAATGAATATTATTATTATTATTATTATGTTGTATTGTAAACCCTTTTGTATATCTAAGGGGTATGTTTGTAATGTTAAGGTTAGTAGACCTGGGACTTATGTATTAACAACCTATGTTAATGAGTTATGCATTACTATTTCTATATGAATGGGTAGTTAGATAGTATTATATTGTGGATCGTGAAAACCAAACTTGGGGGTTAGGTAACCCGAATTTGGGGGTGTCACAGTAATACGCGTGGTTATATAGTAGCACACGGTATAGATTATTGATGCTTGCGTGAGAAGTCACTCAATTTTGTTCAATTATTGCTACAGTAATTGTTGCATAGTATCTCACGTTATTTGATTCAATTATTATCAATATTTTTATATATTATTAAATCAATAATTGAGATGACAAAGTTATTCATATTATTATTTTCAATATTGACGATGCCTAGAAAGTTCTGTCGAGGAGAGGTTTGGTCACCTAATTATGCGCCAATAGGGAGAAATCCTTATCGGAAAGCCCCCTCTTTCCTCGGAACGATCTGGTTGTTAAATATTACGAATTATAATAATGACGATAAATGTTATTAAAAATATTAGGGGAATTTTTATGGAGTATTTGTTGTAGATTTTACTTATTATATAGACCCTCACTTACTCATTTTTCAAAATAATCGATAGAAAGTTATGAGGTATATATATATATATATATATATATATATATATATATATATATCCAAACCCACAAACCCACATACACGTTACTTCACCCAAACCCACTATAATATATATATATATATATATATATATATATATATTCTTGAAGTATATATATATATATATATATATATATATATATATATATATATATACTATATAATATTCTCAAGTACTTCAATTATGTTTTGTCGTATTTTACACATTTCGTTGTATAATTAAGTTGTATTTGAATTGTGTACCATGTATTTGGTGACTCAAGATGGGTGATGTATACCTATTTTGGGGGCGCACAATTTAGTATCAAAACTTAGGGATATGATCCTGGTGAGAGATGTGAGATAAGAACTAGGAGGGAGAGATGGGTAATTCCTTCGCTAGTATGTATGCACTCTAAGTTTATTTGGTATTTAATTGGTGGACGTAGTATAGGGATAATATGTGGCATGTCAATTAACCCTTATTTTGAAACTATATTATATAATGATATCTGAAATATAGGAGATGAGAAATGGGAAAATCATGATAGAGAGGAAATAACCAGGAAGGTATAATCTGAAAAGAAAGTAAGGTATTCTCATCTCTTCGAACTACCAGGTACGTAAATTTCGAGGGCGAAATTTCATAAGGAGGGGAGAATGTAAGATCCTGAATTTTATGAAATAAAAGTATTCAATTTTTCTATTTTGGTAAATAGTTAAATTGATAAAAGTTAAAAGTTAAGGGTCATATTTTAAATTTTTTTTTAAGCAAGTTGTCATAAAATAACCGGTAATAAAAGTACAGTAATACGCGTGATTACATAGTAACACACGGTATTGATTATTGATGCTTACGTGAGAAGTCACTCAGTTATATTCAATTATTGCTACAGTAATTGCTGCATCATATCTCTCATATTATTGATTCAATTATTGTCACAGTATCATCTGCATAATATGTTATATTATTAAATCAATAAATGAGACGACAAAGTTATTCATACTATTAAATTGCAATATTTACAATGTCTAGAAGTTCTGTCAAGGAGAGGTTTGGTCATCTAATTGCGCGCTAATAAGGAGAAATCTTTATCGAAAAGCCCCCTCTTTTCTGGGAACGACCTAGTTGTTAAATATTGTGAGTTATAATATTAATGATGAATGTTATTAAAATTCTAATTTGAGTTCGGAGTAAAATTTGGAGACGCGGACGTGATATTTGAGTCCGGAACGATGAAATAAGTAGAAATAGACTATAAACACAACATTTGTCGGGGTTGACTTTTTGGTCAAAAAAGTTAACAGTTGTCTTTTTCAGAAAAAGTCAAACTTCAAAATTTCAAAAATGAAATTTTTGAGAAAAATATTTCCATTGTGTTGGGATTGTTAGTGTTAGTGGAAATCGACATTTATTTCGATAATAATTGATGTTTGGAGGTTATATCGACCAATCAGGTAATTAATCGAATAAATGAGTAATTAATTGCTATTAATTCACATGATTATAACTATTTGTTCACATGTGTGTACTATTGATTCACATTCTTGTACTATTAGGGGAGTTGGTGCAAGATTGATAATACTTACATGACTAAGTTAAAAATGGAGGTATAGATGGAGGTACTATACTGTAATTTGTATTTTCACATGATTATAACTATTGATTCACATGATTGAACTATTGATTCACATTATTTACTATTAGGGGAGGTGGTGCAGGTTTGATAATACTTGCAGGACTAAATTAAAAATGAAAGAAAAGTTGGAGGTATTGTACTGTAATATTTTGAGCCCCAAAACGTGCAATTATCGAAACTATATTTTCCTATAAATAGAATCTCATTCTTCCTTCATTTCTCACCAATTCACTAAAGCTTTAGAGCAATTATTATAGAGAAAAATTATAGAGAGAAAGAAGAAGAGAAGTCTGCTACCTCACTATTCCAATATCCAGTTTCTTTCTAAGGTAAGGGTTATTATTTTTATATTTGAAGAGATATTATTTTTTGTATTCGTATGAATATTATTATCGTTCAATATTCATTATATTCGTTTAATATTCGTAATGAATATTATTTTCGTTCAATAATCGTAAGGAATATTATTTTCGTTCAACCGTTGTAAGTAAGGGGTATTATTTCTTTCGTATTCATGAAGAGAGCTTTTGTTATTCCATTCTTTGTTATTATGTTGGAATAACCTGTCTATGCAAAGCACCATATACATGGTAAAATTCTTCTATTATTCCATTCTTTATTATTATGTTAGAATATCCTGTCTGTGCGGATTACGCTGGACCTGGTTCCATTCTTTATTATTCTGTTGGAATAACCTGTCTGTGCGGTCTATCACATGCATGGTGAATTCTTTTGTTATTCCATTCTTTATTATTCATTGTTGAATATCCTCATCATACATCACGGTTTCTGCATGACTTGTTCCATTATTTATTATTCTGCTGATAATAACTTTTCTGCATGCGATTATCGCATGCATGGTGAATTCTTCATTATTCCATTCTTTATTATTCGTTGGAATAACTTTTGTCTATGTGGATTACCGCATGCATGGTGAATGATCCTTTGTATTCATATGAATAGTATTTTTATTCAAAAGGGGTTTCTGCTAGGAGCAGTTTCATAATTTTTCTGACCCTCAAAAATTCTGGAAAAAGTTGAAATGATAATTTGATGAGTTTTCTAGATTGTGTCCAAAAATGGAGATTTTTGGATGTATAGATTAAGAGTTATGGATTTTATGGGAAAAGACTATTTTAAAAGTAAACCTTTATAACTCTTTGTGATTAACTCCAAAATTAGTGAAATTTTTTTTGGGAGTGCATGTATATAACAGGAGTATACCCTGTAAATTTCAGAATTTTTGGACAAAAGTACAATTTATGATAAATATCTAAATATTCAAAGAGCTTTGGCCATATAAAAATAGTAAATGAATTTTAAAATTTTTCGAGAAAATATATATTCAATATGGGACTAGATTCTCATTGAATCCCGGAAAAGAAATATTTTTGGGACCGATTTGGTATTTTCATGAAAATAAACTAGTTATGAGTATATGAATTAAATATGTTATGTGAAGTAACAAAATTGGAAAATAGAATTTTCTGGCTTGGAAATCCTATATAGGGTATATACTGATTTTTGATGAGGGATTTGATCATTGGTGATGAAATCTTATGAGTATAGCATTTTGAATGATTAAATGCATTATTTGGTAAAGTGTAAACAATTGAAATAAATTATTTATAAGTTTAAGAAGTGATTAAAATATTATTATAATATTAATAATATTAGATGATGAGTTTATTAAGTGATTGATAATATTTGGATAAATTTAAAGTCTTTAATATTTATCCTTATTTTCGTTTGATTGATGCTTATATCATTGTCATCATCCTCATGCTTATATTGTGATGAAAGTCATCTTTGGCTTACGTGCATAGATGGACTTGGTATGATTATGACCAGGGATCATTCGGTATAATCATGACCTGTAATGTTATAAATGATGTGGTAAAAGTCCTCAGTGGCCTGTAGTGCATTGATGGACAATTTTTGGTATGATTATGACAAGGAATTATTCGGTATATTCATGACCATTGATGATTTAATGAATATCCTTGCCCCGTAGTGCAGGGATGATTCGATGATGTGGTTTATTTATTATGCTGAGTCTCAGCGATAAAAATTGATGAAAAATATTTTAAAACATAGAAGATTGTAGATATCATGCTTAACTTGACTCTTCTAATGGATTATTTATTCCGCTGTAGTTAAACTTGATGTCTATTGTATTTTATCAGTTTAACATTGTTGAAAACTAATGATAATTTATTCTGCATTATCTTAGTCATAATATTTCTTACTGGGCTAGTTGAGCTCACCCTTTCTTTCACTGTTCTCTTCAAGAAATGAAAACGTTGTCGGAACTATTCGGGGAATGGAGTGACGGTCCAGATGATAGCATTAGTAGTCCTCACTATTCTGTTAAATAGTGTGACAATAAATATAATGAGGACTCCATTGAGTGTGGATATTATCTAGATGACAATATTCTTATTAAAACTCTTAGATTATGTTTTGTCGTATTTTACACGACTGTTGTATAATTAAGTTGTATTTGAATTTTGTACCATGTATTTGGCGAGTCAAGATGGGTGATGTATACCTATTTTGGGGGCGCCACAGTTGGTATCAAAGCTTAGGGATATGATCCCTGGCTGAGATGTGAGACAAGAACTAGGAGGGGAGAGATGGGTAATTCCTTTGCTAGTGTGACCTACCTAAGTTTATTTGGTATTTAATTGGTCGGTCAGAGTATAGGGATAATATATGGCATGTCAATTAAACCTTATTTTGAAACTATATTCTATAATGATATCTGAAATACAGGAGATGAGACATGGGAAAATCATGATAGAGAGGAAATAATCGGGAAGGTACAGTCTAAAAAGAAAGCAAGGTATTCTCATCTCTTCGAACTACCAGGTACGTAAATTTCGAGGGCGAAATTTCATAAGGAGGGGAGATTATGAGATTCCGAATTTTATGAAATAAAAGTATTCAATTTTTCTATTTTGGTAAATAGTTAAATTGATAAAAGTTTAAAGTTAAGGGTCATATTTATAATTTTTTTTAAGCAAGTTGTCATAAAATAACCGGTAGTAAAAGTACAGTAATACGCGTGGTTACATAGTAACACACGGTATTGATTATTGATGCTTTTGTGAGAAGTCACTCAGTTATACTCAATTATTGCTACAGTAATCGCTACATCATATCTCTAATATTATTGATTCAATTATTGTCACAATATCATTTGCATAATATGTTATATTATTAAATCAATAATTGAGACGACAAAGTTATTCATACTATTAAATTGCAATATTTACAATGTCTAGAAGTTCTGTCAAGGAGAGGTTTGGTCATCTAATTGCGCGCCAATAAGGAGAAATCCTTATCGGAAAGCCCCCTCTTTCCTGGGAACGACCTGGTTGTTAAATATTGTGAGTTATAATATTAATGATGAATATTATTAAATATCAAATTTGAGTTTGGAGTTGAATTTGGAGACTTGGACGAGATATTTGAGTCCATAACGATGAAATTAGTATAAATAGACTATAAACACAAAATTTGTCAGGGTTGACTTTTTGTTCAAAAAAGTCAACTGTGACACCCCCAAATCTGGTACTTCCATTTCCGTAGGATTTGGTGTTCACTGTACAAACATCATCTATCTATCTACCCGTAAATAAAATGCAAACCATACAATATATAGAAATAATAATAAAATCTCTCCCCTTATGGGGTTACATCAAGTACATAATAAATAAATCTCAGGTTACTCTAACCTTAAATCATCTGTGCGGAAAACATAAACAAATAAGTCTTAAGTAACATCAAGTCTAACTATCATTACATAATCACATAAATAAATAGTCTTCATTACTTGCTAAGCTTGCCCTTGCCCTTACTAGTGGAAGGTTCGTCTGCTCTTTCGTTCTTAACTGCAATGTTATTATTACCCAAGAGTGAACACGATTGCCCACAAGTATAACAATATAATAATGAATAATAACGTGCGAGAGAAATAATAACTTCTGATATAAAGCTCAACTTTTGAATCAAGAATGGATAACAAGAATCAAAAGAAATTCTGAGGGTCATAAGACCTTGAACTATGTCCTAGGTTGTCAAGTGTTTATACTTGAAACCTTTAACAGTCATAAGACTATGGACTCGTCTTCTCGTACTTAGGGGGATCAACCCTTAGTACCATACTGTGCACAATATCTTAACGCTAAAGCGTAAATAATCCCCTATACAGGGTTGTTCATCTCAATTTGACATTCGAGTCCGCACCAAAGGAAGTTTGGTTTGGATAATTCATTAAGGGGTTCTGAAATTTAGAACGCTCATCAACTATGGACTAGTCGAATCAATAAGGGTTCGCTAGTCTAACAAGGTTTAACAGTGAATGAATATTTAACTTGAATAACATCTAAAAAGGTATACAATAGAATAATTATTGTATAACAACATCATGCTTGAAGATTGATAACTTTAATATATAAGACAGGCTTGATCAATAATAATGAGAACTTGGTTAATATCGAAAGATGAATTAATCAACTTATATAACAATAACAAGTAGGGTTAGGAAACTTGCTCAACAAAAGTTTAGGGTAAGAAACTTGCTCAACATAAATGTAGAGTTAGAAAACTTGCTCAATGTAACAAGATAAGGTTTAGAAACTTGCCTTGTGCGTAGATTACACGTTAATAAAACTCGTTCTTTGAATTAAATCCTACATATCATTCATGTTCACAACACCAATCAATTATCACGTAATAAACATCACATGTTTATTCTTTGTCTAACTCGAGTTCATGACTATACTTAGTCAATTACTACACTTATTGTCAAAAATTAAGACTTCACAAACAATAAGGTAACTATGCATTTGATCATTCAGTTCACTCGTAATTGTGTTATGGACATGTTAAGAATTTATTTTAACATCTCATTATAGGTCTAACAAGTCTTTATATTCATTAGACTAAGTTACTAACTCATTTCTATACTTGAACATTAAAAATTTGCATTTTCTAAACATTCTGCTAAGTGGCATTTTTATTTCACTTTTGTATCTTAACTCTTGCTGCGCTACTTGCCACTGTGGTGTCGCTGATCGGACACTTGGTGTCATGACACGGTGGCGTGAGAAAAGAACTGGGAGTTGGCGCCACAAGACAAGACTCGAGTCCAGGTTTACGCAATTCGCGAAAATTGCAGAACACGACTAAAAATTTCCAATCAACTTATTTTTACACGAATTTAGACATACCCACATGCTAGAATTCATAAATAATCAATACTTAACATCTATGGAGTGATTTTTACCCATTAAAACACATAATCACAGAATTAAAGCATGCAAATTGGACCGTTCTTGATGTTCTTGAAGTTCTTGAACAAAAACATGGATTTTATGCTACGGATTCGTTATAAAGCCAAATCCAACCATTCAAGTTTCATTTTTTTCATTTTAACATGCATAATCATATCAATGTGTGAATTTTGCAAAATAAATTATATTTGACATATAAAAATCACGTATAAGGCCATATGGCCATATAACATACTCTGAAATCTTTTACTGTATAATTTCATGAAACTGAAGATATGGAAACCCATATAATATATATAAAACATACTATGATGTTATATATTAACACATAATCACATAATTGTTACCCTTTCCAACTGCAGAAACTTTACAGAAAACTTAGGCCATATTCATGAAAACTTAAAAAGACGTAAAATATGAATTTGGGTTGGTGAGAATTACCCAAAGCGTAAAGCATAGATTAGCGTGTGAATGAATTCCTTCTAAACTCTTCTTCAATCTCAATTCTCCCTCAACACTTCTCAATCTCTCTCTGAAACTCTCTTTGTTTCTATTTTTTCTAGACTTAGGAAAAATGAAGAAGAAGGCGTAATAAAGAAAATCAACTGACGCATTGTGGTCAGTTACCCAGTCATGGGTAACTTCCCTCAACTCTCATTAAGGCCATGTTTGGCTAGCATACTAGGTTTCAAAACCCATTATTTTAATAAAACCTTATCATATAGTTTAAAAAAATGTCACATCCATTATAAAATAAATCAAATATCTAGTTTAATTTACTTTAAATAAAATATAATAATTTCTCATTAATACACATAGTCACATAATTCAAATTTTCTTTGGTTAATAATGTCAAATTATTAAATCTCTAATTAATAATTAAATTAATTAAAATAACATAGGCTTATTAAATATTTCTTTTAATTCAATAAGCTCACATAATCACATACTTGAATAATAAAATTCTCCACATTAAATTAATAAATGTAACACATATAATTAAATTACTCTATCACAACTTCATCAATTAATTATTTAATCTAATAATTAATTCATCGAAAAATATTTATTCAATCAAATAAATATTAAAATTAAATTATAAAATTACGGTTGTCACATCAACAGTTGACTTTTTCGAAAAAAGTCAAACTTCAAAATTTCAAAAATGAAATTTTTTAGAAAAATATTTTCATTGTGTTGGGATTGTTAGTGTTAGTGGAAATCGACATTTATTTCGACAATAATTGATGTCTGGAGGTTATATTGACCAATCGGGTAATTAATCGAATAAATGAGCAATTAATTGATATTAATTCACATGATTCTAACTATTTGTTCACATGTGTGTACTATTGATTCACATTCTTGTACTATTAGGGGAGTTGGTGCAAGATTGATAATACTTACATGACTAAGTTAAAAATGTAGGTATAGATGGAGGTACTATACTGTAATTCGTATTTTCACATGATTATAACTATTAATTCACATGATTGAACTATTGATTCACATTATTTACTATTAGGGGAGGTGGTGCAAGTTTGATAATACTTGCAGGACTAAATTAAAAATGAAAGAAAAGTTGGAGGTATTGTCTTTGTAATATTTCGAGCCCCAAGCGTGCAAATTATCGAAACTATATTTTTCTATAAATAGAAGCTCATTCTTCCTTTATTTCTCACCAATTCACTAAAGCTTTAGAGAAATTATTATAGAGAGAAATTATAGAGAGAAAGAAGAAGAGAAGTCTGCTACCTCAGTATTTCAATATCCAATTTCTTCTAAGGTAAGAGTTATTATTTTTATGTTCTGAAGAGATATTATTTTTTGTATTCGTATAAATATTATTATCGTTCAATATTCATTATATTCGTTTAATATTCGTAAGGAATATTATTTTCGTTCAATATTCGTTAGGAGTATTTTTTTCGTTCAACCGTTGTAAGTAAGGGGTATTATTTCTTTCGTATTCATGAAGAGAGCTTTTGTTATTCCATTCTTTATTATTATGTTAGAATAACCTGTCTAAGTGAAGTACAACATATATGGTGAAATTCTTCTGTTATTCCATTCTTTATTATTCTGTTGGAATAACCTGTCTGTGTGGTCTATCTCATGTAAGGTGAATTCTTTTGTTATTACATTCTTTATTATTCTGTTGGAATATCCTGTCTATGCAGTTTACGCATGACCTGGTTCCATTCTTTATTATTCTGTTGGAATATCCTGTCTGTGCGGTTTACGTATACCTGGTTCCATTCTATATTATTCTGTTAAGAATAACCGGTCTGTGCGATCTATCGCATGCATCGTGAATTCTTCTGTTATTCCATTCTTTATTATTTTGTTGGAATAACCTGTCTATGTGGATTACTGCATGCATGGTGAATGATCCTTTGTATTCATATGAATAGTATTTTCATTTAAAAGGGTTTACGCCAGAGCGCTTTAAGTAATTTTTTGACCCTCAAAAATTCTGAAAAAATTTGAAATGATAATTTAATGAGTTTTCTAGATTGTGTCCAAAAATGGAGATTTTTGGATGTATAGATTAAGAGTTATGGATTTTATGGGAAAACACTATTTTAAAAGTAAACATTTATAACTCTTTGTGATTAACTCCAAAATTGGTGAAATTTTTATTGGGAGTACATGTATATAACAGGAGTATACCCTGTAAATTTCAGAATTTTTGGACAAAAGTACAATTTATGATAAATATCTAAATATTCAGCAGTTTTGGCCATATAAAAAATAGTAAATGAATTTTAACAATTCTGAGAAAAATATATGTTCAATATGGGACTATATTCTACTAAATCCCAGAAAAAGAAATATTTTTGGGACTGATTTGGTATTTTTCATGAAAATAAACTAGTTATGAGTATATGAATTAAATATGTTATGTGAAGTAACAAAATTGGAAAATAGGATTTTCTGGCTTGGGAATCATATATAGGGTATATGCAGATTTTTGATGAGGGATTTGATCATTGGTGATGAAATCTTATGAGTATGGTATTTTTGAATGATTAAATGCATTATTTGGTAAAGTGTAAACAATTGAAATAAATTGTTTATAAGTTTAAGAAGTGATTAAAATATTGTTATAATATTAATAATATTAGATGATGAGTTTATTAAGTGATTAATAATATTTGGATAAATTTAAAGTCTTTAATATTTATCCTTATTTTCGTTTGATTAATGCTTATATCATTGTCATCATCCTCATGCTTATATTGTGATGAAAGTCATCTTTGGCTTACGTGCATAGATGGACTTGGTATGATTATGACCAGGGATCATTCGGTATAATCATGACCTGTAATGTTATAAATGATGTGGTAAAAGTCCTCAGTGGCCTGTAGTGCATTGATGGACAATTTTTGTTATGATTATGACCAGGGATTATTCGGTATAGTCACGCGACCATTGATGATTTAATGAATATCATTGGCTGTAGTGCGGGATGATTCGATGATGTGGTTTATTTATTATCTTTGAGTCTCAAATGATAAAAATTGATGAAAATATTTTAAAACATAGAAGATAGTAGATATCATGCTCTACCTGACTCTTCTAATGGATTACTTATTCCGCTGCAGTTAAACTTGATGTCTATTGTATTTTATCAGTTTAACATTGTTGAAGACTAATGATAATTTATTCTGCATTATCTTAGTCATAATATTTCTTACTAGGCTAGTTGAGCTTACCCTTTCTTTTACTGTTCTCTTTAGGAAATGAGAACGTAGCCGGGACTAGTCGGGGAATGGAGTGACGGTCCAGATGATAGCATTAGTAGTCCTCACTATTCTGTTAAATAGTGTGACAATAAATGTAATGAGGACTCCATTGAGTGTGGATATTGTTTAGATGACAATATTCTTATTAAAACTCTTAGATTATGTTTTGTCGTATTTTACACGACTGTTGTATAATTAAGTTGTATTTAAATTTTGTACCATGTATTTGGAGAATCAAGATGGGTGATGTATACCTATTTTGGGGGCGTCACGCAGAAGCCCGAAGCTTCCAAGGGAAGCTTCATGAATTGTAAGGAGGTGTGAATAGTAATGAGGTTTGGGGCAAAATAACTAAAACGCCCCTAGCCTTGGGTTTCTATATAAACAAGCCTTAAGCTCATTTATTTGGTTAGAAATTTCAACCAACACTTGGGAAAGAGTTTGGATGAAGAGGATAGAATGAGGAAAAGCTAGCCTGAGTGCACGCCTTGTCCAACGGAGAAAGATTAAAGAAGGAAGGTAATCCAAAACCTAGTCTCGTATAATTTTCTTTAAGTTTTCTATGTTTAAAACATAGCTTAACAAGAATAAGAAGTAAAAGATATTAATAATGATTTCATATGGTTGAAATCATGAGAAAATGAAGAAATAAGAATTAGAAGTTTAGTTTATAAATTTCTTTATAAGATTCGTAATGAATTTGAACGATCCGAATGTATCATATGAATGATTTGGTAAAATTAGTAAGGAATGGTGTTTTATAACATCAAATTCCAAGGAAAAGTGAAATCATAATCAAAATATCTATAAAAAAAACGTAGAACGAACGAAGAACGCGAAGAACATGAAGAACGTTGTTGATGGACAAATTTAAAACCATCATAGTATAATTGTTGCTAATGGACAAGTTTAAAACCATCGTGTATAATTTAGTTTCTTAATGCTTGGTTAGGAACGGTAGAAACGTTCATGAGGAACGGATTGAACTTAGCTATAACAAAGTTATGGCAAAATTTTCATAAAAGACGAACGAGAAATAGAAAGTGTGTAAATGAACCTGAATGTATAGGGTTTCATAAGACTATAAGAGAACATAGAAAACATGAGTCGTGAGCTCAAGAACGAACAAGTTCCGAGTTCGGATGACCAAATTACGGACGAACAAACGAAGAACGTTAATAACGTAAAATGAACAAAGGGTAGAATTTAAGCCAATTGAATGGCATGTTAGCGGATTTAGAATAAATTTCTGTCTGAGGGAATTTGAAGTATGTAAGATAAGGAAGATAATGGCTTTGGAACGACTTTGTTCCGAGTTATAATGAAGAAGTTATGAGATTTCAAAGTAAGGATCTCAAACCAGTTAAAGACTTAGAAATTTTTTTCGAAGGTTGATGCTTTGCGCCGCAGCTCCAGCTAAGCCTTAGGAGGCGGCACCGCAGCACTAGCTCGGGCCATCAGCTACTGCTAAGTGGCACCATAGTGTGAGAGGAACAAAGGAACCCGGCGCCGCAGCGCCGGTGCAGAGCGAAGCCCAGTGAGGAGCTTTTTGTTGCTCAATTACTGGGGGATGTGCAAGAAAGAAATATGAACATGTAGTTCACCTAAAATAACAATTAAACAAGTGATTTAAACCTTTAGTAAAGGTTGAACAGAAAGATTTAACGAGATTAAAAAACAAAGAATGTAAACGCTAGATTACGTAACCGATATCCGGGGACCATAGTCGCGATGAATCGAACGTGTGGGATTGCTATGATGGTGATTCCTTGGACGTTGAGTGACAACAATGATGTATAACATTTTGATGTTATGATGTCATAATGAGAGTTATGTGTAAAGCGTATAGACGCTATAAATGCAACGTAGTTGCGATGAACGATCGGTCTTAGCATACAACGAACCGTATAACTTTAACATTAAGAAAGAATAATGAACATGGGGTTCATGGGTTGGATAACGATTGAAAGCAATTAAAACCTTGAGTAAAGGTTGAATGAGAGATTAAGAGACGAACGACGTAAACGTCGAATACGTAAACGATTCTCGTGAATCGTATTCGCATTGAACGAACGTTCTAAGTGTACAGTGGTTGTATGACTTGGACGTTGACGAAAGTAGTAAGTAAGATATGAATTATCAAGAAAGCCATAGCTAATGGTAATAAGAGGAATGAAAGTCTGATGTGGGTTGGATAAAGAATAAAGTAAGAGTTAACACTTTAGACGACGTGAGGGTTGAGTGTATGCGAATATTAAACGGGCAGAACCTACACCCCGTGTATGGTTTGACCGTAAGATAATGAAGACAAGTATGTATAACGTTAAGAAGCTGAGTTATTAGTTATAACTTGGATAACGTTCCGAATCGAATGAACCATACATTGTAAGATATGAATAAGTTAATATAAAATGTTTAACGCTATGAACACATAGTATTGACGTTGAATGATCATTCCGAGTATACGAAAGACTATATGACTTAGAAGATAAAGATTAAATCTTGAAGTATGACATTTAGTTGCCAGAAAGCCATAGGGAATAAGAAGTTGACTTAACGAATATTATAGTTTAAAGGTTCGGATAAGTTAAGATAAGTTTAGGTTGTGGTACAATTGTAACCTTTGATGGTTGACATATGGGAGCTGGGCTAAACAATTCCTTCAGAGAGCGAAGGTATATACGAAACTAGCAACCGATCTAAATCACTGTTATGGGCAGTGTAGACGAGACGGGAACTTGTTTGTTAGTTGTTTGTGGGAAACCACTCAGAGTACCATATGGACTACTAGCAGAGACACGATGTGTGCTGAGTCCTAGAAAAGTTATAAGAAGAAGATAAGAATGTAAATCATCAAAGATGATGAACATATAAGTAAGACATCTCCGTATGTCATGAAGCCATAAAACGGTAAAGAAAGTTAGTCGCGTAAACTTAGATTGCAGGAACGCGAACCCTAAGAAGTAAAGTTAAGTAAACTAATGCGTAAGTCAAGTATATGACTAATTGGTGTATGTGTTATTTCCTTATGTGTTATATAGGGATTTCGGTAAACAGTTCAGCATAAACTCTAAGTTGTAGCTGTGTGTAAGGCAAGTTTCCTAATTCATTCATAGTAAATGAATGCTAGTTTCTTAAACTTCTTAGATGTTGAACTTGAGAAGTCTTGTCTATGTGCAAATGTGTGATATTTGTACAAGGTGGTAGTATGTATGAGGCCTTCTGCCATAATTTGAACACTTCGGTGTTTCTTTGAGATGAACTGTTCTGTGATTGAACTGTTCAATACGAGTATGTTCTGTTTATACATGAACCGTTATTGTTAAGTCTGTGCTAATGATTCTAGCCAGACAGGATATGTATGGAAAAAGGTAAAAGAATCAAAGTAGTGTAAATAGTATGTGATGAATGTTTTAAAATGATAGGAATCGGGACTATTCCTATTTTTTAAGCTGCTTCATAACCTTTGTTCGGTTATTGAAGTCTTAAAAGAATGTTTAAATTCTTGAAGTTGTTTGTTCAACTGCTATGACTTGCTGGGCAATTGAATGCTCACTCTTGCTTTAAATAAAAACATTTTCAGCGAACGATGTTAGAAGGAACTTAAGGATCCTGTAAAGATCAAGTTGATCGGTATCTAGACAAAGTGCCATTCAGTATGTGAATGTGCGTGAAGATCAAGCGAAGACTTGTAATGTAGAATAGTTTAATTAAATTATAGACTAGTTTAATGAACTGATATGTATCCTTGGTGGCGGATAAAAATCACTCTTGTAAGATGTAAAGAATAATGTAATTATTATTATTTCCAATGAGTAAGGTTATAAGGTATTAGAACCTGGGATTTAAGAATGTATGTTGTTATATTTAACTATATAATGATGTATATTTGGAAGGAGAGGGGATCTTGACGAACAGAATTTGGGTGAGAAAATAGACCAGATTTCAGGGCGTTACAATTATAGTGGCCGGAAGCTAACTAAATACATACTTAGGCTCACTTTGGCGGTTATAACTTACAAAGTTTGGGAAGCTAGGAACAACAAAATTTTCAAGGGTACTATTATTCCTGCAAGACATTTGGCTTGGGAAGTTATAAACCTCATCAAGTCCAGGCTGTCCAGATATAATCTTTTTGTTCCATAATCCATTGTCTATTTTATTTTAATTGGGTCATGTAATTATGATTCTTTTCTCATATTTTAGTTTAATAGCTTAGCTCTGCTAATTATTTTATATCATGTTCATCTCTAGGCTTGTCTTTAGATGACCATACTATATCTTCGGGGTATGCCCCTTGTAAATGTTATTTTGGTCCCTTCTATACACAAAAAATTTAGCAAATTCTTTTTTTTCAACTTCGTGTTAAATTTTCATTTCTTCGTAACGTACTCATCTGAACTCGGAATAAGTTCGTTCTTTAGTCCACGACTAACGTTTTTAATGTTTTCTAACATCCTTATGAAACCCTAATTATTCAGGATCATTATCTTACATTCTAAATTCGTCTGGAAATCATATCGAACTAGAATTTTAGCATTTAACGTCTTTTATTTAATTTTTGCCATAACTTCGTTATAACGTATTTTTAATCCGTTCTTCGTGGAACATTTCTTACACTTCTCTATGTCTAATATCTTTTAACCAAATATAATCAACTAAGCTATATACGATGGTTTTAAACTTATCTATCAATAAAAAGCTCTAAGGATGGTTTTCAATTTGTCCATCAACAACTTGTTCTTCGTTCCTTCTTCGTGTTTTTCATTCGTTCTTCGTGTTCTTCGTTTTAAACAGTTATTTTAATTAGGATTTCACTTTAAACATGCATATTAGTGTTTTACGTCAGCTAATTCTTCCTTATTCCACCAGAATATACTATGATTCCAAAAAATCATTCAACAGTCACCAATTTATACTCTTCCTAACAAATCTACAACTAAAATATGATGAAGATTTAAAGTTCATAGCTATTACCTATTATGTTCTTGATGATTGATGAACTTAGCTTGCTAATCCTTCTTGATTAATTAACTTTACTCTCACTTCTCTCTCAATATATGTTGTTGGAAGAATGCGTATTATGATTTGATGTTTAAAGTAAATGCTCATGATTATGTGTAAAGTCCTTCGAGGAATATATGTACAATGACTTAGTGATAGATCAAAATTGTTAGTTTGATCTTAGCCTTTAATGTTCACTTGTATAGATAAAGAGATCAAATATGTTAGGTTGATCTATGGCTAGAAAGAAATAGATAGGCTTTGAAGAGAATCGTAGTCTATCCGGCTGATCAACAAAATGCAGAATCTAAGGCAGGATCGTATTACTGAAATGATCGTAGTGTATCTTCCTTGAAGGGCCTCTTTATGAAATCCTAGAGTGGTCCAGACGTTTGGCGAAGCTAACTCAGAGATTGTAGTGTGCTTTCGGAAACGCAGAGTCTGCAAGACGAGCAAGTGATGATCGTCGTGTGAAAAGATCGTAGTGTGCAAATTCTTGCCAGAAATCGTAGTGTTCTCTTAAGAGCAAGCATCAATATAGCAAGACACTACGATATGGATAGTAGAGTGTCATTTGCCTTGTGTCAGAAACATCAAGCCTTATCGTTCATTTGAAGATAGACTCCAATAAATAAGGAATGGGTTTTGAAAGTTGAAGTTCTCACCAGTCCCAATAGTACAAAAGATATCCTTAGTATTGATCAAAAGAGACGTATTCAAGAAGCTAAGAAAAGGACCATTGGGCAGAGGAAAACACCTTTTCAGGTGTTAGGTGAGAAAACAGTCTGCTGTGTCAATGGGCCAGAGTGCA
Source organism: Panax quinquefolius (assembly GCA_020205615.1). NCBI lineage: Eukaryota > Viridiplantae > Streptophyta > Magnoliopsida > Apiales > Araliaceae > Panax > Panax quinquefolius. The sequence goes on along the minus strand of CM035157.1, from coordinate 48,312,769 downwards.
ATTCAGAATATGTGCAGAAAAGTCTCCATCAAAGATCAAAAATGTCAAACTCATTTAATGGCTCATCAGATGACTTCAACGAATAGATTTCAAGATCACATATATACATATCAAAGACAGATGAGAAAACTAGACAAGAATTGACCAAAAACACACAAGAACACTCAACGCTCAACTCTGCGATCTGAGAAAAAGGAAAAGCACATCTTCCTATGATGCCCTTCCACCGAGCTCAAATTTTGAACTCTTTGATCACATGTTCTGGAGTTTCAAAGAATATCCTGCTATCTCAGTACTAGCCAATGGATTCCCAGGGAAATTCAATTTTGCCAAGAAGCTTCTCACCAACAATTCCTCCTCAAAGAACAAACTTGAGGTACTATCTATCCCAACTCTTTTCAGAGTTAATCATTTGCCATCAGTCTCATTTAATCAATTTTATGAAATCCCACAATGGTTGGAAGGGATTCTTCATCCACTGAATCAATTTCCAGTTGCAGAATCCCAAAATTCTGTAACTGAGGAACCAAATAAGATCAACTACCTAATGCTCCTACAACCTATCATCTCTACGATCACTGACTCTAACCCCATTATAGAGTCTATACCTCAAATCGTAGAGCCACCAACATTACACATCCAAACCCAGGCTCCTCCCTCAGATATTCCCTCCTCATCCAACAACGAATTCTTCAATCTTGATCTTGCACTCTACTCTTTGCAAGATAAATTCAAAGGCACATCACCTCCCTCCTTAAAATTACCCCAATTGGATGAAATTCTTTCAGAGTTGTCCACAAAGGCGATCTCACAAGAATGTCTCATGCGAAAGTAGTCGAGGAACTCGACGAAAAGTCTTGAAGATCATCTTGCTCTTATTCAACTAAGATTAACATCAATGATCAATGTTGCAAACAATCTTCCACTCTCTCCCTAAGCTCTGAACTTTCTAAAACAACGAAAGAAATCATCAAGGAAATGGTTCAGAGCATAAAGGACAGGGATGACATTCATTTTCTAGCAGCCAAAAGACATAGAGATGATGTTCTTGTTTTACAGTCCACTTAGGATGCCCAAAATAAACTAATGATGGAGAGCTTCCTCAATCTGCAAACTGCAGTAAGAGAGTTTCAACAATTTTACGTCAGCCAAGGTCAATAGACTGACAACATACTGGCCGCTCTTTAACAACGGGAAGCTCGATCTGAAGCTCTAATCACCGAAAATCGAGAAGACATTTCTCACACTTAGAGTTAACTTCACGAACTTGTCCAAGGAGTGACTCGCCTCTCTGAAGACATTCAAACTCAAGAAGACAAGGGCAGAGGCAGAGGACAATTCCAAACTCAAGCCTTGAGGAACCCTCCTACAAGGCAAATCACTCAGCAGACTCCATGATCCAGCCATCAGACTCAACGATCTGATCAGCAGGAAATTTTAATGGCTCAACCATTACGGAGTCAAGGGACAACTGCTAGCTCTCATGTGGTGACAACAACAGGCCTAAGAATGCCAATTGGAGATCCTGCATTCATGAATATGCATGATCATAATCCTAGACTAAGCCAAGTGAGTCGGAAGATTTGGCGGAAGAGATGAAATGCAAGCGAAAGAGGAAAGCTGAGGAATATGCAAATCCTCCAAGAAGCAAAAGGCCAAAGAAATAGAGATAAGTTGGATTTCAAGTTGTATTGATGTAGTCAATCTTAAATATAATATCTGTCTCCATACATCAATAAATTCATGCTTATTCTCTAGAAATTTCAAATTTGCTCCAACGAAATACTAAGTCATGTTTACTTCTATCGCAACTACATATAAAATTTAAAAATCATGACAACAAATCTCCTTGGTTATGTCAACATCAAATAGGGGGAGATTGTTGGAAGAATGCATATTATGATTTGATGTTTAAAGTAAATGCTCATGATTATGTGTAAAGTCCTTCGAGGAATATATATACAAGGACTTAGTGATAGATCAAAATTGTTAGATTGATCTTAGCCTTTAATGTTCACTTGTATAGATAAAGAGATCAAATATGTTAGGTTGATCTATGGCTAGAAAGAAATAGATAGGCTTTGAAGAGAATCGTAGTCTATCCGGCTGATCAACAAAATGCAGAATCTAAGGCAGGATCGTAGTGCTGAAATGATCGTAGTGTATCTGCCTTGAAGGGCCTCTTTAGGAAATCCTAGAGTGGTCCAGACGTTTGGCGAAGCTAACTCAGAGATCGTAGTGTGCTTTCAGAAATGCAGAGTCTGTAAGACGAGCAAGTGATGATAGTCGTGTGAAAAGATCGTAGTGTGCAAATTCTTGCAAGAAATTATAGTGTTCTCTTAAGAGCAAGCATTTATATAACAAGACACTACGATATGGATAGTAGAGTGTCATCTGCCTTGTGTCAGAAACATCAAGCCCTGTAGTTCATTTGAAGATAGACTCCAACAAATATGGAATGGGTTTTGAACGTTGAAGTTCTCACCCAACGGTACAAAAGATCTCCTTAGTATTGATCAAAAGAGACGTATTCAATAAGCTAAGAAAAGGACCATTGGGCAGAGGAAAACACCTATTGAGGGGTTAGGTGAGAAAGCAGTCTGTTGTGTTAGTGGGCCAGAGTGCAATTCAGAAGATGTGCAGAAAAGTCTCCATCAAAGCTCAGAAATGTCAAACGCATTTAATGGCTCATTAGATGACTTCAATGAATAGATTTCAAGATCACATATATACAGATCAAAGACAGATGAGAAAACTAGACAAGCATTGACCAAAAATGCACAAGAACACTCAACGCTCAACTCTACGATCTGAGAAAAAGGGAAAGCTTGCTCAGCTACTCAGGTTCTTTTCGAACTAGTGCTTAATAAAGAATCGAGTAGCATCAATCACGATCTAAACAACATTTCAATCAATCAAAAGAGAACCAAGTCTGCAGGACTTGAAGAGTTCTAAGTGAATCATGAGAAACCAAGTCTGCTGGACTTGAAGAGTTCAAGAGTGAACTAAGAAGTACCTGGGCTAGGCATTGGTCTAGAAGGAATCTGTGAGATTCAAGAAGTGTAATGTACATCCTTAGTTGATTTCCTACCAAGGAGTAGAAGAGTGGATTAGAGCTTTAAGTGCTCAACCACTTAAAATTCATGTGTTCATTATAACCGCTATAACTACTATATCTCGCTATAATCATCTATAATAAGCGCCTCACTCTCATTAACTCAAGATATCTAATAGAAAGCGTATTAAATACTCATTCCGTTGTGCACTGATTATCATCATCCTAAATAAGTTAAAAGAAAAAGTTTTAATTATCTATTCCCCCCCTTCTAGATATCTCTCGCCGCCTCGAACTAACTAACAATTGGTATTAAAGCAGGTTCTATAATACAGCCTACAAAGCTTGAGTAGATCCAATGGCACACTTACCAAGCAAATCAAAGACTGGAGGAGGCAGCAAGCCACCAATGTGCAACAAAGAAAAATTTGCTAACTGGAAGGTTAGGATGCAAGCTTATATGGATGCAATAGATGAAGATCAATTTGAAACTATTCAGAATGGGCCCTATGTTTCTACAAAGCTTGCACCAACTACAGATGACCCAAACAGAGTACAGATCAAGGTTAAGGAAGAATGGACAGAGGACGAGAAGAGAGCTGTCCAGCTCGACAAAAAGGCCAAAAACATCTTGTTCCAATCTTTAGAAGATGATCTGTTTGAAAACGTGGTCAACAGCAAAACAACAAAGGAGGTTTGGGAAGCATTGCTCATTATGCAGGAAGGAACAGAAGAAGTCAGAGATTTGAGATGTTCGCTCATGTTCAAGGAGAAAACGTTACTGTCACTTACGAAAGATTTAATGTACTGCTCAACTCTCTACGAGCCTATGGAAAGGTCTATCCAAATAAAGATCTTATCATAAAGTTCATGAGAGCTTTACCAAACAAGTGGGATGCCAAAACCACTGCCATCAGAGAATCCAAGAATCTACATGAAATGATCGTCAACAATGCTTATATGGCAACCTCCTCACGTCTGAACCGGAGTCGACACAACGAAAGCGTAAACGTTATCTCAAGGAAGAAAGAAGGATAAAGGTGTCGCCCTTAAAGCAACAGATATAACCTCCAAAAGTCAAAGACTTGAAGTTGATTCTCGACTACGATGAAGATGATGATGAGGACCTTGCAATGCTAGTGAAAAGACTAAGAAGGTTCATGCGACGAGGCAAAACCAACAAACCGAAGAAAGTCAGCAACTACAGCAGCCAGGAACAAATAAATGACCTATGCTACAATTGCAAGAAACCAGGCCACTTCATTTCAAATTGCAACAAACCTCTCAGAGAAGAACTCAAGAAGAAATCTCATTCAAAGAAAGAATACAGAGGCAACAAAGGGCCACAGAAGAAAGAAAAAGGCCTTGTAGCTGGAGGATCGTGGAGTGACTTAGACAATGACTCAACTCCTGAATCTAGGGATGATGAAGATCCTCAAATATCAAATCTCTGCTTGATGGCCAAAAATACAAGGGACAAACAGAACTCCAACATACACGAAGTAAGTATTGACGAGGTATTTGACTTTAACTCTCCTGATGTAGATATTGATGATCTTAGAACTACATTACATGGCATAACATCTGATCTACACCAATACATGAAGTGGTTTAGAGTTCTGTCTAAGGATTATTCACTTCTTCAAAAGGAGAAAGAAAAGGTTCAAGAAGAACTGGAAACAACCCTTCTCAGTACTAATTCTTTCTCTGAGCTTGAAGCTGAGTATAATCTCTTGAGACAAACAAATGAGCTCAGTGCAAAACGAGAGTCTAGTCTAACCTCAAAAATTGAGGATCTAGAAAAGACCATCTCTACATGGAATAAATCTTCTTCATCCATGGACTCCTTAATCTCCAATCAGAGAAGCTTCTCTGATAGAACAGGGCTAGGCTTTGGGGAATCTACCTCAGAGCCATGTGTGAAAAAAGTAAAGGAAAATAGCATGAGTGATGCCTCAAGGTTAAGTAGGGGCATTATATTTGTGAAATCCTCACAGAGTGATGAGCCTGTCAAACCCTGGCCGGTTGATTCAATTCATATTCCCAGGAGTAAGGGATCTCATGTTGGTCTAGGTTTCAGAAAAGAGAAAATTAATCTAGCTACTACACATCAACCTCGAAGGATCATAGAGTCCAATAAAATCAACTCTATGAACCAACCAGGAAGATACATTAGAAGTAAGATATACTCTTCTCAATTAATGAAACAAGAGAACACATGGAAAAGGGAATATCAGCCTAGCAGGAGGATGACCAATAACCCACAAAAGTCCAAATGGAGGAAGAACTTTCACACACACACTAACAAGCATCATATCAAATGCTTTGAATGCCACAGAGTTGGTCACAAGGCTGCGAATTGTCATTATAATTCCATGCATGTGAGACCCAAAATCAAGCAGATTTGGGTCCCCAAGGGTACTAACATAGTAGGACCCATGCAAATATGGGTACCAAAATGAAGGCTTAATGTTACCTCAGGAAAGGAGCTCCACGAACACAACCTGGTATCTGGATAGTGGATGTTCAAGACACATGACTGGGAACAAAGCCCTTCTATCTAACTATATAGAGAAGGAGGGTCCCTCGGTCATCTTTGGAGATAATGGCACTGGCAAGACAAGAGGCTATGGCTCAGCCCGAAATGGTGCAGTATCATTCAGTAGAGTGGCCTATGTGGAAGGACTACAGCACAAACTTCTAAGCATTAGCCAACTCTGTGACAAGGGTCATCAAGTAACATTCATCAACAATCAATGTCAAGTTCGAGACCTGAAGACATCTGCAGTAAAGCTAACCGAAACAAGAGAAGGAAATGTCTACACAGTAAATCTTGGACAACTAAGCTCAGACGAGACAATATGCTTTTTGCTAAAGCATCCAAGAAATGAGTCAAGCTATGGCATCGAAGATTATCTCATCTCAACTTCAAAAGCATGTCCAAATTAGCTTCAAAAGATCTAGTTGCAGGCCTACCCAAATTCAACTTCGTTAAAGAAAGGCCCTGCAATGCATGTCAATTTAGGAAACAGACCAGAAGCTCATTTAAGAGCAAAACCATCAACTCAATTGACAAGCCTCTGCAATTACTACATATGGATCTTTTTGGACCAATTCCAATGACGAGCCTTGGGGGAAAGAGATACTCACTAGTCGTAGTCGATTTTACTCACACCGTTATTTATATGGGTATTCTTTCTAACCTCAAAAGATGAAACAAGCCCCCAACTGATCAAGATGTTCAAGCTGGTGATGAATGAGAAAGGAGAGAAAATTAAGGCCATAAGAAGTGATCATGGTAGAGAATTCAATTTCTCAGAAATGGATCAGTTCTACACAGACAATGGGATTAGTCACAACTTCTCAGCTCCACGAACTCCCCAACAAAATGGAGTTGCTGAGAGAAAGAACAGGACATTAATAGAGGTTGGAAGGACTCTACTAGTCAGCACCTCATCTACCGTAGTACTTTCAAGCGTATAAGCATCAAACACCGCATGATATACTCGTAATGTATCACTCATACACTCTACGATTAAGAAGACTCCTTGTGAACTTTGGAAAGGAAAAAAGCCAAATGTCAGCTACTTTCATGTGTTCGGCTGTGCATTCTACATACTCAACAATGGAAAGCAGTATTTGACAAAGTTTCAACCAAAATCAGATGAAGGAATCTTTCTTGGATATGCCACAGACAGCAAGGCTTATAGAGTGTTCAACAAGAAGACACTGAGTGTAGAAGTCTCGATTCACATCATCTTTGATGAAACAGACTTAGACAAAACAGTGCTCCAAGACACTACGACCAACAGTGAAGACACTACGAACGAAGTCGTCAAACTCAATACTACAATCGTAGTACCAGACAGCGAAATCGTTGAGCAAGGGAATGAGATCGTAGAAAGGCCTGTGCCAGACAATGAGCCTCCACATCAAGAAGAAGAAATAGATCTTGAGGATCTAAGACAAGAAGGCATAAGTACGGATGTTCCAACAGGAAGAAGATGGGCAAGAGATCACACTCAAGATCTAATCATTGGAGATCCGAATGCAAGAGTCAAAACAAGAGCTGCTACTCAAAATGAATGCTTCTATCTATGCTTCCTATCTCAAATAGAACCGAAGAAGATAGAGGATGCTATGGAAGATTCCAGCTAGATAGAGGCCATGCAAGAAGAACTTAATCAGTTCGAGAGAAGCAAAGTTTGGAGATTAGTTCCAAGACCAAAGAACCATCCTGTAATTGGAACCAAGTGGGTCTTCAGAAATAAGATGGGTGAAGATGGGGTGATAACCAGGAATAAGGCTAGACTAGTAGCCAAGGGCTACTCTCAGGAAGAAGGCATCGACTATGATGAGACATTTGCACCCGTTGTCGACTAGAAGCCATCGTAATATTCCTTGCCTTTCTTTGCTCACATGAAGTTCAAAGTCTTCCAGATGGATGTCAAAAGTGCATTCTTGAATGGTGAACTTCAAGAAGAAGCCTATGTAGAACAGCCTCTAGGTTTCATCAATCCATCTCTTTCTAATTATGTCTTTAGATTAGACAAAACCTTATATGGTCTTAAACAAGCACCTAGAGCATGGTATGAAACACTGACTAATTTTCTTATTAAAAATGGGTTCACTAGAGGTAGAGTAGATACCACAATATTCCTTAGAAAGCATAAAGATAAAGTCCTATTAGTTCAAATTTATGTTGATGATATCATATTTGGTTCTACTGATGAAAAGTTATGCAAGAGATTCTCCAAGCTTATACAGAGCAAATTCGAAATGAGCATGATGGGTGAGCTGAACTTCTTTCTTGGACTACAAGTAAAGCAGACTAATGAAGGAATTTTCATAAACCAAGCCAAGTACATTAAAGGCTTACTCAAGAAGTATGGCATGGAATCAACTTCTCCCATGAAAACCCCAATTGCTCCTACAACCAAGCTTGACAAAGATGAAAAAGGTAAAAATATTGATATAACTCAATACAAAGGTATGAAAGGCTCTCTTTTATATCTTACTACCAGTATACCAGATATAATGTTTGCAACACATGCATCGTATAGATTTCGTGTTGTCCTAAAGAATCTCATTTAACTGCTGTAAAGAGGATTTTCAGGTACCTCAAAGGTACACCACACTTGGGGCTTTGGTATCCCAAGGAATCCTCATTTGAGCTAACGAGATACACAGATGTTGATTTTGCAGGCTGCAAAATAGATAGAAAAAGTACCAGTGGCACTTGTCAACTACTAGGCAACAGACTTGTGTCGTGGTTTAGCAAGAAGCAAAACTCAAGATTCACCTCAACCGCAGGTTTGAGGACATTGCTTCCGCGATTCGCGTGTCTCGATCCTATGGATGAAAAATCAACTAGCAGATTATGGGTTTGAATTCAAATCCATACCTATTCATTGTGATAACACAAATGCAATTGCTATAACTCATAATCCTGTCATGCATTCTAGGACTAAGCATATAGAAATAAGATATCACTTCATTAGGGATCATGTACAAAATGGAAATATATCTTTACAATATATCCCTACTGAAAATCAACTTGCTGATGTTTTTACAAAACCTCTAGATGAATCCAGATTCAACAAATTAATAAGTAAGCTAGGCATGCTTAACTTACAAACCTGAAATATTGTGCTCTAGTTTGTGCTAACCATACAAATTTAAGGGCTACGTTCGAAATCAAAAAGACATGATCAAAGGAAGTCCACGATCGTAGAGCCAAAGTGTCATAAAACTCAACGAACGCTGAACAGAATCAACGATCGTAATACAGACTCAACGATAGCAGAGCTACATCAACAAAACCAAAGGAGCACCTTATGATGATCAAGCATAAATCAAAGCATTCTCTCTGATAAGTGCCTCAGGAACAAACCTAACCCTTGTTTCATTCAAGAGGTTAGCCCTTCCTGAGCTACCTTAAACCAAGAAGAATGCTAAACCAAAGGTTCATAATGAGAACTTGATCAGACTCTATGATTGCTAGTCAAACTCAATGATCGCAGTTCAGACTCTACGTTTACAGCTCAGACACGACGACTGCTACACAGACTCAACGATGGTAGAACAGACTCGATGACTCCATGGACCATCTCAACGATCATAGTCCCACTAAAGAATACATCATCCCAGAAGAAGTTAAGGGTAATTCAGTACAATCCTTCTCTGTCAAAATTCGTAGAGCCAAGCAAAATTCGACACCTGTCCCACTAAGCACAATAGAGAAAGGGAAGTTTCAAGTACAAATTAAAATCGTCTTTTTTGAAATCTGAAGTTCAAAAGACCATCTTTCTCTTCCTCTCTCAAACAAAAACCCTAAATCAGTAGCAAGCTCAGTCAGTCTCACTTCCTACAAAGAAATCAATGATGACTTCCAAAGGTTGTCTCTCTGGCTATGCACTATGTTTCGATTTAATTTAAATCAAATTAAACCCCAATTTCACAAGACATTGTTGCTACTGAAGAAGGCAGGTCTCGAAGAAGCCTTGGGTACGGATACATTGATCTACCCAAAGCTGGTAAAAGAGTTCTACAATAATGGGGTATTTGAAAACAACATTATCACGACAAAAGTGAGGAACGTCCAAACCAGGCTAAAGGCTGAAGATATCAATCCAGCCCTAGGCCTCAAATCCGAAGGGTATCCTTCCTTAGATGTCATAGACTTCCATAAGGGTCTCAAGAAGATGCATCACAAGAAATCACCCTCTGTCAAAGGATACAAAAAAGAAGGAGTTTCCATAGAGGTATGAGTTTCTAGCTGATATTGTTGGAAAATGTATATGCTGTAAGAGCTCAGGTCATCACTTTGTGAATGAGGTACAACTCAAGCTCATGACTGCCATATATTACAAAATACAACTCAACTATGGAGCTCTATTACTTGAGTGCATTGGAAAATGGTTAATCAGCTCAAAGAAAACAAAGAGCTCACAGAAGATGCTCTACGGACGATTTATCAGCATTATCCTACAAGCTGCTCTTGGTGACCTAATTGAGGATGATGAAGGAGAAGCCATAAATCCAAATCGCCGAATGACCCAGCAGTTGTTTGAGAACTGGAAAAGAAATCCAGCTGAAAATGTGAAGATGATGTCTGAATCCAGTGGTCGAACTAGTGAGATAAAAGGAACAGGAGTGCTAGGAAATATGTCTGTTGTCAGAGAAACTGAGGAAGAAGAGAAAGAAGCTACCAAGGAAGAACCCATTGCTTTGGTCAGAAAAAGCAAGGGTGAAAGAAAACTGAAAGCTAGAAGTACAGAAGAACCTCAGGGATCCTCTACTAACAAGCTTGTAGAGTCCTCAGATATTGAGACTCTAAGGATCCTAAGAAGAAAGGAACAGCAGGCTGAGGTAGAAGAAGATAGAGCAACTATATCTCAACGGCTGAAGATGAGTAAGAACAGCCACAAGAACAAAAAGCCATCAGTTTCTTCGATCGTAAAGTCTCTTCCGATCGTAGAGCCCAGACCAAACAAGGAAGCTGATGCATCAAATATTTTGGCTGATCTGAAGGACAAAACTCAAGAAAGTCTTGAGGCTGTGGCACAGCCTAAAAGGCCAAGAAGGAAACTGGTCAAGAAGTATATTCTTGTCAATGAGAAAGCTCTAAAGAGGGAAGACAAAGAATTGTATGCTAAAAAAGGAACCTGTTGAGGGGGAGCTATTGACTTTACGCAAGGATGATCAAGCTGAGGGGGAGGATCATGACACCTCCATAGCAGAAAAAGAGATTTCTGGAGGAGATAATGAAGAACCAGTGCAAGAACGTCATGAAGTCATTGACATAATGGAATACTCCAGTGACAACAGAGAAGAAGATGATGAGATTGAGATCATAGTTGTAGGCATTAATGGGCACAGAAGAGCCAACTATGAGCAACTGTTTGCATATCTTCCTATGATGCCCTTCCACCGAGCTCAGATTCTGAACTCTTGAGATCACATGTTCTGGAGTTTCAAAGAATATCCTGCTATCTCAGTACTAGCCAATGGATTCCCAGGGAAATTCAATTTTGCCAAGAAGCTTCTCACCAACAATTCCTCCTCAAAGAATAAACTTGAGGTACTATCTATCCCAACTCTTTTCAGAGTTAATCATTTGCCATCAGTCTCATTCAATTAATTTTATGAAATCCCACAATGGTTGGAAGGGATTCTTCATCCACTGAATCAATTTCCAGTTACAGAATCCCAAAATTCTGTAACTGAGGAACCAAATAAGATCAACTCCCTAATGCTCCCATAACCTATCATCTCTACGATCACTGACTCTAACCCCATTATAGAGTCTATACCTCAAATCGTAGAGCCACCAACATTACACATCCAAACCCAGGCTCCTCCCTCAGATATTCCCTCCTCATCCAACAACGAATTCTTCAATCTTGATCTTGCACTTTTCTCTTTGCAAGATAAATTCAAAGGCACATCACCTCCCTCCTCAAAATTACCCCAAATGGATGAAATTCTTTCAGAGTTGTCCACAAAGGCTGATCTGTCAGCAATGTCTGCGAAAGTAGTCAAGGAACTCGACGAAAGTCTTGAAGATCATATTGCTCTTATTCAGCTAAGATTAACATCAATGATCAATGTTGCAAACAATCTTCCACTCTCCCTAAGCTCTGAACTTTCTAAAACACTGAAAGAAATCATCAAGGAAATGGTTCAGAGCATAAAGGACAGGGATGACATTCATTTTCTAGCAGCCAAAAGACATAGAGATGATGTTCTTGTTTTACAGTCCACTTAGGATGCCCAAAATAAACTAATGATGGAGAGCTTCCTCAATCTGCAAACTGCAGTAAGAGAGTTTCAACAATTTTACGTCAGCCAAGGTCAATAGACTGACAACATACTGGCCGCTCTTTAACAACGGGAAGCTCGATCTGAAGCTCTAATCACCGAAAATCGAGAAGACATTTCTCACACTTAGAGTTAACTTCACGAACTTGTCCAAGGAGTGACTCGCCTCTCTGAAGACATTCAAACTCAAGAAGACAAGGGCAGAGGCAGAGGACAATTCCAAACTCAAGCCTTGAGGAACCCTCCTACAAGGAAAATCACTCAGCAGACTCCATGATCCAGCCATCAGACTCAACGATCTGATCAGCAGGAAATTTTAATGGCTCAACCATTACGGAGTCAAGGGACAACTGCTAGCTCTCATGTGGTGACAACAACAGGCCTAAGAATGCCAATTGGAGATCCTGCATTCATGAATATGCATGATCATAATCCTAGACTAAGCCCAAGTGAGCTGGAAGATTTGGCCAGAAGAGATGAAGCAAGCAGAAAGAGGAAAGCTGAGGAATATGCAAATCCTCCAAGAAGCAAAAGGCCAAAGAAATAGAGATAAGTTGGATTTCAAGTTGTATTGATGTAGTCAATCTTAAATGTAATATCTGTCTCCATACATCAATAAATTCATGCTTATTCTCTAGAAATTTCAGCTGCTCACTGAAATACTAAGTCATGTTTACTTTACTGCAACTACATATAAAATTTAAAAATCATGACAACAAATCTCCTTGGTTATGTCAACATCAAATAGGGGGAGATTGTTAGAAGAATGCATATTATGATTTGATGTTTAAAGTAAATGCTCATGATTATGTGTAAAGTCCTTCGAGGAATATATATACAAGGACTTAGTGATAGATCAAAATTGTTAGATTGATCTTAGCCTTTAATGTTTACTTGTATAGATAAAGAGATCAAATATGTTAGGTTGATCTATGGCTAGAAAGAAATAGATAGGCTTTGAAGAGAATCGTAGTCTATCCGGCTGATCAACAAAATACAGAATCTAAGGCAGGATCGTATTGCTGAAATGATCGTAGTGTATCTGCCTTAAAGGGCCTCTTTATGAAATCCTAGAGTGGTCCAGACGTTTGGCGAAGCAAACTCGGAGATTGTAGTGTTCTTTCGGAAACGCAGAGTCTGCAAGACGAGCAAGTGATGATCGTCGTGTGAAAAGATCGTAGTGTGCAAATTCTTGCCAGAAATCGTAGTGTTCTCTTAAGAGCAAGCATTAATATAGCAAGACACTACGATATGGATAGTAGAGTGTCATTTGCCTTGTGTCAGAAACATCAAGCCCTATCGTTCATTTGAAGATAGACTCCAACAAATAAGGAATGGGTTTTGAAAGTTGAAGTTCTCACCAGTCCCAATAGTACAAAAGATATCCTTAGTATTGATCAAAAGAGACGTATTCAAGAAGCTAAGAAAAGGACCATTGGGCAGAGGAAAACACCTTTTCAGGTGTTAGGTGAGAAAGCAGTCTGCTGTGTCAATGGGACAGAGTGCAATTCAGAATATGTGCAGAAAAGTCTCCATCAAAGCTCAAAAATGTCAAACGCATTTAATGGCTCATCAGATGACTTCAACGGATAGATTTCAAGATCACATATATACATATCAAAGACAGATGAGAAAACTAGACAAGAATTGACCAAAAACGCACAAGAACACTCAATGCTCAACTCTACGATCTGAGAAAAAGGAAAAGCTTGCTCAGCTACTCAGTTCTTTTGAACTAGTGCTTAATAGCAACTGAGTAGCATCAATCACGATCTAAACAACATTTCAATCAACTGAAGTAAGAGAACCAAGTCTGCAGGACTTGAAGAGTTCTAAGTGAATCGTGAGAAACCAAGTCTGCTGGACTTGAAGAGTTCAAGAGTGAACTAAGAAGTACCTAGAATGCTGGTCTAGAAGGAATCTGTGAGATTCAAGAAGTGTAACAAACATTCTTAGTGGATTTCCTACTCAAGGAGTAGAAGAGTGGATTAGGAGCTTTAAGTGCTCTGAACCACATAAAATTGTTGTGTTCATTATAACTGTTATATCTGCTATAACTTTCATAACTGCCTCACTCTCATTAACTCAAGATATCTAACAGAAGGCGTATTAAATACTCATTCCCCTGTGCACTGATTATCATCATCCTAAATAAGTTAAAAGAAAAGTTTTAATTATCTATTCAACCCCCCCCCCTCTAGATATTTGTCGTGCCTCCGGGAACTAACATATGCTTTACTCTTGAATGTGTAGTGTTAGTTGAAAATGAACTAACACATTACAGAAAATGTCTTAGCTTTTATAAGCAAGGCATAGGATAGAATGGTGTTTTGGATAACTTTGCTAAACCTTATAAATTGGTCACTTTACTTTGAGTTTTAAATAATCAACATGCTTAAGTTTACATAATTACAAATCATCCCCTCCTTAACCATCATCATTTAACAAAGGTTGAGTTAAACTGATGAAACAACTTTTGTGTCATCAAAAAAATTAATGGCACCTCCTCACTTTATTTGATATTTACCCAAACTTCCCTTAACCTAACCACACCTAACTAACCATGGTTAACTATTAACTCATGTGAAGTTAGTTAGTGGGAAAATAACCTAGCCACTTTTGTTGACTTTGACTTTAGTATTCCTACTGTATAATTTTTGTATTATACGCATATTGTACTCTATATTATTCTCGTATTATACGTCATATTAATCTTCGTATTATACTCGTATAATAATTCATATTATACTCGTATTCTTCTCGTATTGTACTCGTATAATAATTCGTATTATACTAGTATCTAACTTACAAAATTCCTTATACAATCTAAAAATTGTGTTTCTCGTTCTTCAAATTTTATTTGACATTCTATCTTTCCTCGTCATTCTAATGTTAGCGTGTTCTTCAAAAAATAAAAAAAATGAAAAAGAGTTTTTGGTGAATAGTGTTTTCAGCGATGTTTTCCCAAAATATAGTTAAACGGTCAAAAAGTCGATAAAAATATTTTTTCGTCGTTTTTATTTTCTCCGCTATCCACACTTTTTTCAAGAAAAACTATTATTGGGATACAACTTTTCACAAAATATTACAGGCAGATCTTGAAACCGAATATCATTAAGATATACCACTCTGTCTAAAAGACTTAGGTTATTCAAACCCATAGGGTTTAACCCATAGGTTTTACCAAATAAATAATGCTTTTTCGTCTTTTTCTCGAATAAATTTTATTTCCTTATATGAATCTGAAACTCGTAAATTCTATCATACAAACACATTCTAGGTCAAAATAAGACCTTTAAACACATAACACATATTATTATTAATAAAACTTATTTTATTTAATAATAGTTATTACATATTAATTTACAAGACTATCCGATTTCTCGGGTTGTCACATTCTTCCTCGCTTATAAGAATTCCGTCCCCGAAATCACTATTACAAAATTACATAAAAACATAGATGACTTCTTACAATAATCTTACTTCTATATAAAATTTGCTAGTGTTAACTTTCCACAGCTCTTTCCACTTATCATTTTCTTCGGACAATTCGTCACTTGGTGATCCACAAGTATAACATACATTATACTTTTAATTGTGATAAGGAGATATATGTCCCTCTAACCCATAATGATAACACCTTCTTAGTATCTCTACATACCCCCGTATAATTCTTCACACAGTTTTCACATCATTTGACCCTTTTCTTCATATCTCCTTGACTATCTTTAGAGCTATTACTCCTCTTTCTCTTACAACTTCCTTAAACATTATCTTTTTTCTCATCTTTCTTAATTTATTCGTCTTGACTTAACTGACTTAATGCCTTAATTCCTCCCTCGCCTATCATAGCCTTCTCTAGAATTGTTCCAAATAAATCTATCTGAACTTTAGCATCCCTAGATTCTGGTCTCAATCACCACGAATCTGGTATACTATTTCTATAACTGTTGTGGAAGATATAAACATAAATTGTTTATACATTAAACTTTACACATTATCCCCAAGGTCGAGAACCTTAACTTATTACATAATTCATAATCCTATCTGACATACAATGTCACTATCATACAATATTGTTACAAGTTTTAGCTGCGCAAATAATACAAGGCTAGATTTTTCTTTGACCTTTCTTGTATCCGACGTATTCGTCCTAATCTGTAATGTTTATCATAATATAGCAAGGGTGAGCAACAAGTTTGCCTAGTAAGTTTAAGTTCAATAAAGGATATATCATGATTGAAAGAATTGAATAATAATTTGACTATCGTTCAACAATATAATCATTGTGAACTAGCATGAACAAATTTTCATAGCTAAACGAACAATAAACATGAATAAATCAACTGGACCAAATGTTAATGAAGATGATTAGCCTTTCATACCTGATGAACACATGCAATATGCACAACGTGCGAATCAATAATTCATAGACATGGTAAAATCATCAATGATTAACTACTAACATATTTGAAATAACAACTCGAGTTCGAGTTAGAGAACTTGCCTTTATCTCTGACTACTGCTACGCAATCTATTTAGCTTTATCCAAAGAACCTAATATTGATAATATGGGTCTCCCAAGTTAGAATAATATCATCACATATAATACTATTATAAAATAACCTAAACACATTACCACATAATCCGATTAGTCTATACAACACATAAGACCTAGTCTCAAGTCAAACTATTTCAGTCTGAGTTGAGTTTGATACTATTTCGACCTCCTGATTGCCTAATCGGATAATCATCGAGCCTATTTTCCTTAAGACTCTACCTAAACTGGTTCACAATTATCTTAGATAATTTTATTATCAGTCAAAATATTTTTCAATAACTCATAATAATTTTCAAGTAATTATTATCATTTATCATGGTTTTTCAATCATTAATATCATATTTATATGATTTAATTACCACAAAATTCCATTATCATTAATATTTATTTAATTTCAAATATTAATGAAATACACAACATAATATTATAAATTATTTATAATATCTCAAAGTATTTTAATACCTTAATATCACATTTAAATAATTTTAAAATAATTAAAACCATTATTAAATAATTACCATTAATATTAAAATATTAATGTTTTTCATGACAAAATATCAAAAGTTATATTTTATAGCTTAAAATATTTTTATAACTCTTAAATCATTTTTATATGATTTTAAATCATTAATTCTATTTTTTTATAATTTATTTAATACATTTATTAAATAAATTAATTATCATTAATATTAAATTATTACTAAAATTCATCACAAAATATTAAAAGTCATTAAAAATAACTTTAAATATTTCCTACACTTTAATATATTTTCAAATGATTTTTAAATAATAAAATTATTTTTAAGTAATTTATTTAATATAATAATTAAATAAATTAAATACCATTAATATTTAAAATATTAATGAAATATATCTCAAATAATTAAAAACCTATTTTTAGGCTTTAAAATAATTTTTAGAAATTAATTATGAATTTTTTATAATTAAAAACTATTTTTCTCTAATTATTTAATTAAAATTATTAATATATATATATATATATATATAAACTGTCGCTAAAGGTGGGTATAGAGACAAAACTGTCGCTATTTGTGTTCTTGAGTTCCTCAAGAACATTCATGTTAGTGTTCAAGTTGCCTAGTTTGACCAGTCACCATTCTATGATCTTGATGTTTTCTAGGCAACTAAGATGTTAATGTTGTAGCACTTATGTGAAGTCCCCAAATCCAGGGTCCCTTCGAACCCCGGATCTGGTCCGCCACGATACCACTATCGTCAAACTATTTATATGTTTTATTCATAACTTAATGAATATAACTTTGCTTATTACAATTTAGAATATAAATTCTTTCTATTTCCAGGATCTGTGTAATTATACCCCAAACTTGCATCATATTCGATGTTATATAAATATGCGGAATAATTTAAACTTTTTCAATCAACTTTGAAAATAAAACTTTTATTGATGTCTTAACTTAAATCAATTACATATCCTTGAATCAATTTATGTTATGATTCATTATATTCGAATTACTATATAAATCTTTACATCTCGATTCGAATTCCTCTATGTATCACATAGTACAACTTAACATGTATTACACATCGTAAACTACTATCATGTACATCTCCTAGAACCTAAACATGGTTCAGGAGTGTATAATTAAATAAATAAACCAATCTCCTTCATTACTATTGAACTTTATCAATCAAATAGCACGTAATCTTTACCGTGAGTCCTTAACCTACAAAAGTGGTTATTTGCAAGGGTCAGCTCAACATCTCAACAATTCTAACAGTTTTCATGCAGCACATTGCATATAATAGCATATTCAGTTCATGCATTCATAATCAATTAATATTTACTACGCATGTTACTTCTCACATAACAGGCATATAGGTTTACTTCACAAGCATATCATCAAAGATCAACTTTCACACTATAAACCATATCTCATATGCATTTCATATATATACATTAACATTCTCATGGCATAATATAATTCAACTAACAGTTATCGAATTCATATTACAAATAGGAACTGAAAGACTTACCTGATTTGTAGTTTATCAACTACGACTTAACTGCTTAAAGCTTATCTGCACTTCGTGTATTCCTACACAATTATATAATCATGGATTCATATCCATTAGTCATACAATTCATACGCTCTTAATATAAGAACAAATATTGTTTCCTAACTAGGTTTATAAGACCTACACTTCACTTTCTCAATATACTCTTAGAATAGCTAGGTAGGTATAGGTATACCTTAACCATTCGTACTTGACATCAACATTCTTATATATCTATCACATACTTGACTTGCTATGTGTTTGAAACCTTTAAAACTCATATAGGTAAGTTCAAATGTACACATAAACGTCTAACATAGTTGTAACTTCATACCTACTACATCACATATCCTACATTTTCATAGCACAATTCAGATTGTTATGATACCACAAAGTCAAATAACGTATTTTTCAAATCATTGCTTTATAACTTGTAAACCTTATGTTGGACTTAACATTTGAAAGCTATAATTACTCATTAACATTCATCTCTATCACCTAACATGCTTCTTAACACATTACATAGCATATTGGTCACATAATACAAGTTAAAGTAACCATACATACATGCTTTGAACTTCAGACCACCAACATTACACACAACCGGATCGCAGATGTACAATTTGTGTACCGTATCAGCTTAAAGCTTAGGACATACCAATTGCACTACCGTCTCCCGGCCGCACTCATGGTTGAGCTTTGCACTTTCTGTTTTTGTCCAATTCTTACACACCTAGATACTAATACTCTATCATATATACATGTTAGAGGTGGGCACATAAGCACATGACCATTCTTGAGTTCACTTGAACAAGTTTGAACTTACC
This sequence comes from Panax quinquefolius, assembly GCA_020205615.1. NCBI lineage: Eukaryota > Viridiplantae > Streptophyta > Magnoliopsida > Apiales > Araliaceae > Panax > Panax quinquefolius. The sequence continues at coordinate 48,293,466 of CM035157.1, read as the reverse complement.
ACTTACATGGTATTAAGGCATAACAAGATCATGTAGTTACCATGTTTTATAACTTAGCTATATGTCCACATAGAGATTACACAATCTGTTAATACACATGCTTATAGTGCTCATATTGTTTATTCACAACTATCATTGTTTACACTTCAAATCATGCCTTAAACTCATGTTTGGTTTACTTATCAACATGTTCACTACATACAAATCATGTCTAGGGATATTACAGTCATAACATGAAATCATAACCCTTTAGAATCTAGATACTCATGTGATGCAACTAGATTTTGGAAATATGTTCAAGGTTGCCTATGAAATCACTTTATCATGAATGATGTAATATGGCACATATAAGACAACTTTACAACTCTTGTCATAAGTAACTAAGTCATGATAACTTCTTCTCAAGATCAGAAACTACACCTTGCAGCATTCATTTTCATTAGCTCTATTATACTAAGCTTTTCTTTTAAAACATTTTCAAACACAAAGCTAGTAAGTTTGATCATGATAAGGACACTATAACACCATATCTTGCCTATTCCTCTCTGAAAGCAATCATGTATATGAACCATTAAGTTCAGAACTTTTAAACATAAGTTTCAACATGGTTTGTTTTCAAAACTTAATGTTTTTGTTAAATATCTTCTACTAAATCATGTTGGACACTTCATAACTCATAAGGAAACTTTATATCTCATGTTATACCTCTATTTAGGTATGTATTTAGGTCATAACACCAATTCCATATCACACAGCATAAACAAAACCAACAACTGACTCTGAGGTACGGCGCAGCTGCGCTGCACCCGAGTATAAATAGAGCGCAGCTGCGCCATGCCAGAATCAGAAGCAGTAACAGACTTTGTTTTTCAGAGCCTTGCTCAACTTGATTCCTATCCATTTAAACTTGTTCCAACCATCATTAAAGAGTTCATACATGTAAGTAAACTTCTTAAACACATTATAACATGTTAATTCATCATACTTGACATAGCAATTCAAGAAATTTCAAGAAGTAAACAAGACCCATTTCAAGAACATAATTAGAAATTATACCTTCTTGAGCTTGAATTGGACCTCCTACACTTTGAGTATACTTCTATAGTAGCTCAGCAACTTATACTCTCCAATTAGACTATCAAACAACTTCTTAGCAACACAAAATCTGAATCTAAGCTTGTATCTATAGAAGAAGCATGGACTAGACATTGGCATTACACTAAGGTTGGGTTTATGGTGTAATGGGAAGAAACAAAGGTTACAAAAGAGTTGGCCAACCACCCAAATGTCCAGCCATCATCACCTAAGCTTAGCCATTTTAAAAATACGTAAACTAGCTTCTAAGTCATTATTCATTGTACTATTGTGTCACTTAATTTGGGACAAGTGCAAAATCTCAGCAACAAGCTTAGCTTAATCCAATTTAGTTACTTTGTTATCCAAAAATGGGTTTTAATATCCAAGTGTTACTATATTAGGAGAAATTAGGGGTTATATATATACTCACATCATTTAGTCCATGTATATTAAATACACACAATTAAATAACACAGTTGGGTATTATTGTCCTGGTAGTTTCATAATTATTTTTACTACTCACATAACCATATTATAACCTTATTTAATATTAATGTTTATTTAAACATTTAATTTCCTTCCCCATTTCTAGAATACACAGATATATAATGATTTCTGTATTAAAATCACTTATGATTTTATTGTACTACTTCATACTTTATATCATTAAAATATATTCTTATCGTATGATTTTAATCATGTCACACTTTAACAGTAAAAACTAATTTTCTTCAATTTGGTCATTTGATGTACCAAATTAGTTTGTCTTCTTATGAGGGCGTAGTCGCTACTTATCATCCACAAAGGCTAAAATGGTTTAGCTTCAAGCCAGTTCTAAATCCTATCACCACACTAGTTTTACATGATATAAATTAACTTCTATAGTGGTGATATTACTAGTTCAAGAGTGTATTTATCACACAACTAATCTTCCTCTTAATAACTATTTTTCTTTTAATTCACTTAATGAATTTCCTCATTCCATACTATGCCACACAAGGCCTTTCACAATTCTCATTGTCAATTCCACACTTCTCAATTCTCATATAACTTCACTTTGCACTAACCAATTTACTCATCGTACATCATATCAATATTTATATAAATATTCAGTCTCTTATTCCTGAAATTCTCGGTTCTTACAGGGACTTTGCTACTAATTTTGATTCCAAATCAAACCAGGGCAATATATTACTACAAAACCCAAAACCATTTCTTTAACATATTCTCACGAATTCAATTACTCTAAAATTGATTGTATAATCTATAAATAGATTAAGCATACTCAAGAGTGAAAACATATAATCTACACACACTTCATTTACCAAATCTCTAATCAATATTTATCTAAAGATATATCAATTTTCTTTTCTCGTCAACAACGTACATATATACAAGTCCAAACCGAGCACGCGTCGAATCTTTAATAATATTCAATATAGTACACTGAGTGGTTTCCCACAAACAACCAATAAATTAGTTTTCGTCTCGTCTACACTATTTTCACAGTGAGTTAGATCAGTTACTAATTCATATATACCTCCGCTCTCTGAAGGAATTATTTAGCCCGGCTCATATACATCAACCATTAAAGAGTACGGTTGCACTACCTTAGACTTGATACTTACTCGTACATATACTCAAGAAATTGATGATTATCAAAGATATTTAATGTCTCCAACTTACTATGATAAAATAATTTTACATAAATTATTTAACATCAATAGATAAATTTCTACCCATCTTCATATTAATTCATCTCTACAATTCATAAAAAATATATAATAACGATATATATTTATTAAACACAACATCACTTATTGCATAGCTCATATTATCCTATGTAACACAATACTACATTCCTCGTATCACATAAATATATATATATATATATATATTCTTATTCGAACCCATCTCATGCTTTAAAAATTTTATCTACTAAATTCTTATTTTAATATTTTCTAAAAATTCGGGTTCTTACATCTTCTCCCCCTTGCAAGGATTCCGTTCTTGGAATCATCGAAACCTCCTCTACTCGGCACAATTCTGAATATTACATATTCTTTTGAATAATTTTATTCATTCTCTTTTCAAAAGTTTTATTATAACTTGCTCACTTGCATTCTACCACATTCTTCTTTCTAAGGAACATTCTACTCACTACATTCATCCTTCAAAAGAATAAGAATCTTCCACGATTTTTCAATAATCGGGAAGTAGTATGAATAACTCAGATTCCAAGTTATGCTGAGGGGTCACACAAGACCGTGAACTAGTGCTTCAACACAATCCTTCACACTACAAACTAGAGTGTTTCTCAATCACAAAGACTAAAAACACCCTCCACACGTACACTAGGTGGCCAGCCTATTGTACCACTATGTTGGGCCGCAACGTAGTGTTTTGTAATGATTACATGTGTTACGCTCGGAACCATTGTCCTCAAAACATGCCCCTTTATAGGGTTGTTCACCTCAGATTTTTAATATCTGAATCCACACCAGAGCAATCTGGTTTGGCACAAATACTCAAGAATTCTTGAATTCCATAAATATTTTCCAATAGCCGTCTATTCAAATCAAATAGCTTAGACTTTTATCAATAATTCGAACATCAATCGAAATAATGTAGACAACTTAATTGACCTTCTTCATAATTTACAAGAAAACCAAAAATTCTTTTATGATGTCATGATACCGTACCAGATTAGTAGTACATTGAGGATTCCGCCATTAGGTGACTTTGTCATATTACATCATACCATAGTGGGCTGACGATCTTTCGATCACAACCAACACTAGGTTCGACTTCATTGATGACTCCATCGTTTACCATTTTTACACCATATCAAATGATGCACATGGTTAGAAATAAATTTTAAAAATTTTCAAATCATTTTTGTCTTAGCCAAAAAAATTAGCATAAACATATGGAAAACGGTATTGTTTTTAAAACATCATTGGTTCAATCACATGATCCAATGTTTTTCAGGAAAACAGAAGTGCAAACCAGCACGAAGTCAAAATTTTTTGAAAATCTAACAGAGTTAGAGGATTTAGAAAATCCATGTTTCTCCATCAACTTCAATCTTTACTACATTGCTTCATTTTACCAATCTTCAACACCATCAGTGCTCACTATACCAAAATTTCTAACTTCATAACATATATATACTCGATATAGTTCATTAAACTTACCACACTTTGGAAGTTCAGAAACTTGCCACAATCATATGAGTTTGAGAACTTATCCTAGTCAGACCATAGGCGTCCATTCTTTGAGGGGTTCAAAAACATTTCATATAATTATGAGTCACGAACTTACCATAAGTATGAGTTTTAAGAACTCGCAACTTAACCTTATATTCTCTAACTATAACCTATCTATCTATTATACACACGAGAAAAGAATCACCTTCTCAACAGGTATATAGCAAATAGTGCGACATAGACATTTCAATGATTATCAGTGCCAGAACTAAGTGGTTTTTACACCAGTACAATTCCCCACCCATAACAAGGAATCATACAACTCAACTGCTGATGTAGGTCCTCAATTAAAATCCCACCTAACTCTATCTCACACTTAACTTGTTCTTTGCTCGATACGAATTCTTTGTATCTCATCACATACAACTCCTCATGAGTTCACATCGTACCATTTCATAGTACATTCTCTTATAGTATCAAGCTATACACACTTAGTCGTTACAGACTATTTATCACTTTATAGCTCATTCTAATCACGTCATGATCATCGGTTAACTTAGGGTTCTTTCCCATTTTCAACAAAACTCCACTCGAGTTCATTCTTATTATCTTTGTCATATAGACACAATCTTAACATTTTTATTACCAGAGTTAAGAAACTCCTGAATTCTCATTCTCTTAGATACTTCAAGATTCTTCTTTGAATCTTCACTTATATATATTTTAATCTTTATCTTTCTCTCTCAGGTTATAGCCTAAGGTACACTTACCTAAAGTTTATAACCTACAGCTTTGATACCAACTCATGGCGCCCCAAATCCGTGGTCCCTTCAACCCCCTGGATCCGGTCCTACGACGATACTACTATCGTCAAACTATTTATATGTTTTATTCATAACTTAATGAATATAACTTTGCTTATTACAATTTAGAATATAAATTCTTTCCATTTCCAAAATTTGTGTAATGACCCCAAACTTTTATAAGTTTCTAATCTTGGTCATTTACCATTCCTAACTTACATCATATTCGATGTTATATAAATATGTGGAATAATTTAAACTTTTTCAATCTCCTTTGAAAATAAATCTTTTATTGATATCTTAACTTAAATCAATTACATATCCTTGTCTCAATTTATGTTATGATTCATTCTATTCGAATTACTGTATAAATCTTTACATCTTGATTCGAATTCCTCTATGTATCACATAGTACAACTTAACATGTATTACACATCGTAAACTACTATCATGTACATCTCTTAGAACCTAAACATGGTTCAAGAGTATATAACTAAATAAATAAACCAATCTCCTTCATTACTATTGAACTTTATCAATCAAGTAGCACGTAATCTTTACCGTGAGTCCTTAACCTGCAAAAGTGGTTATTTGCAAGGGTGAGCTCGACAGCCCAGCAATTCTAACAGTTTTTATGCATCATATAGCATATGATAGCATATTCAGTTCATGCATTCATAATCAATTAATATTTATTACGCATGTTACTTCTCACATAACAGGCATATAGGTTTACTTCACAAGCATATCATCAAAGATCAACTTTCACACTACAAACCATATCTCATATGCATTTCATATATATACATCAACATTCTCATGGCATAATATAACTCAACTAACAGTTATCGAATTCATATAACAAATAGGAACTGAAAGACTTGCCTGATTCGTAGTTTATCAGCTACGACTTAACTACTTAAAGCCTATATGCACTTCGTGTATTCCTACAAAGTTATATAATCATGGATTCATATCCATTAGTCATACAATTCATATGCTCTTAATATAAGAACAAATATTGTTTCCTTACTTGGTTTGTAAGACCTACACTTCACTTTCTCATCATACTTTTAGAATAGCTAGATAGGTATAGGTATACCTTAACCATTCGTACTTGACATCAACATTCATATATATATCTATCACATACTTGACTTGCTATGTTTTTGACACCTTTAAAACTCATATAGGTAAGTTTAAATGTACACATAAACGTCTAACTTAGTTGTAACTTCATACCTACTACATCACATATCCTACATTTTCATAGCACAACTCAGATTGTTATGATACCACAAAGTTAAACAACGTATTTTTAAAATCGTTGCTTTATAACTTGTAAACATTATTTTGGACTTAACATTTGAAAGCTATAATTACTAATTAACATTCATCTCTATCACCTAGCATACTTCTTAACACATTACATAGCATATTGGTCATATAATATGTGACTACCCGAATTTTTATAAGTTAAAAAAAATGGCAATTTAATAATTAAAATTCTTATTATGAGATGTTTTGAGTTTGAGTATTTATATATACGTCTATATATTTTTTGAAACATGTGATTTGGGGTGAAGAGAAATATATATTCATATATTGGGAAGTGATGTTTAATAGTTAAGTTAACTATTGAAGGAATTAAATGAATTTTGTAATTAATTTTAAATATTTATTAAATTAAATAAATATTTTAATTAATTTATTTATTAAGATAAATAAATAATTGATGAATTACGGTAAATTAATTTAGTAACTAAATTGATTAGTGTTAATTAAATTGAGTGATGATAATTTTATCTCAAGGATTTAATTTAAGAAAATAATTAAATTAAATGAATTGTTTAATTTAAAGGAAATAAATAAATTAAATAAAGTGATGTGTTTATTTTATTAATTAAATTAGATATTTAATTATTTATTATTCATAAATATAATTATAATAGAAATTATTTTAATTACCATTACAAGTTATTTAAATTAATTGAGCTAAAGTTATTTAATTAACTAAAGGTGTGACATTAAACTATATAATATAAGATTATTTAAATAATTTAGTTTGGGAAAAATTTTGGTTAGCCAAACAAGGCCTTGTGGCCTTTGGCTTATTATAACTGAAGTAGACATATTATTTTGCTAACGGAAGGGTACGTGAGTGAAAACCATATCAGTTATTCTTCGCGTCTTATTTTCTAAGGCTAAATAACAGAGAATTGATAGGGAACTTGAGGAAAAGCTTGAGAGAATTGAGAGGAAGTTTTAGTTTTCAAAGTAAATTCAGTTGTGACGCCCCCAAAATAGGTATACATCACCCATTCTGAGTTGTCAATACATGGTACAGAAACAACTACAACTTTATTATTACAACAGTAAAACTGTGAGTTTGAATACAAATATTATCTTCTAGACAATATCTATACTCAAATAAATCCTCATCACATTTATTGATACATTATTTTACAAAAATGGTGAGGACTACTAAACAACTCTCTCTAGAACCTTCATTCCATACCCAGACTGCATTTCGCTATATTCTCGCCTCCGAGAAGAAAAATGGAACAAAAAGGAAAAGGGTGAGCTCGACTAGCCCAGTAAAGAATATTATGACTAAGATAATATACAACAAATTATCATTAGTCTTCAACAGGGAAAAAAACTAATAGAATACAATAGACAACAAGTTTTTAAACCAATAATCGCAGCGGAAATAATAATTCATTAGAATTTAAAAGAATGCAAACTACTATCTTCTATGTATGAATTTAAAAGTTCATCGTCTATTTTTTATCCCTGTAACATCAATCAACATACATCTGGAATCAAATATTCATCTTTGCACTACAGGCCAAAGATATTCATCAGTTGGTCATGTTCATCTAAACACTGCTTCATCTTTGCACTACGGCCAAAAGATATTCATCAGAAATCATTCATCTTTGCACTACAGGCCAAAGATATTCAATAATATCATCATTTAAGACTGAGGATGATGAAAAATATTTTTAAAGAAACGAATCTAGTGAAACAAAATGACAAGGATTAAGGATTAAGGATTCGTACTTTGTTTTATCCACGTCCAAAAATACCTCAAAAATAATCATAGTGGTGTAAAATTCAAGAATGATCAAAACATGGATACAATCAAAGCTAGTATCCAGAATAGATATTTTGGACGAAAAGAAAATTTTTCATTTTTCGATGAATAGTGTCGTATACGTGAATAGTGCCGTATACGTGAATAGTAACTCCGACACCAAAAATTTCAAATTTGATAAAAACTTCAGATCAATATTTCAACATAATGATATTGAAGAAATAATATCATTACGAGAAAAAAAAATATCCCTTACCTCGAAAGATCAATACTTCTAGCTGAAACACCGGATATAGGCTATGACTTGAACTTGCACCGTATAGCAATACTCAAATTATACTCAAAATACTCACAAGAATACGCTCGATAATATAGAGAGAAAAACTTGAGTTTCTGGTGTGATTTTCAATTCTAACCTAAGCACCATATTTATAGGAAAATGCTTAGAACACCAAAACAGAAAATTTAATATAATAATAATATATATAATAAAATTTCCTACGCACACAAATCTGGTCCAAACTTCAGCCACACATGTGCTAAAAACAATAAAAATGTTTTTCTTAATAAAAATAATTAAAACTTCCAAAAATCAATTATTTCGGAGCTTCGGAACTTCAATAATTCATAATAAATAGTTCTTTATCAAAAAAAATCGAAACTTGCGACTTTTCAAAGGAAATTCCATTATCTACAACTTTGCAGAAGGAAGTTTTTCCAAATTCCAAACAGAAATTGACCGAAATCCACAAACGGACGATTTTACAGGCTATAATCAAATTTTAGTCAATAAATGGGGTCCACCAACATGTTTAACATGTTTTAAACATTTATTGCAACAAAAATACTCTTCCTCCTCGTATACTCATATATCCCACATTCGTTGTAAAAATATCACCATTATTATATTATTAAAATATAATAATATATTTAAATGAATTATTTTATCGAAAAAAAAAAATTTTTAATTTTCAACAATTGTCACATTAAAAATTTTCTCCATCTATATCCATATAAAATCAATATTTTCCTCATCATATGAATCAATAATTAATTATTCACAAATAATATTACAAAATCACAATATTGATGACCGGCGCGCTTCCTGAAAGAGGGGCTTTCCAATAAGGATCTCTCCTTCTCAAGCGCCGCAATTAGGTGACCAAACCTCTCCTTAGACGTAACTTTCTAGACATTGCCAATAATGTTATCCAATAATATTATTCGAGATAATATGAATTATTGCTCTGATAATGGAAAATATTGTGTAATGACAATTATTGAAACAACAAAGAATATAAAATATCAACGCAAAGAATTATTAAATCAATAAAATACTAAACAAGAATTATCGTAATCATTATTGAAGCGATGCCTTCTTACGTAAGAATCAATAATTGGTGCATACCGGTATGCTCTACTTGTGTTTTAACCACCGAGTATTTTAACAAGATAACGATAACAACTACGCCAGTTATTTTTAAACCACTTATATTTGTCGCTTTTCTTCATCCAATCGCTTTACATTATGGGGCCCACAAAATCTTTAGCGTCGTCATATGAATATTCCCAACAAAGAAGAATATTCCACGACCAAACGAATATTCCCCAACAACAATGAATATTTTATAACCACTTGCTTATTTTGAAATATTTATGTATTTTACCCATAAACTATTCACATTAATCAAATCAACCCTTACTATTTCAAAATAATAAATAGAGAAAATTAAATTTCATTAATTATAAGTTGGGGTCTTACAACCTCCCTCCTTATGAAATTTCGTCCTCGAAATTGACGTGACGTGCACGGTGTGTTTGAAAGGTGAGGATACCTCGCTTTCATTTACGCTTCCAATTCCCGTGTCATTTCCTCTATAGCATGATTCCTCCACAAAACTTTAACTTGTGGTATGACCTTTCATGGCGTAGAACATGCTCCTTCCTATCCAAGATCTTAACAGTACCTCCTCATCGTTAAGTCTTGACTATCTCGTCCGGTTCTAACTCTATAACGTGGTTCGGGTCTTTCACATATTTACGAAGTACAGATATGTGAAACACATTATGAACACGAGATATACTCGGAGGTAACGCGAGTCTATAGGCTACATTTCCTACTCGGTCAAGAATTTGAAATGGACCAATAAATCGTGGATTGAGTTTTCCTCTCTTCCCAAATCTTGTAACTCCCTTCCATGGAGCAACTCGCAACAATACATGATCCCCTATACTAAATTCACCGTCCTTTCAACTAATTTTCTAAGCGATCACGGGGTATGTTTAGTTGTCTAGCAAATTATTCTGACACAAAGGAACAGGTAGCACCTGAATCAAATAATACATAGTGTGATGCCCCCAAAATAGGTATACATCACCCATTCTGAGTTGTCAATACATGGTATAGAAACAACTACAACTTTATTATTACAACAATAAAACTGTGAGTTTGAATACAAATAATATCTTCTAGATAATATCTATACTCAGATAAATTCTCATCACATTTATTGACACATTATTTTACAAAAATGGTGAAGACTACTAAATAACTATCTCTAGAACTTTCATTCCATACCCCGACTCGTACTCGCTATATTCTCGCCTCTTGAGAAGAAAAATGGAACAAAAAGGAAAAGGGTGAGCTCAACTAGCCCGAAAAGAATATTATGACTAAGATAATATACAACAAATTATCGTTAGTCTTGACGAGGAAAAATCTAATAGAATACAATAGACAACAAATTTTAAATTAATATTCGCAAATAGAAATAATAATTCATTAGAAGAGTTAAGTAGAGAATGCAAACTACTATCTTCTATGTATGAATTTAAAAGTTCATCATCTATCTTTTATCCTGTAAACATCAACCAATATATATCTGGAATCAAATATTCAACTTTGCACTTTCTGGACGAAAGATATTCATCGATTTGGTCATGTTCATCTAAACACTGCTCATCTTTGCATCAAGGGGCGAAGATATTCTTCAAAATCATTCATCTTTGCACTACAAAAGCAAAGATATTCAATAATATCATCATTTAAGATCGAGGATGATGAAAATATTTTTAAAGAAACGAATCCAGTGAAACAAAATGACAAGGATTAAGGATTAAGGATTCGTACTTTGTTTTATCCATGTCCAAAAATACCTCAAAAATAATTATAGTGGTGTAAAATTCAAGAATGATAAAAACATGGATACAATCAAAGCTAGTATCCAGAATAGATATTTTGGACGAAAAGAAAATTTTTCATTTTTCGATGAATAGTCTTCGTATTCGTGAATAATCTCAGAGTATCGTGAATAAAGTAATCGTATCGTGAATAGTAACTCCGACACCAAAAGTTCCAAATTTGATAAAAACTTCAGATCAATATTTCAACATAATGATATTGAAGAAATAATATCATTACGAAAAAAAAATAATATCCCTTACCTCACAAAGACAAGATTTAGTTGAAACACCTTGATATAAGGCTATGACTTGAACTTGCACCGTATAGCAATACTCAAAGTATACTCAAAATACTCACACGAATAAACTCGATAATATAGAGAGAAAACTTGAGCTTACGGTGTGATTTTCAATTCTAACCTAAGCACCTATTTATAGAAATTGCTTAACACACAAAAGCGAAAATTTAATAAATTAATAATATATATATATATATATTTTCCCAACGCATACACTTAATTTGTCCAACATCAGCCACCAACCAACTTTCCACTACACAAGACTAACAACAAAAAAAACGTTTTTCTAATTTTAAATATTTTAAACTTCCAAAAATCAATTATTTCGGAGCTTCGGAGCTTCAATAATTCATAATAAATAGCCCTTTTGCCAAAAAATTTGAATCTCGCGAATTTGTATAGGAAATTCAATTCTCTACAACTTTGCAGAAGGAAGTTTTTCCAAATTCCAAACAAAAATTTACCGAAATCCACAAACGGGCGATTTTACAGGCTATAATCAAATTTTAGTCAATAAATGGGGTCCACCAACATGTTTAACATGTTTTAAACATTTATTGCAACAAAAATACTCTTCCTCCTCGTATACTCATATATCCCACATTCGTTGTAAAAATATCACCATTATTATATTATTAAAATATAATAATATATTTAAATGAATTATTTTATCAGAAAAAGATAAAATTTCAATTTTCAACAATTGTCACATTAAAATTTTCTCCATCTATATCCATATAAAATCAATATTTTCCTCATCATATGAATCAATAATTAATTATTCACAAATAATATTACGAGAATCACAATATCGACAACCGTGCGGGTTCCTGTGAAAGAGGGGCTTTCCAATAAGGATCTCTCCTTCTTGGCGCCAAGCAATTAGGTGACCAAACCTCTCCTTAGATGTAACTTTCTAGACATTGCCAATAATGTTATCCAATAATATTATTCAGATAATATGAATTATTGCTCAGATAATGGAAAATACTTGTGTAATGACAATTATTGAAACAACAATATATAAAATATCAACGCAAAGAATTATTAAATCAATAAAATACTAAACAAAGAATTATCAGTAATCATTATTGAGCGATTGCCTTCTTCACGTAAGAATCAATAATTGGTGCAATACCGTGTGCTACTGTGTTTTAACCACCGAGTATTTTAACAGTATTAACGATAACAACTACGCCGTTATTTTTAAACCACTTATATTTGTCCTTTTCTTCATCCAATCGCTTTCTGTTATGGGGCCCACAAAATACTGCGTCGTCGTATGAATATTCCCCGACAGCAAGAATATTCCACGACCAAACGAATATTCCCCAACAACAATGAATATTTTATAACCACTTGCTTATTTTGAAATATTTGCGTATTTTACCCATAACTATTCACATTAATCAAATCAACCCTTACTATTTCAAAATAATAAATAGAGAAAATTAAATTTCATTAATTATAAGTTGGGGTCTTACAACCTCCCCTCCTTATGAAATTTCGTCCTCGAAATTGACGTCACGTACACAGTGTTTCGAAAAGGTGAGGATACCTCGCTTTCATTTCATTTCCAATTCCCAGGTCATTTCCTCTATAGCATGATTCCTCCACAAAACTTTAACTTGTGGTATGACCTTTGCGCGTAGGACATGCTCCTTCCTATCCAAGATCTTAACAGGTACCTCCTCATACGTTAAGTCTTCGGCTATCTCGTCCGGTTCTAACTCTATAACGTGGTTCGGGTCTTACACATATTTACGAAGTACAGATATGTGAAACACATTATGAACACGAGATATACTCAGAGGTAACGCGAGTCTATAGGCTACATTTCCTACTCGGTCAAGAATTTGAAATGGACCAATAAATCGTGGATTGAGTTTTCCTCTCTTCCCAAATCTTGTAACTCCCTTCCATGGAGAAACTCGCAACAATACATGATCCCCTATACTAAATTCACCGTCCTTTCAACTAATTTTCTAAGCGATCACGGGGTATGTTTAGTTGTCTAGCAAATTATTCTGACACAAAGGAACAGGTAGCACCTGAATCAAATAATACATAGTGTGATGCCCCCAAAATAGGTATACATCACCCATTCTGAGTTGTCAATACATGGTACAGAAACAACTACAACTTTATTATTACAACAATAAAACTGTGAGTTTGAATACAAATAATATCTTCTAGATAATATCTATACTCAGATAAATCCTCATCACATTTATTGACACATTATTTTACAAAAATGGTGAAGACTACTAAATAACTATCTCTAGAACTTTCATTCCATACCCCGACTGCATCGCTTATATTCTCGCCTCTTGAGAAGAAAAATGGAACAAAAAGGAAAAGGGTGAGCTCAACTAGCCCAGTAAAGAATATTATGACTAAGATAATATACAACAAATTATCGTTAGTCTTCGACAGGGAAAAATCTAATAGAATACAATAGACAACAAATTTTAAATTAATATTAGCAGCAGAAATAATAATTCATTAGAAGAGTTAAGTAGAGAATGCAAACTACTATCTTCTATGTATGAATTTAAAAGTTCATCATCTATCTTTTATCCCTGTAACATCAACCAATATATATCTGGAATCAAATATTCAACTTTGCACTACAGACCAAAGATATTCATCAGTTGGTCATGTTCATCTAAACACCTGTTCATCTTTGCACTGCGGGCCAAAGATATTCTTCAGAAATCATTCATCTTTGCACTACAGGCCAAAGATATTCAATAATATCATCATTTAAGACTGAGGATGATGAAAAATATTTTTAAAGAAACGAATCCAGTGAAACAAAATGACAAGGATTAAGGATTAAGGATTCGTACTTTGTTTTATCCATGTCCAAAAATACCTCAAAAATAATTATAGTGGTGTAAAATTCAAGAATGATAAAAACATGGATACAATCAAAGCTAGTATCCAGAATAGATATTTTGGACGAAAAGAAAATTTTTCATTTTTCGATGAATAGTGCCGTATTCGTGAATAGTACCGTATACGTGAATAGTGTCGTATACGTGAATAGTAACTCCGACACCAAAAGTTCCAAATTTGATAAAAACTTCAGATCAATATTTCAACATAATGATATTGAAGAAATAATATCATTATGAAAAAAAATAATATCCCTTACCTCACAAAGACAGTACTTCTAGTTGAAACACCGGATATAGGCTATGACTTGAACTTGCACCGTATAGCAATACTCAAAGTATACTCAAAATACTCACAAGAATACGCTCGATAATATAGAGAGAGAAAACTTCAGTTTCTGGTGTGATTTTCAATTCTAACCTAAGCACCCTATTTATAGGAAATTGCTTAGAACACCAAAGCAGAAAATTTAATAAATTAATAATATATATATATATATATATTTTTCCAACGCACATAATTTGTCCAACATCACCACCAACCATTTACACTACACAAGACTAACAACAAAAAAAACGTTTTCTAATCTTAAATATTTTAAACTTCCAAAATCAATTATTTGAACTTGAGCTTCAATAATTCATAATAAATAGCCCTTTTGCCAAAAAGTTTGAATCTCGAGTATTTTTATAGGAAATTCAATTCTCTACAACTTTGCAGAAGGAAGTTTTTCCAAATTCCAAACAGAAATTGACCGAAATCCACAAACGGGCGATTTTACATGCTATAATCAAATTTTAGTCAATAAATGGGGTCCGCCAACATGTTTAACATGTTTTAAACATTTATTGCAACAAAAATACTCTTCCTCCTCGTATACTCATATATCCCACATTCGTTGTAAAAATATCACCATTATTATATTATTAAAATATAATAATATATTTAAATGAATTATTTTATCGAAAAAAGATAAAATTTCAATTTTCAACAATTGTCACATTAAAAATTTTCTCCATCTATATCCATATAAAATCAATATTTTCCTCATCATATGAATCAATAATTAATTATTCACAAATAATATTACGTAATCACAATATTGACAACCGAGCGGTTCCAGAAAGAGGGGCTTTCCAATAAGGATCTCTCTCTTCTTGGCGCCGCAATTAGGTGACCAAACCTCTCCTTAGATGCGAGAACTTTCTAGACATTGCCAATAATGTTATCCAATAATATTATTCAGATAATATGAATTATTGCTCGATAATGGAAAATACCGTAATGACAATTAATTATCAAACAACAATGATATAAAATATCAACGCAAACAATTATTAAATCAATAAAATACTAAACAAGAATTATCAGTAATCATTATTGAAAAGATTGCCTTCTTACGTAAGAATCAATAATTGGTGCAATACCGTGTGCTACTTGTTTTTAACCACCGAGTATTTTAACGATATTAATTGGTAACAACTACGCCATTATTTTTAAACCACTTATATTTGTCGTTTCTTCATCCAATCGCTTTACATTATGGGGCCCACAAAATCTTTGCGTCGTCATTATGAATATTCCCAGACAAAGAAGAATATTCCACGACCAAACGAATATTCCCCAACAACAATGAATATTTTATAACCACTTGCTTATTTTGAAATATTTGCGTATTTTACCCATAACTATTCACATTAATCAAATCAACCCTTACTATTTCAAAATAATAAATAGAAAATTAAATTTCATTAATTATAAGTTGGGGTCTTACAACCTCCCTCCTTATGAAATTTAGTCCTCGAAATTGACGTGACGTACTGGTGTTTCAAAAGGTGAGGATACCTCGCTTTCATTTCTGCTTTCCAATTCCCGTGTCATTTCCTCTATAGCATGATTCCTCCACAAAACTTTAACTTGTGGTATGACCTTTCTTGCGTGGGACATGCTCCTTCCTATCCAAGATCTTAACAGTACCTCCTCATACGTTAAGTTTTCATTTATCTCGTCCTGTTCTAACTCTATAACGTGGTTCGGGTCTTTCACATATTTACGAAATGCGAGATATGTGAAACACATTATGAACACGAGATATATACTTTCGAGGTAACGCGAGTCTATAGGCTACATTTCCTACTCGGTCAAGAATTTGAAATGGACCAATAAATCGTGGATTGAGTTTTCCTCTCTTCCCAAATCTTGTAACTCCCTTCCATGGAGCAACTTCATGCAAATAATACATGATCCCCTATACTAAATTCACCGTCCTTTCAACTAATTTTCTAAGCGATCACGGGGTATGTTTAGTTGTCTAGCAAATTATTACGACACAAAGGAAAGTAGCACTGAATCAAATAATACATAGTGTGATGCCCCCAAAATAGGTATACATCACCCATTCTCGAGTTGTCAATACATGGTACGAAACAACTACAACTTTATTATTACAACAATAAAACCGTGAGTTTGAATACAAATAATATCTTCTAGATAATATCTATACTCGGATAAATCCTCATCACATTTATTGACACATTATTTTACAAAATGGTGAAGACTACTAAATAACTATCTCTAGAACTTTCATTCCATACCCCAGGCTTGCATTTCGCTATATTCTCGCCTCCCGAGAAGAAAAATGGAACAAAAGGAAAAGGGTGAGCTCAACTAGCCCGAAAAGAATATTATGACTAAGATAATATACAACAAATTATCGTTAGTCTTCGACGGAAAAATCTAATAGAATACAATAGACAACAAATTTTAAATTAATATTAGCGGCAGAATAATAATTCATTAGAAGAGTTAAGTAGAGAATGCAAACTACTATCTTCTATGTATGAATTTAAAAGTTCATCATCTATCTTTTATCCCCGTAACATCAACCAATATATATCCGGAATCAAATATTCAACTTTACTTTCTGCACAAAGATATTCATCGGTTGGTCATGTTCATCTAAACACTGTTCATCTTTGCACTGCGGGCCAAAGATATTCTTCGAAATCATTCATCTTTGCACTACAGGGCCAAAGATATTCAATAATATCATCATTTAAGGCCGAGGATGATGAAAATATTTTTAAAGAAACGAATCCAAAGAAACAAAATGACAAGGATTAAGGATTAAGGATTCGTACTTTGTTTTATCCATGTCCAAAAATACCTCAAAAATAATTATAGTGGTGTAAAATTCAAGAATGATAAAACATGGATACAATCAAAGCTAGTATCCGAATAGATATTTTGAACGAAAAGAAAATTTTTCATTTTTCGATGAATAGTCTTAGTATTCGTGAATAATATCAGTATATGTGAATAAAGGTCGTATACGTGAATAGTAACTCAGACACCAAAAGTTCCAAATTTGATAAAAACTTGGATCAATATTTCAACATAATGATATTGAAGAAATAATATCATTACGAAAAAAAATAATATCCCTTACCTCACAAAGACAAGATCTTCTAGTTGAAACACCTGGATATAGGCTATGACTTGAACTTGCAATCGTATAGCAATACTCAAAGTATACTCAAAATACTCACACGAATACGCTCGATAATATAGAGAGAAAACTTGAGTTTAATTGTGATTTTCAATTCTAACCTAAGCACCTATTTATAGGAAATTGCTTAGAACACCAAAGCGTAAAATTTAATAAATTAATAATATATATATATATATATATATTTTCCAACGCACACTTAATTTGTCCAACATCGACCACCAACCACAACCCACTACACAAGACTAACAACAAAAAAACGTTTTTCTAATTTTAAATATTTTAAACTTCCAAAAATCAATTATTTCGGAGCTTCGGAGCTTCAATAATTCATAATAAATAGCCCTTTTGCCAAAAAATTTGAATCTCGAGTATTTTTATAGGAAATTCAATTCTCTACAACTTTGCAGAAGGAAGTTTTTCCAAATTCCAAACAGAAATTGACCGAAATCCACAAACGGGCGATTTTACATGCTATAATCAAATTTTAATCAATAAATGGGGTCCGCCAACATGTTTAACATGTTTTAAACATTTATTGCAACAAAAATACTCTTCCTCCTCGTATACTCATATATCCCACATTCGTTGTAAAAATATCACCATTATTATATTATTAAAATATAATAATATATTTAAATGAATTATTTTATCAGAAAAAGATAAAATTTCAATTTTCAACAATTGTCACATTAAAAATTTTCTCCATCTATATCCATATAAAATCAATATTTTCCTCATCATATGAATCAATAATTAATTATTCACAAATAATATTACAGAATCACAATATTGACAACCGAGCGCGGTTCGAGGAAGAGGGGCTTTCGATAAGGATCTCTCCTTCTTCGGCCATGATTAGGTGACCAAACCTCTCCTTAGACAGAACTTTCTAGACATTGCCAATAATGTTATCCAATAATATTATTCAGATAATATGAATTATTGCTCCGATAATGGAAAATACTGTGTAATGACAATTATTGAAACAACAGCAATATAAAATATCAACGCAGCAATTATTAAATCAATAAAATACTGAACAGTAATTACTGTAATCATTATTGAGCAGTGCCTTCTTACGTAAGAATCAATAATTGGTGCAATACTGGTAATACTTCTTGTGTTTTAACCAATTTAGTATTTTAACAAGATTAATTGGTAACAACTTCGCCTAGTTATTTTTAAACCACTTATATTTGTCGTTTTCTTCATCCAATCGCTTTTTCATTATGGGCCCACACAAAATCTTTAGCGTAAATCGTATGAATATTCCCAAACAAAGAAGAATATTCCACGACCAAACGAATATTCCCCAACAACAATGAATATTTTATAACCACTTGCTTATTTTGAAATATTTATGTATTTTACCCATAACTATTCACATTAATCAAATCAACCCTTACTATTTCAAAATAATAAATAGAAAATTAAATTTCATTAATTATAAGTTGGGGTCTTACAACCTCCCTCCTTATGAAATTTAGGTCCTCGAAATTGGCGTCACGTGCTGTGTTTGAAAAGGTGAGGATACCTCGCTTTCATTTCATTTCCAATTCCCGGTCATTTCCTCTATAGCATGATTCCTCCACAAAACTTTAACTTGTGGTATGACCTTTCTTGGCGTGGGACATGCTCCTTCCTATCCAAGATCTTAACAGTACCTCCTCATACGTTAAGTCTTCGGCTATCTCTCGTCCGGTTCTAACTCTATAACGTGGTTGGGTCTTTCACATATTTACGAAGTACGGATATGTGAAACACATTATGAACACGAGATATACTTTCGAGGTAACGCGAGTCTATAGGCTACATTTCCTACTCGGTCAAGAATTTGAAATGGACCAATAAATCGTGGATTGAGTTTTCCTCTCTTCCCAAATCTTGTAACTCCTTCCATGGAGCAACTCATTGACAATACATGATCCCCTATACTAAATTCACCGTCCTTTCAACTAATTTTCTAAGCGATCACGGGGTATGTTTAGTTGTCTAGCAAATTATTCTGACACAAAGGAACAGGTAGCACCTGAATCAAATAATACATAGTGTGATGCCCCCAAAATAGGTATACATCACCCATTCTGAGTTGTCAATACATGGTACAGAAACAACTACAACTTTATTATTACAACAATAAAACTGTGAGTTTGAATACAAATAATATCTTCTAGATAATATCTATACTCAGATAAATTCTCATCACATTTATTGACACATTATTTTACAAAAATGGTGAAGACTACTAAATAACTATCTCTAGAACTTTCATTCCATACCCCGACTCGTACTCGCTATATTCTCGCCTCCTGAGAAGAAAAATGGAACAAAAAGGAAAAGGGTGAGCTCAACTAGCCCAGTAAAGAATATTATGACTAAGATAATATACAACAAATTATCGTTAGTCTTGACGGGAAAAAAATCTAATAGAATACAATAGACAACAAATTTTAAATCAATATTACATGAAATAATAATTCATTAGAAGAGTTAAGTAGAGAATGCAAACTACTATCTTCTATGTATGAATTTAAAAGTTCATCATCTATCTTTTATCCTGTAACATCAACCAATATATATCGGAATCAAATATTCAACTTTGCACTACGAGACGAAAGATATTCATCGATTGGTCATGTTCATCTAAACACTGTTCATCTTTGCCTTTGCGGGCGAAAGATATTCTTCAGAAATCATTCATCTTTGCACTACAGGCCAAAGATATTCAATAATATCATCATTTAAGATCGAGGATGATGAAAAATATTTTTAAAGAAACGAATCCAAAGTGAAACAAAATGACAAGGATTAAGGATTAAGGATTAGGTACTTTTGTTTTATCCATGTCCAAAAATACCTCAAAAATAATTATAGTGGTGTAAAATTCAAGAATGATAAAAACATGGATACAATCAAAGCTAGTATCCGAATAGATATTTTGACGAAAAAGAAAATTTTTCATTTTTCGATGAATAGTCTTAGTTCAGTGAATAATCTCAGTATCGTGAATAATTATCGATATCGTGAATAGTAACTCAGACACACAAAAGTTCCAAATTTGATAAAAACTTCAGATCAATATTTCAACATAATGATATTGAAGAAATAATATCATTACAAAAAAAATAATATCCCTTACCTCACAAAGACAAGATTTAGTTGAAACACCTGGATATAGGCTATGACTTGAACTTGCACCAGTATAGCAATACTCAAAGTATACTCAAAATACTCACACGAATACGCTCGATAATATAGAGAGAAAACTTCAGATTTGTGGTGTGATTTTCAATTCTAACCTAAACACCTATTTATAGAAAATTGCTTAGAACACCAAAAGCGAAAAATTTAATAAATTAATAATATATATATATATATTTTTTCCAACGCATACTTAATTTGCCCAACATCAGCCACCAACCAGCCCACTACACAAGACTAACAACAAAAAAACGTTTTTCTAATTTTAAATATTTTAAACTTCAAATCAATTATTTGAACTTGAACTTCAATAATTCATAATAAATAGCCCTTTTGCCAAAAAATTTGAATCTCATGTATTTTTATAGGAAATTCAATTCTCTACAACTTTACGGAAAAAAAATTTTTCCAAATTCCAAACAAAAATTGAATAAAAATCCACAAGCGAAGCGATTTTATAAAGCTATAATCAAATTTCGATCGAATAAATGGGGTCCAATGACATGTTTTTAACATGTTTTAAACATTTATTGCAACAAAATACTCTTCCTCCTCGTATACTCATATATCCCACATTCGTTGTAAAAATATCACCATTATTATATTATTAAAATATAATAATATATTTAAATGAATTATTTTATCGAGAAAAGATAAAATTTCAATTTTCAACAATTGTCACATTAAAAATTTCTCCATCTATATCCACATAAAATCAATATTTTTCTTATCATATGAATCAATAATTAATTATTCACAAATAATATTACGAGAATCACATGATATTGACAACCGTGCGGTTCCTGGAAAAGAGGGGCTTTCAATAAAGATTTCT
The DNA here is from genome assembly GCA_020205615.1 of Panax quinquefolius. Lineage (NCBI taxonomy): Eukaryota > Viridiplantae > Streptophyta > Magnoliopsida > Apiales > Araliaceae > Panax > Panax quinquefolius. The sequence continues at coordinate 48,271,347 of CM035157.1, read as the reverse complement.
CCTTCTTGGCGCCTTGATTAGGTGACCAAACCTCTCCTTAGATGAAACTTTCTAGACATTGCCAATAATGTTATCCAATAATATTATTCGGATAATATGAATTATTGCTCTAGATAATGAAAATCTACCGTAATGACAATTATTGAAACAACAACAATATAAAATATCAACGCAAAGACAATTATTAAATCAATAAAATCTTCGAAGCGAGTAATTACAGTAACCATTATTGAGTAGTGCCTTCTTACGTAAGAATCAATAATTGGTGCAATCTGGTAATACTTCTTGTGTTTTAACCACCGAGTATTTTAACAATATTAATTGTAATAACTACTGTTTGTTATTTTTAAACAACTTATATTTGTCGTTTTCTTCATCCAATCGCTTTTTACATTATGGGGCCCACAAAATCTTTAGCGTAAATCATATGAATATTCCCAACGGCAAAGAATATTCCACGACCAAACGAATATTCCCCAACAACAATGAATATTTTATAACCACTTGCTTATTTTGAAATATTTGCGTATTTTACCCATAACTATTCACATTAATCAAATCAACCCTTACTATTTCAAAATAATAAATAGAAAATTAAATTTCATTAATTATAAGTTGGGGTCTTACAACCTCCCTCCTTATGAAATTTAGTCCCTCGAAATTGACGTCGTACAGGTGTTTCAAAAGGTGAGGATACCTCGCTTTCATTTACATTTCAATTCCCGGTCATTTCCTCTATAGCATGATTCCTCCACAAAACTTTAACTTGTGGTATGACCTTTTCAACTTGGCGTAGGACATGCTCCTTCCTATCCAAGATCTTGACAGTACCTCCTCATACGTTAAGTCTTGGCTATCTCGTCCTGTTCTAACTCTATAACGTGGTTCGGGTCTTTCACATATTTACTGAAATGCACGATATATGAAACACATTATGAACACGAGAGACATACTTTCGAGGTAACGCGAGTCTATAGGCTACATTTCCTACTCGGTCAAGAATTTGAAATGGACCAATAAATCATGGATTGAGTTTTCCTCTCTTCCCAAATCTTGTAACTCCCTTCCATGGAGCAACTCGCAACAATACATGATCCCCTATACTAAATTCCACGTCCTTTCGATGAAGATCCGCATAACTCTTTTGTCGATCTTGTGTCCTTTGTATACGTTGTCGAATCATTTGGATCTTTTCCGTAGTCATACGTACCAACTCGGGTCCCAACAATATTGCTTCACCCACCTCGTCCCAACATATTGGAGAGCGACACTTTTGTCCATATAATTCTTCAAATGGAGCCACACCTATACTTGCCTGATAACTGTTGTTGTAGGAGAATTCCACCAATGGTAAATACTTATCCCAACTGCCCTTGAAGTCTAGGACACAGAGTCTTAATAAATCTTCAAGAGTTTGAATAGTCCTTTCTGATTGTCCGTCCGTTTGAGGATGGTATGCCCAACTGAATCGTAAATCCGTGCCCATAGCTTTTTGCAAGCTAACCCAAAATCTTGAAGTGAATCTTGGGTCACGATCCGAAACTATGGATATAGGCATGCCATGCAACCTCACAATCTCATTCACGTACATACTAGCAAGACGTTCAAGGAAATAAGTCTCCCGTATCGGCAAGAAATGAGCAGACTTGGTTAATCTAACAACAATAACCCAAATAGCATTGATGCCTTGAGAAACCGTAGGAAGACCCGTGTGAAATCCATGGTAATGTGTTCCCACTTCCATTTCGAGAATCTCAAGTGGTTGCAGCGGACCCTTAGGTACTAGATGCTCCGCCTTTACACGTTAACAAGTTAAACACATCGAGATAAACTTTGCAATCTCTCTCTTCATATTGTTCCACCAAAATGTATGTCCGAAGATCACGATACATTTTGGTACTTCGAGATGGATTGCAAATGGTGTATTGTGTGCCTCCATCATAATCTTGTACTTTAAATCGAGTCGTTAGGGACACAAAGTCTAGAGTGGACTCAAAGTATTCCTTCTTCATCAATTCTCGCTCTGGAATAGCTCCTTCTTGTACTTTCTTCTTCTTCATACGCATCGATTCCCCGATTGGGTGGCTTGAGCAACCTTAACTTTTTCTATTAAAGTTGGCTCTGTCGTATACTTGACATCATCGCACTCATTTCCACATATGATCTTCTACTCAACGCGTCGGCTACCACGTTAAACTTTTCGGGATGGTATTGAATAGTGTGGTCGTAGTCTTTCAATAGCTCGAGCCAATGTCATTTCGCTGCGCGTGTTGAGTTCTTTTTGAGTGAAGAAATATTTAAGGCTTTTATGGTCTGAATATATCTCCACTTTCTCCCCATATAGATAGTGCCTCCATATCTTTAGCACGAAAACGACTGCTGCTAACTCTAGATCATGAGTAGGATAATTCCTCTCATACTCTTTAAGTTGTCGCGATGCATAGGCTATGACTTTCCCACGTTGCATGAGAACACATCCTAACCCTTTGCCTGAAGCATCGCTGTAGATAACAAATCCATCCGAACCAGATGGTATTGTTATAACAGTCTTAGAAATAAGTCTCCTCTTAAGCTCTTGGAAACTCTTCTCGCATTCTTCGCTCCAAACGAATTTTATATCCTTCCGAGTTAGCTGGGTTAATGGAGTAGTGATTCGAGAAAACCCTTCCACGAATCTCCGATAATAACCGGCTAGACCCAGAAAGCTACGTACTTTGGTCACTGACTTCGGTTGCTCCCAACTTTGTATTGCTTCAATCTTCGCCGGGTCCACGGATACTCCATGTTTTGACACCACGTGCCCAAGAAATGCTACTTCCTCAAGCCAGAACTCGTATTTCTTCAATTTTGCATATAGTTTGTTTTCACAAAGCCTTTGGAGTACCAGCTTCAAATGGTGTTCATGATCTTCACGACTTTTGGAATATATGAGGATGTCATCAATAAAGACAACAACAAACTGATCCAAATATTCCTTGAATACTCGGTTCATCATATCCATGAAAGCCGCAGGAGCATTAGTCAATCCGAAAAGACATGACTAAGAATTCATAATGCCGTCATCTGGAGAGTTCTAAAGGCGGTCTTTGGAATATCCTCGGTTCTAATCTTGGTGATGATATCCGAGCGAAGATCGATTTATGAAAAAGAATTGTGCCCCTTTCAACCGGTCAAACAAGTCATCAATACGAGGTAGAGGATATATATTCTTGATGGTGACATGGTTCAATTCCTATAGTCAATACAAAAGTCGCATACTCCGCTCTTTCTTCTTTACGAATAAAAATGTAAGCACCCCAAGGAGATGTACTAGGGCGAGATGAAACCGATGTCCAACAATTCACGTAGTTGGACCTTTAACTCCACGAAGTTCAATAGGAGCCATTCGATATGGGGTTTTAGAAATGGGCTTTGTACCGGGTTCAAGATCAATAAAGAATTCAACTTCACGTTACGGGGTAGGCAGGAAGTTCTTGAGAAAATCAATAACAATAGGAATATTATTCAAATTTGGCGTGTCTTTATTCAAATCCATAACATGGGCTAAGAAAGCTTGACATCCGTTTTTCAATAAATGAATAGCTTTATGATTAGATATGACGGTGATTGATTTTAATGGTTTAGTTGCTTGAATTAAATACAACAGGGTTGGTTAGGAATATGAAAACTAACAACCTTACGAAAACAATCAATTTTGGCATGATGAGTAGTTAACCAATCAATCCCTAAAATCACATCAAAAGCAAGTATCTTTAAAGAGATAAGGTCAATGGTAAGGTGATGGTGCCAACTTGAATTAAACAAGATTTATAAACGATGGATGTGATGAAAGTTTCTCTAACAGAGTTTCCACAGATAGGTCAAAGTCTAATTTCTCCAAAGTCAAGTTTAAGCGTTGAGCACATGCAAGAGAGATAAATGAATGGGTAGCACCAGGTATCAAGTAAGGTATAAACTTAAAAGAATTTATAAATAGCTTACCGTGATCACCTCATTTGGGTTCCTCGCATTATGACCAATCCACAACAAACGCTCTTCCTAGAATCGTTGACTTTGACTTTTACGGGACGATCTTTTGAGTCACCGTCCCCATTGAACTAGGTTTCGCTCTGAAATGCGATCTCGGCGATATGTCCTTCCTTTCCACAATTATAGCATACCTTGAGCTGTTGTGGGCGGTTTGGTGATATGTCCCTCTTTTCCGCATTTGTAGCATATAATGGGTGGTCGTTCTCCTCCTTTGAACTAGTTCTTCTTTGTACTCGCTCGTCTTCACATGGTCGTTGTTAAATCTCCTCTTTTAAAATCTCCTCCCGACTCGCTTCTTCTATTTTCATGGCCATGATTACCACCGTAGTGGTTACCATTTTGTCCGTCTGTTTCTTTCTCATTTGGTTATCATTATTACATTGATCGCTATCTACGAGTACGATCCTCGGTTATGGTCCCTCGGTTGAACATACTCGTTATCTCGCTCTAACAATTGAGCCCTCATTAACAACATCTGAATAGGGAGAAAATTTATGAGAAATGAGATATTGTCGTATCTTAGGGTTTCAAACCTCTAAGAAACATCCGCGTCATACGTTCCTCATTCTCCACTAAATGAGGTGCAAACACGGATAACTCTGCAAACTTTTCCTCGTCTTTGAGACACCGCCATGTTGTTTTGTTCTAATCGATGAACTCCACTTCCTTCATATAGACGAACACTTTCGGAAAGTATTTGTCATTAAATAGTTTCAAACGCCTCCCAAGACATCTTTGAAGTGCCGGATGGAGTACGCTTCACGCAGACTCCCACCGATGATCACCTCGCCACGGAACATAAAGGTGGCGAATGGAACCTTTGTTCCTCCGTGCATCCCAAGACATCGAATATCTTGGTAATTTGCTTGACCCATGTTCTCGCATGCCATGATCGGATCTGCTTTCCCTTAAATTCTGGTGGTCCCAACTCTTTGAAGCGCTTGGCTTGTGACAACCCGTGAATTGCTATCATTTCCTCCTCATATTTTGAACACGAGTCTCCTCGTCTGCGATTTTGCATGAGCTAAAAAGCTTTTAAACATCCCTCATTCATCATCTCGCTTTCGGTGGTGTTGTTCACAGGAGGAACATTGCCCGACTGTTGCACGTTCTCCTCGTTGGTGAGTACAGGCGTCTCCACGATCTCATTTCCATTGTTAATATTCTCGATTGACATTCTCAAATCATGTCATAAAACAAGGGTTAATTAAGGAAATCAATATATCACATAATATCCTTATATCTTGACCTATTAACAAATAAGCTTAGGTAGGACACACTACTAGCGAAGGATTTACTGCGTCTCTCCCCTCCCGATTCTATTCCCCGATCTCCGCCAGAGATCATATCCTAAGCTCGATACCAACCGTGGCGCCCCAAAATAGGTATACATCACCCATTCGAGTTCTCAATACATGGTACGAAACAACTACAACTTTATTATTACAACAAGAAAAGCTGTGAGTTTGAATACAAATATTATCTTCTAGACAATATCTATACTCAAATAAATCCTCATCACATTTATTGATACATTATTTTACAAAAAATGGTGAGGACTACTAAACAACTCTCTCTAGAACCTTCATTCCATACCCCAGGCTAAATACTCGCTATATTCTCGCCTCCGAGAAGAAAAATGGAACAAAAAGGAATAGGGTGAGCTCGACTAGCCCAGTAAAGAATATTATGACTAAGATAATATACAACAAATTATCATTAGTCTTCAACAGGGAAAAAAACTAATAGAATACAATAGACAACAAGTTTTTAAACCAATAATCGCAGCGGAAATAATAATTCGTTAGAAGAGTTAAGTAGAGAATGCAAACTACTATCTTCTATGTATGAATTTAAAAGTTCATCGTCTATTTTTTATCCCTGTAACATCAATCAACATACATCTAGAATCAAATATTCATCTTTTGCACTCTAAGCCAAAGATATTCATCGATTAGTCATGATCATCTAAACACTGTTCATCTTTGCACTACTGAGCCAAAGATATTCATCGAAATCATTCATCTTTTACTTCTACGGCCAAAGATATTCAATAATATCATCATTTAAGGCCGAGGATGATGAAAAATATTTTTAAAGAAACGAATCCAATGAAACAAAATGACAAGGATTAAGGATTAAGGATTAGTACTTTGTTTTATCCACGTCCAAAAATACCTAAAAATAATCATAGTGGTGTAAAATTCAAGAATGATCAAAACATGGATACAATCAAAGCTAGTATCCATAATAGATATTTTGACGAAAAGAAAATTTTTCATTTTTCGATGAATAGTGTAAATGATTCGTGAATAATTATCAGATATCGTGAATAATTAATCGATATCGTGAATAGTAACTCAGACACCAAAAGTTCCAAATTTAATAAAACTTCAGATCAATATTTCAACATAATGATATTGAAGAAATAATATCATTCTGAAAAAAAAAATATCCCTTACCTCGAAGATCGATTACTTCAAATTTGAAACACCTGATATAAAGCTATGACTTGAACTTGCACCATATAGCAATACTCAAATTATACTCAAAATACTCACAAGAATACGCTCAATAATATAGAGAGAAAAAACTTGAGTTTACGGTGTGATTTTTTCAATTCTAACCTAAGCACCCTATTTATAGAAAAATGCTTAGAACACCAAAGCAGAAAATTTAATTTAATAATAATATATATAATCAAATTTCCTACGCACACAATTCTGGTCCAAACTTCAGCCACACATGTGCCAAAAACAATAAAAACGTTTTTCTTAATAAAAATAATTAAAACTTCCAAAAATCAATTATTTCGGAGCTTCGGAACTTCAATAATTCATAATAAATAGCTCTTTTATTAGAAAAATTCAAAACACATGACTTTCCATAGGAAATTCCATTATCTACAACTTTGCAGAAGGAAGTTTTTCCAAATTCCAAACGCGAAATTGACCAAAAATCCACAAGCAGACGATTTTACAAAGTTATAATCAAATTTCGGTCGAATAAATGGGGTCCACCAACATGTTTAACATGTTTTAAACATTTATTGCAACAAAAATACTCTTCCTCCTCGTATACTCATATATCCCACATTCGTTGTAAAAATATCACCATTATTATATTATTAAAATATAATAATATATTTAAATGAATTATTTTATCAGAAAAAGATAAAATTTCAATTTTCAACAATTGTCACATTAAAAATTCTCTCCATCTATATCCACATAAAATCAATATTTTCCTCATCATATGAATCAATAATTAATTATTCACAAATAATATTACAGAATCACAATATTGACAACCAGGCAGTTCGCAGGAAAGAGGGGCTTTCCAATAAGGATCTCTCTTCTTCGGGCGCCGCATTAGGTGACCAAACCTCTCCTTAGACGAACTTTCTAGACATTGCCAATAATGTTATCCAATAATATTATTCAGATAATATGAATTATTGCTCGATAATGGAAAATCTTGTGTAATGACAATTATTGAAACAACAAAGAATATAAAATATCAACGCACAATTATTAAATCAATAAAATATTTGAGCGATAATTCATGTAACCATTATTGAAAGCGATTGCCTTCTTACGTAAGAATCAATAATTGGTGCAATCTGGTATCTTCTTGTGTTTTAACCAATAGAGTATTTTAACAAGATTAATTGGTAACAACTACTACTGGTTATTTTTAAACCACTTATATTTGTCGTTTTTCTTCATCCAATAAACTTTTGTTATGGGACCCACAAAATCTTCTTTAGGTAAATCATATGAATATTCCCACACAAAGAAGAATATTCCACGACCAAACGAATATTCCCTGACAACAATGAATATTTTATAACCACTTGCTTATTTTTGAAATATTTGCGTATTTTACCCATAACTATTCACATTAATCAAATCAACCCTTACTATTTCAAAATAATAAATAGAGAAAATTAAATTTCATTAATAATAAGTTGGGGTCTTACATCAGTGGTGCTAGCAAGGATTATCTTAGCAAATTGAAGGTAATTTTCCATAATCTCCATATTATACCTATATGTATATGTATAGATGAATTTACGGCATGAAGCTTCAAACTCTATGAATTCTATACCTCTTGAATTGTTATAGAAAACTAAGTTATTGCAATTGTATGTGTTCTGATGACAAGAGTTTGTGTTTAGACAGTGATTATTATGCTAATTTCGTTTAAAAAGGATTGTCATATGGCTTGTGTAAGTATCAATTTTGATGGTCAAATCATATGTTAAACTACAAATTGGGTCCTGTTCATGCTAGTTCATTAACAAACGAGTGTAACGTAATTTGAACAAAGCAATTTGGCCAAGTATAGGGATTACAGTGTTGATTTTTGGGAAGGAACTCAAAAATGGAGTTTTCATAGGAAAATATGGAATTTGAGAAATTAAACTAGCTAAAGTTGTTGTTAAATTGTTCTAATTGGTTGAATATGTTGGCAAACATGTTTGTAATAGTTTTATATCAATTGTTTGTGATAATATTACTGGTTGGTGGGTGAAATTCGTGTTAGTTGGCCTAAAAACTATGTCGAATAACGTTCTACAAAAATTGAATCAAGTGCGTGGCAGCGATTGCAGCGACCCTTGACCATACAAGCGCCTAGCATGACCAATATAAAGCTGGCGCGGGCCGTCGCTGTGTCTTTGACAAAGACAGTGCGGAGAGCTTTAATGTATAGTAAAGAGGAATGTTGTATAATCGATTCTAACGTCCATTAAGCACTTAACGGGCTCATGTTGGAAGACTTTAAATACTTAAATTATTATTAACTATCAATTAAAGGAAAAAGTTGGAAGCATGATTTAAAGGTTAACTTAATTTAAATTAACCTAATATATATCCAAAATGATGTAGAGACAATATAAGAGATCAATCTACAGGATAGGTACCAATTGAGTAAATATTTTGGAAAGCAAGAGATAAATTTGAAATAACAATTTGAATGTTAACTTGATGAATTAACCTAACATATGTTTAAAAGGATGTAAATACGTGTTAGAAGACTTAACTGTCAATTGTAAGAGAAGCGTAACGAGATATGAGGCGGAGGTTATATAACTTAGTTGTTGTTAACAAGTGTAATACATTTAATATGAGGTAACAAAATCTATGACGACTTTAATGAACGTTAAGTGTCGGTTACGAAGGAAGTTTAATGAAACACAATATGGGATTATGTAATGATATGTGTCATACGAAGAGGAGTAAACACCTGAAGATATGTGTTAAGTTTTAAAGAAATGCAAGTTATAAAAAGATTAAGAATAAGAGTCATTGTGGTTTCATTATATGTGTAACTAATGCATGTGATTATGAACTTTTGAACCATTTTACGATGTACACAAAGCATTTAAGTTGTATCTCAGTAATTGGTAATCTACAAATTAGGCAAGTCTTTCAGTTTCTATTTGCTGTGTGAATTGGTGATTAACTGTTTTAAATCTTTATTACAAAGAGCATGATCTGTTATATATATGTTGAATGTATGAAATGTTAAAGTTAACTTATGGCTACGTTGATTGAGTAAAGCATGCTGATTGAGTAAGGAACTCAATCTTTATACTTGATTATATGAACTGTAACATGTATGTTATGTTAGTCTAATGTTAATGGGATATATGTTGAGCATGTTATTATGTGCTACGTGATGCATGAAAACTGTTAGATTTTCTTTGAAATCATTCGAGCTCGACCTTACAAATAACCATTTTTGCGGTTAAGGATTGAAGGTAACACTATGTGCTACTTGAATGACGTGGGTCAAAAATAATACGCGAAGATTAATATTTTAGCTAAAGTTGTTATTTCTTTATACCATGATTAAAATTCATGAGATGTATTAAATATTTTATGATGTATAGTTTTATGTTCAGTTGTAAAGTTAAAGTTAGAGTTATCTGATATGTAAAGGTTATCGGATTGAAATGTAAAATTTTATATAATAACAGTGATAAAGTGAATCATAAAATAAGATTGATTCAAACACATGTAGATGATAAAGGTTTTGATTCAGGGAATTAAATTAAAAAGACATAAAAGTTTAAATTATTCTGCATTTTATAAAGTTTAACATCGAATAATGATATAAAATCAGAAGATAGACGTGTTATTAACGACCGAAGTTGAGAATTAAATTGTATTTACACATTTATTGTCATCTAAACTCGATCTCAAAGCTTCAATATTATTTTAGATAAGTCAAATATCATTTGTAATATTTTTAGAAAGCTTTTAATAATTCACAAACAATTATTATAATTTATAATAAATTTTCAAACACTTTGAAATCATTTTAAAAGATTTAATTATCAAATAATCTTATCATCATTAATATTTAATAATATAAAATATTAATGACATACTTGTCAAAATATTAAAGTTATTATTAATAACTTAAAATATTTTTAAATCATCAATATTCTACTTAAATATTTTTAAAATAATTAAAATCATTTTAAACCATCACCATTAATATTTAATTATTAATGAAATTCTTATCAAAATATTAAAAGTCATTAATTGTAACTTAAAATATTTTTAAATCATTTTCTCATTTTAAATGATTTTTAAATCAATAAAATCATTTTTCCACCATTTATTTAATTTAATAATTAAATAAATCTAATATCATTAATATTAATTTATTAATGAGAATTCTCCAAAAATATTGAAAATTATATTTTATAATTCAAAATATTTGTAAACACTTTATTCTTATTTAAAATGATTTTTATAATATTAAAATCATTTTTCTCTAATTTATTTAATATACTTATTAAATAAATTAAATATCATTAATATTCAAATAATTATAAATATTAATGAAAAATATCCCAAATAATTAAAATTTATTTTTATAATTTAAAATAATTTTAAAACCATTTTTGTAATTTTTTAGAATTTATTTTCTATTTTTAATTAATTTTCAAAAAATCAAAAATTAAAAATAATTAAAACTATCGCTATAGGCTATAGCGACAGTAACCGTCGTTGTTGGTGTTCTTGGTGCTCAAGAACACTGACAATTAGTGTTCAAGGGTCTCGGTTTGACCAACTGTGATTCTCAGCTCAAGCATGTTTTGGGCTAGCTAAGACACTGATTTGGTAGTGTGTATGTAACACTACAATTATCACCTAACATCTTGGTCATAAAACAAACACACAAGGAAATCTGATCTCCCAAAGTCGCTGCAGACATCTTTTGGGTTTTCTGGGTAACCCAGAAACCCAGCAGCTTCGAGGGTTCATTTTGGGGCTCGATTATCTCCATAAACTGGCCATCAAATTGATGTTCTTAATATCTACACCTCTAGTACACACGACAGGGAACAATAACTTATTCTCATCTCAGTCCAAATCAAACATAATCATAAACTATAATTTGGTCAAAGCTTTTCAGACAGCCTGTTCTTATGGTTTCTGGAAATCCCAGAAATGTGATCCGTGTTCGACTGACCTATTTTGACCACTTAATAAAGTCTATCTGTTGATGTTTTAAAGGATCTTAAGGCATGGGTCTACAGTCCAGACATCAGGCTACAAACATGTTACAACAACATCAACAAAACACATAATAACTATCAGATCAAGGCATTAGAAAAACTTGTCATACCCTGTTTATGGCTTTCTAGGTTACCCAGAATTCACCCGGTCAATCTCGGTCAACGGGTTTTGACCGTTAATAACTCACAATCTGAACATGGGATGGTTGTGATTCCACTTCCAGATCAAAGACCACATGACAAGCTACAGATTAAAACTTTAAAACAACAAAAATCAAAAACAGAAAAGAATCTAGGGCCACTGACATTCGGTTGTCAGGCCACCTTTTGTGTTCTTGGACAATTTTTTAAAAACTCCAATTTAAAGCCTTTTGATGCCATGGATCTATGATGGACCACCATAGATCATCTTAAAACACCTTCTAGCATGAATCTAAACAGATAAACACAAAATCTTTCTTTGCATACAAGATCAAAGTAGGTTTAGAGTTATACCTTCTATTATCCAATCCTTGATCTAAGCTCTTCTCCACTGATCTTGATGATCTAAGGGGTGTTCTAGTGACTGAAACACTTAAGATTTTTGTGGCTAAGGAAAGAGAAAAGGTTTGTTGAGAGTTAGAGAGTAAATGGGCAACTTTTGTGAACTTTCTCTCTCTTCCAACACATATAACTTTGATTCAATGTTTCTACACTTGCTAGGTGGCACAAATGGATCAGATTTGGTAAGGATTTGCAGCACATGGGATAATCCTTAAGTGATGACTCATTAGATCTTGCAAATCTCTTAACTAAAGATCTAAGCAAAGGGTATTTTGGACATTGGACATTAAATTTTAATGGTATATAGGTAACTTGCCAAACTCTTAGGGTTTAACCCTAAGGTTCTAACCCTTAGGTTTTACAACCTTAGCTTCAAGGATTTTCTAAATTAGGGTTTTAAAATAGAAAAGTAAGATTTCTAGAATATAATTAGTGTTTCCTAATTATATTAAAGGTTACTAAACACATTAAAGTTTACTAATGACTTTAGGGCTTCCTAATTAGGATTAGGGTTTCCTAATTAGGGCTTAGGATTCCCGAATTAAAAATTAAGGTTTCCCAGCTTTCGATCAGGGTTCCTAACTACGTGTTAGGGTTTCAAATCTTGAGATTAGGGTTTCCAATCCCTTATTAGGATTTACAAATATTGTACCCTACCCGACCAATCATTGATCAACATTATATACAGTACAAACACGTACTCATTAATATAATTATTTTAATTATATTTTTAATCGAATCCCTATCCGGACTTAGGATTAGGGTTTCTATTCTCCGTTAAGCACAACTCTACTCTTATTTTTCTCAGTCAATACACAAATTGACCACATCTCGAGACTCGTATCACAGATACTCAACACAAAATTGATAATCAATATTAATATTAAATTAAAAAAAATTATTCGTAAAATTCAAATTATTCGAAATCCCGGGTTATCACAGGTTATATATATACTCACATCATATAGTCCATGTATATTAAATACACACAATAAAATAACACAGTTAGGTATTATTGTCCTGGTAGTTTCATAATTATTTTTACTACTCACATAACCATATTATAACCTTATTTACTATTAATGTTTATTTAAACATTTAATTTCCTTCCCCGTTTCTAGAATACACAGATATATAATCATTTTTGTATTAAAATCACTTATGATTTTATTGTACTACTTGATACTTTATATCATTAGAATATATTTTTAGCATATGATTTAATCATGTCACACTTTACAATAATGTACCATTTCATTACTACAGTAAAAACTAATTTTCTTCAATGGTCATTTGGCAAATTATCATGCGCCATTTTATAATATTGGGGGCGCATTATTCTTGGGTCCACAAAATGACAAAATGGTTTAACTTCAAGCCAGTTCCAAATCCTATCACCACATTAGTTTTACATGATATGAATTAACTTCTATAGTGGTGATATTACTAGTTCAAGAGTGTATTTATCGTACAACTAATCTTCCTCTTAATAACTATTTTTCTTTTAATTCACTTAGTGAATTTTCTCATTCCATACTATGCCACACAAGGCCTTTCACAATTCTCATTGTAAATTCCACACTTCTCAATTCTCATATAACTTCAATTTGCACTAACCAATTTACTCATCGTACATCATATTAATATTTATATAAATATTCAGTTTCTTATTCCTAAAATTCTCGGTTCTTACAGGAACTTTGCTACTAATTTTGATTCCAAATCAAACCAGGGCAATATATTACTACCAAACCCAAAACCATGTGTTTAACATATTCTCATGAATTTAATTACTCTAAAATTGATTGTATAATCTATAAACAGATTAATCATACTCAAGAGTGAAAACATATAATCTACACACACTTCATTTACCAAATCTGTAATCAATATTTATCTAAAGATATATCAATTTTCTTCTCTCGTCAACAACGCACATATATACAAGTCCAAACCTAGCATGCGTCGAATCTTTAATAATATTCAACATAGTACACTGAGTGGTTTCCCACAAACAACTAACAAATTAGTTTGCGTCTCGTCTACACTGTTTTCACAGTGAGTTAGATTGGTTACTAATTCATATATACCTCCGCTCTCTGAAGGAATTGTTTAGCCCAGCTCCTATACATCCACCATTAAAGAGTACGGTTGCACTACCTTAGACTTGATACTTACTCGTACATATACTCAAGAAATTGATGATTATCAAAGATATTTAATGTCACCAACTTACTATGATAAAATAATTTTACATAAATTATTTAACATCAATAGATAAATTTCTACCCATCTTCATATTAATTCATCTCTACAATTTATAACAAATATATAATAACGATATATATTTATTAAACACAACATCATTTGTTACATAGCTCATATTACCCTATGTAACACAATACTACATACCTATCATATATATATATATATATATATATATATATATATATATATATTCTTATTCGAACCCATCTCATGCTTTAAGAATTTTATCTATTTAATTCTTATTTTAATATTTTTTGAAAATTCAGGTTCTTACAACTGATGTAATACTACAACCCTAAACAAGTTCCATGGCCAAATCATTTCACAATAGAGAGATTTAATCTCTCAAAAACTTTGTCAGAGGTTGTTCTTCATTTCTGGGTTACCTAGAAATGAAGAACAGTCCATGGTGCCTACTAAGGATCTTTATATCTTGCATTTCTGGTTTGCTTAGTGTGATTTAAGAGTTCAGTCATGCAGTCCATATGTCAAGGTACACATATCATGCAGTAGATCAGCCTAACAACATCACACGTAAGAGATCTAAGCCGGTCAAAGTGATGTCAAAAAACTGCTCTTGAAGATTTCTAGGTTTTCCAGAATCTTCATCCGGCAGATTGGTCAACCCTACTTTGACCACCATTATCTTTGATTCAGTTTATGATTTTGGTGTTCTAATGGCATGGATTGGTAGTCCACATGTCAGTCTACAAATCCATTACACAAACATGGCCATTAACCTTAACAGTAGCAAGATCAGAGGCCTTAAAAGTCTTGTCAGAGGCTTCTTGGGAAATCTGGGTTACCCAGGATTCTTTTTCCATGGTCGGTCAACCATGTTTGACCACTCATATCTTGAGATCTAGACATGGTATGGAGTTAATTCCACTTCCAGTCTACTCTCCTCATGGCAAAGAACAAGTCTATAACATTAAACACATATAACAATTAACACACAAGGATCTATGAGCCCTGACATATGGCTGTCAGGCCATATTTTTTGGGTTTACAGTCAGTCCCTAAAATCCCATTTTCTAACATCTAGATATTATGGATCTATGATGTAACATCATAGATCACTAAATAACATCCTCTAACATAACTTTAAACAACAACTAACATACTTTAACATAAATCACAAAGAATTTTATAAAGCTAGGGTTTATACCTTTAAAGCTTTTATTCTTGAGTTCTGATCCTTATTTCTGTTCCTGGAAAGCTAAAGGATGTTCTAGGGACTGATCCACTTTAGTATTTTTTGGGTTTGGAGAGAGAAGGAGTTGGTTGAGAGTTAAAACACAAATAAGCCAAATATTTGAACTTTCTCTCTCTTTAATCCTTATATTTTGATGCAATGTATCTATATGTTGCTAAATGGCACAAGTTGGCTGAAATTTGTGAGATATAAGGCACATGTGAATATCTTTAGTTGGTAAACCACTTATATATTGTCAAGATCTACAACTCCACATATTAAAGAATGTGAAAAACGGCAATTTGGACATTTTACTTACCATTTTTAATGGCAAAATAGTAACTTGACTAACCCTTAGGGTTTGACTCTTAGGGTTTAACCCTTAGGGTTTACAATTTAATTCTTTTTTTCTTTTTTTAAGATTTCTATTTAGTGTTTAACATAGAAATTAAGCTTTCTAAATTATAATTAGGATTTCCTAATTACATTAGGGTTTCCTAACCACATTAGAGCTTGCAAATTAGGATTAAGGTTTCCTAATTAACAATAAAATTTCTAAATTAATAATTAGGTTTTCTCTAATTGAACATTAAGGTTTCTTACTTAACAATTAGGGTTTTCTAACCAATCGTTAGGGTTTCCTTAATTAAATATATAATCAATAACTTAAAAACCTTTATACTTAGCTTTTAAGTTCCCAAATTAAGGTTTTAATATTCCGAATTAGGGTTTTGAATTCTCAGAACTGAAATTAGGGTTTTTAGAGCCGATATTAGGCTTTCTAACATTTCGTTAGGGTTTCTAACCACTGATTAGGGTTTACTAACTTAACCTTGATGTTCTCCACAAAATTTTTAAATCCACCAAAATCCTTAACAAAAATGTCAAATCCATATACTTATTTTCTGTCTAGGTCTATTATTTAACCTTTATTCAACTTTTAATATTATATTAAATTATCTAAATTCTCGAGTTGTCACATTCACCCCTTCTTCTAATAATTTCATCCCCGAAATTCACCTTACACTATTCATACTCATCACCACATACTACCCAAAACATCACTCACAAAAGTTAATTTTTCAAATTGTGCTGAGGAGTCATATAGACCATGAAATTTCATTTTCGAAAAGTTTATACAGAAATTCATCCCCAAAACCATCATAACTTACAGATACATAGGGTAATTAGCCCGATATGCCCTGTACTGATCAAGTACTGCTGGTTGAAACAATTTTTCTTGTTCTTCTTATCCGCCTTGGGCGCACAAAAATTTCCCAAATTTTGGGATGCTTACCTCAGTCTTTATCGGATTCCGCACCAAAAAAATTCAGTTCAGGAAAATTTTCAAAGAACGCTTAGAGTTTTATAAACGTTGGTCTAGCTGAATCAAATAGCTTAGACTCATACCAATAATTTAATTTAATCAAAATATTTATGTATAGCCAAACCCCGTTGGCAATTTATTAATTTGAAAATAGTTTTATGACGTCATGATATCGTATTGTGTTAACAGCCTGTTTGAGGATTCTGTCATTAATTGACTTTGTCATAACACATCATGTTGGAAGAATGCATATCTTGATTTGATGTTTAAAGTAAACGCTCATGATTATATGTGAACTCCTTCAAGGAATATATGTACAAGGACTTAGTGATAGATCAAAATTGTTAGGCTGATCTAAGATTTCAATGATCATCATTTTGTAAATGAATGTATAGATAAAGAGATCAAAGATGTTAGGATGATCTATACCTTGAAATGTAATAGATAGGCTTCAAACAGAATTGTTGTCTAATGAGTTGATCAAGAGTCTGCAGAAGCCCAAGCAAAATCGTAGAGCATCAAGGATCGTAGTATGACTACCTTGAAGGGACTCTCCAGAGATAGTAGAGTGATCCAGACGTTTGTCGAAGCCAACTCAGAGATCATAATGTGCTCTCAAAAACGTAGAGTCTGTAAGACAAGCAAGTGACAATCGTAGTGTGCCAGTCCTTAAGAGAAATCATAGTGTTCTCGTTTGCTTGAATCAAGCACCAAGATGGCAAGACACCACGATAAGAATCGTAGAGTATCATCTGTCTGTGTCAGAAGTTGTGGGCCTTGATCATTTGTTCAAAGATAAAATCCTAACAAATGTAGAATGGGTTACAAACATTGAAGTAATCACCAGTCCCAATGGCATGAAAATACCCTTAATATGCATCAAAGAGACGTATTAAAGAAGCTAAGGAAAGGACCATGTGACAGAGGAAAACACCTTTTCAGGTGTTAGGTGAGAAAGCAGTCTGCTATGTCAGTGGGCCAGAATGGAATTCAGAAGATATGCAGAAAAGTCTCCATCAAAGTTCAGAAACGTCAAACGCATTAAATGCTTCAACGGATGGATTCAACGGGCATATTTCAAAGATCACATATATGCAAGACATCTGTAGATGATTCAACTATGCAAGCAATTGAACAAAAAGGAAGAATACTCAACGCTCTACTCTACGATCTAAGAAAAAGAGAAAGCTTGTACAGCTACTCAGTTCTTTCGAACAATAGCTTAACGGCAACTGAGTAGCACCAATCAAGAACTCAATAATAGCCAAACAAGTGAAGTAAAAAGTTTCAAGTCAGAAGGACTTGAAGAGTTCTAAAGTGAACTGTGAAGAACCAAGTCTACTAGACTTGAAGAGTTCAGGAGTGAAGTAAGAAGTTCCTAGACTGCTGGTCTAGAAGGAATCTGAGAGATTCAAAAAGTGTAAAAGACATCCTTAGTGGATTTCCTACTCGAGGAGTAGAAGAGTGGACTAGGAGCTTTAAGTGCTCTGAACCACTTAAAATCGATGTGTCTATTGCATTCTTGCTATAACTGTTATAACTGCTATAACTTTTATAACTGCCTCACTCTCATTAACTCACTATATCTAAAAAGGGAGATCAAACAAACCTTAATTCCACTGTGTTTAAACATTATCAAAACTGACAAAGTAAAATGAAATTTTTTTTAATATCTATTCAACCCCCCCCCCCCCCTTCTAGATAACTATTGTGCCTCCGGGAACTAATAATTGGTATCAAAGCAGGTTCTATTATATAGCCTATAAAGCTTGAGTAGATCTAATGGCACACTTACCAAGTGAATCAAAGACTGGAGGACGTAGCAAGCCACCTATGTACAACAAAGATAAATGCGCCAACTGGAAAGTTTGGATGCAAGCATATATGGATTCAATAGATGAAGATCTATTTAAAACTGTTCAGAATGGGCCCTACGTTCCTACAAAGCTTGCACCAACTACAGATGATCCAAACAGAATACAGATCAAGGTCAAAGGAGAACGGACAAACAACAAGAAGAGAGTTGTTCAACACGATAAAAAGGCCGAGAACATTTTGTTTCAATCCTTAGAAGATGATCTATTTGAAAATGTGGTCAACAACAAAACAACAAAGGAGGTTTGGGAAGCACTGCTCATCATGCATGAAGGAACGGAAGAAGTCAGAGAAAACAAATAATCTCTCCTGACAAAACAATATGAAATGTTTGCACTCATTCAATGAGAAAACGTCACTTCCACCTACGAGAGATTCAACATTCTGCTCAACTCTCTATGAGCCTATGGAAAGATCTATCCAAACAAAGATCTAATCATAAAGTTCATGAGAGCCTTACCAAGCAAGTGGGATGCCAAAACCACTACTATTAGAGAGTCAAAGAATCTCCATGAGATGAATGTTCAACAGTTATATGGCAACCTTCTTACATACGAACTGGAGCTGACTCAACGAGCAGAAACTCTATCCGAAGGAAGAAAGAAGGATAAGGGTGTTGCTCTCAAAGCAACGGAAAGCATCTTCAAGGTCAACACTGAAATTGACTCTGACTATGATGAAGATAATGATGAGGACTTTGCAATGCTGGTAAAGAGACTCAGAAGGTTAATGCTTCAAGGCAAAACCAGCAAGCCAAAGAAAATCAACAACTACAACAGCCAGGAGCAAATGAATGATCTATGCTACAATTGCAAGAAACCTAGCCATTTTATTGCTAACTGCAACAAACCTCTCAGAGAAGAACTAAAGAAGAAATCACATTCAAAGAAGGAATATAATGGCATTAAAGGCCTCAGAAGAGAGACAAAGGCCTTGTAGCTGGAGGATCGTGGAGTGACTCAGACAATGACTCAACTCCTAAATCTGGAGATGAAGAAGATCCTCAAATGGAAAATATTTGCCTGATGGCCAAGCATGCAAAGGACAAACAAAACATCAACATACATGAAGTAAGTATAGATGAGGTATTTGACTTCAATTCTCCCGATGTAGACATTGATGATTTAAGAACTACACTACATGGCATAACATCTGACCTGCATCAATATATGAAATGGTTTAGAGTTCTGTTTAAGGATTATTCACTTCTTCAAAAGGAGAAAGAGAAAGTTCAAGAAGAACTGGAAACAGCCCTTCTAAGTACTGACTCGCTCTCCAAGTTTGAAGCTGAGAATAAGCTTTTAAAATAGACCAATGAGCTCAATGCACAAAGAGAGTCAAGTCTAAACTCTAAGATTAAGGAACTAGAAAAGATAATCTCTACATTGAATAAATCCTCTTCATCCATGGACTCCCTGATCTCTAGTTAGAGAAGTGTCACTGACAGAATAGGTTTAGGCTTTGGGGATTCCATCTCAAAGTCATGTGTCAAAAAAGCAAAGGAAACTAGCACTGATAATGCATCAAGTTTTAGTAGAGGCATAGTTGACGATTACACTAGATTCACATGGGTATTCTTTCTGACCTCGAAAGATGAAACAAGCTCTCAACTGATCAAGATGTTCAGACTAGTAATGAACGAGAAAGAGGAAAAAATTAAGGCTATAAGGAGTGATCATGGCAGAGAATTTGACTTCTCTGAAATGGACCAGTTCTGTAGAGACAATGGCATCAGCCACAACTTCTCAGCTCCACGAACTCCTCAACAAAATAGAGTAGCTAAAAGAAAGAACAGGACACTAATAGAGGCAGGAAGAACCTTACTAGCGGCAGACCCATCCTTTGAATACTTCACAGGCGGAAAATTTAACAACTCTTGCATGCTACACTCAAACCAGATCTCATACACTCTACGATTAAGAGACCCCTTGCGAACTGTGGAAAAGAAGAAAGCCAAGTGTCAGCTACTTTCATGTATTCGACTATGCATGCTACATTATTAACAATGGAAAGCAGTATTTGACAAAGTTTCAACCCAAGTCAGACGAAGGAATCTTTCTTGGATATGCCACAGACAGTAAGGCCTACAAAGTGTTCAACAAGAAGACACTAAGTGTTGAAGTCTTAATTCACATCATCTTTAATGAGACAGACTTAGACAAAACAGTGCTACAAGACACTACGACCGACAGTTCAGACACTACGAACGAGGTCGTCGAGATCAACTGTAAGATCCCGAATTTTATGAAATAAAAGTATTCAATTTTCTTATAATTATTATGCTATTTAGTAAATGGTTAAATTGATAAAGGTTAAAGTTAAGAGTGATATTTGAAAATTTTGCAAAGTAAGCAAGTTGATATAAAATATTCATTGTGTCGGGGAATATTCGTTTTAACAGGGAATATTCATATGAAGGTACAATTATTGGTGGACCCCACAATGGAAGTATTGTCGTATTTAAAAAATGACAGAATTATCTTTTTATAAAAATAACGGCGAAAGTGTTACCGTTAAAACTGTTGAACTACCAGGTGGTAAAAGTACAGTAATACGTGTGGTTGCATAGTAGCACACGGTATTGATTATTGATGCTTACGTAAGAAGTCACTCAGTTATACTCAATTATTGCTACAGTAATTGTTTCATCATATCTCTCATATTATTGATTCGATTATTGTCATAGTATCATCTGCATTAAATGATATATTATTAAATCAATAGTTGAGACGACAAAGTTATTCATATTATTAAATTGCAATATTTACAATGTCTAGAAGTTCTGCCAATGAGAGGTTTGGTCACCTAATTGCAGCATCATATCTCTTATATTAATTATTCAATTATTGTCACAGTATCATCTACATAGTATTTATTATTATTAAAACAATAATTGAGACGACATAGTTATTTATATTATTATTTGCAATATTGACGATGTCTAGAAAGTTCTATCGAGGATTTGGTCACCTAATTGCGTGCCAATAGGGAGAAATCCTTATCGGAAAGCCCCCTCTTTCCTGGGAATAATCTGGTTGTTAAATATTGTGAGTTGTAATGATGAATAAGTTCATGTTGATTAAAGATGAAATTGATATTTCCATTGTGTTAGGATTATTAGTGTTAGTGGAAATTGACATCTATTCCGATAATAATTGATGTTTGAAGGTTATATTGACCAATCGGGTAATTAATCAGATAAATGAGTAATTAATTGCTATTAATTCACATGCTTATAATTATTTGTTCACATGTGTGTACTATTGATTCACATGCATGTACTATTAGGGGAGGTGGTGCAAGATTGATAATACTTGCATGACTAAATTAAAAATGGAGGTATAGATGAAGGTACTATACTATAATTATTTTTTTCACATGTATAGAACTATTGAGTCACATGATTATAATATTGATTCACGTGATATACTATTAGGGGAGGTGGTGCAAGTTTGATAATACTTGCAGGACTAAATTAAAAATGAATGAAAAGATGAAGGTATTATACTGTAATATTTTGAGCCCCAAAACGTGCAATTATTGAAACTATATCTTCCTATAAATGGAAGCTCATTCTTCTTTCATTCTCACCAATTCACTAAGACTCACAAGAGCAATTATAGAGAGAGAAGCTATAGAGAGAAAGAAGAAGAGAAGACTGCTACTTCACTATTCTAGTATCCAGTCTTCTTCTGCGGTAAGAGGTATTATTTATTTCATATTATGAAGAGATATTATTTTTCGAAATCGTATGAATATTATTTTCTTTCAATATTCGTAAGGAATATCATCTTTAGTCAATATTCGTAGGAATATTATTTGCGTTCAATAGTAGTAAGGGGTATTATTTATTTCATATTCTGAAGAGATATTATTTTTTATATTCGTATGAATATTATTTTCGTTCAATATTGGTAAGGAATATCATTTCCGTTCAATATTTATTTTCTTCGTTTAATATTCGTAAGGAATATTATTTTCATTCAATATCCGTAAAGGATGTTATTTATTTCTTATTAAGTAAGGGGTATTATTTATTTCATATTACAAGAGATGTTATTTTTCAGATTCGTATGAATATTATATTAGCTCAATATTAAATAAGGAATATCATCTTCGCTCAATATTCGCAGGAATATTATTTTCGCTCAACGATCGTAAGGGGTATTATTTATTTCATATTCGAAGAGATATTATTTTTAAGATTAAGTATGAATATTATTTTCGCTTCAATATTCGTAAGGAATATCATTTCGTTCAATATTCATTGTCTTAGTTTAATATTCGTAAGGAATATTATTTTCGTTCAATATCCATAAGGGATGTTATTTATTTCTTATTCGCAAGGGGTATTATTTATTTCATATTCTGAAGAGATGTTATTTTTCGTATTCGTATGAATATTATATTCGTTCAATATTCATAAGGAATATCATCTTCGTTCAATATTCGTAGGAATATTATTTTCGTTCAATAGTCGTAAGGGGTATTATTTATTTCATATTCTGAAGAGATGTTATTTTTTGTATTCGTATGAATATTATATTCGTTCAATATTCGTAAGGAATATCATCTTAGTTCAATATTCGTAGGAATATTATTTTTATTCAACAGTCGTAAGGGGTATTATTTCTTCGTAAATGATATTATTTCTTTCAATATCATTATGCCGGAATATTGGTACGAATTTTATTGTGGAATTTCTACCTTTTTGTGTCGGGGTTACTATTCACTCTAGTATTATTCACTCGAGTATTCGGGGCACTTTTCGTGCCGGAGTACTATTCACGAGTTACTATTCACGGGTTACTATTCATCTAGTTACTATTCACTCTAATATTATTCACTTGGGTATTTAGGGTACTTTTCGTGCCAGAGTACTATTCACGAGTTACTATTTATGGGTTACTATTCACCCAATTACTATTCACTTTTGTATTATTCACTCGGGTATTTGGGACACTTTTTATGCCAGGGTACTATTCACGAGGTACTATTTCCGAAGTACTATTCACAGGATACTATTCACGAGGTACTATTCCCGAAGTACTATTCACCCAAAAAATATATTTCTTTTCTATCCAAATTATTTTTGGTACATGAATATTATTCTTGAATTTTACTCCACAAAACAGTATCATGTTGACAATTTAGATATTTTTAAACTCTGAATAAATTTAAAGTCTTTAATATTTATCCTTGATTTCGTTTGATTAATGCTTATATCATTGTCATCATCCTCATGCTTATATTGTGATGAAAGTCATCTTTGGCTTACGTGCAAAGATGGACTGTTGATTTTTGGTTTTACAGTTGTATATCTTTAGCTTACGTGCAAAGATGGACATGTGTATGACATGATCATGACCACTGGTGATAATAACGAATATCCTTGGCCTGTAGTGCATGGATAATTTGATGATGTGATTGGCAGGATCATGACCATTAGTTAACAGTTGAATGTCTTTGGCCGTAGTGCACTGACAGATAATTGATTTGTATGATTATGACCATTGATTTTATAGTTGAATATCTTTGGCCCGTAGTGCAAAGGTAGACAACTGATTGGTATTATCATTGTTATTACATTTGAATATCTTTAGCCTTTGGGATAAGGATATTGAGTAAACGTTCTATTAAGCCTTTGTGGCAAGGAGAAACTATTGATTTACATGATTATAAATATGAATTGTGGATTTAACTATAATCTTTGGTGGTTCAAGTGAAGACAGGTGATGAGAGTTCTTTTTGTCATGGGTATAACAAATAACTCTTGATGAGTATTATAGGGATGAAATATTAACGATGGACTTTTAATTTAGAGGAGATAGTAGACATTATGTTCTACTTGACTCTTCTAATGGATTGCTTATTCCGCTGCAGTTGTTGATCTAAAACTTGTTGTCTATTGTATTCTATCAGTTGTTATACTATTGAAGGCTAAGGATAATTTATTCTGTATTATCTTAGTCATAATATTTCTTACTGGGCTAGTTAAAATCACCCTTTTGCTTTCTTTTACTCTTCAGGAAATGAGAATATAGCTGGGACTAGTTGGGGAATGGGGTGACGGTCCGAGATGGTTGTTTTAGCAGTCCTCACTACTTAGTGTGATAATAAGCGTAATGAGGACTGAATTTGAGTTTGTATACTGTCTATGACACAATATTCATGTAAAAACTCAGCTATGTTTTGTCGTATATATTACCCGACAGTTGCATAAAAGAAGTTTTTATTTGATTTATGTAGTGTGTATCTGGAGACTCAGAATGGGTGATGTATACCTATTTTGGGGCGTCACATCAACACTACAGTCGTAGTTCCAGATAGTGAAATCGTTGAGCAAGGAAATGAGATCGTAGAGAGGCCTGTGCAAGACAACGAACCTCCACACCAAGAAGCAGATATAGATCTTGAAGACCTCAGATAAGATGGCATCAGGACAGATGTCCCAACAGGTAGCAGATGGGCAAGGGATCACACTCAAGACTTAATCATTGGAGATCCGAGTGCAAGAGTCAAAACAAGAGCTGCCACCCAAAATGAGTTAACTCGAAATGAGTTATATTAATGAAGTAAATCCATGTAAGAATTAGAAGAGAAAGAAGTTGGTAAGAACAATGTAAATTATAACGGCAAGCCAAAACCAATAATAACAAATCTAATGAACAATTAGATTGAGAAGAAGGGTAAGATTCATTAGGAACCATGTATGTTTATTCATGACCTAATGTGGTATGTTATGTGGTTATGTGATTGTAGAGACTGTAAAGACTCAAAGGAAAAGTAATTTTACTATTACAGACGCTGAAGGCAAGTTTTCTTAATGCTTGTCTAACCTTCGTGTTAGCCAGGTTTTCAATGATTCATGTTATGAGATGCATGAATGGTTTTAAAGAAAGGGTCGATGCCAGTTTTAACTCGGCTAGACTAATCTTGAAAGATTGTTTGATTTATTTACAAGTCTTTCAATATAGAATTGATAACGCTATCCTACACCAATTGTTTGGTACGGATTCAAGGTAAGCCTGAGTATGAATAAATAAATGTATTTTTCATCAATTATTTGATGGGCACGTGAGGTTGCCAAAACTTAAACGTAAATACGTTTAAAGGATGTAGTGTTGATCAATATAGAGTACTATAGGTTGATCACCTAGAAGTGCTCGTAAGAAATATCGGACTTACGGTCTTAGTACTGGGTTTTCCTTTTCATGAATAAAAGCTAAAGAAAATGTTCATGGTCTATGAACCTACTCAGAATTTCCAATGTACTATATGTTCTTTGGAATTGTTTAATGAGATAAGAAGTGTTATTCAATGTTTCATAGTACTTCATAACTATTGTTCAATTAATGAAGAATAATCATATGATTCTCGAAGTGGTATCTTTATAATATATTGTTAGACTTGTTGAGCTAGTTATACTCACTTCTTGCTTGAATCATATGATTGCAGCTAAGGTCAAGCGAACTGAGGGTTCCAATAGAGATAAAGGCAAGGCAAAGATGAACGACTAGTTTATTCTGTAATAAACTAGTATGTTTGTATGAATTATATTACAATGAACAAAGAATATAACGGTTTCAGAACCTGGGAACGGGATTTATTATTATTATTGTAATAAGAATGTCGTTGATACACATATTTTTATGTTGTTTCAATAGAATGAATGTACAGTTATGAGTACCGTGTAGCACCATCTGTCGGGTTGGAAAATACCAGGATTTGGGGGCATCACAGGTTTGTATCAAAGCATTAGGTTATAAAACTTAAGGGGGGGGGGAGAACCTTAGGCTAATAACCTCGTTAAGGAAGGAAAAGTCTGAAAGAAGTAACCGCGAGTCGAATAAGTTAATAAGGTATTGAGAAAACTCGATACCGAAAGATTTAAAAGATGGAAATTAATCCTAAATAAATTAAATGTGATTTGTGTTTATACTATTGTGTATTATGTACTAATCAACATGTTATGTGTTATTGTAGATGTCGATCGATAGCCTGATGTATAGAGATATACATATGGTGAGCGAAGAGCTTGTGAACAGAGTAGAGCCTGTACCTATGCCAGTGGCGGAGGTACCATTAGAGTTGGAGCCAGAAGAGTACTTTTCTGAGGAGAACTACTCCGAGGGAGAAATGGATATAGCATCATATCTTAATATGATGATGGATGTGGAGGAGGAAATGGAGGTAACATCTGTTAATACGGTGGTACCTGCACAAGAGTCAACATCTCCAGATGCAATGAGAGCATTGTATTTAGCAGTGCTTGATATGAATGTGCAACTGAGTACAGTTGTGCAGAATCAAAATGAAGAGATTAGTTATCTCTATGAAGCAAAGGAGTCTGCAAAAGCAGATTTTGAGTCAGAGCACGATGAAAAGGTACTTATGACAATAAGGTTAGGGACTATAAGAAAGAGGCCGATGAGCTTCGTAAGAAACTGGTTGAAAGAGACCAAAAGATAGCATGGATGTCTTACATCCATGAGAGTGCTTATAAGGATTTCAATCTGAAAATTTCTTGTTATTCCACTGAGTCGGGACAAACTCGACATACTATTAGTCGAGATATTGTGTCGATACTTGCAAATGAGAAACACGAGGACGCTGTTATGCATTATTAGAAGTCTAGATTTGTAAATATGTGTGTAGTGACGTAAAACCCTCTTTGGTATATAAAGGTTAGTCTTTTTGTAAATCCCAACTTTTGTGAACTTCAATTGCTGGATAAAAATGTAATAGCTTTTGGCTATGGATACAAATTGTAAATAGTTTCAGACTATGAAGAAACATATGAATATAATGAAGTTTTCATTTAATATGCTTTATTATGGTATGAGTTGTTGTTTGACGAATAATAACTAAGTAAGTAAAATAGATAATAATGAAATTTTATTTATTTAATCAGAAAATGCCGCCACGGAGAGGACAACGTAATTAGGAGGCTAAGTCGCATAATGATAATCAAGGGGGTTAAAACAACCCTATGCAAGAGTTCGTTAATTTATTAACGGCTGCATTTAACCAAACCGGGGGTAGAGCACCCGCGGGACCTAGGGTAGCCAGAACAACTACCTTTAAAGAGTTTAAAAGCGTAGGTCCGTCGGAGTTCAAAGGAATGACGGACCCAATAGAGGCCCACACATGGGTAAAGGAAATAGAGAAGGTGTTTATTATTACAAACGTAGCTGAGGCACAAAAGATTTCTTTTGTGACTTACATGTTGAAAGGGGAAGCCAACTTTTGGTGGGAGACTCACCAGGGTGGGGCTAGAATAGATGCAGTATCATGGGAATAGTTCAAGAAGGTATTCTTCGAGAACTATTTTCCTACAAGCATGCAAGGGAGGATGGGGATTAAGTTCTTAGAACTTAAGCAAGGGGACATGACAGTTCCCCAGTACGCGGCCAAATTCAATGAATTAGCAAGATTTGCTCCACATCAAGTGGACACTGAAAATAGGAAGGCTCGTAGGCTTGAGCAGGGCTTAAAACCCTGGCTCTATAGTAGAATTTCTGTGTTCCAGAGTGCTTCCTATGAGACTATTCTGGAAAAAATGATTATATCAGAGGGTGGTAGTTAGGCGTTGACCCAATACCACAAAGAGAGAAAGAATAAGAGTAAGGGAGAGGGAGGAACCAAGGCAAAGAGTGTCAGTGGTAGTGGCAGTATGCCAAAAAGAAAGAATTTTAACTTTTGGAATACTGGAGTGGGACAAGGGGATCCTAAGCGTAGGATCAAAGTATGTAAAACATATGGAAAGACTCATCTAGGAGTCTATCTGAAAGGGAAATCAGTTTGTTATAACTGTCGACAAGAGGGTCATATATCACCCAATTGTCCTAATCCTAAGAAGAACCATGGTTATTTTATATGTGGGTCGTTGGACAATATGGCAAGAAATTTCCCAAAGAAGGGGTCAGAGGAAAGTAAAGGTGCTAGTAGTGGTAAGTTAGCCATTATTGGACCACCATAGTCGGGTAGACCTTGGGCCCATACTTGTAATATGACAATCCAAGATACAGTTGCATCAGCGGATGTAGTAACAAGTATCATTCCAGTCAATATAATGAATGCTTATGTGTTGTTTGATTGGAGTGTTATTCTTTTATAGCATATGAATGTGCTAAGTGATTAAGTTCATTCCCGTAAGGATTATAAATACCTTTAAACATTAAGGTAGAGAATGAGAAAATATTTGTCGTTGATTATATTCGTGGAAATGGTTTCATGGATAATAAAGGTAAGCAAGTATCGGTAGATCAGTACCGATAAAGTTGGGAGAATTTGAAGTAATTCTCGGTATGAATGAGTTAATTAACCATAGAACTTTAATAAATTGTTATAAGAAAAGTGTAAATCTTTGGATTTCTCAGAAAACCCAATGTAGTAAATTTATGGTAATAAATCACCGGAACATTATTGTTGCCTAACCATGGCGCAAGTTAGGAAGATGTTAAGGAAGAGAATGAGTCGTTACGTTTGCGTATCGACTATCGTAAGAGGAGTAAGTTAGCAATTAAGAATAAATACCCATTGCCCAGGATCGATGATCTATTTGATCAGTTGAAAGGGGCAAAGTAATTTTTAAGGGATAAATTTGTGTATGGGGTATAGTCGGGTGAAAGTAAGGTAGAAAGAGGATGTACCTAAGACGACGTTTAGAACTCGTTATGGTTATTATGAGTTTCTGGTTATGTCATTCGGGTTGACTAATGTAATAAAGTTAGACTGTCCATAAGGGGCACATAGCAAGTCGGTGGTAAGCTGATAGGTTCTCTTGTGAGGTGCTATGGTTGAAGCACCATTAGCGTTACCGAGTGTTCAAATAATATTTGGACAAGTTTTTTGAAATGATCATTGATGATATTTTAGTCTATTCTAAGATGCCAGAAGATCATGATGAACATGTGAAGATAGTGTTGGAATCACTACGGAGGGAGAAGTTGGATGCGGAATTCACTAAGTGTGAATTTTGGCTTAAAAGATGTACAGATTTTAGGATTTATTATTAATAAGTATATTGGAAATGAGAAGTGAGAAAAGGAGTTTCAGGAACTAAAAAGGAAGGTTAAATGAGGCGTCTGTATTATCTTTACAAGATGATACGGAGAAATTTTTAATTTATAGCGATGCTTCATATAGAGGACGAGGTTACGTGCTCATGTAGCATGGCAAGGTCATTGCGTATGCATTACGCTAGTTAAAGGATTATGAGAAGGTTTATCCTACTTATGATCTAGAATTGGCAGCTGTAGTTTTTGAATAAAAAAATCTGAAGATAGTATTTATACGGGAAGAAGTGTGAGATATACACGGACTATAAGAGTCTGCAATATACCGTCACACAGAAGGAGTTGAATATGAGGTAAAGAAAGTGATTAGAATGGGTGAAGGATTACGACAATGATATCTTATATCATTCAGGGAAGGTAAAACGTAGAAGCCGACGTGTTGAGTAAGAAAGGTAAGGAAAAGCTATCTATATTAACGACTCATAAAAAGTTAATAACAGAGATAGTGAGAACGGAGTTAGAAGTTAAATTATGGAATGAAGCGGTAGAAATATTATTCACAATGTAGACTCAATCCACGAAAATGGAATGAGTCAAGGAAGTACAACTAGGTAACGAGGAGTACAAGCGAATGAAAAAGAGGATGGAGAAGAAAGAGAAGATCAAGTATCATCTCATTTTGAAGGAGGAATTTGAGTTCCAAATAATTCTAAAAGATAAAAGAAAAATAGTGAGTAAAGTCGTAGTTCGAGGTGATCGATACATCCAGGTAGTACTGGGATGTATTAAGACCTTCGACGAAACTTTGGTTGGCCAAATTTGAAATAGAGATAGCATAATATGTTAGTTAGTGCTTAACTTCCAATTCAGATTATTGATAAGAAGGGACAAGTTATGAGAAATAAGATCTTACCTTCGATGAAGGTGAAATGGAGGAACCACAATGTCGAAGGAGCAACGCGGGAACTCGAGATTAAAATGAAATTTTTTTTCCTCATTTATTTATATGTTGTAGCGAGATTTTAGGGACAGAATCCTTATAAGGGGGGAGAATATAAAGCCCGAGAAAATCGGATTTTAATGAGAATTAAATTTTTATTTAATTATGTGGATTAAATAAATTTAATTAATTATTTAGGTGAGTAAGTTATGTGAAGGTCGTTCTATGACCTAGAATGTGCGAATGTGGTTAGGATTTTGGCTACGTGATAGAATTAAAGTGTTTAATTTTCCAAGACAAAAATAAAAGTTTTCTGAGAAATTTTTATAAAAACACTATTCACTTATTTCTGCTCGGGAATTATTTTTGAATTTCCGAGAAACGCGTAATGATAGAATTCTAAGACGAGATGGAATATCAAATAATATTTCAGTTATGGAAAACGCAGTTTTTCGCTTGCGGACTTAACACCTAACGGTTAAAGAAAGTGATTTCTGAGAAGGAATCGAAATGCGTATAATGAATTAAAGCGATGATCGTATAATACGTAGGTATTATACGAGGTAATGAGTACGAGTATAATATGAGGTATTATATGAGTATGTATGAATGATGGTATGTCGTATATGAATAAGTATACAAGTTAGAATACGAGAACAATACGTAGATTATACATTATAAGGCTTGAAGCCAAATGTAATGGATTTGTTAGGAATTGTACAAGTCCAAAGTATAGGAATGGTTAAGCCCAATGGTAGAAATGGTTAAGTCCAATGTGAATTAATGAATAAGCCCAATGTTTGTTTAATGCAAGCCCAAGTATAAGTTAAGCTAAAAGCCCAAAGTAAGAACCATGGGTTAGTGGATGATTAAAACCCATGGGGCAACCCATGGTTGATCCAAAGTGATAAGCAAGTAAACTTAATAGCTAAGTAAAGGATAAGTTAAGTGGTGAGCAAGCAAATAATGTGATAAGCAAGTAAAGTGCTTATATGTGATAAGCAAGTAAAGTGCTTATATGTGATGAGCAAGTAAAGTGCTTATATGTGATGAGCAAGCAAAGGATAAGTTGAGTAATGACCAAGTATATGTGGTGATCAAGTAAACTTGATGGTTAAGCTAGGAATAGTAAGGAGGTGATTAAGGAGGTGGAATGGCTTATTGACCATTAAACCCTCAATTAGGATTTCCTATAAATAAGAGATGCCTTAGTTCATTTCTTAGTTGTTAGATTTTCCACCAATAACTTATAGCTTATTGGTTGGAGAGAAAAAGCTACAAAAGCTAGAACAAGTTAGCCTTTGTTAATTTAAGAAGCAAGAAGAAGATTAAAGCTTAATCGAGTGATTATCAAGGGTAAGAACCTAAAACATAAATCTCTTTCTCTTCAATTGTTAGAGAAGTGAGTAATGGTAGAACATGTATACGCTAAGAAGAAGTAGGAATGAATAATCTAAGGACTTAAGTCTTAATAAGCCATGAATAAGTACTTTGTTCATAGATAAGTTATGAACCAAGGAAGAACTTGTAATATGTCTACATAAATGAAATTTGTATGATTAGAAGATGAGAGGATGATGGTTAGAAGACTTAAAGTATGATAACTTATGTGAAGTAAAATCATAAGTAGTTTATACTTTTAATAAGTTATAAACTCATGAAGAATAAGTAATAACTTATTATGTAAATAAGTTAATGAAATATGCATGTTAAGATGTTAGTATGATGGAATGAATCCATTTGAACGATGAACAAACCATAAGTAATGAAGTTATGTCAGAATTCACACGATTAGACGATAATCGTCGAATTCGTGAAATTCTCAGAATGGAAGTCAAATTTTGACATTGAGTTCAAAAATGATGGTTTTTGATGGAGTATAGTCTCATTTGGCATTATAGAGTTGCGGATTCAAAAATGATCGAATTCCGACTTAGAACGAAGAAACGAGCGTTGAACGTTCATGAACGTTTATTATTTTTGTTAAAATGAACTAATAAGTGAATTTTTAGTTAACAGATTAGAAAATGGAATATTCTTGCATAAACACGTAGAGTATGTAATTTGTGAGCTAAGGGCTTTTGAACGAGCCAATTCAAACTTATAACGAAGAAGTTATAAGCCCGGGAAGTTCATTGAAAAATTTATCTGTTAAATTTTTCTAGGAGGTCAAGAGTCGCATGCCCTTGACCCGATTCTAGACATAGCTATATATAGTTCTTGCGCCACTTGAAGAAGGTCGAAGGAAGGGAGCCATCGCCAGAGTGTTGGAGTCGCTGGAAAGTGGTGCACTCAAAAGGTATAACACTTCATTGCTGACTCAATGGACTTTTTTACCAATTTGTTTGTAGATCGACAAGTATGGGACAGTGGAACATGATAAAACCTTTCTTAAATCACTTTTAAAGGATGCCTTTAGGAATTTAATGTTGTTTAATGAGTAGTTAAGCACTAGTAGAATGTGAATGTGATATTCAATAATGATGATGACTATAATGTTGAGAGTTACAACTAAAAGTTGTTGAGTAATATGTGAACATGAACGATATGCAATAAGTGTACTTAACCAATGACGATCGAGTCTCGGATAGTAACATAGGAACAGTAGTAAGTTGTGAGGAAGGATGATTAACTCGAAACGAGTTGTATTAATGAAGTAAATCCACATAAGATATAGAAGAGAAAGAAGTTGGTAAGAACTATGTAAATTATAACGGCAAGCCGGAACCAATAATAACAAATCTAATGAACAATTAAATTGAGAAGAAGGGTAAGATTCATTAGGAACCATGTATGCTTATTCATGACCTAAGGTGGTATGTTATGTTGTTATGTGATTGTAGAGACTGTAAAGACTCAAAGGAAAAGTAATTTTATTGTAGCAGACGCTGAAGGCAAGTTTTCTTAATGCTTGTCTAACCTTCATGTTAGCCAGGTTTTCAATGATTCATGTTATGAGATGCATGAATGGTTTTAAAGAAAGGGTCGATGCCAGTTTTAACTCGGCTAGACTAATCTTGAAAGATTGATTGATTTATTTACAAGTCTTTCAATATAGAATTGATAACGCTATCCTACACCAATTTTTTGGTACGAATTCAAGGTAAGCTTGAGTATGAATAAACAAATGTATTTTTCATCGATTATTCGATGGGCACGTGAGGTTGCCAAAACTTAAACGTAAATACGTTTAAAGGATGTAGTGTTGATCAACATAGAGTACTATAGGCTGATCACCTAGAAGTGCTCGTAAGAAATGTCAGACTTACGGTTTTAGTACCGGGTTGTCCTTTTCATGAATAAAAGCTAAAGAAAATGTTCATGGTCTATGGACCTACTCAGAATTTCCAATCTACTATAAGTTCTTTGGAATTGTTTTATGAGATAAGAAGTGTTATTCAATGTTTCATAGTACTTCATAACTATTGTTCAGTTAATGAAGAATAATCATATGATTCTCGAAGTGGTATCTTTATAATATATTGTTAGACTTGCTGAGCTAGTTATGCTCACTTCTTGCTTGAATCATATGATTGCAGCTAAGGTCGAGCGAATCGAGGGTTCCAGTGGAGATAAAGGCAAGGCAAAGATGAACGACTAGTTTATTCTATAATAAACTAGTATGTTTGTATGAATTATATTACAATGAACAAAGAATGTAACGGTTTGAAACTCAGAATGAGGATGTATTATTATTAATGTAATAAGAATGTCGTTGATACACATATTTTAATGTTGTTTTAATAGAATGAATGTACAGTTATGAGTACCGTGTAGCACCATCTGTCGAGTTAGAAGATACCCAGATTTGGGGGCGTCACAACTAGAAGATTTGGAAATACCTATGCCTCCACTAATGATCTGTAATAACCCGATATTTTCTATATAATTAAATCAGGAATTTTACGTATAAATTTTTTTTATTATTTTTTTATTATTTCAAAGGAAAGGATATGTGCAAGATAATGTGTATGTATTTATGTGATGAATATAAAATATATTTATTATGAGTTATTATAAATAATTTTATTTTAGAATTATTGAGCATTATAAATTATATTCTTATAATAATTAATTTTATAGTAAAAATATTTTTAATATTTATTTTCCGAGAAAAATATGATAATTATATTATTTAAATAATATATGAAATGATTACAACATTATTATAATAACTATTTTGTTATATGAATTTATTTCGGATAAATTAAGTTAATTAATTAACTTAATTAATAATGTTATATATAATGATATAAAAAGATATGGAATTTAAATCCTAATTTTGGATTTTGATCAAGGAATGAGAATAATAATATTATATTATTATTTATCAGTGTTATAGATATGTGTATTATGTGTGTAAGGTTAATGTATGGAACAGTTTTAATGTTACTAATAAACCCTAATTCTGGTTCTGGAATAAGGAATGATGATAATAATATAATATTAATTATATTTTAATTTTTCAGTGCTATAAATATGTACTGTATATGCATGGATTGTTAATGTTGGTCAAATTATGTGTATAATGTCAAAACCCTAGTTTTAAGTTATTAAACCCTAATTCAAAAGTCGGATGCCAGTTTAAGACTGTTATGTAATCATGTTAATGTGTGTAATGACCGGTATTAAAGATATTAACCCTAATTAGCGAGAATCTAAATTATTCAAAACCCTAATTTTTTTTAAGTATAAACCCTTATTATTTTTCTAAATTATTTAACCCTAATTATGAATTTATAAACCCTAATTTCTATATTTGGAACCCTAATTGTCAAATGGGGAAATCCTAATTGCAAAATTTGAAATGTTTAATGTTAATTAGTGGACCTAAACCTAATTAGCATGTTCAATGTATTTAGAAACCTAAACTATATTAGGAAACTCTAATTACAATTTTTAGAAACTAAAATTTTTAATTTTATTTTACAAACCCTAAACTAGAAATGCTACAATTTTATGTTAAACCTTAGGGTTAAACCCTAAGGGTTTCCCAAATAACCAAAGTGCCATTAAAATTTCAAGACAATTGACCATTTTGCCCTTATTGCATAATTGAGGATTGCTTGCAAATCTTACTAAGACCTTTAGTTGTTCACCAACTTTTGACCTTGTATGACCTAAACATCCAGCAAATCAGCCTATTAGCTCAGCAACATGCATTGTATCTATGTATTATATAGATTAAATGAAGAAAAAGTCCACAAAGTTGCTCATTTGCTATCCTACCTCAACCAACTCTTTTTCTCTCTAAGCATCCGAAATATACAAGTAGACCAGTCCCATATTCAAGCCTCACTATCACCATAACAGATCTAAAAGCCCAGAATCAAGATTGATCATGAAAGGTATAAACTTAAGCTTAAAATTTTTGATCTTGCACTACTAAAAAAATGGTCATTTGTGATGGCCAAAATCCATCACAAAAAGTAGGAAAACCATCACGAAAGGTTTACTAAGCATCACAACGGTCGTCTTATATACGCCCATCATGAAAGGTTTTACGTGATGATTTTGGCAATCACGCAAACGTTGAGTGTTTTTGTGATGATTGATACAATCACATTAACACGTAATCTATTGTGATTGTCAAAGTCATCACAAAAAAAGACTTTAGGGATCAAATGTAAGAACATGAATATCTATTTACATATAATTTATTTCACTGTATTAATTGTATCTATATTAATTGCATCAAATGATACTTGTAGGATTCGAACCCTCCCCCCATTTGCAAACTAAATAACGAGTATTACCACTACACCAAAGCACAGATCATGATTATAATTTTAAAATAAAATATAAAAGGAAACATACGTGAGTTGACTTACTAAACAAAATTACTTTCACATAAGATTTGGTGATTGCAATGGCAGTCACAAATACTCTATAATGATGGTAATATTAGTCATCACTGAGAGCCATCATATATTTTATTATTTTGTGATGGCTTAAAAATGCCATCACAAAATACCTTCTTTTTATAATTGCAAATAAAAGTCGTCACAAAAATCTTTTTTTTTAATAATTGTCACGGCCATCACAAAATATTATTTTGATTATTTATTAAATTAAAATATTAGTGATAGCTTAATTGCAATCACGAAAAGGGTATATCTATAAGTGATGACTTAGTGCGTCACAAAAAGAAAATTTATTTTGCGTGAAAAAATTTGTGATTGACATGATCATCACAATTATAATACATTGATGGCAAGATTAGTCATCACTAAGAGCCATCATATATACTATTATTTTGTGATTGCTTAAAAAGTCCATCACAAATTACTATCTTTTGTGATTGTTTTTAAAAACTGTCACAAAGTTCCGTCACGTATTCTTGTTTTTCTAGTAGTGTTGTATGCTAAGTTGGATTTGGTGTTTAAGTGTTTAAATATGTTGTATAAGGTGTTAATCAATAATCTGGGTTGATAGATGTTAGATCCATAACATCTATAAGCTCAAATTTGAAGATTTCTAGTATTTGGAAAAATTTAAAAATGAAGTCTGACAACGAATATCAGGCCTTATATCCTTGTGATATTTAATTAATTTTGTGTTTTAAAAGTTTGTAATTGTAGTCTGTTATGAGGTCTTTCATTTGGTACAAGAATCAAAGTCAGATCATGAACCGATTGGAAGTTATTGATGGTCAAAAGTTGTGCCATTGATTGATTATTTTAAGGCAAGCAGCCAAAATTGCCCGAACGTCCCGATGTTGTTTTTTTTTGAGCTTTGATCTTCCTTCTATTAAGTGTTTTAATCATGTTCTTGTTATATTCTTGTAGACGGACATGAGTACTACATATACATGCTTTTACATTACCCAGATACTTATCAGAATCGATTTGAGTGTTGGTCAAACATGAGTTGACGAAACTGCTCAAGAACATTTCTGGAAAACCCAGAAATGTTCAAGAACAGTCACTACAAAAAAATGGGGCTTCAGCAACAACTGATTTTCGTTGCTAAAGGTGCCAAATTTTGTTGCAAAAGGGTTTTGGCAACGACTTTATTGTCGTTGCGTCTTTCGTTGCGCAATGAGCGTTGCTAATTGTTCCGCAACGAACGTATTTTTTCAGTTGCCAAAAGTAATATATTTTGCAACAAAATTTGGCTTTCGTACAGAGACATCGATCCTTTAGCAACAAAATGTATTGTTGCAGAATAATTAAAATTTTGTTGCTAAAAAATCCATTTCGTTGCAAAATCCTTCTAATTGGCAACGAAATGAACTTCTTTTTTTTTTTGCAACGACCATACATTTTCGTTGCAATTGACACCATTTTGCAACGACATTTTTCGTTGCAATAAATTATGAAAATTGTTGCCTAAGCTTGTTTTCGTTGCAGAATGTAAACTTTTTAACAACGATTTTCGTTGCTGATTATATTATTTGACAACGACATTATACTGAATCAACAACGAAAAATGTTTGTTGTTGGTTATTTTTCAATAGCAATGAAAGTCGTCGATTAGCAACGACATTATATGTGCAACAAAAGTTGATATGATTTGAAACGATAAAAAATATTGCCTTTTATTTTAGTATTAGCAACAATATTCTCTCCGTTGTTATTAGATTAATTTTTCGTTGCCAAATATTATATTTTTAATACCATTAGCAACAAAAATTTGTTACTAAATATATAAAAAATTGTTGCTATATTAAAACTTGTTCAATGCTTTGTTAACGAATTATATTATTGCCAAATTAAAATTTGACATTCTTTTTGTATACCTAGCTGACTCAATGTCCCCATAGTAAATAATGGCAAAAAATACAAAAAACTAAAATATTATTAACTTAATAAAATTATCCACTACATAATCATTCATTATCTTTACAATTAACCATCTAAAGCTACCACAGTTCTTTAATCGAAGTATATATCTACATACATAGAGAGAGTACACTTCATAATTTCGTCTCTTGTCTTCCGTAAACGTAACACGAAAATTTGATACCCGGTATTGTAAGGCAGGTCGTAGAAGCAGTCTTCCTGCACATATTTAAAAATAATAGCAAGTCAAGAAAATAAAGCAAATAGGTCACCAAAGGCACTTGGTGCCAAAATCAATACACAAAGACAATAAAGTTGCTACGTGATACTAATGTACACCGTATTGCTCATAAGCAGAAAAAGACAATCTTCGATAATGTTAAGTGATCAAATTATCTTTCTTCGATTTAAAGGACTTTAATGAAGTATATAGGTGTATTGATTAATAAATAGATAAATAGACAAAAAAGAACTACACACCTGGTCTTATAAAATCTGAGAGACCAAAATCGGTAGCTTTTAATGGTGAGTCCTCTTTTGCTGACTTGAAAAGAAAATTCTACAAAAACAGAAAGGAAATATATGAATAAATAAGGGAAGCAACATCAAGCAGCAAGAATCCAGGTAACTTATAAATTTATCTAGTTCAGGCATACTTCTAGTTTCATGTCACGGTGCACCAAACCATGTAAATTACATTCAGCTGCAACTTTTAACATCTTTCGCACAACTCTTGCAGCATCTTTCTCAGTATAACGACTGGCTTTTCTGATTAAAGGAAATTATAGCGTTATAGGTGAGTTCTATAATCATACTTCTTTCTATGATAGAGAGAGAAGTGCACACTACTAATTATACATAATATCAGAAGACAAGACTACTAACTTGGCCAAAATTCTGTCCAGCAATTCACCACCCTCACATAACCTGTAAAGAATGACATCAAGAACTATACAATCAAATCACAGTGAAATCTGATGACCTACATGAAGAAATTTACGTTGACAAGCGAGGGGGTTGTCTTAAAACCAAGTTTAAGAATATTTTTCAAAAAACTTTGAAATGAAAAAAAGAAAACATCTAAGAACTGGACATCATAGGTCCAACACATATTCGCCCCACTACAAAATAAGAATAAAAATTAATTTTATGCCAGAATTAATTAAAGGTGACAGAAATGAAATCTACAGTTAAATTAAGGAATATGCAACCAAACCAAAAAAAATCAAGGCAATAGAAAAAGAAAAATAGAAAAATGAAGAATGAGAGTATACATCACTGAGGTAAAAGTAAAGCAAACTTGTAATTGATTCATTAACTTAATTACATCAACTCAACTAGTGATTTAAACAATAACACAAGCCACATAAATCAGATAAAGTATTAATTAGACCTTAGAAATTTTGAAAATTGGACTCCAAATAAATGATAGCAGAAACAGATAAGAGAGTAGATCACAACCAAATTAAAAAGTTACATATTATGCGTAGACCATAGCCATATTCTATGTGATCTGCACTATCCTTCTTTGAAAAGATACAAATGAACATAAAATAAAAGAAAATGACGAAAAAAATGAGTCACTTATCTTGTTTCCTACAGTGAAAATCGAATTGCTAGCTAGCAGATAAGTATTTGATTTACTGAGGTTAACTGCACAGCCTATAACCCAGATCAGAACAAACATGTGGCGAGAAGTAATTACAACTACTCTACAAGCCATCAGTAGTGGTTCATATGTTTCAATCACTACCTATCATGTTGAAGAATGATTGGTTGTGGCTTTGATTGAGTATGAAGGACAGCATTATGGTTTTAGCAAGGTATATAAACTAGACAATACAATATTTTAGTCTGCTGGGAGAACTTTTGGTTTGATAATATATTTAATTCACAGCTGAAAACATTAACTTCACAATGGATTAACAATTGATGTTAATATAATTAATAGTACTTTGATAATATATTTTAAATTACTTAAAAATTATTATTAAAAATATAATTTGTATTAAAATATTAATTACATTACAATTTGAATTGTAGTATATTATACATTAAATAATAAAATCAAACTTGACTATTTCTGTAGAACATATTAGTATTTTTAATTTTTTTGCATTTGTGCTCTATTCCAAGAATGCCACCATGTTCTTCTATTTTTCTCTTTTCTTTATGTTATGATCAATGAAATTTTAAAGTGTAAAGTTATTTACTTTATAGTTTATTAAAAGAAATAATTGAATAGCAGCACAAGCTTTAGCAGCACAGGCAGTAGCAGCATCTGGATGATTATTGTAGGACATGTCTGATGATTATTGCAGGACATGTCTCAGGAAACAGAAACACAAGAATTGGTAGCCAAGAATTTGCATGGAACATAGTGGGAATTCCGCCATATATCTATACCTTATCATGTACACATCAAAACTAGTATTCTAAATCAATTAATTCCATTGACAGTATATATACAGACTAAATGGAAGGTTGTTTGAACTATTGCATAAATTATTAGATTGTGCTTGATTTAGCTGTTTTATATTGGGAGCCCAAAAAATGAGGAAAATTGTAATCATGATGATTATAAGCTTAATGGGTAAATACTGCTGCTATTTTCTTATTAAATCGTGATAGATTTATAATTCATTTGTGACCACATAAGCAAATCAATGGCTTGATTCTATTAAGCTAGTGCATACTTTCTTAAAATGCCAATGTCATTATTTTTTACTGGAGTCTAGACATACAACTCAACATATAATTTTTGCAGGGTAGGGTAACTTATTTTAATTGTCAGATTCCTAATATATCCATGAATTGTTAATAGGTACTAAAAACATAATCAACATAACCCAATTTAAATTCCAACTGATTAATACATACCCAATTCATATCTAAGCAAACCAACCATGCCAACTGCCATATTGGTTGAACTGCTATACAGTTTAGTTCAACTCTGGTAATGGGCCACTGAAATAATAAAGAGTTAGTTTAATTGAGCAAAAGATGATGCAAACTACTATAAAGTAAAATTATTTTACTTAGTTAAGCATATTGAATTCAACATTTTGGGACTACTATAGCTGCACATTAACTTCATATTTACAGAACCCCCAAATAAAATGGAAAAGATAATTATTATTAAGAAGCTAAAGTCTAATGGATTTAATAGGTTTAACATCAAATAAAGTTTGCAATACTCTGTTCTTCAAACTTAAGAAGTCCTTGTTCTAATATTTCATAAAAACGAATGCAAAAAAAGATGAGAGATCTAGTTCTCCGTAGAGAGAAAATCTAGAAAATCTCAGTAACTATGAGAGATCTAGTTCTCCTCAAAGAGAAAATCTAGAAAATCTCAGTAACTGTGTTGATCGAATTATATATATATATATATATATATATATATATATATATATATATATATCTCAAATACAACCAAGTAATTTGTTAACACAAAATTAAAAAGTGAAAAATCGCAAAAAAGATAAAAGACAACCAAGTCCTAAGCTTCTCAGACTTCAAATTAGAGAGATAGAATCTATGGAGAAGAAGCAAACCCTATAATATGTGGAGAATAAGTAAATAATCAAGTGTTATAAATGGATTTGCTTACTGGAGAGTCAATCTACAAAGTGGAGCAGAGACTAGAAAATGGAGATTATCGATGAGAGCAGTGGAGAACTAGAGATCGGAGAGGATATAAGACGAGATGAGGGCAGTGGAGAACTGGAGATTTGGGAATGAATGGATTGCTTAGGATTAGCGAAATAAAAAGTTGTATCTGTATTCAATTAACTGGGACAACCGGTTCGGACCCGTATATACCGAACATACAAAATGACTTCCCGAATCCAAACCCGATTTATTTTTGTACCAAAAAATCAAAAATACCGAATGAAATGCACACCCTATATATATATATATATATATATATATATATATATATATGGCAATATACTACAACCTATTATTTTTAATTATAAAATCGTTATTAATTTATTAATTTTTTTAAATAACTATGTGATATTTTTAATTTTAAAATTAATATACATTTAATCAATACATACCGTAACTTATTTAGAAAAAAAATAAATACTACTACTTATAAAATTTATTATTTTTATAATTTTTAGCAAAATTATTAAGTTTGAGGATGCATCAATTTGACTTATAAAAATTAATAATAATCTTATAATTTATAAAAGATAGTATAATTTATCAATTGTATTCCAATGTAAAATAAATTTTATTTTATTTTAAATTTTAAATAATTTATGGAGTGAGTATTGAATGGATTGTAGCGGTAAAAATGAATATAAGATCAATATTAAATTTTAAAAAGTTAATTTATGCTATTTTTAAATTTTAAATTAATATGATTCATTTAAAATTTTAAAATAATAAATTTATAATTAATAGTACTTTTATAATATTTATAATTATATTGATATGAAGTAAATAAATTTATATTAATTTTAAATTTGAATACGTTTGAAATTAATTTTAAAAAATAAGTCAATATAATTTTATAATTTGAAAATGAAGATGAGTTGAATAATGATTGATGAGTTGTCCACTTAAATGAGGGTGTGAAATATTATTTTGCATACATAGATAACAGTTTTTTGACTCCCTCATCTAGAAGAATAAAATCATATATAAAGATTAAAATAGAGATCGTAAAATATGAATAAGGAAACTGTTGTATACTGATTTGTTGATGTATTCTTCAAAGTTGGGGATATATAGTTTATTGGAAAAATTGTTGTGAATGCTCTAGTACTAGCAATCAGGCTAAACAAACAAATCGGACGATTATACCCCCAAGTCCACTTTTTTATATACTCCAACTTCTTCTATTTTTTTTCTTACTCTTTAAATCATCTTCGAGCAGTTATTTAATTAAATGTAAAATATATGAACCCTTTATATTGCTTGTGGTATAAATAATGGCATTATACGAGTGTTATTCAAGGATATCTATCTGCCTTCTTGTCCAACACTCAGTCATGTATAAAGAAATTTGAATAAATGAGTCCTACGAAGTTTGTTAAAGTCTTAATTGTCCTTGAACAAAACTAATATAGGTCAAAGGTCTAATTTCCAGTGTCCTACGAAATTAAACTTTTTATGTTATAACATTGAAAATAGGTTGTAGTATATAAAACATAAATACAAAGTCCAATTGCAAAATGAATGGTTGTCAAATGGCAAAGAAGTTCCAAATTCTGCAATCCAATTGATTTAGAACCTCCAACATAGTGCGTTGTAGTTCACTATCACCGTTACCACCTACAAAATTCATACGAGTCGTTCCAATACTAATTACTAATACTTATCATTTAAATAATACTCCATCCGTCCCATAATAAATGCCATAATTTGTGGTCAAATTGATAATTTTTAGAATTATTTATTAAAAATATTTATATAGAATTTTCAAATTTCAAAACTTGACACTTATAGTAAATTCTTGGTAATTTATTATGATCATAATCACTTGACGTATATTTTAATTTTTTTAATATAAAAAATGGTCAATTTCATATAACAAAATTAAATTAAGACGTTTATTATGGAACATAGGGAGCAGTGGCGGAACCAGAACAAAATTTGAGAGGGGTCAAAATTTGAGAGCGGTTAACGAAGGTCCGGAGCAGCGACGTGTAGATTAATTCGAGATCTATTAAATCAAAAGTTTAATATATTAGATAAAGTATTAGCTATATTTTATATATTAATGTGTTCTTAAACACTAATTGAAAAGAATTTAAAAAGTTTTAAAATGTAAGGAGTACATTTTCTTAAAAAACCTTTTGCCTTTGTATTTTCTCTTGGACGTTAATTGAAAGGGAATTGTTAAATTCACAACACTTTTTTATTATTTTCACAATAAAAGTGTCGTTATAGATGTATAGCAACGGTAAAAATCGTCGCTGCTATAGGATCTATAGCAACACTTTTATTATGGAAATAACATTTTTTTTGTAGATTTAACAATTTTCTAATTGAAAAGAATGGAAGGAGTTTATTTTCTTAAAAAACCATTTTGCCTTTTAAAGTAAGGTTTTTAAATTCGGACCGTTCGAACTGAGAAAAGTATTGAGTGAATGGTTTATTGGTCCAATCAATGATTGAACCATTATTGACTCACTAACATCATTAATATGTAATAAATAATAAATAATTAAATATATTAATTATTATATATTTTATATAATAATTAATAAATATATAAATTAATTAATTTATGTATAAAAAAACTAAATTTATTTATACAATATTTACTTCATATAGTTTAA
This sequence comes from Panax quinquefolius, assembly GCA_020205615.1. Lineage (NCBI taxonomy): Eukaryota > Viridiplantae > Streptophyta > Magnoliopsida > Apiales > Araliaceae > Panax > Panax quinquefolius. The sequence continues at coordinate 48,226,526 of CM035157.1, read as the reverse complement.
ATAAATACTAAATCTATAGTGATAAATCATAACCCTCTTTCTCTTGCTTCAATTATCTTACTTTTGATAATGGAAGGTCAGATTATACTCCATGTCTCCATCACTACTTTCCCCTTTCCATATACCAAAAACCATTTTGTACTATCAGTTTTTCTCTTTCCATCGATCAAGCTTTCTCCTTCCATCAAGCTCAAAGCAATCTCAGAATACAGTAATTGAAGGGGCCACTGAGCAATCTCTCTCCAATAGATCTATTGTAATTTTAGAGAAGAAACCCCAAGAAATAAGAACATCGAACGACGGTTTGAATAGTGGGTAGAATTCTCTTCATTCTCTTCTCTAATTTCATCTAAGTTCTTACATTTTCCGATGAAAATTCATGATACACAGTTTAATTTCATGAATTTATTCCCTCTATGATGAGGACATGACATGCGTGGATTCAAACAAGACTAAAGGGACGTGGGGATCAAGCAAGGCTAGAACAAAGAGGTTCAAACAAAGTCTCAATGGATTGATCCAAGATGTTTGGGCTGAAGCTAACGTAAGAAAATCCAAAGAGGAGGCAAAAGAACATGAGACATTAATTTGGGTCAATTTAATACAAGCCCAATTTTAATCTTCTTAACAAAGTCAACATATTTACTTACAAAGGAGTATTATGGAAATCCAACGCAGTGAAGGATTTTATTTGGATTCTTAATTTTAAATTCTATTGTAATTAGGATTTCTTTTTAATTAGAATTCCTTTTCCAAATTGACTTCTATTTTCTTATATGTAATTAGGGTTATAGTTTATAAATTTCTATTAGGATTTGGATTGTTTTGAGTAGTATAAATAGAGGTGCAAGTTGATGTAATATGACATTATCATTATTTATTATTCAATATATTTGTGAGGTTATTCTCTACTTTTGGTTCTTTGAAGAATTCCTAAGTATTTTCTTAGTTATTTCTTTGAGATTCAATTTGACTTATCATACAACAATTCATAGTTGTGTGTGTGGCGTCTTCTACCGCATCATCAATCGTCGATTGTACCGAGATTACCGCTTCAATATAAGCGAGGGGTCAAGGTGTCGTTGGTGTCCATTCAACGCAGAAATTCGAACGCGAGACAATTGTACCAAAATTACCGCCTACATATATAAGTAGGGGTTAAGGTGTTGCAAGCAATTCACCCAACAACTCTTCTTAGAAACGATCAGGGCGACGACCACCTCACGCAAGCGTGTCGTGGAGTCTATCATTTGGTATCAAAGCTAAGCCTTTCTAGCAAGTTACTTATCTTTAATTTTTTTGTCGAAATAAAATTGCAAAAAAAAAAAAAAAAAAAAAAAAAAAAAAAAAAAAAAATCATATTCTATTGTGGTTAACCCAATTTTTAGCACACCATCAAATCATCAAATTCTAACCAAGAGTTCATACTGGCTCCATCATCATCAATTCTCAAACGAAGCTACAATTTACGAGTCCGAAGCTTACAAGAGGAGTACAAGACAATCGATCGGTGATTTTGTGGTATTCGATAACTACACCATCTATATTTTTGTTTCGTGACAAGTAATTTCAATTGATTAGTAAAACCAAGAATTTTGCTAGGGAATTCAATAAGAACCTATTAGAGAGAATATTTGAGGTAAAAGGCTTAGTGGTGAGATTAATCGAGGGTAAAAGCCAATTATTGAGAGTATACACGAGTGGACCATTGATTCGAGCGAAAACACGTAAGGGAGTGGTGAGGAAACTGCTTTCTACTAACCCTTATTTTGCAGAAAATATGTCTAGCTCAAAGGATAAAGGAACTCATGAGAACAACCTTCGACAAATTGAATTGAAATTCGGATGGAAGCAATGCATAAAGAATGGGATCTGAGATTGAGAAAGACTATAGAGCAAATGCAAGAACAATTAGAAGAGATGAGGGTGTCTATATTCGAGCTATCCCAAAACACTCTTGGGATGCAAAACAAGACGAGGACACAACAAACCGACGAAGAAAAGAAAGACCCTTACGGTGAGGACAAGTGAGTGCAAATGGAAGATCGTGAATCTAATTTCGACATCAAAGACACGGAGGTGCTAGGGAAAGAAGAGGTCGTGATGTAGAAGATGGCAATTTGGATAGCATAAAATGAAGATTCCAACTTTCCAAGGCACGGGTGATCCCGAGGCTTATTTAGATTGGGTAACCAAGATGGAGCGAATCTTTGATCACACAACTATTCGGACCTCAAGAAAGTCAAACCGCCATTACGGAATTTTCTCGGATATGCATTGATATGGTGGGATCAATGACAACTAATCGGAGAAGGTGTGACGAGCTACCGATTACAACTTGGGCGAGATGAAAGCGATAATGAAAAAGAGGTTTGTACCAACATACTATCAACGGGAGATCATTCGTAATTTACAAACTCTTAAACAGGGAAGTCTGAGTGTGGATGAATATTACGGGAGATGGAGATGTCAAGGATCTAAGCTAACTTGATTGAGGACAATGAAACATCGATGGCTAGGTTCTCGGCAGGATTGAACCGGGAGATTGCGAGACTTGGTTGAACGACAACATTATTTAGAGTTGGAGGAACTAGTCCATATGGCTACTAAGATAGAGAAACAACTCAAGAGGCGAGTGGACAAACGAGGACAATCTAATGCTAGTTCATCATGGAGACCCAATTTGGCAAAGCGAGAGGAAAAAAGACAAATTGCGCTTCAAGCAAAAGGTGGAACCCAAGCAAGGATCAACTAGCCGAGAAACTCAAGGTAAAACCGAACAACCTTCTTTTTGGTCGTAATCGAGATATTGTATGTTTTAAGTGTCAAGGCGGGGGGACATATTTCTAGCCAATGTCCAAATCGAGGAAAATGTTGTTACTTGACAATGGAGATGTGGAGACCGAGGGGAAGATAGCGACACCGATTCTATGCCACCATTAGAGGAGATAGGTGAGGATGCAATACACGGTGAAATTCTCGTTACAAGAAGAGCACTTAGTACACAAAGTTAAGGAGGAGAGAGCGGTGAACAATGGGAAAATCTATTTCATACTGGATGTCTTGTGAATGGGAAAATTTGTTGCGTAGTTATAGATGGAGGCAACAGACAAATGTGGCAAGCACTACGATGGTGGAGAAATTGGGGTTACCTACTACCAAACATCCATGCAATTGTATCGCTTTGCAAAAGGGCTCAATGATAATGCGTATATTAAAGTAACCAAACAGTGTTAGTTCCATTTGCTATTGGTCGGTATATTGATGAGGTATTGTGTGATGTGGTGCCCATGCGAGCGGGATATATATTGTTGGGTAGACCATGGCGGTTTGATAGAGGGTTCAACATGACGGGTTTACCAACGATATTCATTCGTTCACTACAAGAAGAAGATCTCTTTCAAGTCCTTTGTCACCACAACAAGTACATGAAGATCAAATTCATTTGCGTAAAAATTATGTACAAAGAAAAGAGAGTGAAGAAAAGAAAAATCAAGAAGAAAAAAAAGAAAAGAAAGAGAGAAAAAGAAAGAAGAGAAAAACAAATATACCGCAAAAAAGAGTGATGTGAGAAGAGCTTTGATTTCTAAATGTTCTATGATTTTACTTCTAGATAAAGAGGCGCTTTTTGACTACTAACGCTAATGATTCTTTGCTGAGTGTTGTTTCATCTCTCTTACAGAATTCAAAGATGTATTTCCCGAGGAGCTTCTCATGGACTACCACCTATTCGGGGAATTGAGCATCAAATTGATTTTGTTCTATGTCGCGACGATTCCAAACCGTCCCAAATTTTATCGGAGAGTAATCCCGAGAAAACGAAGGAGTTACAAAGGCAAGTTGACGAAATGATGGAGAAAGGATTCGTGAGGGAAAGTATGAGCCCATGTGCGCTTCGGTGATCCTAGTGCTTAAAAAGGATGGAAAATGGAGGATGTGCATCGATTGTCGAGCCAGAAATAACATTACGGTAAAATATCGACATCCCATTCCTCGCTTAGATGACATGTTAGATGAATTACATGGGTCTTGCATATTTTCAAAAATTGATTTAAAAAGTGGTTATCATCAAATTAGAATGCAAGAGGGTGATGAATGGAAAACAAATTTAAAACTAAATACTGGTCTTTATGAATGGTTAGTATTACCTTTTGGTTTAACTAATGCACCGAGCACTTTCATGAGATTAATGAACCATGTTTTCAAGTCCATTCATTGGAAAATTTGTCGTAGTTTATTTTGATGATATCTTGATTTATAGCAAAACTTCAAGATCATGCATTGCATTTAAAATCTGCTTTAGATGTACTTAGAAAGAAAAGTTATTTGCTAACATGGAGAAATGCACGCTTTGTTCTTGGATAGAATTGTTTTTCTTGGCTTTGTTGTGAGTTCACAGGAGTCCAAGTTGATGAGGAGAAAATACGTGCGATCCGGGATCGGGCCGAGTCCAACCAATGTGAGTCAAGTCTGAAGCTTTCATGGACTCGCAAGTTTCTACCGACGCTTTGTTCGAATTTTAGTGAAATTACAAAGACCATCGATCGAGGTCATCAAGAAAAGTGTGGGCTTCAAGTGGGGTGATGAACAGAAAAAGCATTTAATTTGATTAAGGATAAATTGACAAATGCTCCTTTACTTATTTTGCTTAACTTTGCTAAAACTTTTGAGATTGAGTGTGATGCTTCGTTTTAGGGATTGGAGCCGTGTTGATGCAAGAAGGAAAACCAAGGCGCGATTTTTAGCGAAAAGTTGAGTGGGGCGACTTTGAACTATCCTACATATGACAAAGAGATGTACGCTTTGGTTAGAGCCTTGGAGACACGGGCAACATTACTTGTGGCTCTAAGGAGTTTGTGATCCACACCGATCATGAATCATTGAAATATTTGAAGGGTCAACACAAGTTGAACAAAAGACACGCACGATGGATGGAATTTATCGAGACATTTCCATATGTTATTCGATATAAGCAAGGTAAGGAGAACGTCGTTGCGGATGCTTTTCTCGCAGTATGTTTTGTTAAATACTCTTGATACGAAATTGCTTGGGTTTGAACGAATTAAAGAGTTATATGATAATGACCTTGATTTCGGTGAAGAGTTTAAAACTTGTGAAAAGAATGTTGTGGGTAAATACTTTAGAGTTGATGGATTCTTGTTTCGAGAAAATAAACTATGATTCCCCGCATGTTCTTTCGTGAGTTGTTGGTTAGGGAATCACATGTGGGGCGGTTTAATGGGACATTTTGGTGTTGATAAAACTTTTGCTTGCTTTTAAAAGAACATTTTATCGGCCTCATATGAAAAGGGATGTAGAAAGAATATGTGATAGATGTATTACTTGTTGCCAAGCTAAATCTCGTGTTCAACCCCACGGATTGTATACGCCATTGCCTATTCCTAATGAACCTTGGATTGATCTTTCTATGGACTTTGTGTTGGGTTTACCTAGGTCTAAGCATGGTTATGATTCGATATTTGTGGTCGTGGATAGATTTTCAAAAATGGCACATTTTATTCCATGTCATAAAACCGATGATGATCTCATGTCACGATTTGTTCTTTAGGGAGATTGTGCGTTTGCATGGTATGCCTAAAACTATTGTTTCGATAGAGATACAAAGTTCTTAAGTTATTTTGGAAGACCTTGTGGGGTAAATTGGGTACTAAATTGTTATTTTCTACTACTTGTCATCCACAAACCGACCAATAAACCGAAGTAGTAAATAGGACTTTGTCGGCATTATTACGGGCTATCATTAAAAAGAATATCAAGCAATGGGAAGAATGTTTACCACATGTTGAGTTTGCATATAACCGCTTCTGCTCATTCTCGCTACTAATTTTTCTCCATTTGAAATTGTATATGGTTTTAATCCTTCGACACCGCTGATTTATCACCATTACACTGCTTCAATATACTAACATGGATGGAACGAAAAAGGCTGATCTTGTTAAGCAGATTCATGAAAGAGCCAGGCTAAACATTGAACGGAGAACGGAACAATACATTAAGCACGCGAACAAGGGATGACATCAAGTGATCTTTGAGCCCGGAGATTGGGTGTGGTTACATATGCGAAAAGAAAGATTCCCCGTTCAAAGACGTTCGAAATTGCTTCCGAGGGGAGATGGTCCATTTCAAGTTCTCGAGCGTATCAATGACAATGCCTATAAATTGGATTTGCTAGGTGAGTATAATGTTAGTGCTACATTTAACGTTACTGATCTAAGTCCGTTTGATGTAGGTGACGATTTGAGGACAAATCCTTTTCAAGAGGAGAGGAATGATGAGGACACGACATGCGTGGATTCAAACAATACTAAAGGGGACGTGGGGATCAAGCAAGGCTAGAACAAAGAGGTTCAAACAAAGTCTCAATGGATTGATCCAAGATGTTTGAAATGAAGCTAACGTAAGAAAAATCCAAAGAGGAGGCAAAAGAACACGAGACATTAATTTGGGTCAATTTAATACAAGCCCAATTTTAATCTTCTTAACAAAGTCAACATATTTACTTACAAAAGAGTATTATGGAAATCCCACGCAAATGAAGGATTTTATTTGGATTCTTAATTTTAAATTCTATTGTAATTAGGATTTCTTTTTAATTAGAATTCCTTTTCCAAATTGACTTCTATTTTCTTATAGAATTAGGGTTATAGTTTATAAATTTCTATTAGGATTTGGATTGTTTTGAGTAGTATAAATAGAGGTGCAAGTTGATGTAATATGACATTATCATTATTTATTATTCAATATATTTGTGAGGTTATTCTCTACTTTTGGTTCTTTGAAGAATTCCTAAGTATTTTCTTAGTTATTTCTTTGAGATTCAATTTGACTTATCATACAACAATTCATAGTTGTGTGTGGCATCTTCTACCGCATCATCAATCGTCGATTGTCTGAGATTACCGCTTCAATATAAGCGAGGGTCAAGGTGTCGTTGGTGTCCATTCAACGCAGAAATCTCGAACGCATGCAATTGTACCAAAATTACCGCTCACATATAGGCGAGGGTTAAGGTGTTGCAACGAATTCACCCAACAACTTGTCTTAGAACGATCGATGCGACGACCACCTCACGCAAGCGTGTCGTGGAGTCTATCACTCTAGGTCTTCCTTATTCTCTCACAGTTATGAAAACCCCAAATAGGCAAATAGTAGTAATTTGAATCCTAATCAAGGTGAACGATATTGGGGCTGCGAGCAACTGGCTGTGTGAGATGATGGCGATGAGATGAGATAAAATATATTAAGGTGAATTCTTGTGTTGATGACCAGAATACTGGCGAGGGACAGTCGCAGCGGCAGCGGCAAAGCAAAGCAGATGGTGAGCAGTAGAGGAAGAAAGCTTCATCCTAGGGGGTCATATGCCCCCCCCGGATCCCCCTGGTTCCGCCTCTGATAGGGAGTACTAATTATCTAATATGGATAATAATTATCTAATACATTAACAATGTTGTTATGTATATTTTATAAATCATATAACAAGTTAAGAGAAGAAATTAATTTTCATCTCTAATATTATAAACATGTAGAAAAGTGTTAAATTTTCCTTAATTATTTAGTCTAAGACACACTGTTAACACATAATATTATTCTACTTTCTCCCGCTATAATTTTCGCTCCGCTATATTATATTTCCCTCCCAATTTTGTCAACCGATTGGATATCTGATAACCATCCCCAATTTCTATCTCTAATTCATCCCTTAAATCAAATCCTCAAATATTTATACCCAATTTCAGTGTACATATGAACTACAGATTCGCACACTAAACGGTAGCTAATTCGTACAGTCGGGGACTCGTCGGCTTCGGAAAGCTATTCGTCAAACAGATCCGCATCGGAACTTCTTTGAATCCAATTCAGCCTCTTTCTCTCTCTTAAGGTAATATTTTTATACTTTGAGTGATTAATTTTTGAAGCATGTAATAGGTGCAGTTATGGTAGGAGAACAACTACCCTGTGCCTGTCAATTTTATTAGATTCTTGAACAAATTCTATAGATCAATAAGTTGTATTCATATGTTGGCATTTTTAGAGAAAACATTGTTTACCATGGCCCTTCGCTGATGGCTTAAAGGATATCATCTTCTTCTTTTTTTCTGAATCTGAATTTCATTGTTTATTGCTGATATACGTGAAAAACTGAATCAGTTCATGTACTACAGAACAGATGGGCTCTGGAGCTCCAATTTGATTTGGGTTATTCTCCTCTCTTTTTAACTTTTTAGATCTCTGAATTAGTTACTCTGTCCCAGGTAGTTAACTCTCTCAATTAGATAGTTTTTTATAGTATATATGTGGTAGCTTTGCTTAATTGTTCTAATGGAGATAAGTAATGGACACTTTCATTAAATTTTTCAGAATATTATTAACGCATCATTGATCTCAGATAAACACTCTATGATTTCTCAGGTATAAAAGACTTCATTTATGGTTAAGTAGCAATTTATTAGTAGTTTGTTCGAAAAGCAGAAACTGTATTTGTTTTTTGTTGTAAAAAAGGTAAAGGGGAAAGGTGAAACACTATTGCCATTTTGCTGTAGAAAGTGAAGGAAGTAATTTGAAATGTGACCTACAGAATGTTAACTTAAGCTCTAATGAAAATATTTTACAATTTTGGCATCCTACTATTGGTGCGTTAGAGCTTCCGACCATTACCCTGCTATTAAAGATTATAACTTGATCAACTATTGTTTGCCTCAATTGGCTCAACTGTGATAGTCTGATGGCAAAGTCTAATTGGCCATGACTTATCAAGTATAAAATAAAGACTAATTCACATTGACCAACAAAAGCTTTCCAACTTTTGCATTGACCTTAAATTAGCTACAGTTATGGCATACAATGAGATTCTCTGCTATCTAGTTTCGATATTGCAAATAGTTCTTTCCTGAAAAGTTTCACCTCTTTCATACCTACTAGACATTATTGATAAGGCTGCAGCAAATGACATTCTGGTGGTTATATCTGTGGCACACACTTGCAGCAATGCATGTGAGAGCTTCCTTGCAAGGTGTATTGAGATTGTTGTCAACTCCACTAGTACAAAAATGACCTTTGGACACGGTTGAGAAAAATTAAAGGGAAACGGTACATCAATCTATTGGTACATCAATCCACTAGTTTCTTGTTGAATCGTGTTAAATTCTCCCTTCTGCTCTGTTTTCCTTTAGCTTTCTCATCGCTTAAACTGATTCAGTTTGAAACTTTTTTTCCTTATTTATTGCATATAATATTTGATATTTCCTGATAACATTATTCTTACTTATTTACTTAGCCATCAGAAATTTCTATTAAGTTTACTTAGCTAAAACTTACTGGCTGATTTTATTATTTTGTGTTTGTGTGTGCAAAGAGTAACAGAGTTTATAAGTAGTGATATGTGGATTCCATTTCCGTAACGTTTTTATTTTCTGCTTAGCAAACGTGACTATATATGAGTTTTTTTTCTTTTTCACTTCCACTTCGGCAGCGAAACATATGAAATCTACAAAATATGTAGTGTAATAGGCAGGCCGACGAAAATTGAATGGGTTGAAGGGCTTGAACTAGCAAGTGCAATCAACTATCAGTTTCCACAAGTGAGATGATCTTTCCTTCCTTGTATCATAACACAGTTCTTATTTGCATAAATTGTTGTATCACTTGGGGAAAAAAACTTAACTATTTACACTCCTTCTAATTTGGTGTGGCAGCTTGCAGTTGTTCCTCTTTCTGTATTGATACCATCTGCTAGCAAGGCTCTGCAATTAGCCTTATTAAAGTAAGTTTTTTTTTAAATTTTCCTTGGTAGGAATTAAAATCTTTGTTCATAACAAACTAACAAATAATACTTGTTTTTTATCTTGTACTCACCAACTGCCGAACCATATGTTGGTGATAGAAGCAGAACATTGGAATATAAAGGAGAATGTTTCAGAATACAAACTCAACATATGTTTTTATTCAATTGAGAAACATTGGTGAGCAAACTCAACTTAGTATCTCGTGTTTTCCTTTAAGGTAATGATATTTAATTTTTGTAATATAATATTTCAGCAAATTCTTGCCTTCAACCTATGTTCGGCCAACATGTAAGCATATAAGCTTATACGGTTGGAAAGGTAGCAGGATAAACTGAGAGTTCCCAAGCAACTTTGAGTATTCATATATCTCTGTCCTATGCACATGTACACGAAATGTCACCTCAGTAAGACGTCCTTAAAAGGCATCACTACCCTACTAAGTTAGCATATGGTTGATTCTTTCTTGCTAGAGAGATAGATCAGGGTGTGCTACACCCAAGGCTCAGATTACTTACAAGCTCATACATGATGGCTTTGTGACATAAACATTGAAAGTTAGGTGTTCCCATACCAACTGTTACGTGGATTCAAATTATATAATACATGAAATGTTGGCTACTCATGTGGCCCTTTCCTAACATTTGCCAACTAAACCTCTAATTTTTCTACAGGTCCAGCAGAACTTTCACCCTGAATATATTCAGGGTCCCAGCCAAGTATGTGTAAGAGGATTCGCACGAGAGCATCCCATGGTCCTTTTCATTTAATAGGGCTACATCAAGTTTAAAAGGCAGAAACATATTAAATAGAAAAGAAAACCTATATATAAGAAATTTTGGAAACCTGAATAAACCAAATATATATATATATATATATATATATATATATATATATATATATATATATATATATATATATATGCAACCTCAAGAAACTACATTTTATTAGTGATATAGATTGACAGAATGACAGGTCAATAACTATACATGTAGTAAGTAGCATGATTTTTATTTATTTATTTTTCACAGTTTTCATGACGCATTATTTTACACTACATTTTTAAAATACAAAATAAATTTTTAAAAATTATTTTAATGTATGAAAATTAGTTGTTAATTATTTTTAATATATTTCATAAATATTTAATATTTTTAGAATATTTAATTTATTTAATTGTTATATTAAATAAATTATTTAAAAATGATTTTACTACATAAAAAAAATCATTCAAAATTATATTATGATATAAGAAAATATTTTAAGTTATTTTAATGACTTTTAATATTTTTGATGAATTTTATTATTTAATTAATATTAATGATATTTAAGTTATTTAATAAATGTATTAAATAAATTATGAAAAATAGAATTAATGATTTATAAATCATATAAAAATGATTTAAAGGTTATAAAAATATTTTAAGTTATAAAATATAACATTTGATATTTTGTCATGAAAAATATTAATTATTTAATATTAATGATAATGGATTTATTTAATAATTATATTAATTAAATTAGTTTAAAAATGATTTTAATATTATAAAATTATTTTAAATGAAAATAAAGTGTTTAAAGATATTTTAAGTTATAAAATATAACTTTTAATATTTAAAGGATAATTTCATTAATAATTTAATATTAATGATATGAATTTAATATTAATGATATTAAATTTATTTAATAATTATATTAAATAAATAGTTTAAAATGGTTTTATTTATTTAAAAATCATTTATAAAGGATATTAATGAATTAAAAATATTTTAAGTTATAATTAATAACTTTTAATATTTGGATAAATAATGCATTAATATTTTAATATTAATGGTAATTATTTAAAAATGATTTTAAATGTTTTAAAAATCATTTAAGGGTAATATAAATACTTTAAAAGTATTTTAAGTTATTATAAATAACTTTAATATTTTGACAATGGTTTCGATAATAGTTTAATATTAATTAAATGTTAATGATAATAGAATTATTTGATATTTAAATTATTTTATAATGATTCCTGTGTTTGAAAATTAAATGATAAATTATAATAATCGTTTAAAAATTATTGTAAGTCATTTAAAAATGATATGGCTGTTATTTAAATAGTCTAAATAGATATTGAACTTTGATATAGAGTCTTGGACTTCGATATTTACCCGATAAAGCCAGTTTATTAATCGGCTGTGTTTTCGTAAACCGATATGGACTTGCATAATGTGTCTGTATATGTGTTTATTTATGATTTAATGACTGTGAAACATGTGTGACAATGTAATTAGGTTATGTGCTGACTGCACTAAGCAGTACTATGTGTTATGATATATGATTCTAATCGATAGAATGATCTTATTAATGATAGGTTTCAGTATAAAAGATAAAACTAAGTCACAGATTATTAGCGGCGGACCGGACAAGTATCCTACCTTTGCATTTTCTTTATGTAATTGACATGTGTAAGAATGTTTCAGAACTATATTATTATTGTGCTAGATTGTTAACCCTATTGTGATATATTCTATATTCGATCATTGTTTATCAACATGTTAGTATATGGTAATTCGGATATATATTATGTTCGTTAATTTATAAACATGGTTATACAAGTGTCCCCACTGGATAATCATTGATTTAATCACATGTTGATATATATATATATATATATATATATATATATATATATATATATATATATAAGCTATTTGATCACTTGCAGACGATTTAGAAATGTCGTTGAATATGATAAAACTCTTTTCAGATCCAATCAAATTGTTTTGGTTGGATTCGACTAATTATGAACATCTCGAACACGGAAAAAATTTTATGTGCCCAAAGGCCAGAGAAAGCGATAATATCGTTCTTGCAATGTAGTATTGATCAATCACAGGTTCATTCATGACATATACCTTTATCGTGCCTGTAAGTTATGGTTTTGTAGATGAAGTTCATCCTAACCTTTTCAAAACGTAAAAAACAATGTTCATAATCAGTCGACTACCCTATATATAGTCGATACGTAGTTTCAAAAACTTTGATATAGAAATAATATATGGTTATGATTGGTTCAGTTTACTTCACAACTATTAATTCGTTGTAGAAGTGATGTACAAAGAAAACATTAGATTCTTTTAGTTAATTATATTTATAATTTTTATTTCTTGCTGGGCACTCAAATGCTCATCCTTGTTTAATTTAAATGTTTTCAGCTTAGTGTGAACAACTAGAAGGTTCGGCCAAGAACAAGTGAAAAGGAAAACAAACAAAATAAGATTATTGATATCTTTTGTAATAGTTAGACAATATATAGACCATAGTATTTATTATTTATCATATAATATATTGTAGTAAAGGTTGCGTACTTGGGATTAGACTCTGATAATTGTAAGTTAAGTTTGATATTTATATTATTGTTATTATTATTAGTATTATTTTCGCTCATAGAAATGGTATCGTAAAGCACTGAATTTCAAGTACCTGAATTTGGGGGCGTTACATTTGGTATCAGAGTTTTAGGGTTAGAAACCTTAGGTGGGTTAGACCTTAGGCTATAACCTTGGAACAGATGGAAACATTGAAAGTACAAATAACTCATATAGAGTTTAAAAAGGAGATGAATTGAATAAGTTCATCGTCAAAGAAAATAAAAGATAACTTATATAAAACTATTATTTGCTGTGTGTATATATTCTTTGTTAATTAAGATAGTTTGTGTGTAGATATTATGTGGGATAAGGATTAGGATACCCTCAGGTCGTAACGAAAGAGCAAATCTCCATGACCAAGCCAATATCAAATCTAATAGCTGAAATAAAGGCTCACATTGAAAGCTACCTCAATGAGGTGGTTATTTTGAAAAATGTAGTACCGGACCCAGAAATGATAGGTATAACTGATAGGTAGAGTATAGTTAAAGAATATGTGGTCAATGTAGAGTTCTTAAACTCATATGTTTGTGGTGAGTTCTTAAACTCATAATGTGTCTTAAGTTGGACGAACTAGGTATAATTAGGTGTGAATGGATTATTGAGGATGATAGGAATAAATAGAATACTAAGCAATTGATCCTTAGTGAAGGCATAGGAAATGAGTAGTACTAGTATTATTTGAATATGTATGATTCTATGTAGTGTATATGAAAAGTATGTCGGTGTAATGTAATATTTTGTATAAGATATGGCAGCGATTCCCGACTCTTGAGTCACAAAGGGATAGTGAATGTTTAAAGCAGTATGTGCTATGGTATGTTAAGTGCTATGAATTTGGATCTATTTTGGATTAATTGTGACGCCCCCAAAATATGTATACATCACCCATCTTGAGTCGTCAAATATTAATAATACAACTGTCGTGTAATATACGACAAAACATAAACTGAGAGTTTTAATAAAAATATTGTCATCTAGACAATATCCACACTCAATGGAGTTCTCATTATATTTATTGTTACACTGTTTAATAGAATAGTGAGAACTACTAATGCTATCATCTGGACTATCATTCCGTTCCCTGACTCGTCCCAGCTTTATTCTCATTTTTTGAAGAGAATAGTGAAAGAAAGGGTGAGTTCAACAATCCCAGTAAGAAATATTATGACTAAGATAATGCAGAATAAATTATCATTAGTCTTCAACAATGTTAAACTGATAAAATAGAATAGACATCAAGTTTAACTGCAGTGAAATAAGCAATCCATTAGAAGAGTCAAATAGAACATGATATCTACAATCTTCTATGATTTAAAATGTTTTCATCAATTTTATCATCATCGAGACTCGACAATAAATAAACCACATCATCGAATCATCCTCGCACTACGGGCCAAGGATATTCATTAAATCATCAATAGTCATGATTATAACCCGAATAATCCCTCGTCATAATCATACCAAGTCCATCTCATCGCACGAATAATCCATATACAACAATAATAATCATACTCAATCCATCTCTTTGCACGTAAGCCAAAGATATACAATTCAATAATCAAAAGTTCATCTTTGCACGTAAGCCAAAGATAACTTTTATCACCATATAAACATGAGGATGATGATAATGATATAAGCATTAATCAAACGAAAACAAGGATAAATATTAAAGACTTTAAATTTATCCAAATATTATCAACCACTTAATAAACTCATAATCTAATATTATTAATATTATAACAATATTTTAATCACTTCTCAAACTTATAAATAATTTATTTCAATTATTTACACTTTATCACATAATGTATTTAATCATTCAAAATGCCATACTCATAAGATCTCATCACCAGTGATCAAATCCTTTATAAAAAATCTGCATATACCCTATATAGGATTCCCAAGCCATAAAATCATATTTTTTCAATTTTGTTATTTCACATAACATATTTAACTCATTTATTCATAACTAGATTATTTTCATGTAAAATACCAAATCAGTCCTAAAAATATTTTTTTTTTGGGATTTAGCAGAATATATTCCCATATTGAACATATATTTTTCTCGGAATTTTTAAAATTCATTTACTATTTTTCAAAAGTTAATTTCTAATTACTTTCTTAAGAAATTAGTTATGTCAAGTTTAACTTCAAAAATTCTCAAATCTTGGCAGGATTTTACACATGTTAACATGAGCTTCAAGTTTAAATTTCATGGTTATCGGAGTTATAGAATAGAACTCCGGTTACAGCGTTTTTCGTCGAAAAAAATCTAAATATTGAAATAGTCATAACTTGCTCATTTTAAGTCGGAATGAACTTATTTTTGGACAGTAGGTACTTTATACCATATATTTTCATGTCCCAAAAGGTCGGATTTTTTTTCACAAATTAAGTGGCTGAAAATGCCTTTTTAAATTTCTGGGCAGTAGTTTTTTGGTATTTTATAATTTTTTGACTCTTTTGTTAAAATCAGTTCACACGTAAATCTACAACACCTTTTCCAGTGATTCCACTTGGATAATTTAGAAAAATCATAGATCTAATTTTAGAACTTGACCACACTCAAAAATTTAAAATATAATAGGAGATATGGTCAATTGAATTTCATGTTCCATTTTCACCAAAATCTGATTTTTCAACCCTTTGTGATTTCTAAGAAACTTTCATGTTTTCACATAATAACCAACATAACTCATCATAACACTTACTAACACCCATGATTTTCATCAGTCCAATGCTTTTATTATGACTTTCATCATAATCAATGTAAAGATCATTTGCTTATACTTACGACTTTCTAGAATTTTTTTGAGGGTCGAAAAATTACGAAACTATGAATGGATTTTCACCACGCATGAGGTAATCCACGTAGATAGATCATTACCACAATTTAATAAGGAATGAAATACAAAGGATCATTCACCACGCATGTGGTAATCCACATGTACAGTTATTCCAAAAATGTAATAATAAAGAATGGAAGAATGGAATGTATAAAATTATTCACCGTACAATAATAAATATAGATCGCACATGATACGTTATATTATATTCCAATAATAATAAATAATGGAATCGTGTCATGCGAAAAATGCACGAATGATGATATTTTCGGCGAATAATAAAGAATGGAAATAGAAGAATTTCACCATGAATAAAGCCTTGCATGCATAAGATATTCCGGCGTAATAAAAAAATGGAACCGTGATATTTCACCATGTATGCGGTGATAAATGAGTTATTCAACATAATAATAAAGAATGGAATAATTATTCCAACATAATAATGAAGAATGGAATAACAACTCTTATGAGTATAATGAAAGAAAATAATTCTCTTTGATGAATACGAAATAATAATACCCTTACCTTAGAAAAGAAATAATATCCCTTACCTAGTAGTGTAGCGTAGACTTCTCTTCTTCTTCTTTCTCTCTATATAATTTCTCTCTATAATAAATGCTCTATAGCTTTAGTGAATTGGTGAGAAATGAAGGAAGAATGAGCTTCTATTTATAGAAAAATATAGTTTCGATATTTGCACGTTTTTGGGGCTCGAAATATTACAATCTGATACCTCCTCCTTTTCTTTCATTTTTTAATTTAGTCCTACAAGTATTATCAAACTTGCATCATCTCCCCTAATAGTAAATAATGTGAATCAATAGTTCAATCATGTGATTCAATAGTTATAATCATGTGAAAATACGAATTACAATATAGTACCTCCATCTATACCTCCATCTTTAACTTAGTCATGCAAGTATTATCAATCTTGCACCAACTCCCCTAATAGTAAATAATGTGAATCAATAGTACACATGTGAACAAATAGTTATATAAGCATGTGAATTAGTAGCAATTAATTACTCATTTATTCGATTAATTACCCGATTTATCAATATAACCCCCATACATCAATTATCATCGGAATAGATGTCGATTTTCACTAACACGATTAATCCCAACACAATGGAACTATCAAATTCATCTTTAATCAACACGAACTTATTCATCATTAATATTATAACTCATAATATTTAACAACCAGGTCGTTCCCAAGAAAGAGGGGGCTTTGCAATAAGAATTTCTCCCTATCAGGCATGATTAGGTGACCAAACCTCTCCTCGATGAACTTCTGACATTGTAAATATTGCAATTTAATAATATGAATAACTTTGTCGTCTCAATTATTGATTTAATAATATATAATATTATGCGAGGCGATCTTCGTGACAATAATCGAATCAATAATATGAGAGATATGATGCAACAATTATCATAATAATAATTGAGTATAACCGAGTGACTTCACGTAAGCATCAATAATCAATACCGTGTTATACTACTATGCAACCACGCGTATTCGCATACTTTTACTATCGAGTAGTTCAACAAAGATTTAACGGTAAAAATTTCCATTGTTATTTTCATAAAAATATTTTTGTCGTTTTCTCATTCCGACAATAATTCTGTTGTGGGGTCCACCAATGATTGTGCCGTTGTACGAATATTCCCCGACACAAAGAATATTTCTCGACCAATCGAATATAATATAACAGCTTGCATACTTTGTAAAATTTTCAAATATTACCCACAATTATAACATTATATCAAATCCACACCATAATATTCAAAAAAATATTTCAAGAAATTTAAATCTTTATTAATAAAATTTGGGGTCTCACAATCTCCCCTCCTTATAAAATTTCGCCCTCGAAATTTACGTACGTACCTGGTATGTCGAAGAGATGAGGATACCTTGACTTCATTTCAGATTCTAACTCTTAAGGTATAACCTTTGAGTGTCGAATATGATCCTTCTTATCCAAGATTTTAACACGTATATCCTCAGACGTTAAATCTTCTGCTATCTCGTCTAGTTCTAATTCAATAA
This sequence comes from Panax quinquefolius, assembly GCA_020205615.1. Taxonomy (NCBI): domain Eukaryota; kingdom Viridiplantae; phylum Streptophyta; class Magnoliopsida; order Apiales; family Araliaceae; genus Panax; species Panax quinquefolius. The sequence goes on along the minus strand of CM035157.1, from coordinate 48,208,402 downwards.
TGTGGTTCGGGTCATCCACATATTTACGTAACATCGATACGTAAAAACGTTATGAACACGCGACATACTTGGCGGTAAAACGAGTCTATAGGCCACAGTTCCTACTCGATCAAGTATTTCAAATGGGCCAATCAAATCGAGGGTTGAGATTTCCTCTCTTCTTCGATTCTTCTTCTAGAATAACGCCTCTTGAACCTTCTTCTTCAGATTTATCGACTTGGTTGTTTAGCTTGAGCGGCTTTAACTTTATCAATTAAAGTCGATTCTACTCGTATATTCGTTATCTTCACGTGGGTCCCTAGAGTTTTAACTCTATCTTCATCATTTATAAGTTATACGAAATGGGTTTTTGTGTTAACAACATCGCACTCTCAAAACGCATACACGATCTTCTACTAAACGTGTCGTACCTACCACGCTCGCTCTTCCATGATGATATTGAATGGTACGATCGTAATCTTCAACAGCTCGAGCCAACGTCTTTGGCACATTATACGATCGTTTTAGGTGAAGAAATATTTGAGGGTTTTAGAAATGAGTTTTGTACTGAGGTCAATACAAAATTCGATTTCACGCTCTAGGGGTAGGCTAAGAAGTCTTCAAGAATACGTCAGGAAATTTATTAACGATAAAAATATCATTCAAAACTGTGACTCTCATCAAAGACTTGGATAACACATGTAATAAAGTTTTTTCCTAACGGAGTTTCAACAGATAAGTCAAAGTCTAACTTCTCCGGAGTCAAATTTAAACGTTGAACACAAGCAAGAGAAATAAAAGAATGGGTAGAATTTGAATCAAACAAGATTATCTAATAAGGTATATCAAATTTAAACATTGGCGCAGTAAAAAAAAAGATAATTAACTAACCCGTGCTAACTTCGTTTGGTTACTAACACGTGCTAACGCTTTTGAGAAGTCACGAAAAACGCCTTCTTCTAAACCCACCGACTTTGTTTTGTCAGTATCCAGCTTTGGTGCCACCGTCCCCAATTGGACTTGACTTCACTATACGACAAAAATCGAGCTAAATGACCTTCTTCTTGAAATTTCCACTTCTATCGTCTTGGCCATGATTACCATCAAAGTGGTTACCATTCTTAGCATGATAATTTCTCCCAAGATGGTTCATCATTGTTCGATGGTACTGCCACCTGATTATTATTATCGTTTGTTGGTCGTTACCTTTTGGTTGTGCTAACTCATTATCGCGCTCCAATAACTGAGCCCTATTCGCAACATCTAAATATAAACAAAGTTTATGAGAAATGAGGTATTGACTTATATTGTGTTTCAAACCTCTTAGAAACATTCGCGTCATTCGCTCCTCATTATCGACCAAATGGGATGCAAACCGGGATAACTCCGTAAACTTAGCCTCGTACTGTGATACGGTCATATTATTTTGCTCCATTGCTTATCTCAACATTTTCAGATCCCATTTTCAAACACTGTCACAAAACAAGGGTTAATTGACATATCACATATTATCCCTATACTTTGACCGACCAATTAAATACCAAATAAATACTAGCGAAGGAATTCTCCGTCTCTCCCCACCTATTTCTTATCTCACATCTCAGCCAGTGATCATATTTCTAAGTTTTGATACCAACTGTGACGCCCCTAAAATAGGTATACATCACCCATCTTGAGTCGCCAAATACATGGTACAAAAATATAATTACAACTTAATAAAACAACAGTCGTGTAATATACGACAAAACATAAACTGAGAGTTTTAATAAGAATATTGTCATCTAGACAATATCCACACTCAATGGAGTCCTCATTACATTTATTGTCACACTATTTAACAGAATAGTGAGGACTACTAATGCTATCATCTGGACCATCACTCCGTTCCCCGACTCGTCCCAGCTATATTCTCATTTTCTGAAGAAAACAGTGAAAGAAAGGGTGAGCTCAACTAGCCCAATAAGAAATATTATGACTAAGATAATGCAGAATAAATTATCATTAGTCTTCAACAATGTTAAACCGATAAATACAATAGACACATCAGTTTAACTGCAAATGAATAAACAATCCATTAGAAGAGTCAAATAGAGCATGATATCTACAATCTTCTATGATTTAAAATGTTTTCATCAATTTTTATCGCTGAGACTCAGCTTAATAAATAAATCACATCATCAAATCATCCCTGCACTACGAGCCAAGGATATTCATTAAATCATCAATAGTCATGACTATACCGAATAATTCCTGGTCATAATCATACCAAATCCATCTCCGCACGTAAGCCAAAGTTATACAATAATAAAACCAATAATCAACAATCCATCTTTGCACGTAAGCCAAAGATATACAATTCAATAATCAAAAGTTCATCTTTGCACGTAAGCCAAAGATAACTTTCATCACCATATAAGCATGAGGATGATGACAGTGATATAAGCATTAATCAAACGAAAACAAGGATAAATATTAAAGAATTTAAATTTATCCAAATATTATCAACCACTTAATAAACTCATAATCTAATATTATTAATATTATAACAATATTTTAATCACTTCTCAAACTTATAAATATTTTATTTCAATTGTTTACACTTTACCACATAATGCATTTAATCATTCAAAATGCCATACTCATAAGATCTCATCACCAGTGATCAAATCTTTTATCAAAAATCTGCATATACCCTATATAGGATTCCCAAGCCATAAAATTCTATTTTTTTAATTTTGTTACTTCACATAACGTATTTAACTCATTTACTCATAACTAGATTATTTTCATGTAAAATACCAAATCAGTCCCAAAAATATTTTTTTTCTAGGATTTAGCAGGATATAGTCCCATATTGAACATATATTTTTCTCGAAATTTTTAAAATTCATTTACTATTTTTCAAAAATCAATTTCTAATTAATTCCTTAATAAATTAGCTACCTCAAGTTTAACTCCAGAAATTCTCAAATCTTGGCAGGATCTTACACATGTTAACATGAGCTTCAAGTTTAAATTTCATGGTTATCGGAGTTATAGAACTCTGGTTATAGCGTTTTTCGTCGGAAAAACCTAAATATTGAAATAGTCATAACTTGTTCATGTTAAGTCGGAATGAGCTCTTTTTTTGACAGTAGGTACTTTATACCATATATTTTCATGTCCCAAAAGGCCGGAAGTTTTCTCACAAATTAAGTGGCCAAAAATGCCCTTTTAAATTTTCGGGCAGTAGCTTTTTGGTATTTTGCAATTTTTGACTCCTTTGCTAAAATCAGTCCACACGAAAATCTACAACACCTTTTTCAGTGATTCCACTTGGATAAGTTAGAAAACTCATAGATCTAACTCTAGAACTTGACCACACTCAAAAATTTGAAATGTAATAGGAGATATAGTCAATTGAATTTCATGTTCCATTTTAACCAAAATTTGATTTTTCAACCCTTTGTGATTTCTAAGAAACTTTCATGTTTTCACATAATAACCAACATAACTCATCATAACACTTACTAATACTACACACCCATGATTTTCATCAGTCCAATGCTTTTATTATGACTTTCATCATAATCAACAGTCCAATGCTTATATTACGACTTTCTAGAATTTTTTTGAGGGTCAGAAAAATTACGAAACTGCAAATGGATTTTCACCCGCCATGAGGTAATTCACGTAGACAAATCATTACCATAATTTAATAAGGAATGAAATACAAAGGATCATTCACCATGCATGTGGTAATCCACATAGACAGGTTATTCCAACAAAATAATAAAGAATAGAATAATAACAAAAGAATTCACCATGCATGTGATAGATCACACAGACATGTTATTCCCAACAAAATAATAAATAATAGAACTAGGTAATGCGTAAACTCACAGACAAGATATTCTGACAAAATAATAAAGAATGAAACCAGGTCATGCGTAAACGCACAGACAGGATATTCCGACAGAATAATAAAGAACGGAATAATAGAAGGATTTCACCATGTATGCGGTACTTCGCATAAACAAGTTATTCCAACATAATAATGAAGAATGGAATAACAACTCTTACGAGTAATGAAAGAAAATAATTCTCTTCATGAATACGAAAGAATAATACCCCTTACCTTAGAAAGAAACTAGATACTGGAGTAGTGAGGTAGCAGACTTCTCTTCTTCTTTCTCTCTATAATAAATGCTCTATAGCTTGAGCGAATTGGTGAGAAATGAAGGAAGAATGAGCTTCTATTTATAGAAAAATATAGTTTCGATAATTGCACAGTTCAATCATGTGATTCAATAGTTATAATCATGTGAAAATACGAATTACAGTATAATACCTCCATCTATATCTCCATCTTTAACTTAGTCGTGCAAATATTATCAATCTTGTACCAACTCCCCTAATAGTAAATAATGTGAATCAATAGTACACACATGTGAACAAATAGTTTTATAAGCATGTGAATTAGTAGCAATTAATTGCTCATTTATTCGATTAATTACCCGATTTATCAATATAACCCCCAAACATTAATTATCATCGGAATAAATGTCGATTTTCACTAACACAAATAATCCTAACACAATGGAACTATCAAATTCATCTTTAATCAACACGAACTTATTCATCATTAATATTATAACTCACAATATTTAACAACCAGGTCGTTTCCAAGAAAGAGGGGGCTTTTCAATAAAGATTTCTCCCTATTGGCGCGCAATTAGGTGACCTAACCTCTCCTTGACAGAACTTCTAGACATTGTAAATATTGCAATTTAATAATTTGAATAACTTTGTCGTCTCAATTATTGATTTAATAATATATCATATTATGCAGATGATATTGTGACAATAATCGAATCAATAATATGAGAGATATGATGCAACAATTCATCGTAATAATAATTGAGTATAACCGAGTGACTTTTACGTAAGCATCAATAATCAATACCGTGTATTGCTACTATGCAACCACGCCAGATATCGTACTTTTTTACTACCTAGTAGTTCAACAAGATTAACGGTAAAACTTCTACTACCGTTATTTTCATAAAAAATATTTTTGTCGTTTTTTTCATTTTAATAATAATTCCGTTGTCTGGATCCACTTAATGATTGTCTTGGCCATACGAATATTCTCCTCACACAAAAAGAATATTCCCAGACCAATCGAATATAATATAACAACTTGCATACTTTGTAAAATTTTTAAATACTACCCACAATTATAATATTATATCAAATCCACACCATAATATTTAAAAAAAATATTTCAATCATAAAATTTGGGGTCTCACATTAATGAAATAACTTGGTATAAAGATAGTAATTATTTATCTGAGCATTGATTAATGCAGAAAACCAAAATTTCAAAATCTAATATTTTGAGTATATGATTATTTGAGTAGAAAATTTCGCGTGATATGTTAAATATATATGATAAGGCTTAGAATGTAAAATAATAAGGAATAAATTACGATAATGCCGCCAAGACGAAAACGAAACCCAAAGATAGAAGAACTTGTCAACAAAGTTGGAAGACAACCAGACCTGCTACAGAATTTTGCGAATATGAACGATCAAGCTATGTAGAACGGAATACCAGCCGTGGGAAATCAGCCAGATAATCGAACGACAAACGTCAAAGACTTCAAGGCAAACGGACCGCCAGGATTTAGGGGATGAACTGATCAAGTAGAAGCGTTTGTGATAGCTAAGATAACGGAGGGGCAAAAGGCAACTTTTGCCACCTATACGATAAAAGGAAAGGAGATAAAGGGAAAATTTGTGTATTATAAGTATAGGCAGAAGGGACGTGTCTCTCTCAACTGTCCCAATTCAAGAATGTATAGTGGGTGTTTTATTTGTGAATCAATGAAGTATAAGGTGAAAGACTGTTCAAGAAGGAGAAGGGAGGCAAGGAATGAGAATACGGGAAAATGCAGCAGGACATTGGTGACAACAGAACCAACTGCAAGCACCAATCGCAAGCGTCTTCAGCATGACCGTTCAAGATACTGTGGCAGTCGAGGATGCAACTCCAGGTATTTTTCTAATCAATTTCATTTTCTTATATATGACTTTCTTATATATATAGTATATTATTTTATAAATTATTTTGAAGGAGGAAATTGAGTTCTATTAGAAATCAATTTTCCGTATAAGCAGATAGATAAGCTTTAATTGCTGAATGGTTAAGGATCGGTTCGATCAATTATGATCGAGATCTAATTGCAATGATTGTGTATGCTTTGTAGCCTGGTATGTATAGGTTTTAAAACGGTGATTCCGGGAACAGAATCTTTATAAGGGAGGGTGAATGTAATAACCCGATATTTTCTATATAATTAAATCAGGAATTTTTCGTATAATTTTTTTTTTTATTTATTATTTAAAAGGAAAGGATATGTGCAAGATAATGTGTAAGTATTTATGCGATGAATATAAAATATATTTATTACATGAGTGATTATAAATAATTTTATTTTAGAATTATTGAGCATTATAAATTATATTCTTATAATAATTAATTTTATAGTAAAATATTTTTAATATTTATTTTCCATAAAAATATTATAATTATATTATTTAAATAATATATGAAATGATTACAACATTATGATAATAACTATTTTATTATATGAATTTATTTGATTAATTAAGTTAATTAATTAACTTAATTAATAATGTTATATATGATGATAAATCAAATATGGAATCCAAACCCTAATTTTGGATTTTGATAAAGGAATGAGAATAATAATATTATATTATTATTTGTCAGTGTTATAAATATGTGTATTATGTGTGTAAGGTTAATGTATAGAACAATTTTAATGCTACTGATAAACCCTAATTCTGGTTCTTGAATAAGGAATGATGATAATAATATAATATTAATTATATTTTGATTTTTCAGTGCTATAAATATGTACTGTATAAGCGTGGACTGTTGATAAGTGGGTTTTATACCTACTTATTGGATATCAATTTATGCGAATTATGCCCATCTCAAGTACATTTCAGTCTGTTTTAGTTGCATTTCATGTTATTTTGCATTGCGGTTACTTAAAACTCATTTTGGTGAATAAGTGCAGGAATCGGCCTAATTTGGTGGTATTAGAGGGCACGAGGCTAATGGACGCATGAAGCGAGGCACAAGCTGGGATAGGCATGACGTGATAAATGAATGGAGCATGGATGGATAAGCATGGATGGACAAAAGACATTTCAGTAGCAGCAGTAATAATGCAGAACCAAACTCAGGAGTAGAACCAAAATTCACTAATCAGAAGTCAAATGCATGGCCAAGCAAAGCAGATGAAACTTGAGACGCAGCGCAAGCGTGAGCACCCAAATGCAACATAATGTTACCCTCATCGCAAGTTCATGCGACCATGAGCATGACAAGCTTAGAGGACGCAGCGCAAGCCGAGAGGTTTGGCGGGCGGTAGAAACCTAAACTATATTAGGAAACCCTAATTATAATTTTTAGAAACTAAAAATTTTAATTTTATTTTACAAACCCTAAACTAGAAATGCTACAATTTTGTGCTAAACCTTAAGGTTAAACCCTAAGGGTTAAACCCTAAGGGTTTCCCAAATGACCAAAGTGCCATTAAAATTTCAAGCCAATTGACCATTTTGCCCTAATTGCATAATTGAGGATTGACCAGTCCCATATCCAAGCCCCACTATCACCATAACAGATCTAGAAGCCCAGAATCAAGATTGATCATGAAAGGTATAAACTTAAGCTTAAAAATTTTGATCTTGTATGCTAAGTTGGATTTGGTGTTTAAGTGTTTAAATATGTTGTATAAGGTGTTAATCAATGATCTGGGTTGATAGATGTTAGATCCATAACATCTATAAGCTCAGATTTGAAGATTTCTAGAATCTGGAAAAATTTAAAAATGAAGTCTGACAACGAATGTTAGGCCTTATATCTTTGTGATATTTAATTAATTTTGTGTTTTAAAAGTTTGTAATTGTAGTCTGTTATGAGGTCTTTCATTTGGTACAAGAATCAAAGTCAGATCATGAACCGATTGGAAGTTATTGATGGTCAAAAGTCGTTGACCGACATTGACTGACTGTTTCTGGGTATCCCAGAATTGCCCAGAACGTCTGACAGTGTTTTTGTAGAGCTTTGATCTTCTTTCTGTTAAGTGTTTTAATCATGTTCTTGTTATATTCTTGTAGACGGACATGAGTACTACATATACATGCTTTTTCATTACCCAGATACTTATCAGAATCGATTTGAGTGTTGGTCAAGCATGAGTTGATGAAACTGCTCAAGAACATTTCTGGAAAACCCAGAAATGTTCAAGAACAGTTTCGGGAAAGTACTTTGACTGGCTTTTATCTTGAAATTCTGTTGATGTTATATGTGTTTTATGTATTATATCTCTTCATTTACATGTCATCTACACACTTAAAGTGTTAGATCACATAAACCAGCCTTGTAGTGCATGATATAAAGCATTAAAGTAGAACCCTTGAGTTTCTAGGCAACGCAGAACCTCAAGAACACGTCTGACAATAACTTCTGCAGCTTAGATCTTGCATTGGATTGATGGTACGGCCTAGATAAAGGTTGGATCATGTCGTATTACATCAATACTACATGATCAATGTCTAAAATGGTGCAGAAACTTTATGATCTATTTGATATTGTTGGTCAAAGTAGTGCACTTGTTATCTGACATGAAGTTTTGGGTTTGGACCAAGAACACTCAAGAACACCTATAGCGACAGTTTCGTCGCTATAGGGCCCTTTAGTGACAAATATTTTCAGAAATTAATTATTTTAATTAAATAAATAGAAAAAAATAATTTTAAATTATTAAAAATATAAAATAAATTCTTAAAAATTATTTTAATGTCTGAAAATTAGTTTTTAATTATTTTTAATATATTTCATAAATATTTAATATTTTTGAAATATTAAATGTATTTAATTTATTTAATTGTTATATTAAATATATTATTTGAAAATGATTTTAATACATAAAAAATCATTTAAAATTATATTATGATATAAGAAAATATTTTAAGTTATTTTTAATGACTTTTAATATTTTATGATGAATTTCATTATTTAATTAATATTAATGATATTTAAGTTATTTAATAAATGTATTAAATAAATTATGAAAAATAGAATTAATGATTTATAAATCATATAAAAATGATTTAAAGGTTATAAAAATATTTTAAGTTATAAAATATAACTTTTGATATTTTGTCTTGGAAAATATTAATTATTTAATATTAATGATAATAGATTTATTAATAATTATATTAATTAAATTAGTTTAAAAATGATTTTAATATTATAAAATTATTTTAAATGAAAATAAAGTGTTTAAAGATATTTTAAGTTATAAAATATAACTTTTAATATATAAAGAATACTTTCATTAATAATTTAATATTAATGATACTAATTTAATATTACGATATTAAATTTATTTAATAATTATATTAAATAAATAGTTTAAAAGCGGTTTTATTTATTTAAAATCATTTAAAAGGATATTAATGAATTAAAAATATTTTAAGTTATAATTAATGACTTTTAATATTTGATAAATATTGCATTAATATTTTAATATTAATGGTAATTATTTAAAAATGATTTTAAATGTTTTAAAAATCATTTAATGGTAATATAAATACTTTAAAAGTATTTTAAGTTATTATAAATAACTTTAATATTTTGACAATGGTTTCAGTAATAGTTTAATATTAATTAAATTTTAATGATAATGGAATTATTTGATATTTAAATCATTTTATAATAATTTCGGTGTTTAAAAATTCGTGATAAATTATAATAATCGTTTAAAAATTATTGTAAGTCATTTAAAAATGATATGGTTGTTATTTAAATAGTCTAAATAGATATTGAACTTCGATATAGAGTCTTAGACTCGATATTTACCCGATAAAGCCGTCGGTATGCCGAAAAGTTTTAGAAATTGATATGGACTTGCATAATGTGTCTGTATATGTGTTTATTTATAATTTAATGATTGTGAAACATGTGTGACAATGTGATTAGGTTATGTGCTGACTGCACTAAGCAGTACTATGTGTTATGATATGTGAATCTAATCCATAGAATGATCTTATTAATGATAGGTTTCAGTATAAAAGATAAAACTAAGTTGCGTATTGTAAGCAGCGGACCAGACAAGTATCCTACCTTTGCATTTTCTTTATGTAATTGACATGTGTGAGAATGTTTCAGAACTATATTATTATTGTGCTAGATTGTTAACCCTATTGTGATATATTCTATATCCGATCATTGTTTATCAACATGTTAGTATATGATAATTCAGATATATATTATGTTCGTTAATTTATAAACATGGTTATACAAGTGTCCCCACTTGGATAATCATTGTATTTAATCACATGTTGATATATATATATATATATATATATATATATATATATATATATATAGCTATTTGATCAGCTAGACACAGATTTAGAAATGTCGTTGAATATGATAAAACTCTTTTGTATCCAATCAAATTGTTTTGGTTCGGATTCCTGACTAATTATGAACATCCCGAACATGGGAAAATTTTTATGTGCCCAAGGTAGCCAGAGTGAACGATAATATCGTTCTTGCAATGTAGTATTGATCAATACAGGGTCCATGGGATGTACACCCTCGTACCCGTAAGTTATGACGGTTTGCAGATGAAGTTTTGTCTAACCTTTTCGAAAACAGAAAACAATGTTCATAATCTGTCGACTACCTTATATAGTCAATACGTAGTTTCAAAAACTTTGATATAGAAATAATATATGGTTATGATTGGTTCAATTTACTTCACAACTATTAATTCGTTGTAGAAGTGATGTACAAAGAAAACATTTAATTCTTTCAGTTAATTATATTTATAATTGTTATTACTTGCTGGGCACTCAAATGCTCATCCTTGCTTAATTTAAATGTTTTCAGCTTAGTGTAAACAGCTAGAAGGTTTGGCCAAGAACAAGTGAAAAGGAAAGCAAACAGAATAAGATTATTGATATCTTTTGTAATAGTTAGACAATATATAGACCATGGTATTTATTATTTATCATGTAATATATTGTAGTAAAGGTTGCGTACTTGGGATTAGACTCTGATCATTGTAAGTTAAGTTTGATATTTATATTATTGTTATTATTATTAGTATTATTTCCGCTAATAGAAATGGTATCGTAAAGCACTGAATTCGGGTTTGAAGTACCTGAATTTGGGGGCGTTACATGATCAATTGCTTAATAATCTATCTATTCCTATTATCCTCAATACTCAATTCACACATAACTATACCCAGTTCGTCAAACTTACCCCAAATTATGAGTTTAGGAACTTTCCACAATCATATGAGTTTAAGAACTTGTCCTAGTCAGGCCATTGGCGTCCATTCGCGGAGGGGTTCAAAAACATTTCATATAATTATGAGTCACGAACTTACCATAAGTATGAGTTTTAAGAACTCACAACTTAATCTTATATTCACTAACTATACTCTATCTATCTGTTATACGTACAAATAAGAAAAGAATCATCTTCTCAATAGGTAAATAGCATATTGCGCGACCCAAATATTTCAATGATTATCAATACCAGAAACTAAGTGATTGTCGAACCAAACTCGACCACTAATCAATATAGGAAGCTAAGCGGACAATTCCCCGCCCATACAAAGAATTGTTTAACCTAACCACTATATCAACTAGGAAGCTAAGCGGTTCTAAAACCAAGTACAAATTCCTCGCCCATACAAGGAATCATATAACTCAGCTGCTGACATGAGTCCTCAAATGAAATCCCACTTAATCCTAGCTCCATACTTTCTCCATACGAATTTTGTTCAATCCGTATTGCATCACCCCAACACTTTTTTGAGTTGACATCGTACCAATTCATAGTACAACTGACGCACAACAATCTTGCCATAAAATTTTCAATCATTCGGTTGATTCTACTCCCTGCTATAACCTTATCATATCACAGGGTGATCTCATCATATATATTATGATTCATTTATATGCTATGATCGTTTTGTTTTACGATCTACTTTCCCTGAACTTTTATTCTTTTAGATTCTATCTATTCATTACTACTGTTCACCTTTATTATCAGAGTTAGGGAACTCCGTATCTTTACAACTCGCCAAGATTCGTCTTTAAATCTTACCGACTCACTAACTCTATTTGAGTTAGTCCTTATCCTAATCACTGCGACTATTAGCCTAAGGTCACCCTATATCAGGTTTATAACCTAAAGCTTTGATACCAACTGTAGCTTCCCCAGTCCTAGTCCCAATCACCATGAATCTGGTATACTAATTCTATAACTATTGCGGAAGATATAAACATAAATTGTTTATACATTAAACTTTACAAATTATCCCCAAGGTTGAGAACCTTAACTTATTACACAATTCATAATCCTATCTGACATACAATGTCACTATCATACAATACTGTTACAAGTTTTAGCTGCACATATAATCCAAGACTAGATTTGTCTTTGACCTTTCCTGTATACGACGTATTCGTCCTAATCTACAATGTTTATCATGATATAGCAAAGGTGACCAACAAGTTTCCCTAGCATGTTTAAGTTCAATAAAGGATATATCATGATTGAAAGAATTGAACTGACTATCGTTCAACAATATAATCATTGTGAACTAGTATGAACAAATTTTCATAGCTGAACGAACAATAAGCATGAATAAATCAACTAGACCAAATGGTAATGAAGGTGATCAGCCTTTCATACCTGATAAACACATGCAATATGCACAACGTGCGAATCAATAATTCATAGACATGGTAAAATTATCAATGATCAACCACTAGCATATTTGAAATAATAACTCGAGTTCGAGAACTTGCCTTTATCACCGACTACTGCTACGCAATTTTGAAATTTAAATAAATACACTTAGAAGGGGGGTTGAATAAGTGTAGGCACAAACTATGTCCAACTTTTGTTACTAATAAAAATTCCTTTGAATACAGGAAGCTGGAGTATGAAATCAGGATATTATCTAATTTTGATTCAATCAATTTACTGGTATATATAATGCAGGCAGCTGGATAGATAGCAGAATATTAAAGCACAGAATGTAATCACATCAACACCAGAATTTTTACGTGGTTCAACTACTACCCTCTAGAATAGTAGCCTAATCCACGTCCAATACCAACTAGTATTGGAGACTCACTTTTATTAAATTCTTCCAATTACAATACAAGTTCTAGCAATTCGAACACCTTTGTTCCTTGTGCACCTATGCACTCTTAAGCACCTATGCTTTCCTCAAACTTGACTGTAATGAGTTATCAACCCAAACAGGATTACATACAATAGAATATTGATTGAGATAAGAAAAATTAAAATACACACTAAAGGTCTAATGATCAAGTAATATATCACTTACCAACTCAAGGCTCTAGTATGAAATGAAATGATATGCAAGAAGAGTATTACCAGAACATGTTCTATATGTTCTTTGTAGCTGAAACCCTGTTCTTAATGCAATCGATCACGGTGAAAAATAATTTAGTAACTTGTATGCATTTTTTTGATACTGTAAATGTTTTTCGTGTTTCATTTGTTAAAGAACTCATTTTATATATGACCACTCCAGAATATTAATGTTGCAAAGATTTACTGCTGTAATATGTACGATTAAAAGCACGTTGCACAAATCTTGCAGTTCTATGTCAATCATGATAAACTTAGCTCGATTTCCATCACAGAGATTCTATTTTCTGAGATATCACGCTATCAGTAATTTAAGGCTAATTGATTTCCATTGCATGGGAGATAAGCCTATTGCAGATTTCTACTGTCCCAATTTTTAAAATGCCAGAAGTCAACACTTTGTATTACCATAAACATTTGCTGCCATGTTTCCATATTTCTTAACATACATTGGACCATTAGAATTAACCAATTAGATTTCTCAAATCATGAGACAAGATTATGGCACATGATTTCTTCTATGAATGTATAACATATGGTAATTTATTCAATCAACTAGTTACCTTAATTAGTTACCTAGAATTAAGACCCTTGATTTATGACGTATAATTTATGCAGCATGATTTATGAGATGTGCTTATCGTGAATCAAGGTGATGACAATGGATAGATTTATGGTATTAACTATTGTCGATCATTTACTCCAGATTACCATATATGTACTGGTTATCAAGATTTGATTTCATATGTTATGCTAAGTAATACGGGCCATGCATATTTGAACAAGTGTGTTAGCAGGTAGCAACAAGTATGAGAATGCAAGTATGTATGTAATGCACATGTCCTAGAGCCTTATTTTGGAAAGTAATAAATGCTAAGATCTTACATATATTCCTAGGACTCAAATTTTCTTTACAATGACATCTTGACAATTGAGCCTTCCTCTTTGAGATGTCATCTCTTTCCCTGAAATGTTATACAATATGATTAGTGAAATAATATGGTCATCATCAAAACATGGAGTGTGACATAAGTCAACATTCTCTCCCTTTTTGATGATGAAAACAGAATATTTATGGCTCCCCCTAAAACCATGCATTTCAAGAGAGTTACAACTCCCCCTCAGTTCATGCATACTATTGACTGCATATATGCAGTGTTCGAGTACCCCTGCACTTTCAAGTTGCAAATAAAAAGTAACCCTGCATTGTCTGGTTAGTCCACACATGTTAAGCACATATTTATCATAGACTATTAAACCATCATCCATCAATAATTTTAAACCATAGTCTTAAAACCAAAAGTTATCATGCATAATTTTTTTTAAAAATTGCCTTGAAAGCAAGCAAGCAGGCATAATTCTTCTCCCCCTTTGGCATCTATCAAAAAGAGGTGTCCAGAAGGCCAAAAGGGGCATGGTGTCTAATCATTCTCCTCATCAATATGAACGTGATTTGCTTCGCGGGCAGTGAAATAGGGCCGGTGAAGCCTGTGGTGTTCGATCTCTTTCAGGGACATGGTGTTGGCAAATCTGGGAGGACGAGCAATGAAGGTAGGAGGTGGTAAAGGCAGGTCCAGAAAGTCGCCTTGATATTCGGCCATCCAATTACATTGTGGCCATTCGGTATCTTGTGATTGGACTTGGTGCCTTGCGACTCTTCACCGAGGTAATTCATGCGAATTCGATGGCGTCCCAGAGTCCCAATCGATTCTCGATGAATTTCAGTTTAAGTGCTCAATCGATGCATTGTGGGTTCATCTTCCTCTGTAGGGCTTCTACCATAGCCCGAGTGTGCAACTCGAATCTAGCTTGGAGGTCAATGAACTCATCCTCCACATTGCGAAAAATAGACTACAGATCATTGCGACGAATAGGAAGTTTGCCTTTCTCAAGCACGGACAAACGAAGTTGGATATCTTTGACACCAGCAGTGATTGTTTCTTGATTGGTCGCGATGGTATGAAGAAGATCGAGAATTTCAGGGGATGGAGGTAGGGAAGTAGGAGGTGTGGGATTTTGGATAGTTGGAATTTCAGGTACCACTCGTATGAACTTTCCTTTAAGCAGTGTGATATGGGCACCCTTGAGATAGTTAGAGTCGATGGAATTAGTGATTTTGATGGATCCCTCATTGTCGAGTGGAATTCGAAAGTGAGAAAATATTTTTATGAGAAAACAGCTGTAAGGTAAGCACTTTTTGGAATGTTTTATACAGTGAACCATGTGTTTGAGCATCATGAGGGAAAAATTGAATGGTTGGCCTGTCATTATCAAGGCCACCAAGACCAGATCCTGGTAGGTGAAGTCAGCTCCACCATCGAGACGAGGGAGAAGATTGTACCTTAGCAATTTGTGAAGGACTACTGCAATAGGAGATACGTCGGTGGTTTTAGGAAGGATGACAGTGGACACAGTTGGGTTATCCATGATAATGCGAAGCTGGACAAGAGGAGACAAAGGAGTAGAAATGGGTCCCTTAAGTGTAAAGGGACAGTCGCCGGTGTATGGAATTGACAATATACTCCCTAAATCCATAGCAGTAAAGAACAGTGATTTACCCTTAACAAACGAAGTGTAGCAATTGCCATTATTTTTAAGGTTGGTATAAAATTGCTGGACTAATTTTGGGTAAGCTACCGAGGGAGGAGCACTCAAAGAGGATAGACCACATGACTCAAGGAGATGTTGAAGAGGAGAGTTTTGGTAGTAAAACATATCAACAGATTTTTCATAGACGAAGGATTTTTGACAGATAGAAGACTTAAATCGAAGCTCAAAATTATGACCTCTAAAAAAATCTTCAGGAACATCATACAAGTACACGGATAGAGGAGTTACCGTTATCGGAGGTGAGCCAGGTGAAGAGTCTTTGATCTTTTGTCGTTTGTTAACCGTTGATGTCTCGATTGGTGGAGGAGAAGGTAGGCTCGCTTCGGATTCGACAGGGGATGATTCACCGGAGATAATAGTGACAGAGGATTGCTTGCATTTCATTTTTCGAGTGGCAGGTGGATGAGATGGTGGAGAAGGAGGTGAGACCCCGTCTTCCGATTCATCACGGAGTTGTTTGCCACGCCTAGTTCTCATAGTTGCAGAGTAGGGTTGAGTCGATTGAGATAGTGGAGAAGGGGGTGAGATATGCAGAGACTGGAGAGTCAGAGATGGAGAAAAAGAGTAAAGTAGCAGCTATATTTATTTGTGGAACACGTTATCGAGATATGGGAAGTGGTGAAGCCGTTTTCGGGAAGGAAAATCTTAGTAGATTTTAATTTGCGTAATTATGGTATGAAGATATGCCGGTGATTTATCTGTCTAATATCTTTAAAACATGCGGTTCATATCTGTATTAGACACATCCCGAGTTCTCTTCTTAGAGTACTCAAGCGTTCTTCCCCTAGAGGTTTCGTAAATATATCTGCTAGTTAATGCTCAGTGGGAATGAATATTAATCTTATTAGTCCTTTGGACACATTGTCTCTTTGGTGGTGAACCTCTATGTGTTTTGTGCGAGAGTGTAGCACTGAATTTTTAGAGATGTCTATAGTGCTTGTATTATCGCAGTATATGGGCACATTTTCATACATAATATCAAAGTCACACAGTGTTTGACGCATCCAAAAAATTTGGGAGCAGCAACTTCCTGCTGCTAAATATTCACCCTCAGTAATGGATAGGGCAACTGACGTTTGCTTCTTGCTATGCCATGAGACAAGACTTTGTCCCAAAAATGTACATGCACCGCTTGTGCTTTTTCTATCTATTTGACAACCTGCATAGTCAGCATCTGAATAACCCATTAGATCAAAATTGTCACATTTTGGGTAGAATAATCCTAAGTTAGTAGTACCACTCAAGTATTAAAAAATTCGTTTAACAGCCTGTAAATGGGATTCTTTGGGTTTGGCCTGAAACCGAGCACATAGACACACTGTACCTTATATTAGGTCTAGAAGCAGTTAAATATAGTAAGGATCCAATCATACCTCTGTATTTTGTTACCTCTACATCCATACCTTTTTAATCTGCTGTGAGTTTTATTGATGTACTCATTGGTGTGGTCTTTGAATTTGAATTGTCAAATCCGAATCTCTTGAGTAGCTCTTTTGTATATTTGGTTTGATGAATGAATATACCATCATGATTTTGTTTAATTTGAAGGCCTAAAAAGTAGTTAAGTTCTCCCATCAAGCTCATGTCAAACTCCTTGTGCATGCATTTGGAAAACCACTCACAAAGAAAGTTATTAGTAACACCAAATATTATATCGTCTACATATATTTGTACAATAATAATATCTTTATTTTGACATTTAATAAACAATGTGGAGTCGATTTTACCTCGTATGAACCCATTTGATAGGAGGTACTTACTTAATCTCTCGTACCAAGCCCTTGGGGCTTATTTGAGTCCATAGAGTGCCTTCTTGAGTTTGTATACGTAATGTGGGAACTTGTCATGCTCGAATCCAGGTGGCTGTTTTACGTAGACTTCTTTATTTATGTAATCGTTGAGAAAGGCGATTTTGACGTCCATTTGGTGTAGCTTGAATTTTCTGAAACAGGCAAATGCTAGTAATATACGAATGGATTCCAAACGAGCTACTGGGGCAAATGTTTCTTCATAGTCTATTCCTTCTTGCTGGTTGTACCCTTGAGCTACTAGTCTCGCTTTGTTTCTTGTAATTGTTCCGTACTCGTCAAGCTTAATTTTGAATACCCATTTAGTCCCAATAATGGAAACATCTTTTGGAGGGGGTATCAACTCCCACACTTGACATCTTTCAAATCGTTGTAGTTCTTCCTGCATTGCTAGAAGCTAATTTTCATCGAGTATGACTTCTTTGGTGTTCTTTGGTTCAATTTGGGATAGAAATGCTGAGAAAGCACACATATTTTGTGCTTTTCTTCTTGTAATAACTTTGTCATTTATGTCTCCAATGATGTTCTCAGGAGGATGGTTTTTGATATATCTTGTTGATTTTGGAAGTTGAGTATCATGTATAACTTCTTCAGTAGTTTTTGAATTGTGGTCTTGTTGTTCATCCATTTCAGCTTGCTGGATATGTTCTTGATTTTCGTATTCAGCTTGCTGGATAGGGTCTTGGTCCTGCTGCTCTTCTAATCCATCTTGCTAGATTGGTTCCATGATCTTCTTTGTTTTTGCTTTATCTGGTAAATTAGATTTACAATAGCCTCTAAATTTCCTGCATCTTCTTCTCTTTCTTTTGGAATATCATGGTTAGATTCGTTAAATTTGACATGTATAGATTCTTCGATACACATCTTTTGTACATTATAAATGCGATATGCTCTACTATTTTGTGAGTAGCCAATGAATATTCCTTCATATGATCTAGCATCAAACTTGCCCAGATTTCCATTAGTGTTAAGAATAAAACATTTAGATCCAAACACTTTAAAATAGCTTATGTTAGGCAGACGATTATTTAATAATTCATATGGTGTTTTCAAAATGATTGGACGAATCAACACTCTATTTAGCACATAACATGCTATGTTTACAACTTCGGCCCAAAATTTCTTAGGGAGTTTACTTTCTTGAATTAGAGTTCTAGCTGTTTCTTGTAATATTCGATTTTTCCTTTCTACTACTCCATTTTGTTGTGGAGTTCTAGGTGCTGAAAATTCATGAGTGATTCCTTTTTGATTACAGAATATAATAAAATCCTTTTGAAATTCAGTACCATGGTCACTTCTGATTCTTATAAGATTAAGACTATATTTAGTCTCCAAGTTTTTAATCAGTTTTTCAAATTCGTTAAATGCCTCATCTTTTGTTCTAAAAAAAAGTACCCATGTATATCTAGAGAAGTCATCGACTATCACAAAAGCATAAAATTTACCGTTTAGACTAGCATGCCTTTCAGGTCCAAATAAATCGAGATGAAGCAATTGTAAGGGAGAAGAAGTTGATACCATGTTTTTGGCTGTGAATGATGTTCTTACTTGTTTTCCAAGTTGGCAAGGTTCGCATATACCTTTCTTCTCGAAATTCATTTTGGGTAATCCTTTTACTAAGTTCTTTGATGACAACTTTTTGATGAGGTCCATATGAACATGTCCCATTCTTCTATGCCATAGATTTGCCTCATCTTGAATGGCTGCGAGACATAATTCTTCCCCCTATTGCTCAAAATCAAGAGTATATATATTCCCTTCTCTTCGGGCAACTAAGGCAGCATTATTAGTACCATGTGAAATTGTACATTTATCTTTTTCAAAATTTACTTGATGTCCATTATCCATTAATTGACTAACACTGATAAGATTGAATTCTAGACCGTTAACAAGAACATTATTAATATTGGCCTTACCATTACCGATTTTACCTTTCCCTATTATTTCGCATGACCGGTTATCACCAAATGTGACAGTTCCATGTTTCTTTTTGATATTTAGTTCCACGAACTTAGATTTGTCACCCATCATGTGACGTGAACACCGCTGTCCAGAATCCACTTTTGAGAGGATACTTTGGCTTTGAAACATACCTGTTATAAGAGAGATACAATTTATCTTTTTGGTACCCATATCTTTTTGGGTCCACTAGTGTTAGTTGAAATTAAATCACTTTTCTTTACCCATATGGCTTTACTTCGATTATTATCTTTCTTTCTTGAGCAGTTTATCTCTAGATGTCCTTTAATGCCACAATTTGTGCAGGTAGTAAAAGGCGTGCAATAATTTAATTTAAATGATGATTTAGATTTGAGCATTTCAACTTCCTTTCTGTATGTTGGGTTAAAACCTATGCCTTGTTTATCATAAATGGGTCTTTGTTTTCCTAGCATGACATTTAGATTTTCTTTCCCATGAACAAATTTGGCTAGAGAGGTTTTTAATGACTTTATTTCCTTTTGCAGTTCATTAGTTGGTGGTGTTTTATTAATTGATTCATCACCAAATGCATTAATGCACACATCTCTCATTTTTATCTCATTTGTTAATTTTTCAACTTCATCATTTAGTTATTTTACCTTTTTAAACAGTATTTTATTGTAATTATCTAAATAATTATTCTTCGCTGCTAATGCTTTTTCCTCATTTGTGTGTGTCACTCTTTCTAATTCTTTCTTTTCATTTATCAATGCTTCCACTTCACCCATTAGAGTGTTTACTAAATCTTTTAAGTACATATTCTTTACTTTTAATTTTTCATTTTCCTGTTTCAAAGTAATAACATCAGAAAGAGGTACTTCACTGGATTCACCTTCAATTCCCATGAAGCATATTTGAGCCAGTTCATCGTTTGCATCTATTTCCACTTCGGATTCTTCATCATCACTCCACGTTAGAAATGCTTTATGCTTTTGAACTTCTTATTTCCTTGTTTTCCCTTGTTCTTGAGCTGGAAACAGTCCTTTTTGAAGTGACCTGGTCGTCCGCACTCGAAGCAGGTTTCTTCGGTTTGCTTAGCTTTGTGTTTGTTGGAGTTGAATGTATTTTTCCTTTGATTCTTTCTTTGAAGTAGTCCCTTAAGTCTCCTTGACATCATGGCTATTTCATCATACGAGTTTTTTTTCAAGTTCTTCTTCAATTCTTGCATTTAGAGCTAGTACTTTCTTTCGAGGAATTTCTTCCTCGTCATCATATCTTTTCAATTGATGTTCATACTCTTCTAGTTCACCAAAGAGAGTTAATGTATCCATAGAAGAGATATTTACATAATCTTGAAGAGTAGTAATTTTGGATGCAAACCTTTTGGGCATGGCCCGAAGTAGCTTACGATTGATTTCGCTTTGTGGTATCGACTTGTCGAGCAACTTTATAAGTACCAAAAATCGTGCTTGAGCCATTTTGATTGTTTCGTCTCTTTCCAGTTTGAACATCTCGTAGTCATGCATGAGCATGCTTAGCTTAACTTCTCTTACTTTGGAAGTTCCTTCGTGACTTACCACTAAAGTATCCCATATCTCCTTTGATGTGTTGCATGAAGAAACTTTATCTATTTTGGATTGCACCATGCCACTGAGAAGAGTGTTCATTGCTTTTGAATCGTATGACACCATGTATGTTTCGGTTAAGTCCATCTCGAGTAGAGTTTTTGGAGTACCATTGTGACGCCCCCAAATCCGGGTCTCTTCCAACCCGACAGATGGTGCTACACGGTACTACCATTCATTCATTCATTCATTCAATTGAATAGTCTCAAAAGGACTAATATAGCTTCTATATAACCAAAATAATATTACATTCCACAGGTTCTTTGTAACCCATTCGTTTGTTCTTGTCATAATATCAAATATATTACAATCGTTCACCTATACTATTACATAAGTAATCTAAGGGTTTGTCTTCGCCTTGCCCTTGTCCTTGCCTGAGCCTTCGGTCCGCTCGATCTTGGCTGTGTTCATATGGTTCAAGCAAGAGTGAACATGACTAGCTCAGCAAGTACTACAATTCTAATAAACAACATGCTTGAAACGTAGAACTCATATATCTTCAGTAACTGAACAATAGTTATGAAGTACTATCGATAATTCAAAATAACACTTCTTTTCATTCAAAACGTTTTCCAACAACAATATTCAATAGAATATCAACTAAGGCTCTAACTATGAGCGCTTCATAATTTCTTTTGAAAAGGACAACCCCTTAAGACTAAGTCCGTAAGTCCGACATAGCTTACGAGCACTTCTGGGTGATCAGCCCATAGTACTCTATGTTGATCAACACTACATTTATTAAAAGTGTATACGTTTAAGTTGTGGCAACCTCACGTGCCTGTCGTTAAACGACAAAAATATTTTAGCATACTTCGTCTTCGATTGAAAACCATACCAATGTAACTCGGTAAATATAAATCATGCTTGACAGAATCATATATAAGTCTAGCCGAAAGAATTGGCTTAAGACTTCATCATTCAAAACTTCATGCGAAAGAATACATGAATTACAAAACTTGTCCAGACTGAACTGGAACAAGGGTTAGAATACTTGCCTTCAGCGTCTGCTTACTGATTAACACATGTACACTTAAAGTCTCTACGTTTCTACAATACATGATCATATAACATACCACATTAGGTTATATATAATCAAGTATGTATACTATTATATCTTACCCTTCATCTCAATGTAAATCCTGACTTAGATCTACTATTATGGGTTTCCGGCTTTCATTACGTCATTCATGTTTCATTCATCTTTGCTTGATTATTAACTCTTAATCATCATGCATTAGTGTCTTACAAGTACCTTACAATGTTATGTTTATATCTCAGTTCATTACTAACAAGTTTCTTTTCATTCTACACTTGTAAACATTTTTGTCCATCAAAATTCTAGGATCGAAGCCAAGCCTTACCACACTTAACTCTACATCTCGCGCCACTACGCGTGAGTTAACAATGTAGATGTGGGTTCGACCTCCACGTCATGGCTTGCAGGCTTTAAGGCTATGAGTCGCGTCGCGTCATGACTCGTGCCTCGAGATAATTTTGCAGATTTGAAAATTTTACGAACTTCCCGGACGCATAACTTCTTCGTTATAAGTCCGAATTGGTCCGTTCAAAAGCCTACGGTTCACAAATTATATACTCTATGCGTTCATGTAAGAATTTTATCTATTTGACTTCGTTTGCTAAAATTTCACCTACGAGTTCATTTTTAATGAAAACGATAAATGTTCGTGAACGTTCAACGCTCGTTTCTTCGTTCTAAGTCGGAATTTGGTCATTTTCGAGTCCGCAACTCTATAATGCCAAATATGACTTGTCTCCATCGAAAACCAACGTTTTTGACTTCAAACACAAAATACGATTTCCATTCTGAGAATTTCACGAATTCGACGATAATCGTCCAATCGTGTGAATTCTGGTAAAACTACATTCTTAATGATTCTAAATGGATTTCAACCAACATATGATCGTCACAAGTTACTTATTTCACCAACTTATAATCAAAGTAGGTTTTGACTTTTTCTCATAAGTCAATGACTTAATCAACTTATGAACTACAATTCTTCATGCTTATGACTTATTATAAACTTAAGTCCATCAATCAATGTTCTCATACTATATTCAACATACTAATCATAATATGACAACATATGATAAGTTCTTCATGGTTCTAGCAACTTATTAATGTTCAAGTTGCTTATCCAAATTATTCGGCTTAAGTTCATTCCTTATTAACCTATTACATGATCTTAGAATACAATCTCCCTTCTTTATCAATCCTATCATAGAAGAGTTGTAGATAAAAGAGATGAGTCTTACCCTTGAAGACTTCAATTCACTTTGGAAAACTAGCAAAGGTTGAAGTGGCTTATAAGTGCTTAAGTGGCTTATTCTCTCTACCAAATGAGTAGCTTATCTTGAGAGGAAAGTTGGATGAAAATAACAACCAACAAAATTTGAAATGAGGCTTGTATTTATAGGCCACTAAAGGTTAGGGCTTTTTAGACTTCAAAACATCCCACCTCCTTATTCCACCTCCTCATCCTCCACCTCCTTACTATTCATAACCTAGCCATTAAGTAACTTGCTAGCCACAATACTTGATCATCACACTTGTTGTTTGCCTATCAAGCTTACCCATTTCCTACTAGGTTTGACCCATGGATCAAGGCTTTTCATTGGGCTTTGATAATTAATCTAACTACTTTCTTCATGGGCTTGTGCTACATAGTTTGGACTAATGATATATCAAACACTTGGGCTTGATTGTCACATTATATTGGACTTATACTTATTATGCTAATAATCCTACAAGTCCATTATCTTTAGTTAACCATCTTAACAATTATACCCCACGTATAATCTTCGTATACTAACTCGTATATTAATTTGTAATATACGTTATTTCATTCTTCATACATAATAGTACAATACGTCGTATTATACTTATATCCATTACTTCATATAATGTACACACATTATATAATCACAACTTTATTTCCTTAATGCTTAATAAACCTAACGTTCCTAAATTAGGTCCACATGCGAAATATTACGTTTTTCATACTTAGATTATTATTACATAATCAATATCGCCTTGATATTATAACATTACGTATTTCTTAGAAATTCAAAAATAATTCCCGAGCAGAAATTGATGAATAGTGTTTTTCGATAAATTTCTCGAAAAGCTTTTATTTTCGTCTTAGAAATTCAAACACCTTAATTCATTCACGTAGTTAAAATACTACGATATTCCGACGTTTCTAGGTTATACAAACATTCATCTTCTCAACATGTAATAATAAAAAATAATATTATTTTATTCATTATTAAAAGTAATTACAAAATATTCGATTTTCAGGGGCGTTACAACCATCATCTTTCCTTGGGATTACCGGTCCATTCTCTACCACCCACCATTCCCATGGGTCTCGCTTGAGATATATCCTTATCCGAAATTTCCAGAAAGTATAATTCTCTGTTCCGAAGAGTAATGGAGGTCGGTATGTTGATTGACCTTCGTGATGAGCGTGTCCGAGTTGTGCCATGTCAGAATCTTTCCCTACAAGTCACCTTTAAGACCAAGATAAGTAGAGCCAAGCTCTGATACCAAATAAAATTTAAATAGATACACTTAGAAGGGGGGTTGAATAAGTGTAGGCACAAACTATGTCCAACTTTTGTTACTAATAAAATTCCTTTGAATACAGTAAGTTGGATTATGAAATCAGGATATTATCTAATTTTGATTCAATCAATTTCCTGGTATATATAATGCAGGCAGCTGGATAGATAGCAGAATATTAAAGCACAGAATGTAATCACATCAACACCAGAATTTTTACGTGGTTCACCTACTACCCTCTAGAATAGTAGCCTAATCCACGTCCAATACCAACTAGTATTGGAGACTCACTTTTATTAAATTCTTTCAATTACAATACAAGTTCTAGCAATTCGAACACCTTTGTTCCCTGTGCACCTATGCACTCTTAAGCACCTATGCTTTCCTCAAACTTGACTGTAATGAGTTATCAACCCAAACAGGATTACATACAATGGAATATTGATTGAGATAAGAAATATTAAAATACACACTAGAGGTCTAATGATCAAGTAATATATCACTTACCAACTCAAGGCTCTAGTATGAAATGAAATGATATGCAAGAAGAGTATTACCAGAATATGTTTTATATGTTCTTTGTAGCTGAAACCCTGTTCTTAATGCAATCGATCACGGTGAAAAACAATTTAGTAACTTGTATGCATTTTTTTGATACTGTAAATGTTTTTCGTGTTTCATTTGTTAAAGAACTCAGTTTATATATAGACCACTCCAGAATATTAATGTTGCAAAGATTTACTGCTGTAATATGCACGATTAAAAGCACGTTGCACACATCTTGCAGTTCTATGTCAATCATGATAATCTCAGCTCGATTTCCATCACAGAGATTCTATTTTCAGAGATATCACGCTATCAGTAATTTAAGGCTAATTGATTTCCATTACATGGGAGATAGGCATCTTGCAAATTTCTACTGTCCCAATTTCTAAAATGCCGGAAGTCAACACTTTGTATTACCATAAACATTTGCTGCCATGTTTCCATATTTCTTAACATACATTGGACCGTTAGAATTAACCAATTAGATTTCTCAAATCATGAGACATGATTATGGAACATGATTTCTGCTATGAATATATAACATATGGTAATTTATTCAATCAACTAGTTACCTTATTTAGTTACCTAGAATTAGGACCCTTGATTTATGACGCATAATATATGCAACATGATTTATGAGATGTGCTTACCGTGAATCAAGGTGATGACAATGGATAGATTTATGGTATTAACTATTGTCGATCATTTACTCCAGATTACCATATATGTACTGGTTATCAAGATTTGATTTCATATGTTATGCTAAGTAATACCAGCCATGTATATTTGAACAAGTGAGTTAGCAGGTAGCAACAAGTATGAGAATGCAAGTATGTATATAATGTACATGTCCTAGAGCTTTATTTTGGAAAGTAATAAATGCTAAGATCTTACATATATTCCTAGGACTCAAATTTGCTTTACAATGGCATCTTGACATTTGGGCCTTCCTTTTTGAGATGTCACCTCTTTCCCTGAAATGTTATACAACATGATTAGTGAAATAATATGGTCATCATCAAAACATGGAGTGTGACATAAGTCAACAAATCTATTTGGCTTTATTCGAAGAACCTAATATTGATAATATGTGTAAGACCCCAAAATTTTTTTAAATAAAAAGGAATTTCCTTTATTTATAGTAAGGGTGAATTTGATTAATGTGGTTAGTTATGGGTAAAATGCGCAAATATTTTAAATAAGCAAGTGGTGATAAAATATTCATTATTGTCGGGGAATATTCATTTGGTCGTGGAATATTCGTACTGTCGGGGAATATTCGTACGACGGCGCAGTCTTTTGTGGGCCCCATAACGGAAAGCGATTGGATGAAGAAAACGACAAATATAAGTTGTTTATAAATAACGGCGTAGTTTTTACCATTAATACTGTTGGAATACCCGGTGGTTAAAACACACTAATACGCGTTGTTGAACAGTAGCACACGGTATTGCACCAATTATTGATTCTTACGTAAGAAGGCACTACTCAATAATTGTTACAGTAATTACAATTCAATATTTTATTTTATTGATTCAATAATTGCTGCATTGATATTTTATATTACTG
The DNA here is from genome assembly GCA_020205615.1 of Panax quinquefolius. NCBI lineage: Eukaryota > Viridiplantae > Streptophyta > Magnoliopsida > Apiales > Araliaceae > Panax > Panax quinquefolius. Next base: position 48,181,243 of record CM035157.1, on the reverse strand, counting down.
TTGTTTCAATAAATTGTCATTACAATCAGATTTTCCATTATCGAAGCAATAATTCATATTATCTCGAATAATATTATTAGATAACATTATTGGCAATGTCTAGAAAGTTACGCATCTAATGAGAGGTTTGGTCACCTAATTGCGGCGGCCAAGAAGAAGAAATTCTTATCGAAAGCCCCTCTTCCTGTGAACCCGCCTTGGTTGTCAATATTGTGATTCTGTAATATTATTTGTGAATAATTAATTATTGATTCATATGATGAGGAAAATATTGATTTTATGTGGATATAGATGGAGAAAAATTTTAAAATGACAATTGTTGAAAATTAATATTTTATCATTTTTTGATAAAATAATTCATTTAAATATATTATTTTAATAATATATTAACGGTGATATTTTTATAATGAATGTGGGATATATGAGTATATGAGGAGGAAGAGTATTTTTGTGGCATTAAATGTTTAACACATATTTTGTGTGTTGGTGGACACAATTATTGACCGAAATTTGATTATAGCCTGTAAAATCACCCGTTTGTGAATTTCGGTCAATTTCTGTTTGGAATTTGGAAAACCTTTCTTCTGCAAAGTTGTAGAGAATTAAATTTCCTATAAAAACTCGCGAGATTCGAATTTTCTGATGAAAGGGCTATTTATTATGAATTATTGAAGTTCCGAAGCTCCGAAATAATTGATTTTTGAAAGTTTTAATTATTTATATCAACAAAAACGTTTTTGGTGAGTTTGTGAACCTTATTTAACATGTGTGGCTGGTGTTTTTAACCAAAAGGCGGGCTAAGGAAAATTTGTATAATTATATTAATATTATATTCAATTTTCTGCTTTGGTGTTCTAAGCAATTTCCTATAAATAGGGTGCTTAGGTTAGAATTGAAAATCACACCAGAAACTGAAGTTTTCTCTCTCTATATTATCGAGCGTATTCTTGTGAGTATTTTGAGTATACTTTGAGTATTGCTATACGGTGCAAGTTCAAGTCATAGCCTATATCCGGTGTTTCAACTAGAAGTACTGTCTTTCGAGGAGGCGAGAATGTAGCGAGTATTAGTCGGGGTATGGAATGAAGGTTCTAGAGAGAGTTGTTTAGTAGTCCTCACCATTTTTATAAAATAATGTATCAATAATTATGATGGAGATTTATTTGCGTGTGGATATTGTCTAGATGGAAATATCTGTATTTAAACTCACAGTTTATATGTTGTAATAATAAAGTTGTAGTTATTTCTGTACCATGTATTTGGCGACTCAGAATGGGTTGGACGGAATGGACCTATTTTGGGGGCGTCACAATATGGGTCTCCCAAGTTAGAATAATATCATCACAGTTAATACTGTTAAATACAGTTATAAAATAACCTAAACACATTACCACATAATCCTATTAGTCTATACAACACATAAAACCTAGTCTCAAGTCAAACTATTTCAGTCTGAGTTTGAGTTCGGTACTATTTCGACCTCCCGATTGCCTAATCGGATAATCATCGAGCTTATTTCCCTTAAGACTCTACTTAAACTGGTTCCCAATTATCTTAGATAATTTTATTATCAGTCTATATTTTTTAGTAACTCATAATAATTTTCTAGTAATTATTATCATTTATCATGTTTTTCAATCATTAAAATCATATTTATATGACTTAAGTACCACATAATTCCATTATCATTAATATTTATTTAATTTCAAATATTAATGAAATACACAACATAATATTATAAATTATTTATAATATCTCAAAGTATTTTAATACCGTAATATCACATTTAAATGATTTTGAAATAATTAAAACCATTATTACACAATTTCCATTAATATGAAAATATTAATGTTTTTCATGACAAAAATATAAAAGTTATATTTTATAACCCTTAAATCATTTTTATATGATTTTTAAATCATTAATTCTATTTTTCCATAATTTATTTAATACATTTATTAAATAAATTAATTATCATTAATATTAAATTATTAATGAAATTCATCACAAAATATTAAAAGTCATTAAAAATAACTTAAAATATTTTCTAACACTTTAATATATTTTCAAATGATTTTTAAATATTAAAAATCATTTTTTAGTAATTTATTTAATATAATAAATACTATTAATATTTAAAAATATGAAAATATTAATGAAATATATTCCAAATTATTAAAACCCATTTTTAGGCTTTAAAATAATTTTTAGAAATTAATTATGAATTTTTTATAATTAAAAACCATTTTTCTCTAATTATTTAATTGAAATAATATATATATATAAACTGTCGCTAAAGGTGGCTATAGTGACAAAACTGGTGCTATAGGTGTTCTTGAGTCCCTCAAGAACATTCATGTCAGTGTTCAAGTTGCCTAGTTTGACCAGTCACCATTCTATGATCTTGATGTTTTCTGGGCAACTAATATGTTAATGTTGTAGCACTGATGTAATACTACAATCCTAAACAAGTTCCATAGCCAAATCATTTCAATATAGAGAGATTTAATCTCTCAAAAACCTTGTCAGAGGCTGTTCTTCATTTTTGGGTAACCTAGAAATGAAGAACAGCCCATGGTGCCTACTTTGGATCTTTATATCTTGCATTCCTGGTTTGTTTAGTGTGATTTAATAGTTCAGTCATGCAATCCATACGTCAAGGTACATATATGTGTAATTGGTGTGTTAGAGTTTGACTCAAGTCGAGAGAAGAGAGCTCAATCTGGTGCAGCGAAGGGATGCCGCAATTGTGTAGTCCATAAGCTTTAGACCGTAAGCATTCCACTCAAAATCTGCAGCTTCCGAATATATTCTATTTTTGGTTCTAAAATTTAAGGCATGCTTATATGATTACTTTACCTTGTAATATATGACCAATATGCTTTGTAATGTGTAAACGTATATTAGTTTGCATATACTAATTGAAAGACCAACTTGTTAATGTTAGGTCGTTTCAACGCGAGTTAGTTAAAGCTAGTATTATATTATAGCTGAGCAAACAGGCAAGTTTCCTGAATTCTTACTCTTTTACTTAAGCAAGTTTCCTAACTTACATAAACTTTGGATTTTGTGCAAGTTCTTGAATTTCATACGATTCGTATGTTGAATGCAAGTTTCCTAAACTTACATTATTATTATTGAGCAAGTTTTCTTTGAACATCACTCTTTGATTGTGCAAGTTCCTTGGACCCCACTTTTATTGAGCAAGTTTCCCTAACCTTACTCAAATTTATATTGAGCAAGTATCCGAACACTATTTTATTATGTTGCAATGTTTCCTAACTTACACAACTTTGTTTGTTGTGAAAGTTTCTTATCCTTCTCATATTGTATTGAGTAGGTTATTGTTGAATTGAAAGTTATTCATTTAAGCTTGAATCTTATTTCCAAGCATGCTATTAAGTGGTTTAATTACCTTACAATTATTCCACATCGATATTATTGATATTCGCACTTAGTGCACTTGAGTTCGTACAGTCTTGGACTTGTACATCATTTAAAGTTCAAATAATTCTTGAACTGTGTGAGATAGAGTCTGAACCTTTGTTCGGTTAGACAAGCATATAAAGTTTTATAAAAGCTATCCAAACCTATTGAGGGAAAGGATTCTTAGACTGAAAGAACACCCCTTTCTATGATAGGGGAGTACCAGGTATCTAATATAAGATACAAAAAGCAGATTTAAATGTTATGCATATACACAGAATACGTGAGGCTGATCCCCTCAAGTACTTATTTTGTAGCCAGTAACCAAAGGGTTAATTAGCTATTGATTCCATTGTAGTGTTATAGTTCAAAGTCTACTCTACTAGCAGTTATTCTAAAAGCAATCATTATCTTTGCTTATGATATTCATATTGTTGAATCCTTCAGATATTCATATTTTTAAATCCATTGACAATTATTTTTCCATTCATCATGATATATCCTTATTGTTGTATTTAAACTTGTTGAGCAGACTTGTTGCTCATCCTTGCTATATCATGAATATATTGCAGCTAAGCCCGCGACCTTAGGGAAGGACAAGGGTAAAGGAAAGATGAAGAATAGTGGAAAGGAGCAGACTTTACCTTGCGCTTAGTTTAAATTACTGTTATGTAATATGAACCCTAATGATTATTTTAGGGTATGTTTGTATGATGATGTTAAGGTTATCGTATCTTGGGACTAGTAACACCATTTGAATGAACGACGTACGTTTATTATATTCCGTATTTTAGATATCGTATGTTGTTTAGAGGTGGATGTTTGTATTTTATCGTGATGACCGAACCGGGGTCGGAGGACCCGGATTTGGGGGCGTCACATGCTTCGTGGTGGTTGATCATGTCTCTCTATATATATTTATCACTTTTATATATTTACATTTCTGATCCCCCATTGAGGTGTTTCGTGGTGGTTAATCATCTCTGTATATATATATATATATATATATTTACAGCTTTTATATATAACTATTTACAGCTTTCATATAAATTGCCACATCATGTGAGCCTAGGAATCATGTGATCACAGATTCAATCTATTGAATCCAGATTCGGTTCTCGTGATGGATATTTTTAGCTTTACACGGCTTGTAAATTGTTCGGTACTTCTATGTATAAAAGCAATCAAGCCGAACACCTAATAAAATGGAAGTATCAAATGCCTCAATTACTATTGAGCCCAAGGGTTTGAAAAACCTCTTTTTATGAAACATAATTGCTATATCTTGTTTAAAACTGAATTTTTACACAAATTCAAACCCTTTGTATATAGGTGCAAACGAGGCATAGCTGTAACAACCCGATATTTTCTATACAAATAAATTAGAAATTTTGCGTAATTTTTTTTTAAATATGGGAATTATGTGCCAAGATAATGTGTGTATGTATTTATGTGATATATTTATTACATGAATGATTTTAAATAATTTTATTTTAGAATTATTGATTGTTATAATTTTATTTTAGAATTTTTGATTGTTATAAACTATATTATTATAATAATTAATTTTATAGTAGAAATATTTTTATTAATTATTTTCAATGAAAATATAATCATATATTATTTATATAATATATGAAATAATTTTTAGAATAATTATAATAATTATTTTATTATATGAATTTTAGTACAGATTATTAATTAATTGTTTTAACTTAATTAATAATGTTAAGTATGACAGGTAATTCAGATATGGAATCCAAACCCTAATTTTGAATTTTGATCAAGAAATGAGAATAATAATATAATATTATTTATATTTTTTTTTTCCAGTGCAATAATTATATACTATATGTATGTGGACTGACAATGATTGGTCAGTTATGGTGTATTATGTCAAACCCTAGTTTTACTGTGAAAACCCTTATTTGAAACTCAATTGTGAGTTCAAGTCTATTATATAACTGTGTTGTATGATTTTGCGATTAACTAGGTCAACGCTAAGTAGCATTTAGATATATTAATTTCTTGAAATCCTAGTTATTAATTATAAACCCTAATTGTGATTTGATAACCCTAATTACCAAAATTATAAACCCTAATTGCTAAATTAGCAAGGATAATTATAATTATTATATAATAAACCCTAACGTTCATGTATGATTAGAACCCTAATCAAATTAAGAAAATCCTAATTATAAATTTTGCAAACTAATTATATTTTATTTTAAATTCTAAATAAACAATTTGGGTAACATATATTAAAATTGTTAGACTATGATTATTACATGGTCCAAAACAATTATGGGAGAAGCCCAAAAGAAATCAAATACAAGCCCAAACTTAGTCCACATAATTAATGGTATTTTAGACCTTTGATTTATCTAATTTATGCATTAAAATAAATGCTAAATAAATGAATTAGTGGGTATATATATAGCTGGCCATAATAGGCCTTTTAAGGCAACAAATTATGCTAATCAAGCTTCCTTAAATAGCAACTCTTACATCAAGTACATAGGTGTCAATCTCCCATTGGTTGAAAATCTACTAAGCACCCTTAATCACATGATTAGGCTAATTGAAGAGATAAGGTGTAGTCTTTTATCCAAGGGACAACAAGTGTATGGGGGATAATAGTTAAATCCCACATTTGCTAGACTTCTATAAATAGATCAGAGATAGAAAATAAGCCACTTGCTAGCTCATTTGTATCAATTCTAAACCTAGTCTCTCTCTCTCTTAATCCAACGAAATTTCTTAGCATATCAGTCCCAAATCCAAGCCCCACTAAGACCACAATCAAATCAGAAAGCTAGAAATCAAGATTTGTTCTTATAAAGGTATAAAACCCTAGCTTGATTTCTGTCCACTAATCTGTCGTTAGATGTTAAAATTTTTGTGTTAAATGTGTTGTTAGTAGTGTCTAATGATGATATGGGTTGTTAAATGTTGGATCCATAACATTTAGAAGCTCGGATTTGAAGATTTGCAAAATCTGGAAAAAAATCAAACTGTGGTCTGACAACGAATGTTAGTGGTCACAGATCCTTGCTCGTATATGATTTTTGTTTTTTAGAAGTTGTAATGTGTAGTTTGTTATGTGATCTTTAATATGGATCAAGAATCATGCTTAGATCTGGTCTAGACTGCAAGATAATTGAGGTCAAAAGCCGTTGACCGGCCATGACTGGGCGTTTCTGGGTAACCCAAAAATTGCCCAGAAACGGTCTGACAACGATTTCTAGTGACTAGATCTTTCTATTGTTAGTTGTTGTGATCTGTTTGTTGTTTGTATATGGTAGTATAGTATGTGTACTGTAAGTTAAGGCCATTAGAACATTAAAAGGATTATTTTATCTCATATGGTAGACGGTCAAACCAAGCAAGATGATCACAATTTCTTTTTTCTGGGTAACCTAGAAAACATTTGAAGGTGATCTCTGACATGGTTTGATCGACCCATATCATCATAATCTGTTGTTGGTATGATGAGGTTATGTGATAGATCTGTAGTCCTACATGTTTTCTATACACTAAAGTTGTTAGATCACAAAAACATTGCTCTATCATCATGTAGTGGACGCCCAAAAGTGAATAAATGAGTTGTTCTTCATTTTCTCGGGTAACCCGCAAAATGAAGAATAGGTCTGACAGTTTCTTTGAGGGCTTAGATCTCGTTGGTTCTATGCTTGATTGCCATGTTTGTTGTTAGGTCTTGTAGACGTGCACTATTACTACAAGATCTAAGTCATAGTTTGTCCAGAAACTAATTGATCAAAGGTTTAATCATTAGTCAAAGTAGCCCTCCTCCTCCGCACTTGAGTTTACGGGTTTGGCCAAGAATGCGAAGAACACCTACATAAATGACGGTTACCTGTCAGCTATAGGTGTCTTTAGCGACAAATTATTTATAAAAATCATATTTTTATTAAATAATTATAGAAAATTATTTTTAATTATTAAAATACATAATAAATTATTAAAAATTATTTTAAAGTCCTAAAATTATATTTTAATTATTTTGGATATATTTTACAAATATTTAATATTTTGGAATATTAAATGTATTTAATTTATTTAATAATTATATTAAAAAAATTATTTAAAAATGATTTTAATACTTGAAAAATCATTTAAAATTATATTATGGAATAAGAAAATATTTTAATGACTTTTAATATTTTATGATGAATTTCATTAATTAATTAATATTAATGATAATTTAATTATTTAATAAATGAATTAAATAAATAATTTAAAATAATTTTATTATATTAAAAATCATTTTAAATAATAATAAGGTATTTAAGAATATTTTAAGTTATAAGAATTAACTTTCAATATTTAAAGGTGAATTTTATTAATTAATTATTATTAATGATATTAAGGTTATTTAATAATTATATTAAATAAAGTAGTTTAAAAGGATTTTAATATTATAAAAATCATTTTAGATGAAAATAAAGTGTTGAAAGATATTTTAAGTTATAAAATATAACTTTTAATATTTAAAGAATAATTTTATTAATAATTTAATATTAATGATATTTATTTAATATTAATGATATTAAATTTATTTAATAAATATATTAAATAAATTGTTTAAAAATGATTTTATTGATTTAAAAATCATTTAAAAAGGATATAAATGAATTAAAAATATTTTAAGTTATATTTGGATAGATAGTACATTTATATTTAATTATTAATGGTAATTATTTATAAAAGATCTTAAATGTTTTAAAAATAATTTAAGGGTAATATTAATACTTTAAAATATTCTAAGTTATTATAAATAACTTTAATATTTTGGCAATGGTTTCATTAATAGTTTAATATTAATTAAATACTAATGATAAGAGAATTGTTTGATATTTAAATCATTTAATAATGATTCCTTGTTTGAAAATTCATGATAAGTTATGATAAATGTTTAAAAAATTATTATAAGTCATTTAAAATAATATGGTGATATTTACGAGATATTGAGTTCTGAGAATAGAGCTTTGACTCGATAATTAATCAAATAAAGTTGCTCGATGCACGCCGATATATTTCGAAATCGATCTGACTTAGATATTTTGATCAGATTAATGTTTGTTTGTGATGCAATAACCTGTTGAATATGTGTGATAATGTGATTAGGTTATGTCTTGATCATGCGAAATGGAGTACTATATGTTATAGTATATTGTTCTAATAGAACGAATGATCTGATTAATGATAGGTCGTGATATAAAAGATAAAACTAAGTTGCGTATTATGGCGGTAGCATCGATCAAGCGGATATATACTACCTTTGCATTTTCTTTATCAATGGACATGAGTAAGAATGTTTCGAAATTATTTTATTCTTTGTATATATTATTAACCCTATATTATATACGCTCATTGATTATCAACATGTTAGTATATGATAATTCAAGATATATATTTTGTTCGTTAATTTCTATAAATGGTTATACAAGTGTCCCCACTTGGATAATCATTGCATTTAACCACATGTTGATACACCTTTGTCAATTACGATATATATATATATATATATATATATATATATATGTTGAATTATAGATTATTGTTGAACAAGATAAAACCTTATTATTATCCAACCAAATTGCTTTGGTTTGGAACCCCAACAAGTATGAACGTCCCTTACACGGGAAAACTTTTATGCACCCAAGGTGGACAGAGTGAATGATAACAACGTTCTTGCATGTAGTATTGATCAATACAGGGTACAACGGGCTGATCACTCTCCGTGCCCATAAGTTATGACGGTTTACAGATGAAGTTCTGTTTAACCTTTTCGAAAATGAAAACAATGTTCATAGTATGTCTCCTTAAACCTATTTATAGTCAGTACGTAGTTTCAAAATTTTGATAGAGAGTTGTTATGTTATTATTATCGGTTCAGATTACTTCACAACTATTGATTTGTTGTAGAAGGGTGGTATAAAGAAAACATTTAAATTCTTTCAGCTTATATATATATATATAGTTGTTATTACTTGTTGGGCACTCAAATGCTCATCCTTGCTTAATTTAAATATTTTCAGCTAAGTGTGAACAACCTGAAGGCTCTGTAGGAGCAAAGGAAAGGGAAAGGTTGCTGAATGATTTTAATGTTATTCAATGTAATAGTTTAATATTATTAAGACAACATTATATATTTAATATCATGTATTGTAAGGAATGATTAAAGGTTACGTACTTGGGAGCTAGACTTTGATAATTATGTAAATTAAGTTTAATATTTATATTATTGTTATTCTTATTAGTATTATTCCCCTCATAGAGATGGTATCGCGAAGCACTGAATTCTTGTTTCAAGTACCTGAATTTGGGGGCTTTACAGGCTGGTATCAAAGCTTTAGGGTTAGAAACCTTAGGTGGGATAGGTCTTAGGCCATAACCTTAGAACAGAGGAAAACGTTGAAAATATAAATAACTCATATAGAGTTTATAAAGAGATGAATCGACTAAATTCATCGTCAAACAAAATCAAAGATAACTTTTATAAAATTATTATTTGCTGTGTGTATATACTATAGGCTAATCAGGATAATTTATGTGTGTAGATGTCTGGTGGAAAAGGCTTGTTATATGCTTATAGCATGAAGAAGGATCAAATCCATACCCTCGAGCTAATATCGAAGCCAATAACTGAAATAGAGGCTCACGATGAAAACAACTCAGACGACGTGGTTATTGTAGAAAACATAGTACCAGATCCGGAGATGGTGGAGCTGACAGATAATGATTCAGACACTAAAGTTGAAGCTGAACAAGCATCAACAGAGGTGTAGGATCTGAGGAACAAGGTTTCTTCTCTAGAAAACCTGTGGGGAATAGAAAAGCTGTTAAATAGTCAACTGCGTCAGGCATTAATAGAAACAATGGAAGAACAAGATAAGCTTAAAATCCAAATTAATCAGATGGGAGCCACAAGCAACACATCGTGTGCAGCTCCGAGCAAGAAGGGGAAAAGAATATGTTACCTTTGTGGCTATGAGGGATATACCACTCTGTATTGTCCCGACTATAAATCAGGAGCATATTTTATCTGTAGGATAGAAGGTCATCAGGCGAGAGGTTGTCCAAGAAAAAGACGTAGTGAATAGGTAGTATAGGTTTTGTTGTGTAGGTCTGTTTAATTTTAAGTATGTCTGTTTAATGTAATGTTCCCAACTTTTGGTATTAGTCAAGGCTGTAAATCCCGACTTTTGTAGTCACAAAGGGATGAATGATGTTTAAAGCAGTATGTGCCATGCTATGTAAAGTATTCGCCAAATGAATATGAATCTAAGTTTGAGTAATGAAATGAGTTAATATACTAAAGTTATATGATAAGATTTAGAATGTAAAGAATAATATATGGTTTTACTTAACCAGATAATGCCGCCAAGACGTCAAACTCGAAACCAAAGGACAGAAGAGTCTGTTAATAACATTGAGGGACAACAACAAGTAGACCCGATGCAGCACTTTGCAAACATGGTAGCTGTGACGCCCCCAAAATTAGGTATACGTCACCCATCTTGGGTCGCCACTTACATGGTACATAAATTCAAATACAACTTACTAATATAACTGCGTAGGTATACAATCGACATAAACCGTGAGTTTGAATACAAATATTATCTACTAGATATTATACAAACTCAAAAGGAGTCCTCATTACAACTATTATCACACTATTTCACGCAGAATAGTGAGGACTACTAATGCTATCCTCTGGACCATTACTCCGTTCCCAGACTTCGTCCCAAATATGTTCTCATTTCACGAAGAGAAAAAGTGAAAGAAAGGGTGAGCTCAACTAGCCCGATGAAATATTATGACTAAGATAATGCGAATAAATTATCATTAGCCTTCAACAATGTTAAACCGATAAAATACAATAGACAACCAGCTTTAATCTGCGGCAATGAATAAGCAATCCATTAAAAGAGTCAAGTAGAGAATAAAGTCTACTATCTTTTAGGTTTTAAAAGGTTTTCATCAATTTTTATCGCCGAGACTCGACAAATAAATAAACCACCACATTTAATCATCCCCGCATTATGGTCAAGGATTTTCATCAAATTATCAATGGTCATGACTATACCGAATCACCCTTGGTCATAATCATACCAAAAACTATCCATCACTACATTACAGGCCACTGAGGACTTTTGTCACATCATTTATATCAAGTCATGATTATACCGAATGATCCACGGGTCATAATCATACTAAGTTCATCTATGCACGTAAGCCAAAGATAACATAATATAACATGAGGATGATGACAATGACATAGTAATTCAATAAAACAAGTTCAAGAATTATTTAATCCATGAATTATTAACGTCCAAATTGTCAACATGATCTTTGTTTTAGAGTAAAATTCAAGAATGATCGGAAGAATATTTCCATGAAAAGATCTTTGGATGAAACGCAAAATATCAAGGATATTCTACTAATTTCATGGAGTATAGAAGTCAAAGTTTTAACCAACTGGGTATAATAAAGAATGGAATAACAAAAGAAATCACCATGCATGCGGTGCCGCATAGGCGAGTTATTCAAATGTAATAATAATAACGGAACCGAATCGTCGTGAAATTCACACCGCATGTGATGTTCCAATGTAATAATAAAGATGGAACCGGATCCGGTTGTAAAACACACAGATAGGATATTCCAACGAGAATGATAAAGATTTTAACCGGTCCGTGTAAAACACACGATGGGATGTTCCAATGAGAATAATAAAAAGCGGAACCCGTGTCCTGTAAAACACATGCATGTGATGTTCCAATGTAATAATAGAAGAATGTCACCAAGTATAGGGTAAATCACAGATATACAAGTTATTCCAATGAATAATAAGCAATGGAATAACATAAGGATTTCACCAAGTATAGGGTATGCCAGCGATATCTGAGTTATGTATAGGGTATGCCACTTTTACAAAAGTTATTCAAATGTAATAATAATAAATGGAATAATGTAAGTTCTCTTCAAGAAGAAAGAATAACACCCTCTACTAGTAAAAGAACCTGAATATAGAAGTAGTGAAGTAGCAGAATACTCTTCTTCTTTCTATAACTTTCTCTCTATAGCTTCTCTCTATAATTTCTCTCTCTAGAGTTTCAATGAATTAAATAAGAAAATAATGAAGGAATGAGCTTCTATTTATAGGAAAATGGAATGCATAGTAACTAATCCATGAACGGTCCAGATTGATTTACTTTAATCTGACGGTCCATATTTAAAGAAAAATCTTTTAAATAAAATATAATATATTCTATTTATATAAAAATATTTTACTATGCAAACACTATGCAATACTATGCAAAACACTATGCAAAACACTATGCATAATAAAATATAATATATTCTATTTATAGAATAACTTTAATAAAGTATTCTATTTTATATAAAAGATGTTTCGCATTTTATTACGTTAATAATACGAATAAAACAAAAGCGTCATTATCGCTATAATAATTCATATTATTAATCGACAATAATGGAATCAAACCGAGTGACTTCTCACATAAGCATCAATAATCAATACTGTAGTGTATTATATGCAACCACACGTATTCATCGTACTTTTACTACCGAGTAGTTCAACAAGAACCTTGGTAAAACTTCCGCCGTTATTTTAATAAAATATTTTGTCGTTTTCTCAATCCGGCAATAATTACATTATAGGGGTCCACCAATGATTGAGCCGTTATTACGAATATTCCTGCTAAACCGAATATTCCCCACCAATCGAATATAATATAACCACTTGCATACTTTGCAAAATTTATAAATACTACCCACAACTATAATATTATCTCAAATTCACACCATAATATTAAAAATTATTTCGACAAAATTTAAATCTTTATTAATAAAATCTGGGTCTCACAAGAGCCTGAAGCTATCAGTGAAGGAATGCCAATCGCGAGGGAACCAATTAGGACAACCAGCTTGCAAACTTTAAGGACTTCAAGGCGATAGGACCCATGGGAGTTTAGAGGGACAATCGACCTATTGAAGCCCGGACTTGGGTTAAAGAGATTGAAAAAAGAATTAAGTGGTAGCTAGGGTAGCTGTGGGGCAAAAGACCGCTTTTGCCACCTACATGATGAAGGGTGAGGCAAATTTTTGGTGGAAAACGAATCAGGCGAGGGCAGGAGAGGATGTTGTTACTTGGGATAAGTTTATGACACTGTTCTTCGAAAACTATTTTTCATCTAGTATGCAGGCTAGGATGGAGGTAAAATTTTTAGAGTTGAAGCAGGAGAATATGACGGTGTCCGAGTATGCCGCAAAATTCAATGAGTTGGCTAGGTTTGCTCCACATCAAGTTGATACGGAGGCTAGGAAAGCTAGAAGGTTTGAGCTGGGATTAAAACTCTGGCTCTACAACATGGTGGCGGAGTTGCAGATCCCTACATTTGTAGCACTCATGGAGAAGGCTATTATTGTTGAGGAGGGGAGTGAGGCCATGAGCCTCTATAACAAGGAGAGAATGAACAAGAGTAAGGTCGAAGGAAATGGGAAGCTGGAAGTTAATAGTGGGAGTAGCAGTGGTAGTAGCAAAAGGAAGAGAAGCAATTTTGGAAGTATTCAGGTGAAGCAAGAAGGAGTTAAGAAGCAAGCTGTGCAGTGTGGAAATTATGGGAAGAACCACTCTGGGGAATGTCTGTAGGAAAAATTTGTATGATATAAGTGCAGGCGGGAGGGCCATATCTCTCCCAACTGCCCCAATCCTAGGATGAACAATGGGTGTTTTCTATGTGGATCGACTAAGCACAAGGTGAAGGATTGTTCGAAGAGGAGGACGGAGGCAGGGAGTGTGAATACTGGCAAGGGCAGTGGAACTCTAGCAATCACGGGACCTACGTCATCGAGCAAGCCAAAAAAATCAACTGCGCGCGAGGGTTTTCAACATGACGGTCCAGGATACTATAGCAGCTGGTGGTGCAATTCCAGGTATTATTCGTATAACTTTTATTTTCTTATGCATGAATTTCATATATATAGTAAATTATTTTATAAAGAAAATTTGAAGAAGGAATTTGAGTTCTTTTAGAAATCAAATTTCTTTTTAATCAGATAGACAAGCTTTACGTGAATAGGTTAAAGATCAGTACGATCATTTATGATCAAGATCTACTTGCAATGATTATATATGCTACGTACACTTGTATGTGTAGGTTTTAAAATAGTGATTCCGGGGACGGAATCTTTATAAGGGAGGGTGAATGTAACAACCAGATATTTTCTATACAAATAAATTAGAAATTTTGCGTATAATTTTTTTTATTTATTTTAAATATGGGGATTATGTGCCAAGATAATGTGTATATGTATTTATGTGATATATTTATTACATGAATGATTTTAAATAATTTTATTTTATAATTATTGATTGTTATAAACTATATTATTATACTAATTAATTTTAAAGTAGAAATATTTTTATTAATTATTTTCAATGTAAATATAATCATATATTATTTATATAATATATGAAATGATTTTAGAATAATTAGAATAATTATTTTATTATATGAATTTTAGTACAGTTATTAATTAATTATTTTAAATTAATTAATAATATTAAGTATAACAGATAATTCAGATATGAAATCCAAACCCTAATTTTGGATTTTGATCAAGGAATGAGAATAATAATATAATATTATTTATATATTTTTTTTAAGTGCAATAATTAGAAACTGTATGTATATGGACTGACAATGATTGGTCAGTTATGGTGTATTATGTCAAACCCTAGTTTTACTATGGAAACCCTTATTTGAAACTCAATTGTGAGTTCAAGTCTATTATATAACTGTGTTGTATGATTTTGCGATTAACTAGGTCAACCTTAAGTAGCATTTAGATATATTAATTTCTTGAAATCCTAGTTATTAATTATAAACCCGAATTGTGATTTGGTAACCCTAATTATCAAAATTATAAACCCTAATTATTAAATTAGCAAGGATAATTATAATTATTATATAATAAACCCTAATGTTCATGTATGATTAGAACCCTAATCAAATTAAGAAAACCCTAATTATAAATTTTGCAAACTAATTATATTTTATTTTAAACCCTAAATAAACAATTTGGGTAACATATATTAAAATTGTTAGACTATGATTATTACATGGCCCAAAACAATTATGGGAGAAGCCCAAAAGAAATCAAATACAAGCCCAAACTTAGTCCACATAATTAATGGTATTTTAGACCTTTGATTTATCTAATTTATGCATTAAAATAAATGCTAAATAAATGAATTAGTGGGTATATATATAGCTGGCCACAATAGGCCTTTTAAGGCAACAAATTATGCTAATCAAGCTTCCTTAAATAGCAACTCTTACATCAAGTACATAGGTGTCAATCTCCCATTGGTTGAAAATCTACTAAGCACCCTTAATCACATGATTAGGCTAATTGAAGAGATAAGGTGTAGTCTTTTATCCAAGGGACAACAAGTGTATGGGGGATAATAGTTAAATCCTACATTTGCTAGACTGCTATAAATAGATCAGAGAGAGAAAATAAGCCACTTACTAGCTCATTTTGTATCAACTCTCAACCTAGACTCTCTCTCTTAATCCAACGAAATTTATTAACATATCAGTCCCAAATCCAAGCCCCACTAACACCACAATCAAATCAGAAAGCTAGAAATCAAGATTTGTTCTTATAAAGGTATAAAACCCTAGCTTGATTTACATCCATTAATCAGTCATTAGATGTTAAAATTTTTGTGTTAAATGTGTTGTTAGTAGTGTCTAATGATGATCTGTGTTGCTAAATGTTGGATCCATAACATTTAGAAGCTCGGATTTGAAGATTTATAAAATCTGGAAAAAAATCAAACTGTGGTCTGACAACGAATGTCAGTGGCCACAGATCCTTGCTCGTATAAGATTTTTGTTGTTTGTAAGTTGTAATGTGTAGTCTATTATGTGATCTTTAATCTGGATCAAGAATCATACTTGGATCTGGTCTAGACTGCAAGGTAATCGAGGTCAAAAGTTAGCAAATCGTGATTTCGGGCGTTTCGGGTAAACCGAAACCGCCTGAAAATCCCCGATAACGATTTATAGTGACCAGATCTTTCTATTGTTAGTTGTTGTGATCTGTTTGTTGTTTGTATATAGTAGTATACTATGTGTACTGTAAGTTAAGGCCATTAGGACATTAAAAGGATTATTATATCTCATATGGTAGACGATCAAACCAAGCAAGATGATCACAGTTTCTGTTTTTTGGGTAACCCAGAAAGCATTTGAAGGTGATCTCTGACATGGTTTGATCGACCCATATCATCATAATCTGTTGTTGGTATGATGAGGTTATGTGATAGATCTGTAGTCCTACATGTTTTCTATACACTAAAGTTGTTAGATCACAAAAACATTGCTCTATCATCATGTAGTGGACGCCCAAAGTGAACAGGTCGAGTTGTTCTTCATTTTCTGGGTAACCCAGAAAATGAAGAACAGGTCTGACAGTTTCTTTGAGGGCTTAGATCTCGTTGGTTCTATGCTTGATTGCCATGTTTGTTGTTAGGTCTTGTAGACGTGCACTATTACTACAAGATCTAAGTCATAGTTTGTCCAGAAATTAATTGATCAATGTTTAATCATTAGTCAAAGTAGCCCACTCAGTCTCTGCACTTGAGTTTCTGGGTTTGGCCAAGAATGCGAAGAACACCTACAGCGACGGTTCTGTCGCTATAGGTGCTCTTTAGCGACAAATTATTTATAAAAATCATATTTTTATTAAATAATTATAGAAAATTATTTTTTAATTATTAAAAATACATAATAAATTATTAAAAATTATTTTAAAGTCCGAAAATTATATTTTAATTATTTTGGATATATTTTACAAATATTTAATATTTTTGGAATATTAAATGTATTTAATTTATTTAATAATTATATTAAAAAAATTATTTAAAAATGATTTTAATACTTGAAAAATCATTTAAAATTATATTATGGAATAAGAAAATATTTTAATGACTTTTAATATTTTATGATGAATTTTATTAATTAATTAATATTAATGATAATTTAATTATTTAATAAATGAATTAAATAAATAATTTAAAAATAATTTTATTATATTAATAATTATTTTAAATAATAATAAGGTATTTAAGAATATTTTAAGTTATAAAATATAACTTTCAATAGTTAAAGGTGAATTTCTTTAATTAATTATTATTAATGATATTAAGGTTATTTAATAATTTTATTAAATAAATTAGTTTAAAATGATTTTAATATTATAAAAATCATTTTAGATGAAAATAAAGTGTTGAAAGATATTTTAAGTTATAAAATATAACTTTTAATATTTAAAGAATAATTTTATTAATAATTTAATATTAATGATATTTATTTAATATTAATGATATTAAATTTATTTAATAAATATAATAAATAAATAGTTTAAAAATTGTTTTATTGATTTAAAAGGATATAAATGAATTAAAAATATTTCAAGTTATATTTGGATAGATAGTACATTAATATTTAATTATTAATGGTAATTATTTATAAAAGATCTTAAATGTTTTAAAAATAATTTAAGGGTAATATTAATACTTTAAAAATATTCTAAGTTATTATAAATAACTTTAATATTTTGGCAATGGTTTCATTAATAGTTTAATATTAATTAAATACTAATGATAAGAGAATTGTTTGATATTTAAATAATTTAATAATGATTCCTTGTTTGAAAATTAAGCGATAAGTTATGATAACTGTTTAAAAAATTATTATAAGTCATTTAAAATAATAATATGGTGATATTTACTGAGATATTGAGTTACGAATAGAGTCTTAGACTCGATAATTACCGATAAAAGTCGCTTAAGACGCTGTAGATATTTCGAAATTGATCTGACTTTAGATATTTTGATTGTATTAATGTTTGTTTGTGATCAATAAAGCTGTTGACATATGTGATAATGTGATTAGGTTATGTCTTGATCATGAAATGGAGTACTATATGTTATAGTATATTGTTCTAATAGAACGAATGATCTGATTAATGATAGGTCTTGATATGAAAGATAAAACTAAGTTGCGTATTGTAAGCAGCACATCAGGCAAGTATCCTACCTTTGCATTTTCTTTATGCAATGGACATGAGTAAGAATGTTTCAGAATTATTTTATTACTGTACATATTATTAATCCTATATTATATACGCTCATTGATTATCAACATGTTAGTATATGGTAATTCAAATATATATTTTGTTCGTTAATTTCTATAAATGGTTATACAAGTGTCCCCACTTGGATAATCATTGCATTTAACCACATGTTGATACACCTTTGTCAATTACCCGTATATATATATATATATATATATGTTTTATTATAGATTATTGTTGAACAAGATAAAACCTTATTATTATCCAACCGAATTGCTTTGGTTTGGAACCCCGACAAGTATGAACGTCCCTTACATGGGAAAACTTTTATGCACCCAAGGTGGACAGAGTGAATGATAACAACGTTCTTGCATGTAGTATTGATCAATACAGGGTACAACGGGCTGATCACTCTCCGTGCCCGTAAGTTATGATGGTTTACAGATGAAGTTCTGTTTAACCTTTTCGAAAATGAAAACAATGTTCATAGTATGTCTCCTTAAACCTATTTATAGTCAGTACGTAGTTTCAAAATTTTGATAGAGAGTTGTTATGTTATTATTATCGGTTCAGATTACTTCACAACTATTAATTTGTTGTAGAAGGGTGGTATAAAGAAAATATTTAAATTCTTTCAGGTTATATATATATATATAGTTGTTATTACTTGTTGGGCACTCAAATGCCCATCCTTGCTTTAGGGTTAGAAACCTTAGGTGGGATAGACCTTAGGCCATAACCTTAGAACAGAGGAAAACGTTGAAAATATAAATAACTCATATAGAGTTTATAAAGAGATGAATTGACTAAATTCATCGTCAAACAAAATCAAAGATAACTTATATAAAACTATTATTTGCTGTGTGTATATACTATAGGCTAATCAGGATAATTTATGTGTGTAGATGTCTGGTGGAAAAGGCTTGTTATATTCTTATAGCATGAAGAAGGATCAAATCCATACCCCCAAGCTAATATCGAAGCCAATAGCTGAAATAGAGGCTCACGATGAAAACAACTCAGACGACGTGGTTATTGTAGAAAACGTAGTACCAGATCCGGAGATGGTGGAACTGACAGATAGTGATTCAGACACTAAAGTTGAAGCTGAACAAGCATCAACAGAGGTGCAGGATCTGAGGAACAAGGTTTCTTCTCTGGAAAAGCTGTGGGGAATAGAAAAGCTGTTAAATAGTCAACTGCGTCAGGCGTTAATAAAAACATTGGAAGAACAAGATAACCTATTTATAGTCAGTACGTAGTTTCAAAAATTTGATAGAGAGTTGTTATGTTATTATTATCGGTTCAGATTACTTCACAACTATTGATTTTTTATAGAAGGGTAGTATAAAGAAAACATTTAAATTCTTTCAGCTTATATATATATATATATATATATATATATATATATAGTTGTTATTACTTGTTGGGCACTCAAATGCTCATCCTTGCTTAATTTAAATGTTTTCAGCTAAGTGTGAACAACCTGAAGGCTCTGTTAGGAGCAAGGGAAAGGGAAAGGTTGCTGAATGATTTCAATGTTATTCTATGTAATAGTTTAATATTATTAAGACAACGTTATATATTTAATATCATGTATTGTAAGGAATGATTAAAGGTTACGTACTTGGGAGCTAGACTTTGATAATTATGTAAATTAAGTTTAATATTTATATTATTGTTATTATTATTAGTATTATTCTGCTCATAGAGATGGTATCGTGAAGCACTGAATTTGGGTTTTAAGTACCTGAATTTGGGGGCTTTATAATAACACTACTTCTAAATAATTGCACATTGATCCACACACACACACACATTCATATAACAGTTTAATTAAAAAGTGGTGGTCACCGTGGCAACACGGATGTCGGGGGCTGCCTAACACCTTCTCTCCGTATAATTAAGTCCCCAGACCTTAACAAATCTCGGTTTCACAGACCCATTAAGCAGTGTCACATCATTGGGTCAATGTGTAAATCTTTTCTCGGTTGTGTTGGTATAACCATTTAAAAAACCAACTGGCAACTCTTATAGTCCAATCGTTGACATATAAATGTTAGACCTTTTCACAACTTTTTTTTCAAACAAATCTCACCTAACATAAGAAGACCAAAAGACAAGAACAGAAAAGGGACAAATAAAAATCCCAACGTCGACCGGTGGCGACTCTGCTGGGGACTCCAGTAAGAGGACTTAAGCTGCTATTACAAGCTTTTCAAAACTGTTATATGCTTATGTGTGGATGTTGTATTTACATTTGATGGATGTGTACGAATGCATTTACTTACTACTGTATGCTATATCTACTTGTGATATTAGTGCTTCACACATGTCATCATTTTCATAAACGGTGAGACACGTTGTATGTGAATGTATGTTGTGTGGTTCTTCCATCAGGAGGCTATCCCGTTGATGTTTGATTACTGGATTCGCATGAAGACTAATTCCAATGAGGCTCAGGAAAGGCACCACCCAAATTCGCTCTAGTTGAAAGATCGGATTAACTTCCCGTCGAGTAAATATGATTTGGGAACCTTCATGCCAAAAAGCCGTGAGAGTAGCCTAAGATAGGTTAGCCTCTGATAAACCAAATGCAGAGGAAAGTCTCTTCATGCTTTCTCATTTCAAATTACTCGTAAAGTCAATTACTTGTAATTTCATTCCATATTCGTCTCCATGTAATGAAAAATATGAAGAAATATGTGTACACGCATAATTATAAATTTTTACATGATATCATATATTACGAACAGCTAACATCCGTTTTGCAGGATAATACTCCTAAAACGGATACATCATATAACATATAAACATTTATACACTCCCTAAAACTAAACTACGTCAGTTTTTCGCAGGGAAACAATCGGACCTATTACCCGTTCAAAGTCCAAAAAGGCCATGAGCCTACAACCAATTATGTCTTCATCTGACCAGACTAATCATAATCCAGCCTCTCGCGAAGAATTCGGCGGATTAAGTAAACAAATCACAGATTTGGCTGTTCTGCTTAAGGAACTACACCAATCTACTCAGGGTACAAGGATACCCGTACATGCTGAATCCTCTGCACAAGGAGGAACCCAAGGTCTGGAAAAAGCCATTCCAATACCTAAGCTTCAGTTGGATCCAACCAACAAAATCCATGATACCACCTATCTCAAAGAAGATCTAGACACCGGATATATCAGAAAGAAAGTCCTTCAAATGGAAGAGACCATCTGTTCTATTAAAGGGATTGGAACACATGAGAGTGTTTCCTATGCTGACCTTTGTATATTCCCTGGTGTGCATTATCCAGATAAGTTCAAAACTCCTGACTTTGAAAAGTATGACAGGTTAGGAGACCCTTACACACACTTGAAGGTATTCATCGGAGAACTCGGATCTTATGCCGAGGATGAGAAGCTCAGAATGCAGCTGTTCCAGAAAAGTCTGACTGGAGAAGCCCGATCGTGGTATACCAGATTAGACAATTCAAAGATCCATAGTTGGGAGGAGCTAGCTCATGCCTTTGTCACTCAGTACAGCTTCCAGTCTCAAATGGCCCCTGACCGGTACCAAATTACTAAAGTCAGGAAATAAACCAATTAATCTTTTAGACAGTATGCTCAAAGGTGATGGTGATTTGGTTGTTCCTTCTATGAATGAGTCAGAGATGGTGATGACCTTCATAGATATATAAGAATCTCCTTTCTATGAGAGAGACTTAGCTGGTATTGGCAAACCATTCTCTAAAATGATTAAACATAGGGAGGTAGCTGAGATGGGATTGAAGTTAGGAAAAATTCAAGACCTAGATGCCCTTAAAGCTGTTGCTGAGCACATCCAGTCCGGAAATTATGGAAACAACTCCTGGAGGGTCCATAAAAAGAAAGAGGAGGATGTTTTCTTGATACTACAAGGTCAGAAAGGTAGTCAGAATATGCCTATCTAAAGGAGAAATTACAATCCTTTTCAAGCACAGTCTTCAAACCCTCCATTGCCTACGGGTGGAGAAGTCAAACGCACTCGAGTGTTCACGCCCTTAGGGGACTCACTCAAGAACATTCTCAATCTTCTGACCACTCAGAAGAAAATTACGCATCTTCTTCCACCAGCAAACCCGAATGTGATAGGTTTCAATGCTACTCAGAAGTGGGCTTATCATGCCAGGGCTCCGGGATATGATACTCAAGATTATTGGGCCTCGAAACACAAGATCAAAATTTAATTGACACCGATGTCTTGCAGATGGCAGACGATGATGCTGTGATACTAGAGAGTGGGGACGCGTTTCCTACAAAGTGGAAGGAAGTCGTAGTAGTCATATCTTCCGAGGTAGATACAACTACACCCTCACATAAAATCCAACACGTTCAGCTCAAAGGTATTGACAATCCTTTGAAAGTGGCTGCGCCAGAGCCAATAATCCTGCTATGCAGACCACAATATCCTGTTGTCAGCCTACAGAAAGTTCCATGGAATTATGAAGGGGCTGAAGGATCCACATCTCACATAACTGCAATAGTGTCGAAGGATAATCCACTGTATCTTCCCCAACAGGTGATGAAGCCTACCATTAAGTCAAAGGGGAAGATTCCCATGGTAAAGGTGGAAGAATTTCTCCGTACTATAGGCCATCATAAAGCCAATGTGGTTTTAAGCTTAAGAGAAGCTCCACATCAAATTTCTATACTGGACTTGGTTTTCTCCTCTGAAGATCAAAGGAAGGTATTACTCAGGGTTTTGGAAGAAGCCCAACTGCCTAAGTCAATAGATGTTGAGAAATTCCAGCATATGGTGGATCACATTTTTAACAACAATATGATATCTTTTACTGTGACGATATACCTCTCAAAGGGACTGGTCATTGAAAGCCGTTGCACATTGCTGTTTTGTCCTCCGGATATATGGTGGGAGGAGTCTTGATAGATGGAGGTTCCTCTCTGAATATCTTTCCTTATGCTACTCTGGTGAAGATGAGCATCAATCTCAATCGAATTCGAAGCAGCCATACGGTTATTAAAGCTTTCGACGGATCCCGACGAATCTCTGTCGGGGCGATTGAACTACCAGTGGATATTGGTCCACAAAAATTCTGCATATCTTTCCACGTGCTTAAAATAGATATAGGATACAACCTGATCTTGGGAAGACCATGAATTCATATGGCTGGGGCCGTCCCCTCCACTCTTCATCAGCAACTTAAATACATTATCAACAATAGCCATTGTCGATGTTGAGTCAGAATGTCCTGAATAAGGTGACATACCACTCATCAGCTTCAATTCAGAAGTTGAGCCGATTAATTTTCATGCCCTAGAGGCAAGCAACACTCACTACCATCCTATTGGGGTGCCACCTCTCATACCCCAGATTTCTGTCGAAGTAATGTCGGCCACTCAAGAAATGATGTCATTGGGTTATCAACCTCAACAAGGGTTGGGCAAAGATAATCAGGGTATCAAGCTCCCCATTCAAGTTTCCAGTCAAACAGGGACAACCAAACTAGGCTATATTGCCAGTTCCAGTCACAAGAATCCTAATAAGCACAAACAGATTCCTTCAACTTCAGCCACATGACGATTATCTCCCCATACAGCTCCTGAGCCTGCACGGTCTCCGGTAAAGGTTCCTGCCCATGTAATGGCTATGTTATTTCCTAAATCGATACTAGTAAAGGGGAATGAAGTCTTGGTTCCAAATCTCGAAGTGGAAGAAGTGGAACGAAGACTTAAACAAGACGTCGTCAGAATGATGTCAAACGTACGCATCTTTGTCTATGACGAACATACAACTAGATGAACCCCAGACGATGATTGCCCAGACGTAATGGTCATCATTCGGGAGAAGGAGGATGATGACATCCCTTCCATTACTGCAGTCCATCAGGACTTCACCCTTGACAATTGGAGTAGCACACCTTTCATTGGTCGACAAGGGTAAAACAGGCAGAAACTCCTTCTGCCCTTTAGATAATCATCACTGCTTACTTTTTTTATACAGTATTAGTAGTTGTTTTGTCAGTACATGCTAACACATTGTATGATTGAATAGTTTCATATATATTAAGTGAAAGCATATTTTGTTTCATTACTCTGAATTTAGATATGCCTATACTTGCTGATAAGGTGCCTTTTCTCTACAAGGATTGTAACTTTGATGAAAAGTTGGACTTAGACTTGATGGAAATACAAGAGGACATTGAGATACCTCAGGAGATCAAAGAATGGGTCGAAGACAAACCTAAATCTAACCTTGATCAAACCACTTCCTTTAATCTCAGAACCTTAGAAAACCCTAAGCTAATCCAGATTGGTTTAGACTTCACTCCAAACCAAAGGAATGACATGGTTATACTATTAACCCAATTCCAGGATGTGTTTGCATGGTCTCATGAAGACATGTTGGGTTTGTCCACTGACATTGTCATTCATCGCCTCCCCATCAAAGAGGGATTCAAGCCAGTCAGGCAGAAGCTCAGGCGATTAAAATCTGAGTGGAGTTTAAAGGTTAAAGAAGAAATTATGAAACAATTTCAAGCATGCATCATCATAGTGTCCACATACCCTGAGTGGCTATCTAACATAGTCCCCGTGCCTAAACCAGGATGGAAGGTGCAAGTTTACGTGGATTACCGGGATCTGAATAAAGCTTGCCTTAAAGATAGCTTTCCCATACCATTTATCCACATTTTCATTGACAATATTGCTCAATACGACATGTACTCTTCTGTTGATTGCCTCGTAGGGTACCATCAAATCATGGTAGCTGAAGAGGATCATGAGAAAACTGCATTCATCACACCTTGGGGAACCTTTTGCTATAGACGGTTGTCATTTTACCTCATGAATGCCAGAGCTACCTACCAGCAAGCCATGATGGCTCTTTTGCATGATTTAATGCACAAGGAGATAGAGATCTATGTGGATGACATCATCGTCAAATCCCGGAAGGAGGAAGACCACCTAGACCATCTCAGAAAGTTCTTCAACAAGTTGCGTAAGTATAACTTGAAGTTGAATCCAGCCAAGTGCGCCTTCGGCGTTAAATCAATCAAGTTGCTAGGATTCCTAGTCAGCCATAAGGGGATTGAGCTGGATCCCACCAAAATCCAGGCCATCACGGAAATGCCCATTCCTCAGACAGAGAAGGAAATATGGGGATTTTTGGGAAGAATTAACTTCATTAGCAGGTTCATTTCTCAACTCACAGCAACTTGTGAGCCCATTTTCAAGTAGTTAAGGAAGAACTCCTCCATGAAATGGAATGATGAATGCCAAAAGGTCTTCCTTACAATCAAAGAGCAGCTAGTCAAAGCTCTTATTTTTGTACCACCCAAGGATGATATTCCCCTGTTCATGTACCTGTACATATGTGACAATGCCATGGGCTGCATGCTGGGACAGAAAGACGATAGAGGCCAAGAGCGAGCTATCTACTACCTCAGCAAAAGATTCACTAGTAGTGAACACAAGTACACTCTGATTGAGAAGACTTGTTATGCTTTAGCATGGGCTTCCATGAGGTTACATCATTACCTCCATGCTCACACAACCCATCTCATATCCCGCATAGATCCTCTCAAGTACGTGTTCAGTAAACCCATGCTGAACTGCCAACTGTCAAGATGGCAGTTGATCCTACAACAATTTGACATCATTTACGTGACGCAGAAGTCCATTAAAGGTCAAGGAATTGTGGATCAATTGGCCGCCACACCTTTAGGGAACTTCAAACCCTTGGAAACATACTTCCCCGATGAAGGGATAATGGCAATTCAGCAACACCATCAGTACGATACACACCAAACATGGAAGATGTATTTTAATGGAGCTATAAACATGGAAGGTTCTGGGGCTGGAGTAGTTCTAGTATCCATTACGGGGGAGCAGCATCTCGTCGCCGTTAAATTGCAGTTTGCCAACACCAACAATACAACTGAGTATGAAAGCTGGATCATGGGGATAAAACTTGCCCAATCAATGGGCATCATATGGTTAACTATCTTTGGAGATTCCGAGTTGGTAATCAGACAAACCACATGAATCTATCACACCAAAGGTCTACACTTACTGCCTTACCATCGGCAGGTTCTACAGATGGCTTCGAAGTTTGAAGAAAAATATCATTCTTCCACATTCCTCGAAATAGGAATGATTTTACGGATGCACTAGCAACCTTCGCCTCCTTGATCAACATACATGACAAGGAAGACATGCTGTGACGCCCCCAAAATAGGTATACATCACCCATTCTGAGTTGTCAATACATGGTACAGAAACAACTACAACTTTATTATTACAACAGTAAAACTGTGAGTTTAAATACAAATATTATCTTCTAGACAATATCTATACTCAAATAAATCCTCATCACATTTATTGATACATTATTTTACAAAAATGGTGAGGACTACTAAACGACTCTCTCTAGAACCTTCATTCCATACCCCGACTGTACTCGCTATATTCTCGCCTCCCCGAGAAAAATGGAACAAAAAGGAAAAGGGTGAGCTCAACTAGCTCGAGAAAGAATATTACGACTAAGATAATATACAACAAATTACCGTTAGTCTTCAACAGGGAAAAATCTAATAGAATACAATAGACAACAAATTTTAAATCAATATTCACAATGAAATAATAATTCATTAGAAGAGTTAAGTAGAGAATGCAAACTACTATCTTCATATGTATGAATTTAAAAGTTCATCATCTATCTTTTATCCTGTAACATCAATCAATATACATCTCGAATCAAATATTCATCTTTGCACTACAGGCCAAAGATATTCATCATTAATCATGTTCATCTAAACACTGCTCATCTTTGCACTACTACTACCAAAGATATTCTTGAAATCATTCATCTTTGCACTACAGCCAAAGATATTCAATAATATCATCATTTAAGACCGAGGATGATGAAAAATATTTTAAAAAAACGAATCCAAAGAAACAAAATGACAAGGATTAAGGATTAAGGATTAGTACTTTGTTTTATCCATGTTCAAAAATACCTCAAAATGATCATAGCGGTGTAAAATTCAAGAATGATCAAAACATGGATACAATCAAAGCTAGTATCCGAGAATAGATATTTTGGACAAAAAGAAGAAATTTTATTTTTCTATTGAATAGTCAGATATCGTGAATAGTCAAGATATCGTGAATAAGAAACTCAGACACCAAAAGATAGAAATTCCACAAAAATATCTTCACGCTTCATGAATAGTACTGTGAATAGTAACTTTCGTGAATAGTAACCCCACATAAAAAAGTTCCAAATTTGATAAAAGTTCCAACCAATATTTCAAAGATAATGATATTGAAGAAATAATATCATTTGAGAAGAAAATAACATCCTTACCTCAAAAGATTAGTACTTTTAAATTTGGAATCTGTATATAGTCTTTGAAGGAACTTACACTTAGCCTAACAATACTCAAATTATACTCAAAATACTCACAAGAATACGCTCGATAATATAGAGAGAAAAACTTGATTTAAAATGTTATTTTCAATTCTAACCTAAGCACCTATTTATAGGAAAATCTTTAGAACACCAAAGCGAAAAATTTAATAAAATAATAATATTTCTTAAAATATTCATGCCCACCTTAGAAATCTGATTTCAGATCATTTATAACACATGTGAGCCACTCAATTACAACAAAAAATGTTTTTCTACAAAAAAATATTTTAAACTCCAAAAATCAATTATTCGAATTTCGAACTTCAATAATTCATAATAAATAGCCCTTTCATCAGAAAATTCGAATCTCGCAAGTTTTTTTATAGGAAATTCAATTCTCTACAACTTTGCGGAAGAAAGTTTTCCAAATTCCAAATAGAAATTGACCAAAATCCACAAACCAGACGATTTTACAAAGCTATAATCAAATTTCGATCGATAAATGGGGTCCATGACATGTTTAACATGTTTTAAATATTTATTGCAACAAAAATACTCCTCCTCCTCGTATACTCATATATCCCACATTCGTTGTAAAAATATCACCATTATTATATTATTAAAATATAATAATATATTTAAATGAATTATTTTATCGTAAAAAGATAAAATTTCAATTTTCAACAATTGTCACAATAAAAATTTTCTACATCTATATCCACATAAAATCAATATTTTTCTCATCATATGAATCAATAATTAATTATTCACAAATAATATTACGTAATCACAATATTGACAACCGTGACGGGCGGTTCCTGGAAAGAGGGGCTTTCCAATAAGAATTTCTTCTTCTTGGCGCATGCAATTAGGTGACCAAACCTCTCCTTAGAGCCGTAACTTTCTAGACATTACCAATAATGTTATCTAATAATATTATTCAGATAATATGAATTATTGCTTCGATAATAAAAAAAATCTTGTGTAATGACAATTATTGAAACAACAATAATATAAAATATCAACGCAACAATTATTAACTCAATAAAATCTTGAGCAATAATTCTTGTAACCATTATTGAGTAGTGTGCCTTCACGTAAGAATCAATAATTGGTGCGATACTGGTGTATTACTATGTTTTAACCAATTTAGTATTTTAACGAGATTAATTGAGAATAACAACTACGCCGTTATTTTTAAACAACTTATATTTGTCGTTTTCTTCATCCAATCGCTTTCAGTTATGGGGCCCACACATTGGTCATACCTTGCCGTATTTAATATTCTGAACGATGCATTTAATATTCCACGACCAAACGAATATTCTAAACAACAATGAATATTTTATAACCACTTGCTTATTTTGAAATATTTGCGTATTTTACCCCTAACTATCCACATTAATCACATCAACCCTTACTATTTCAAAATAATAAATAGAAAAAATTAAATTTCATTAATAATAAGTTGGGGTCTTACACATGCCAACCCTCATATTTGCCCAACAAAAGGCTACAGCCTATGGGAATTACATTGGAGAAGTATCGGATGAGCTATCTCCCATATCCAACACCCTTGATATCAACATATCAAGGAGTACTTACAAGATGGATCCACACCCGCTGACGCGAGCCCGATTGAAGGAAGGCGGATCCATCGACTAGCCATGAAATTCTTCTTGAGCGGAGATGCACTCTACAAAAGAGATGCATGATTAGGTCTCCTTAGATGTCTTGACAAGGACCAAGCTCAGAGGCTCATGGATGAGATCCATGGCGGAGTATGTGGCCCACACATGAGCGGCCCTCTACTTGTTAAGAAGATCCTTAGAACAGGGCATTACTTGCTCTCTCTCAAAGGTGGCCGTGATGATCACGTCAAGAGATGTTATCAATGACAAATTCATGGGAATGCTATCCACGTCCCTCCATGGGAGCTCCACAATATGAGTTCGTCTTGGCCCTTCTCAATGTGGGCAATGGACGTGATCGGGCCCATCGAGCCCAAAGCCAGTAATGGGCATCGGTTTATCTTAACCATAATCGACTACTTCACCAAGTGGGCAGAAGCAGCCTCATTCCCCAGGGTTACCAAAGAAGTCATCATTGCTTTCATTAGAAATAATGTCATTTGTCGATATGGACAACCAGAGGTAATTGTGTCAGACAATGCTAAGAACCTTAACAACAGAATGATGGAGGAGTTGTGCAGTAAATTCCACATCAAACATCTCAACTCCGTCATCTACCGCCCAAAGATGAATTATGTTGTTGAAGCGGCTAACAAAAACATCAAGAAGATTATGCAAAAGATGTCCACCAACCACAAAGGATGGCCTGACTTATTACCTCTTACTCGGTTAGCCTACAGAATATTAATGCGCACTTTCACTAGGGCAACCCCCTACACATTAACCTATGGGATGGAAGCAGTGCTCCCCATAGAAGTGGAAATGGGATCCCTCAGAGTGTTAATAGATGCTCAGCTGGATGAAGACCAATGGGTACAAGATAGGTATCACGAATTGTCTCTAATAAACGAAAGGCGTGCCACTACTATCTTCCACGGTCATTTATATCAACAAAGGATTGCCAGGTCCTACAACAGAAAGGTCCGGCTACGGCAGTTTAAATAACATGACTTGGTTTTGAAGAAGATCATTGACAACCAAGATCCGTCTAAGGGAATTCGCTCCTAACTGGGAAGGCCCATTTCTTATTAAGGAGGTATTGACAAGAGGTGCTATCAGATTACACAAAATGGACGGCGATGAATTTCCACAACATATCAACTCGGACACCGTGTAACGGTACTATGTCTAAGGTCACCATCAAGAAAACTTCCTAGTTTTGGATCATCAGATCCCCAGTCATTTTAGGTTTTCTAACCCTTCACTACATACAACTTCTCTTCACACTCATCTGCCCCATTAGGGATAAACACATTTTCTAACCAGCAGCCTAGTTTCGAATCGCCAGATCCTTTTCTCTCCATTTGGTTTTGAACCCTTACTCAACTCCGGTTATCCCACCAGAGATTGAACCTTTCACACTCGCAGTTTTACCCCACTAGGGATAAAACTTTTCACACCCGCCGTTTATACTATACATGGGATTAAACTTTCTCACCCGCAGTTTGTCCTGAACATGGGATCAAACTTTTCATTGGCTGCAAATCGTCCTGAACATGGGGTGAACTACGCCGACCTGATCTCTTTGATACACCCTTCTCATTACAAAAACAAAAAAAAAACAAAAATATTCCTACACCCTTTTTGCCACATACAGCGTTGAACCTCTTACACCAGGTTCGAACTACGCAAACCTGATCTCCTCTTCAATAGGAGTATGTAGGAAGCCATTCATGGTTCGGTCTAACCCCCTACCAAAACACAAACACTTGTTAACGGTACTAGGATCATCCTTCAATCCACCACATTTCATCGGCTTCAGACCAAAGGGATGGAATTACCTGACCTCTCCATGTAAACGGGAGAATCGACGACCATCTAAGTTGCGGTTGATTCCTCAATGAGAAACACCAATCCATAAGAGATGGAACTAACTGGGCTCCTTTTAAATAGTAGTACTGGAGACCATCTATGGAGCGGTCAACCTCAGAGATGAAAGCCACATTCCTCTCCACATTTACATACAGGAAACCAGTCCCAAGACACCAAAGATGGTAGGGAATACACATAAATCAACGATCCATTCTAAAATATCCTGAGACAACTCAATGTCCATTCATTAAGGAGGAATTCAGAATACATCAAGATCATAATCCCTGAAGAAACAGGAAAATATCAAGCAAGCAACAAGGCATAACTAAAAGGGAAGTGATCAAAAATATTTTTTGCTGCTATATATAATGTTGTTTGATATATACAATATGAAATGTACATGACAAAATGGCTAAGCTAGTCTGTGTAGGAAAATAAAAGCCCATCTATAAATCAGTGTATATGCGAGCTATCAAGCCCAACATGGCATCCTTCTTAGAAAAAGGAGGTAACGCTATGGTCTCCTGTAGAAGGGTATCCACACGAGCTAACAGATCAACGGCCATCTACATGGTGACGCGGTGCTCATCTCTATAATCATGCCACTCGTAAGGGACCGCACTGTGGTATTATCTGTAATGGCTACATCCCGGGTTGATATGGCACTATCCCTCTCGCCTATCACGACATTTCTGGCTGATCTAGCCTCATCTCGCTCAACAACAACGGCATCTCTACGAGCTAATGCCTCGTCTCTCTCTAATAGAGCGACGTCTCTCCCATCAAGAGCTGTCAACATCAAGGCTCTAGCCTGATCTCTCTCGAAGGTCATCAGATGGAGACTCTGCTCAAAATACTGTGCTAAATGCTAGATCACAATAGTGCTAGTACTAAGAGAATCTAAAAAAGCTGTTGGTAACCCAGTAAATGGCTCCTCCTTGGTGTGGGAATCAATGTCCTCCATGGGCTCTCCATCATCCAAATCAATACTCGACACTGTGGATACTGCCGCAGCAGATGAAGTCTCTGTCGCCATCCACGCAGAATACTCTGGCGAACAACCTGGATGGCTAACAGAAAAATCATCTATCTCACACTGATCCCAACATGCATACACCTGGGATCGGTCCTCTGCTGATAGATGGCGAGAATCTAAACGCTGACCTAACGCCCCATCAAAAGGATGGAGGTCCTCGAACTGGTCAAACTGGGACATCACTGCTAGTGGGTGGTAGGTAGTCATGCCCGTTAGACCAGCCAGAGGGAGATAATATATGCCCGGAGCATGAGTAACAAAGCTATAGGGTGAACTGAGCCTTGTACACGGCAGGATGCCAAACGGATCTTCGATCCCTGCCAAAAATAACGACCAAGACATAGCGTCTATACACTCCGATGACTGAAAGGAGTAAGACATAGCTATATCATGGGTAAAGTAGTACCCGTGTCTGTGGAAAGTGCCAATCGGTCTCAAGTGTGACATAAACCACACGTACAACATGACCGAACTGCCTGTAAATACCCCTATAGGGTAGGTGCTGCAAAACGTGGCCGACCTCAACTTCTCCATCACAATCATCGGAATGATGGTATGACCCTCCATGAGAGCTCTCACTGCCACGATAATACCGATGTCCTGCTCATCCATATATCATGGCATGTATACATACGCCACTATACACGTCACGAATACATCCACTCTGGCCAAATGCCACTGATCCTCTGATATGGTAAAATCCCCAGAATGCCATGCATAGCTGTCCAATGAGCCAAACCTATCTATAGGGAAACACTGGGATAATACATGACCAGATGTAATCTCATCCTCTACTACTCTACGCCGTAACCCGGTGAGGGTCATGAACTACCGGCGCATATCTCCAATAGCCATATGAGCACAAGGTCTGTCTAAGGGGTCGACGTCGGGATTTTTATCTATCCTTTTTATGTTCTTGTTCTTTGGTGTTCTCATGTTAGGTGAGATTTGTTTGAAAAAACAAGTTGTGAAAAGGTTCGACATGTATATGTCGATGATTTGACTGTAAGAGTCGCCAGTTGGTTTTTTAAATGGTTGTACCAAAATAACCGAGAAAAGGTTTGCACATTGACCCAGTGATGTGACACTGCAAAACGGGTCTGTGAAACCGAGATTCATTAGGGTCCGGGGGCTTGATTATGCGGAGGGAAGGTGTTAGGCACCCCCGACATCCGTGTTACCACGGTGACCACCACTTTTCAAGAAACTGTTATATGAATGTGTGTGTGTGTGTGTGGGTCAATGTGCAGTTATATGCAAGTAGTGCGAGGCCTCGTTTGCACCTATATACACAGGGTTTGAATTTGTGTAAAAATTCAGTTTTAAACAAGATATGGTAGTGATGCTTTGTAAAAAAAGATTTTTCAAACCCTTATGCTCAATAGTAATTGAGACCTTTTGCACTTCCATTTTTTATTAAGTGTTTGGCTTCATTGCTTTTAATTTTTCGAGATGCGAAACATCTTTGAGAAAAATAATGTACAAAGCAGTACCGAACTCCTCGTGGGCATGAAAACCATCTGAGGAAATCCAAACACCGTGAATAAATTTATAAAAGGCC
The DNA here is from genome assembly GCA_020205615.1 of Panax quinquefolius. Classification (NCBI taxonomy): domain Eukaryota; kingdom Viridiplantae; phylum Streptophyta; class Magnoliopsida; order Apiales; family Araliaceae; genus Panax; species Panax quinquefolius. Next base: position 48,147,117 of record CM035157.1, on the reverse strand, counting down.
ACAATTGAAAATGTCTATCACGAGAACCAGAATCTAGATCCATGAGATGAATCAGTGATCACATGATTCCTAGGCTCACATGATGCATGCATGAATTGATATGAAAGCGATGGCAGTTATATATATAAAAGCTATAAATATAAATATACAGACATGATCAGCCACCACGAAGCACCTCCATGAGGGATCAGAAATGTAAATAAAGTTTTAAAAGCAATCGACCGCCACGAAGTAAACTCAAAGGGATTTAAAAGTAAATATATATATATATATATATATATATATATATATAAGCGATACGCACACAGATGTAAAATCGGGCTCATCGACCAAAGTTAGACAACAAATGATATATATAAATATATATATATTAAAGCGATAACGCATAGGATGTAAAATCGGGCTCATCGAAGAGTTCGACACACACATATTCATATATATATATATATATATATATATATATATATATAAAAGCAATTAAACGCGCTGCACGTAAAGTCTAGTCTCATCAAATGAGTTTGACACACGATTCATATGTATAAGTATATATAATATACAAAAGCAAATAAACGCTCCATAATGTAAGTGCAGGCTCAATCGAGGCATAACTCGATAATGTTAGTCCATATATAAATATATATATATATATATATATATATATATATATATATATATATATATATATATATATATGGATCCCTTACATGGCGGTAGGTTCTTATGAAATGTCTCTGACCTTTTTGGACCGGATTGATCGACTTATTGAAAGGTAGAGATTGGGATATATTAATACCAATGCCGTGACAAGCTCTACTGTTTCTATTTAAATAAGAGGGGCCCACATTTTAACATATTGTCAGTATAGTTAAACAAAATGAATATTTAATATTAAAATATTACTCGTCGGTATAAGTTATCTTGAGCTACTTTTTTTTTTTACTACATTCATTTTTATCACTTTTTAATCAAATATAAAGAGATTTCACAAAATTTATTTTGACTTACAAATATAATGTTAAAAATAAATATAATTATATTATAAATATATAAATATTAATATTATTTTTAATATTAATATATTAAAAATAAATATAATAAAAATATAATTATGCAAGATATATAATTATATTATTAATAATTATGCAAGATGTAATAAAGATGTAAATATTATTAATATAAAATAAATATAATTATATTACATCTTTATATAATTATATTTATTTATATAAAGATGTAATATAATTATATTTATTTATATAAAGATGTAATATAATTATATTTATTTATATAAAGATGTAATATAATTATATTTATTTTATATTAATAATATTTACATCTTTATTACATCTTGCATAATTATTAATAATATAATTATATATCTTGCATAATTATATATTTATTATATTTATTTTTAATATATTAATATTAAAAATAATATTTATATTTATATATTTATTTATTTATAATATAATTATATTTATTTTTATATTACTAATATTTATTTTTAACATTATATTTGTAAGTCAAAATAAATTTTGTGCAATCTCTTTATATTTGATTAAAAAGTGATAAAACATGAATGTGTTAAAAGAGAGAGTAGCTTAAGATAACTTGTATCTACCAAATATTTTAAATATTTTAATATTTTAATATTTTGTGCAATCTCTTTATATTTGATTAAAAACTGATAAAGCATCAATGCGTAAAAAAAAGAAGTAGTAAGACTGACTTAGACTTGGTAGAAATATTTTAATATTAAATATTTATTTTGTTTAACTATACTGACAATATGTTAAAATGTGGGCCCCTCTTATTTAAATAGAAACCTAGTATCTTGTCACTACTTGGTATTAATATATCCCAATCTCAAATTCCAATAATTTGATCAACGGTCCAAAAAGGGGTATTGCATAGCTTCATAAAGAACTTACCGCCATGGAAGGATCCCTATCTATATATATATATATATATATATATATATATATATATATATATATATACAAACTGAAATGAAACCACGCATCAAAAGTTCGGGCATACACACACAGCACGACTCTTAACGTGAAGAATGGTGTGTGCAAAGATGAAGATAAAGGCTTTAAAGTGTATAAGAAGGCTTACAGTGGGCTATCGAAGAATACTTTTATAACTTTAAGTGGATGAACACTCGGCTCCCGCGAGTACAAATAGTAGCTATATGTGAGCTCACAAGTGTTTAAATGAGAAAGCACTCAGTTTAGGGTGTGTATAGAGTAAATTTGACAGGGCTTCCTCACCTTTTTTCTTATCAAAATGGCCACCCCAAGCCCTCTATTTATAGAGGGGGAGCCGCAGGTGTACCTGCGACTGCCCGGGGTGGCCCGAGCTCCGCGGGTCCCACCGTGATGTCCGCTCGAACTTTCAGAATTGCAATCCGGGCATCCGACTGAGGTATGTAAGACCTATTTCGGACTGTCGTTGTCGAGAGTTACACAATGACATGGGATTAGAGGTTGTATGAAGTCAGGAAGATGGGTCCATGCCCTCCGGTCTTCAAGCTTCAAATTCTATCCGTTGCCCTGCGTAATAGTCACTCAGGATTGGACCTCCTTAGTTCTTGTAGGACATTATTGTGTAGAAATGTATGTATGAGATGTTGAGACGGCACAATGTGGGGTCAAGGTGGCAAGATGATGACTTTGCCCCTCACCAGGGTTATCTCCGGTTTGGGCTGATAAAGCAGACATTGCTCAAGGTTATCTCTGAGATTGGAGTGCTGCAATTATTGAAGGTCCTCAGTGTCATCTCTGAGGTGTGCCTGTCTTCCTGGTGTTATCTCCGGGTCTTGTACTGAGTGCCTCGGTGTGAGTGCCGAGGTTGAAGCTGATTTCATGCATTTGAAACAAGCATTTTTGGGGTTATCTCCGGAACTGTAACTGCATTCCTTGGGGTTATCTCCAAGGTTAGCACTGCTATTCCCAGTGTTATTTTTGGGACTAAGACTGAATATCTCGGGATTATCTCCAAGATGAATCGACCTTCTCTGGTGGAATTTCTAGTATTTGAATTGCATGCCTCGGGGTTATCTCCAAGGTTGGAACCGATACTTCCGGTGTGTGTTCCGGGGTTGAGACTGAACTTCCGGTGGTATCCGGACTAGATATGAGCTGTCTTCCAAGGTTATCTCTGAAAGACGAATCTGCCTTCCTGCAATGTCAGTAACAGGTAAGTGTCTACATAAGGGCAAAGCTGTCAACCGTTCGTACTCCTCCAATGTAGGAGTCAACTCCTGGGTACTGAACTAAAAAACCTATCTCTCTGGTATCCAATGCTCTAGCATACCCTCTACAAAGCCTACGGGAACCTGAAACATCAAGAGGGTCATAGAATGTTGTAATAGCTGATCTACAATCACCCTATCTGTAGGTGACATACTATCATACCACAACCTCAAACGGGAAACTATCAACACTGGTAGGGTGTGATCTATGCGGCTGACTGTCGAAGAAGACATCTGTGTAGGCCGTATCATAAGACCATCCAGGGGTTAATGCTGAATATCTCTGGACATACATACATATGCATAACATGATACATGCATTATAGATAATAGATGGCAATATGATGTACGGAATAGAAAATAGTATATACATTCCTAAGTACATCATCATCTATATACATCATCACTGTACAACTAAAAATGTAGGGAAATGGGGCACAGACGCCCTACTACTAATAGAGGCGTATCAAAAGATATAGCGAGAATGGGGCACAACCACCCAATATCTAACAGAGGCCTATCAAAAAAGATAATGAGAATACACATCAGAAGATGAAAATGGTGTCAATATCTACATCATGAATCCTGTCTACCTGATGTAACTCCTCCTCCGTCATTGGATCACTATCAATAGGGATGTCAGGCCTATACAATGGAGGATCTACACCGGCAAAGCCATATGGTTCACCTGAGGGGCCAGCACCTAAGCTGGAAGGATTAAAAGTATCTGCCTCTGAAGGATCTCTACCCAAGTGCCAGATGAAGAAATATGCCCGGTCCAACTGCCGGGTCAAACGATCAATCTGTGTCAAATGAGTCGGATCTCAAACACAGGTTAGCCAATCCGTCATCATCATGGATCCAAGAACCATATCCCCCATAAATTGAGTGGTCTGGGCTCCAATGGTACGAGGGGACCACAAAATCTCTCTTGTGGTGCTCCTAATAGCACTCTCTCTTAAATAGAGCTCCCATCCTCCATCTGTGAAGAGAGGAATCCTACGGGTGGATATCACTTGCTCAAAACCAGTCGAGAATCCATCCTCAAATCCAATGGTCAAATGTTCCCTAGAATAGGGAACCCAAGTGATGACATCAGCTATTAATAACTCCAACTGTAGTCGACAATGGGTGAAACCCTCCGCTACAGGAACCTCCACCAAAATGGAGTGATGCCATCGCTGTCCTCGTACATAGGTATCTAAACCTAACACACTCACAGGACGCAAACATGGAAGACTCTCATAGGCCCGAAACTGCTAACATAAAGGCAAAACTTCTGCTGTCAGTGAACACTCTTAACCTGTACATGGGAAATCAAAAGAGAAAAACTCACCAGCAAAAACAGGTAAAATCCTAGCCAAGCCTCGGTCAAGCCCTGCGAACGCATGCGCATTCCCTTGAGGAAATAGGCGAAGGTGTAGGAACCCCAACCATTCTCTCCAATACGGTCCACCTCCCGCGTGGCGCTGATCAAAACAAATGACACCGTAGAAGAGTTATCTGCTATGAAACAACCCCTGATGATTACCAGGATCATTCGATGAAGAATGTGATCCCTAACTCTCACATCAGTAGGTATGGGCTCACTCAATAGCCAACTCATAGCATCTACGCTCAAAGGACCCGTACGGACGGTCCTGCTTTTGAGCGCCTCAGCCGAAACTCCTAACAAGGATCTAACGACAGTTGGGGTAATATTCGCCGTACATGGCACTGGAGCCCCTCCAAACTCCATACCGGTGATAAATCACCAATCCATCGGTGCCATCATCACGTCACAATCCAACAAATGGAGATATTGAGTCTGGTGAAACCAAAACTCAGACAATGCCTAAGGTAACCCCAGGGACAACGATGGGGTAGAATGGAAAAGAAGGCCCAGAGCCCCAATCATGCACTATACCTCGATAATCTGGATGCAGAGCCTGATACAAGTAGTGTATGCTGAACCAGTTCCCTCGAGGTTGTGTAAATCCAGGAACCTGCATCACATGCAAATCAATGTCAAAATCCTTGCTCCTCCTCAATAGGAAAAAGGAAGATCAAATCCAACTTTTACCTCATTTGCGTGCTAGTAAACTGAGGGGTGGCGACTCAAATCATCCAGAAGATCTGGAATAGCCACTTGAATGCCTGGGAAATCCCTACGGGGAATATGAGTAGCAGGAGCTGGAGCCGCTATCGGTACATCCTCCTCCTCATCCTCGACCTCCCAGACATCAACTCGGATAGGGATTTAATCACTCGCCTCCGCTTGCACGACGGTTAAGCCGCCTAATGTAATCTGGTCGAGGCACTTCGGAAGCCCTCCTCCGACACTTGAACCGGTCCTACGGGAACTACTCGGCTGATCCAGATTCATAATATCTAGACAACAAGTCTCTAAATCACCTCAGAAAGAGTGTGGTATTTTCTAATCTAGAGCTTTTCAAAATGCATTTTATGACTACATGCATGCATTATTTGAACATACATCTATAGTAGAGTTAAAAATGCATGACTACCCAATGCCTACATTTTGGAAAAAATTTGCCATAGTTTTCTCTATAAATAGGACTATCCACATGCATATAGGCATGACTAGGTGGCCATTCAAGAAGACACACACCTTACATCATATACATACTATATGCATTAAAAAGTCAAAGTCATCAATCCATAATGGTAGCCTAATTACCAGGATTACTTTGCATTACCACCATTGCTCATTTGTCCTAAAATAGGATAAGAAATAGTGGAAAAAAGGTGCCAATTTGACTATTTTAAAAGTCAAATTTTTTCACATCATTATGTTCAGCATAGTTTTATACTAACATTTACTATGTTAATCATTTTTTATCAAAACATATGAGCATGCATATTCACTACTATGTGTTTAGACGCATTTCATATAAAAAGTCATTTTCAAACGGATAAAAACTGGAAAAAAGGCATGCATACGTTACTAGGACAGTGTAGAACACTTGTACGATGACAGAACTTGCAGAAAGACGCCCGGACTTAGCAGATCTGAAGAAGATCTCTTAGATTTCCTTCGTGGTGCAACTTGAAAATGAATTTTAAAAGCAACCAGCCCATTTAAGGACATCCACGGCTGGCCGCAGGTCCATCTGCGGCTGCAGCAGGTGTACCTGCTGATAAGTAGTTTTATACCTACTTATCTAGTATCTGTTACTTGAATTAGTTACTTAAACTCATGTTTCTTAGTTATTTTTCATACATTTTGTGTTCATTTTGTAGATTTTATGCTTAGGAGCTGTGTGAGCGATTATTGGTATGAAATCGCAAAGAAAAGAAATCCGGACATCGTTTGGGCTTTCATGTTTATTTCATGTTCTTGGCTTGGAACTTGGATTATATTTTAGAGATGTATCTTAGCTTTCCGGAACATCTTGAATCATTCCAATCGGAGTTCGGATGCAAGAGTTATGATCTTTGTACCAACGAACGTTGAACTTCACTATTTTGGGTGGCCATTTCCATAGCAGTCCCTTCCAGCCCAATTTCGACCTTACTCCATCCTTTATTTCTCACATTTTAAAGAATGAAAGTTGTAGAGCTCGTTGATATCTTCAATTTGATAGGTGGCGCGCCTCGTAACTCCTCCTGAATCAAAAGTTATGGTTGTTTTACTAGAGGACACTGCAACAGAAAAATGATGCCCGCCGGGGCGGGCTTTTACTAAGGAAAACCCCTGCCGAGGCGGGGGTACCAGATGCAAAACAGTACCATAGCTAGCCGGGGAAGGCTTTTTGTGAAGGAAACCCCCGTCGGGGTGGAGGTACGGACCAGAACACGTTTTTTATGCGTTTTGGGTCGAATTTTGATACTTTTTTGACTCCAAATTGGATTGGGTTTGTTCCTAAGATAAAAATAAAAATTGTAACCTATAAATACATGATGGGAGGCATAAAATAAGGAGGATTCCTTTAGATTAGATTAGAGCAGAATAGGAGAAAACACTAGTTCTTATGAGATTTAGAGATTGAAGCAACTTGGAGGTTTGAAGATTCAAAGTAGGAGCGAGGAGGGAGCTTCAAATCTACAGACAATAGATTCTATCTTCTCATCTTCTTTTATCTTTGTCTTTTAATGTGTATTCAAGTGTGGATTCTTAGTTTTAATTCGATGAACTAATTTTTTGTTTGAGATTACAATGGATCTTATTGTTTAGTTTATTTTAATATGCTTCGCTATAAATTATTATGTTCTATTGTGAGGATTGTCTATTGTGATTTGGACTTAATTGCTTAATTGCCTAACTAACAATTACCGTGATAATCTATATGAACTCGAGAGATGAAGTTTAGATTTAGATCTTATCATGATAGCATGTGTTTGTGATTTCTGCATAGATGGAATTCATGATTCGTGTTTAAGATAGAGATATGCCTTTTCACCAAATGTAATCTTATAGAGAACTTGTGCTTTAAATCATTTTTAATTGTAATTCACATAGAGATATAGTGAATTAGTTAATTAGGATGTCTTGCTTAATTCTATCATATGTGGATTTAAGTGAGTATGGGTATTATGCATCGAGATGTGGTTTTATCTGCTTTAGTGTTCTTGATTAACAATTCAGGATAGAGAATAATTGATGAGAAGTCTGTTAACTTAAATGAAGCAATAAGTAAAGTTGTGATCTTAAATCTCCGTAATCTGATTTTTAATTAGTGGTAATTAGAATTAATGTAATTAAATAATTTAATTTATATAATTTGAAATTCATTTGTTTAAATAAGATTAAGTTGGTTACAGGTTAGTACTTGGTGATTTTTATTAAACAATTCCTCGTGGGAACAATACTCTACTTTCACTTTATTACTTGTTGACCACGTATACTTGCCTGTTGTGCGTAATTAAATTTTACCCAACAAGTTTTTGTTGCCGTTATCGGGGAATTAATTTAATAATTATTTACCAATATTAATTTCAATCAAACTAGTCTTAATTTAAACATTTTTTTTTATTTTTAATTCTCTTCCTATATTCCTCTCTTTTCAGGTACTATGGATGACTTTGCGTATCAATGGCCATACATGAACATGACTCAACCAAGGGAAACGGGGATTGATGGACGTAATACATTTTCTATAGAGTCAGTACAAATTGAGGCAAATTTGAAGACGTTGGAGGTTATCGCAGCCTAACGGAGTCGAAGGATGGCGAACATGACTCAGCCAAGGGAAACAGGGATTGATGGACTTAATGCATTTTCTGCAATATCAGCAATGATTGAAGAACTTTCGAGGACATTGGACGTTATTGCAGCCCAAAGGAGTCGAAGGATGGTAGTTACGTGTGACTATTGTGCTAGCAACCATCAAAGTCATCAATGCACCGTCAGTTTTGAATCGGTACAATATAGTGGTGATTACCTCAACAACTGTGTTGATCCTAACTATCACCAAGATTGGGGGTATCACCCGGATTTTTCATGGAGCTACAATTATGATAATATTACGCTCCAAATCCATCATACACACCGTAATTTTCATGTCCACCTCTATTGCCCCAAGAAGAAAAGCTAAATCCAATGGATGTAATATTGAAGGGCATAGCAGACCTAGAGGATATAAGGATTAGCCAAGAGCTATCAACCCAAGATTTTAATAATCAGATGGACCAACTCGTCACTACCTCAACCAATGGTCCTCAATACATGGCTTCCGAGATTGAAATAGAAAATTCAAGGCTGGGGGAATTATTGTCCAAGTTCATAGCAGATGAGGAGAAGATGAGTAATCAAACGAGGTCAAATCAAAATCTTACGGATCAGATAGAGTAAATGACCAAAGCCGTAAGCAACCTTCCTCCAAACACTTGGCTTTATGACATGGATGACGAAATTGACGGAGAACCCGAACAAAATCTGCGACTGGATGAGCCACAAGATATTGAAAGTGTGGAGACAATTGGGGATAATGAAATAGAGGTCGACAAATATCTAAATGGGTCTCCACCAAAGATCAAAGAGTCAGTCAGATTTGCAAAATCATGTCCACTTGGTAGTCATATCATCGACAAGGCTCTTTATGACATGAGAGCTAGTACAAATGTAAAGCCGTGGTGGGATGAGGAGGAGAAGATAGAAAAAGAGGTCGTTGTTCTTGCCAAGCCTCAAAGCCCCAATCGAATCATAGACTCAACAGATGGAAAAGCACCTAGTTATTCAACATTCTCAATTGGGCACTTATTTAAACAAAGCATGCTAGGTGACTTTAATGCACTGGCCATCACAAATGGGAACCTACCAAAAGCTATATTATTTCTGATGGATGGAGGGTTCCTAAATTATCGAAGAGGAATTGGATAGCATTGACCAAATAATGTCAGGATGAAAGACTGTAATTCAAGCGCTAACTGGGAGGCAACCTAGGAATTTTTATATTTATCTGCTTTACTAGTTTATTTAATAGATAGGAATTAATTTGCTTATTAAGTTCTCTTACCAATCCAAGTGTTATTCTAATCCATGTTGTCTCTCTTCATTGCAGGTATTGGAGGTTCAATGGACATGCAAAAGATTATGAAAAGGTTATTCAAGTCAAATTCAAGTGTGATGCCCAATTTGTTCCGTGTGCCTAACCTATTCTCCAAACTTAGCGGACAAGGAGGAGGATTGCTATATTTTCAGGGAAGTCATCTGCTTTACTTTTTTCTATTTCAGCCATTAAGGACAATGTCTAGTTTAAGTTTGGGGGGCATTTTAGTGCCGTATTGCATATAGTTAGCTATTTACAATGTAGGTCATATAGTTACGTTTTGTTTTTGCATTCAGTTTCTTGAAATAAAAAAAATTAAAAAATTGAAAAATTAGTAGTTAGTTTACTATGTTTATATAACATCTAGTACATCTTGCATGAGTCCAGCTGTTTGATATTTTACAGTTTGTTTTTGCCAATGATGAGATTGGAATTGGGTAGACAAGTATAGTACTAACTATTAGAGCTTTGATGTGATTTCTTGTTATGAATTTTGTCTTTTTCTGTTTAAAACTGGTATAATAAGGATAACACAGTAAATATAACTTGTTGATTGATTGAGTTTAAATTGATACATAATGGGACTCTAAAGGATAATGCTAGTTTGAATGAAAGAATGACAAGAACAAGTAGTGATGGCTAAAGTTAGAAAAGAACCTAAGTTTGGGGGAATATTTTGGGTATATAAGCTATAAAAAAAGAAAAAAAAGAAAAAAAAAAGAAAGTATGAATAAACACCATGGCGTGCTTGTCTAGTTTTGTGGACTTTGTTACTTCAGTAAGTAAGCCCGATGGGATTGTCTTTACACCTAGCGCCCTAAGGTCTTAATGGTATGGGAGTCGTTGGTCGAAAGCTCGTTAAGGTAGCATTGAAAAGCATAAGGGAATAAGACATTGTATAGCTATGTGTATATAAACCAAAAGAAAAAAAATGAATAAAACGGGAAATAAGAGCATAAAGCCCCCGTAGATGAAAAATGAAGCATAAGTATCCCATGTTGACCCTCGATATTGGTAATTATTTAATTTTAATTGGATCTAACTTTTTTTTTTATATTTATTGAGTTTACACTGTATGATGCCTTCGAAGAGACTTATTATGTGTTTAATTTCATTTTATATCAGTTAACATTTTTGTGGAGCACACACACACTATATTAGTGATAACAGTCTAAGATTTGATGATTGATTGGGAAGTTAATGATTTTTTTTGATATGATGTATTATCATGTTTACTTGATTTCTCTAAGGCCGGTTGAATAGACTTGTTTCTGTCATTACTGCTGGATTCGTAGGCATGTAGATTAGTTGCATTGCATATCATTGTTGTTTTGTGTTTTTGCTTGAGGACAAACAAAGGTTTAAGTTTGGGGTATTTGATAAGTAGTTTTTATACCTACTTATCCGGTATCTATTACCTAAATTAGTTGCTTAAACTCATGTTTCTTAGTTACTTTTCATTCATTTTGTGTTCATTTTGTAGATTTTATGCTTAGGAGCCGTGTGAGCGATTATTGGTATGAAATCGCAAAGAAAAGTAATCCGGACATCGTTTGGCCTTTCATGTTTATTTCATGTTCTTGACTTGGAACTTGGATTATATTGTAGAGCTTTTTCTTATCTTTTCGGAACATCTTGAATCATTCCAATCGGAGTTCGGATGCAAGAGTTATGATCTTAGTACCAACGAACGTTGAACTTCACTATTTTGGGTGACCATTTGCATAGCAGACACTTCCAACCAAATTTTGACCTTTATCCGTCCGTTATTTCTCAATTTTTAAAGATGGAAAGTTGTAGAGCTCGTTGATATCTTCGATTTGATAGGTGACGGGCCTCGTAACTCCTCCTGGATCAAAAGTTATGGCTGTTTTACTAGAGGACACTGCAGTAGAAAAATGATGCCCGCCGGGGCGTGCTTTTACTAAGGAAAACCCCCACCGAGGCGGGGGTACCAGCTGCAAAACAGTACCATAGCCAGCCGAGGCAGGGGTACGATCCAGAACACGTTTTTTATGCGTTTGTGGTCGAATTTTGATACCTTTTTGACTCCAAATTGTATTGGATTTGTTCCTAAGCTAAAAATTAGACTTGTAACCTATAAATACATGATGGGAGGCATAAAATAAGGAGGATTCCAATAGATTATATTAGATTAGAATATGAGGAAACACTAGTTCTTATGAGATTTGAAGATTGAAGCAACTTGGAGATTTGAAGATTCAAAGTAGGAGGGAGGAGGGAGCTTCAAATCTACAGACAATAGATTCTATCTTCTCATCTTCTTCTATCTTTGTCTTTTAATGTGTATTCAAGTGTGGATTCTTAGTTTTAATTCAATGAACTAATTCTTTGTTTAAGATTACAATGGATCTTATTGTATAGTTTATTTTAATATGCTTCGATGTCAATTATTATGTTCTATTGTGAGGATTGTCTATTGTGAATTGGACTTAATTGCTTAATTGCCTAGCTAACAATTACTGTGATAATCTATATGAACTCGAGAGATGAAGTTTAGATTTAGATCTGATCATGATAGCATGTGTTTATGATTTCTGCATAGATGGAATTCATGATTCGTGTTTAGGATAGAGATATGCCTTTACGCCATATGTAATCTTATAGAGAACTTGTGCTTTAAATCATTTTTAATTGTAATTCACATAGAGATATAGTGGATTGGTTAATTAGGGTGTCTTGCTTAATTCTATCATATGTGGATTTAATTGAGTATGGGTATTATGCATCTAGAGGTAGTTTTATCTGCTTTAGTGTTCTTGATTAACAATTCAGGTTAGAGAATAATTGAGGAGAAGTGTGTTAACTTAAATGAAACAATAAGTGAAGTTATGATCTTAAATCTCCATAATCTGATTTTTAAATAGTGGTAATTAGAATTAGTGTAATTAAATAATTTAATTTATATAATTTGAAATTCATTTGTTTAAATAATGTTGAGTTGGTTACGGGTTAGTACTTGGTGATTTTTATTAAACAATTCCTAGTGGGAACGATACTCTACTTTCACTTTATTACTTTTTGACCACGTATACTTGCGTGTTGTGCGTAATTAGATTTTACCCAACACCCGCGGCTTCCCTGAGTGGGGCCCACCCCTCCGACTCGATCCAGTTCAAGTTGCAAAAGAGTTCTCACAAGCTGAAAAGGTCAAATCAGGGATAAAAATGCTATGCGATTGAGCAGAATAGCCTGAAATCCTGGTTTTCCTGGGCCAAACTATGGCTTTCATATCATTCATTGGTATTCGCCCAAATACAGGGTATACTATACCGATGATCTCAACAGTTGCAAATCACATTCGACAATACCTCACAAAGGTCCAATGTCGTCAATTTGGGGTCATAATTCTCAAGAACACATCCCCGGCGGGGGCATCACGCATTCTCAAGAACACATCCTCTGCGGGGGCATCATGCATTCTCAAGTTCACATCCCCGGTGGGGTTATCATGCATTTGCATCCGTTGATGCACATGTCAACGAAGGTCAATCAACCTTGACATCACTTCAACCGTTGGCATGTAAATCCAATGAAGCGTCGGAAGCCATCCGATGATTTCAGCCGTTGATGCACACGTGAGTGAAGATCAAGCAGTTTCCCCCAGTGGGGGTATCACGCATGTTCATCTGTCCAAATACAGATTCCCCGGTGGGGGTATCACGCATGTTCATCAGTCCAAATACAGATTCCCCAGTGTGGGTATCACGCATTGTCATCTGTTGCTGTACACATCCCCGGCGGGGGTATCACACTTTTCATCTGCCAAAGTATAAGTCCTCGGCGGGGGTATCATGCATTTGCATTCGTTGATGCACATGTCAACGAAGGTCAAGCAACATTGACATCATTTCAATCGTTGGCAAGTAAATCCAACGAAGCGTCGGAAGCCATTCGATGATTTCAGTCGTTGATGCACACTTCAACAAAGGTCAAGCAACCTTGGCATTTATCCCCAGCAGGGATTTCATTCATTGATATACATTTCAGTGAGGGTCAGGCAATCCTGACAACGCAGACTATTGGCAGTAACTCCAATAGAGCATCCTCATTGGGGAGGACCGATGATGGAATATGTTATACACACCCTTAACAGAACAAATGCATCCCCACAGAGTCTCTTGTACATGAGAGATAATGCGATCCCGATAGAAAGTCTGGGGGCCAAGATCATCCCACCAAGTTAGAGAATAATCCAACAAACCACATACATTTGCATCATGTTGTTGTACATTGCATCATGATTATCTTGTTACATTTCAAGTGTCTAGTATTCTTTATCCTATTCATGCCATTGTATTGCATGAATATGATAAAGGGGGGCATCTGTAGAATTTTTTTGCATACATGTTACTAACATCATTGCGAGGAGGGCGTAATCGTCTTTCGTAGATAACCACGGAAGAGCAATTTCGCTTTAATCCGGAGATAACCCCGGATATTCAAGATACCATTTTAGAGATAACCCCGAGATATCCAGCTCAGTCCAGAAAATACCACCGGAAGTTTCAACCTCAGTCCCAGAAATAACACCAAGAGTTTCAGTTTCAACCTCGGAGATAACCCCGAGGAATGCAGTTCAAATACCGAAAATCACACCGGAGAAGACAGTTTCATCTCAGAGATAACCACGAGATACTCAGTCTCAGCCCCGGAAACAACACCGGGAAAGACAGTGTCAACCTCGGAGATAACCCCGAGGCATACAATTGCAGTTCCGGAGATAACCCCAGAAATGCTTGTTTCAAACCCATGCAAACAGCTTCAAACACTCGGAAAAATCCCCAAGGCACTCATTCCCCAAGCCCGAAGATAACCCTGGAAAGTAAGGCATACCTCAGAAACAACCTGAGGATGGTCAACACCTGCAGTAGTCCAATCTCAGAGATAACCCTGAGCAACAATCGCTAAATCAGCTCAAACTGGAGATAACCCCGGTGAAGGGCATAATCATCATTTTGCCATCCCAAACCCACATCGTGCCATCTCAACAACAACATACATACATTCTATAAAGCAATGTCCTACAAGAACCAAAGAGTGCCAATCCCAAGTGACTACTGCACAAGACAACACACCGGATATAATTTAAAGCTTGAAGACCTAGGGCATGGTCCCATCTTCCTGACTTCGTACAACCTCTAATCTCATGTCATTGTGTAGCTCTTGACAACAACATGCCGTAAAAGGTCTTATACACCTTGATCGGATGCCCAGATTGAAGTTCTGAAAGTTCGAGCGGACAACACGTTGCATGCGTGCATGTACTTTAAGACGGCGGGACCCACGGAACCCGAGGCACCCCGGGCAGCCGCAGGTGCATCTGAGATTACCGCAGATACACTTGCGGCTCCCCCCTCTATAAATAGAGGGCTTGGGGCAGCCATTTTTGAGAGAGGAAAAGGGCGAGGAAGCCCTGTTCAATTTGCTCTGTACACACTATAAACTGAGTGTTTTCTCATTTTAAACACTTGTGAGCTTATATATTGCTATATTTTTACTGGCGGGAGCCAAGTGTTCATCCCTTTCAAGTCATTGAAGTCTTTTTTGGCAGTCCACTGTAAGCCTTCTTACACACTTTAAAGCCTTTCTCTTCATCTTTGCACACACCGTTCTTCACGTTGAGAGTCGTGTTGCGTGTGTATGCCCAAACTTCGGTCTGTGGCTTTTTTTTGTATATATATATATATATATATATATGGACTAACATTATTGAGTTATGCCTCGATTGATCCTGGACTCACGTCCGGAGCGTTTATTTGCTTTTAAATATATACTTATATATATAAACTGTGGTCGAACTTTGTTCGATGAGCCTAGATTTTACATCCGGAGCGTTTATTGCTTTTTGATATATATAAATACATATATATATATATATATTGTTGCCATCAAACTCTATTTGATTGATCCTGGATTTTATATCCGGTGCGTTTATTGCTTTTATATATGATCGCCTTTACGGATTTATTTACATTTCTGATCCCCCATGGAGGTGCTTCGTGGTGGTTGATTATGTCTCTCTATATATATTTATCGCTTTTCTATATTTACATTTCTGATCCCCCATGGAGGTTCTTCGTGGTGGTTGATCATGTCTGTATATATATTTATAGCTTTTATATATATAACTGTTTATAGCTTTATATAAATTGCCACATCATGTGAGCCTAGGAATTATGTGATCACAGATTCAGTTTGCTGAATCTATATTCGGTTCCCGTGATGGACATTTTCGGCTGTACATGGCTTGTAAATTATTCAGTACTGCTATGTATATTATTCTCGCGAAGATGCTTCGCATCTCAAAAATAAAAGCAATCAAGCAGAACACCTAATAAAATGGAAGTATCAAAGGCCTCAATTACTATTGAGCATAAGGGTTTGAAAAACCTCTTTTTATAAAACATCATTGCTATATCTTGTTTAAAACTGAATTTTTACACAAATTCAAACCCTTTGTATATAGGTGCAAACGAGGCATATCACTACTTCCAAATAATTGCACATTGATCCACACACACACACACACATTCATACAATAGTTTAATTGAAAAGTGGCGGTCACCGTGGCAACACGGATGTCGGGGGGTGCCTAACACCTTTCCTCCGCATAATCAAGTCCCCAGACCTTAACGAATCTCGGTTTCACAGACCCGTTAAGCAGTGTCACATCACTGGGTCAATGTGCAAATCCTTTCTCGGTTGTGTTGGTACAACCATTTAAAAAACCAACTGGCGACTCTTACAGTCCAATCGTCGACATATAAATGTCAGACCTTTTCATAACTTTTTTTTCAAACAAATCTCACCTAACATGAGAACACCAAACAACCATAACAAAAATGGACAAATAAAAATCCTGACGTCGACAGGCATCACTATGTTAATGCGTAAACCTTTTCTCGGTTGAGTTGGTGCAACCATTTAAAAATACCAACTGGCGACTCTTACAGTCCAATCGTCGACATATACATGTCGGACCTTTTCACAACTTGTTTTTTCAAACAAATCTCACCTAACATGAGAACACCAAAAGACAAGAACAGAGAAGGGACAAATAAAAATCTCGACGTCGACATACTTTGACATAAATCACAAAGATTTTTATAAAGCTAGGGTTTATACCTTTAAAGCTTTTATTCTTAATTTTTGATCCTTGTTTATGTTCTTGGAATGCTAAAGGATGTTCTAGGAACTGATCCACTTTAATATTTCGTGGGTTTGGAGAGAGGAGTTGGTTGAGAATTAGAACACAAATGAGCTAAATATGTGAACTTTCTCTCTCTTTAATCCTTATATTTTGATGCAATGTATATATATGTTGCTAAATGGCACAAGTTGGCTGAAATTTGTGAGATATAAGGCACATGTGAATATCTTTAGTTGGTAAACCACCTATATATTGTCAAGATCTACACTTCACAAATTAAAGAATGTGAAAAAGGGCAATTTGGACATTTTGCTTACCATTTTTAATGGCAAACTAGTAACTTGATTGACCCTTAGGGTTTGACCTTTAGGGTTTGACACTTAGGGTTTAACCCTTAGGTTTTATAATTTAATTCTTTTTTTATCCTTTTTAGGATTTCTAATTAGGGTGTAATATAGAAATTAAGCTTTCTAAATTATAATTAGGATTTTCTAACCACATTAGGGCTTGCAAATCAGGATTAAGGTTTCCTAATTAACATTAAAATTTCTAAATTAATAATTAAGTTTTCCCTAATTGAACATTAGGGTTTCTAACTTAACAATTAGGGTTTTCTAACTAATCGTTAGGGTTTCCCTAATTAAATATATAATCAATAACATATAAACCTTTATACATAGCTTTTAAGTTCCCAAATTAAGGATTTAATATTCCGAGTTAGGGTTTTAGATTTCCAGAACTGAAATTAGGGTTTCTAGAGCTGATATTAGGGTTTCTAACATATCGTTAGGGTTTTTAACCACTGATTAGGGTTTACTAACTTAACCTTTATGTTCTCCACATAAATTTTTAAATCCACCAAAATCCTTCACAAAAATGTCAAATCTATACACTTATTTTATGTATAGGTCTATTATTTAACCGTTATTGAATCTTTTATGATTTTATTAAATTGTTTAAATTCTTGAGTTGCCACATTCACCCCTTTTTCTAAGAATTTCATCCCCAAAATTCACCTTACACCTTAAACTATTCATACTCATCACCACATGCTACCCAAAACATCACTCACAAGAGGTAAACTTTTCAAATTGTGCTGAGGAGTCATATAGACCATGAAATTTCATTTTCAAAAAGGTTATACAGAAATTCATCTGCTAAACTGTTATAACTTACGGACACAGAGGGTAATTAGCACGGTATGCCCTGTACTGACAAAGTACTGATAGTCGAAACAATTTTTCCTGTTCCTCTTATCCGCCTTGGGCGCACAAACATTTCCCTAATTTTGGGATGCTTACCTCAGTCTTTATCGGATTCCGCACCAAAAAAATTCAGTTCAATTTTTTTTTCAAAAAACGCTTAGAATTTTATAAACGTTGGTATAGCTGAATCAAATAGCTTATACTCATACCAATACTTCAATTCAATCGAAATATTTATGTATAGCCAAACCCCGTTGGTAATTTATTATTTTGAAAATAGTTTTATGATGTCACGATACCGTACTGTGTTAACAGACTGTTTGAGGATTCCGTCATTGAGTGACTTTGTCATAACACATCATACAATAGTGGGACAACGATTTTTCAATCGAATTCAACACTAAGTATTCATGTATTTACACCAGGTTATATGATACATTAATGATAAATAAAATACATTTGGATATTTCAAATCATTTTCGTCTAGCCGAAAAAATTAGCATATACTATACTTTAAACCGTTCAAAAATCTTTAAAATTAGTTTTATTATCTCAATAGGTAACGATGTGTCAGTGTCCTGAAGTCCACACATACACAATGGTCACCAGGAATTGAGAATAAAAATTCATTTTTAAAAGGCACATAGTGCGTATTTAGCTTGATGTCAAAAATTTCGAAGTCTAGCATAACTAAAAGTTTTGGAAATACATATGCCTCCACTAATGATCAATTGCTTAATAATCTATCTATTTCTATTATCCTCAATACTCCATTCACACATAACTATACCCAGTTCATCAAACTTACCGCACATTATGAGTTCAAGAACTTTCCACAATCATATGAGTTTAAGAACTTGTCCTAGTCAGACCATTGGCGTCCATTCACTGAGGGGTTCAAAAACATTTCATATAATTATGGGTCACAAACTTACCATATGTGACGCCCCCGAATTCGGGTCCTTTGACCCCGGTTTGGTCATCAAGATAAAATACAAACATCCACCTCTAAACAACATACAATAACTAAAATGCGAAATATAATAAACGTATGTCGTTTATTCAAGAGGTGTTACTAGTCCCAAGATACGATAACCTTAATATCATCTTACAAACATACCCTTAAATAATCATTAGGGTTCATATTACATAACAGTAATTTAAACTAAGCGCAAGGTAAAGTTTGCTCCTTGCCACTAGTCTACATCTTTCCTTTACCCTTGTCCTTCCCTGAGGTCTCGGGCTTAGCTGCAATATATTCATGATATAGCAAGGATGAGCAACAAGTTTGCTCAACAAGTTTAAATACAACAATAAAGATATATCATGATGAATGGAAAAATATCTGGCAATGAATTCAACAATATGAATATCTGAAGGATTCAACAATATGAATATTATAAGCAAAGATAATGATTTGCTTTTAGAATAACTGCTAGTCAAGTAGATTTTGAACTATAACACTCCAATGGAATCAATAGCTAATTGACCCTTTGGTTACTGGCTACAGAATAAGTGCATGAGGGGATCAGCCTCACGTACTCTATGTATATGCATAACATTTAAATCTACTATGTGTATCTTATATTAGATACCTAGTACTCCCCTATTATAGAAAGGGGTGTTCTTTCAGTCTAAGAATCCTTACCCTCAATAGTTTTGGATAGCTTTTATATAACATCATACGCTTGTGTGACCGAACAAAGGTTCAGACTCTATCTCACATAGTTCAAGAATTATTTGAACTTTAAATGATGTACAAGTCCAAGACTATACGAACTCAAGTGCACTAAGTGCGAATATCAATAATATCGATGTGGAATAATTGTAAGGTAATTAAACCACTTAATAACATGTTTAGAAATAACATTCAAGCTTAAATGAATAACTTTCAATTCAACAATAACCTACTCAATACAATATGAGAAGGATAAAAAACTTTCACAACAAACAAAGTTGTGTAAGTTAGTAAACATTGCAACACAATAAAATAGTGTTCGGATACCTGCTCAATATAAATTTGAGTAAGTTTAGGGAAACTTGCATTCAACATATGAATCGTATGAAATTTAAGAACTTGCACAAAATCCAAAGTTTGTGCAAGTTAGGAAACTTGCTCAATAATAATTGGAGTAAGTTTAGAAAAACTTGCACAATCAAATAATGAAGTTCGAAAACTTTCTCAATAATAATTGGAGTAAGTTTAGGAAACTTGCTTGTTTGCTCAGCTACAATGTAATACTATCTTTAACTAACTCGCGTTGAAATGACCTAACATTATCAAGTCAATCATTTCAATTAGTATGTGTAAACTAATACGAGTCTACACTTAAAATAATCAAGTCTTCACATAGCATGTTTCTCAACACATTACATGGCACATTGGTCACATATTACAAGATAAAGAGATCATGTAAGCATGCCTTAAATTTCAGAACCAAAAATAGAATTTGTTTGTGATCACAGGATGGAGCAACATTGCGCTTTAGTTTAGCTAGGGGGATGGCAAGACTATACGCTCTACGCCGCCCCTCGCCGAAACAGTTTGAGCTTTTGCTTTCCTGACTTTAGTCCAACTCTAACACACTAATTACACACCTATGTTAATATACATACAAGCTAGAGTTTCACATATAACACCTGACCATACTTAAATTCATTACTTCAAGTTTAACTTATAAGTTATATGTCATTAACACATAAAAATCATGTAATCATCATGCTTAATACATATGAATCATGTTTAGGAATAATATAGCTATAACATGACATCTTACTACTTTAGTATCTAAGTACTCACATAATATGCAACTTATGTTTGAAAAGATGTCCAAGGTTGTCTTTGAAATCATTTTAGCACGAATGATGCAATATACACATACAAGACAACTTTAGAACTCATATCATGTGTGATTAAGTTATGTTTAACATCTTTAAACACCAGAACCTACATCATGTAGTACTCATGTATATTACTTTAATATAACAAACTTTTCCTTTAAAACATTCTCTATCACAAAGCTAACAAGTTTAAATCATAATAAAGACATTATACATCATATATCATGCTCACTTAGGTTCCACATCAGTCAGGTATATGGTCTCATAAGTTCAGAACTCGTGAACACATGTATTCCACAAAGTTAGTTTTGAAAACTTTAAGTTTTGCTACAACTTCCTTACTAATCCAAGTTGATTACTTCATACCACATACGAAAGCTTTACATATCAGGTTATACTCCTCTATAGGTATGTATCTAGGTCATAACATCAAGTTAGTAACACATATAACCAACAAAAACCAGAAACTAACAAAGAATTTCAAATAATTTTAAGAATTTGACAAAAACCCAACTAAGAACGAAAGTTAATATTTATACCTCCTTGGCTTGAATTAGACCCCTCACACACTGAGTATGCTTCCAAAATTTCTCAGCAACTTAGGACTCTCAATCTCAGACTTTAACAAATAATAAAACTAAATTTGGAGCTAGTATTTATAGAGGGAACTTGGACTAGATAATCACATTGCACTAAGGTTGAAACTCATAGTGCAAAGGAAGAACACATTGGTTGCTAAGAAGTGGTTCAACAACTCCCCATAGGCCATTGGCCTTGAAATCATTGCCTAAATTTTAGCCATTTGAAAGTTACGTAATCTAGCTTCTGTCCACTGTTCATGTACTTTGGTGACACTCAATTTGGGACAAGAGCAAAATCTCAGCATTTGTTATTCTAAGGCTTGGTTTGGATATTATAATTCCCATAATGTAATATAAATGTGTTAATGCTACTACACAAAGGAAATCTGGGGATTATTTATGTATTCACATAATATAATCCAAGTACATTAAATACACACGATTAAAATAGCATAGTTAAGTATTATTGACCGGGTAGTTCCATAATTATCTCTACTACTCACATAGCTATATTATAACATTATTTAATATTATATATTCAGTGTACACACACAACTTTTTTTTTCCAATTTCTAAGAATACACAGATATTTAATTATTTCTGTTTAACAATCACTTATGATTTTATTGCACTACTTGATACTCCATATCAACACAATGTATCTTATTATATGATTTTATGCATGTCACATATTACACTAATGTTCCATTTCATTAACAACAACATAACTAATTTTCTATGTTTGATTGATCAAGAAATTGCTATTTATTTTGTATCTTCTTGAGAGGCGCGCAAATTGCTACTTGGCCTCATGGGCAAAGGCCAAAATGGCTTAGCTTCAAGGAATTTCCAATATTTATCACCACATAAGTCCTATATGAGGTAATTTAACTTCTTCAATGGTGATATATCCATACTTGACATAAATCAATATGTTTAACTCTCGCCACTATATTAAAATAAATTGAATATTTAATCATTAAGAATCCTATCAATTTCTTGATATTAAAACCTTAGGGTTAGTCCACTAATTTAAATAACTATTAGTGACTCCCTTTAATCAATTCATAAATTCAGATAACCATATAAGGTTTAAATAATCTCACAAAACTAACTTGTTAAAATTAAATCACATGTTTAATTAATAAGGAGTTTAAAATTTGTGGACGTTACACCATAAGTATGAGTTTTAAGAACTCACAACTTAATCTTATATTCACTAACTATACTCTATCTATCTGTTATACACATCAGAAAAGAATCACCTTCTCAACAGGTAAATAACAGATAGTGCGACCCAAACATTTCAATGATTATCAATACCAGAAACTAAGTGATTGTTAAACAAAACTCAACCACTAATCAATATAGGAAGCTAAGCGGACAATTCCCCACCCATACAAAGAATTATTTAACCTAACCACTATATCAACAAGGAAGCTAAGCGGTTCTAAAACCAAGTTCAAAATCCTCACCCATACAAGGAATCATACAACTTAGCTGCTGACATGAGTCCTTAATTGAAATCCCACTTAATCCTAGCTCTATACTTTCTCCATATGAATTTTGTTCAATCCGTATTGCATCACCTCAACCCTTTTTCTGAGTTGGCATCATACCAATTCGTAGTACAACTGACACACAACAATCTTGCCATAAAATTTTCAATCATTCAGTTGATCCTACTCCCTGCTATAACCTTATCAGATCATGGGGTGATCTCATCATATATATTACGATTCATTTCTATGCTATGATCGTTATATTTTACGATCTCCTTTCCTTGAACTTTTAATCTTTTAGATTCTATCTATTCATTACTAATGTTTACCTTTATTATCAGAGTTAGAAAACTCCGTATCTTTATAACTCGCCAAGATTAGTCTTTGAATCTTATCGACTCACTAACTCTATTTGAGTTAGTTCTTATCCTAATCACTGCGGTTATTAGCCTAAGGTCACCCTACCTCAGGTTTATAACCTACAGCTCTTATGCCAACTATAGTATCCCTAGATCCTGGTCCCAATCACCACGAATCTGGTATACTAATTCTATAACTGTTGCAAAAGATATATACATAAATTATTTATACATTAAACTTTACACATTATCCCCAAGGTCGAGAACCTTAACTTATTACACAATTCATAATCCTATCTGACATACAATGTCACCATCATACAATACTGTTACAAGTTTTAGTTGCACATATAATCCAAGGATGGATTTGTCTTTAACCTTTCTTGTATACGACACATTCGTCCTAATCTGCAATGTTTATCATGA
Source organism: Panax quinquefolius (assembly GCA_020205615.1). Lineage (NCBI taxonomy): Eukaryota > Viridiplantae > Streptophyta > Magnoliopsida > Apiales > Araliaceae > Panax > Panax quinquefolius. The sequence goes on along the minus strand of CM035157.1, from coordinate 48,123,279 downwards.
TATAACAAGGGTGAGCAACAAGTTTGCACAACAAGTTTAAGTTCAATAAAGGATATATCATGATTGAAAGAATTGAATAATAAGTTGACTATCGTTCAACAATATAATCATTGTGAACTAGCATGATCAAATTTTTAGCTGAACGAACAATAAACATGAATAAATCAACTGGACGAAATGGTAATGAAGGTGATCAGCCTTTCATACCTGATGAACACATTCAATATGCACAACGTGCGAATCAATAATTCATAGACATGGTAAAATCATAAATGATTAACCACTAGCATATTTGAAATAACAACTCGAGTTTGAGTTAGAGAACTTTCCTTTATCGCCGACTACTGCTACGCAATCTATTTAGCTTTATCCGAAGAACCTAATATTGATAATATGGGTCTCCTAAGTAAGGTTAATATCATCACAATTAATACTGTTAAATATAGTTATAAAATAACCTAAACACATTACCACAAAATTCTATTAGTATATACAACACATAAAACCTTGTCTCAAGTCAAACTATTTCAGTCTAAGTTGAGTTCGGTACTATTTCGACCTCCCGATTGTTCACAATTATCAGTCAAAATATTTAAAGACTCTACTTAAACTGGTTCACAATTATCTTAGATAATTTTATTATCAGTCAAAATATTTTTCAGTAACTCATAATAATTTTCAAGTAATTATTATCATTTATCATGATTTTTCAATCATTAATATCATATTTATATGATTTAATTACCACATAATTCCATTATCATTAATATTTATTTAATTTCAAATATTAATGAAATACACAACATAATATTATAAATTATTTATAATATCTCAAACTATTTTAATACCTTAATATCACATTTAAATGATTTTAAAATAATTAAAACCATTATTAAATAATTTCCATTAATATGAAAATATTAATGTTTTTCATGGAAAAATATAAAAGTTATATTTTATTACTTAAAATATTTTTATAACCCTTAAATCATTTTTATATGATTTTTAAATCAATAATTCAATTTTTCCATAATTTATTTAATACATTTATTAAATAAATTAATTCTCATTAATTATAAATTATTAATCAAATTCATCACAAAATATTAAAAGTCATTAAAATAACTTAAAATATTTTCTAACACTTTAATATATTTTCAAATGATTTTTCAAATATTAAAAATCATTTTTAAGTAATTTATTTAATTTAATAATTAAATAAATTAAATACCATTAATATTTAAAAATATTATTGAAATATATTCCAAATTATTAAAAACCTATTTTTAGGCTTTAAAATAATTTTTAGAAATTAATTATTAATTTTTTATAATCCGCAGACAGACGGGCATTTGGGTTATCGTGGATCGACTAACGAAGACGGCTCATTTTCTACCATTCAAAATTCGATATAGTTTGAACCAGTTAGAGAATCTATACGTAAAGGAAATTGGTTCACGACATGGAGTGCCGGTATCGATTGTCTCTGACCGAGATCCGCGCTTCACGTCAAAATTCTGGAAAAGCTTGCAAGAAAGAATGGGAACACAATTAAGGTTAAGTGCTCTTATCATCCGCACACAGGCGGGCAGAGTGAGCGAACGATACAAACGCTAGATGACATTCTTAGAACGTGTGTGATGGACTTCAAGGGATGTGACACCCCTAAATCCAGGTACTTCATTCCCACAGAATTTGGTGTTCACTTAATCAAACATTCATATCTAACTACCCAATCACAATAAAACTGGATAAATAAAACCTTTCCCATTAAAGGGTTACATAATAAAATCTCCCAGGTTATCTAACCTTTAATTACAATTATTCAAATGCGGAAATTAAATAAACTTCATTAAAACCAGGTCTAAGATCATCATAATAAAAGTCTAAAGTAAAAATTACAAGTCTTCATCACTTGCACATTTTTCCCTTTCCTTTGCTAGACGAATGTAATACCCGGGAAAAATAAAAATAAAAATTAATATTAAATATTAAAAAAAATTTTGTTTTAAAATTTATTAATTGGATTTTGTCATTTATTTTGGGTCAAAATAGTTATTTAATTTATGTGGGCTAATAAATATTAGTATGTGAAGGATAAATTTAAATTAGTAAAAATTGGGCTTTAAACTAAGTGGGTCTAATTTAAAATTGTGTAATTTTAAAATCCTATTAAAATTTGGAGAGTTAATAAATATATTATATTAATTAATAAAATTGGGCCTTAAAACTAATTAAATTTGAGTTATATGTGATTTATATTATATTATATTATAACTAGGAGAATTAGCAAGATAAAAAAATAAAACCTAATTACATTGCATTACATCTCTTACTTAACTAAAGGAAAAGAATTGAGCTAGTTTGGAAAATGAAAAACAAAAGGAGGATCAAAAGGTATTTTTTTTTTCTTTTCTTCTTTCTTCTTTTCCGCTTTTAGTACTTTATGAGTATAAACTTCAAAGATTCACGTTTGACATGTTTGATTTGTATGGTTATATATATATATATATATGTATATAAAGTTATCAGATTACATGTGGGAAGGACATTAGACTATATATATTATATATATGCATACCGAATTCTAACTCACTGTTAAAAAAAAAATAAAAAATTCTTCATCATGGTATGCATGTTAGATTGCTGCAGGCGTAAATTTCTTACATATATATATATATATATATATATATATAATATTTTAATAATCTTTTAGCATATATATTTTACTTATCATTTGACCATGAAATTTGTGTATAGAATTAGTAAATCAATTGAAGTTATGTATATTAATTTGTATTAATTAATTTCGCTGACGTAGTTATAAAAGCTTTAATAATAAATTTAATATTATTATGTTATTAATGATTGAATTGTAATAAAATCTTATTAATTATTTAGATTGCCTGGAGAGAGTCGAAATGAGTCAAATTTGGAGTATAAATTTTGGGTATTACATTGCTTAATCCAGGTACGGATTCCATACTCCTTTAGCGATAATCCTTTTAATTTTGATTTGTTCGTTTTGTTTTCGTTTAGAAATTAGTTATCATTTTGCATGTTTGTTCCTTCTTAAATCCATGTGATAGTTTCGTTTTGGGGCATTGATATTTAGAACTCATGTTTGTACTCTTTGAACTTGTTTATCATGTTTAATATGTATCTCAATTTTTGTAGTGATGTACATATTAGTATATTTTGGAGACTTGTATTGATAATTCGTTCGATCTATCATGTACACGTTAGAACCCATTTGTGTTGATATCGTGTCGCATGTGTTGTGACATGATATTTTTGTTAGAATACCGTAGGGTATACCGAGCTATAACCACTTGTGGGGGTACCACAGCATGTCCTCTTAGCACCGAGGCATGACACCTTCCGGCAAGGTGTGATCATCCACCTGCGTCTCCGCTTTGTGCTCCTGTGGGAGTTGGCCATTTGGTGTTTTGTTGTGGGAGGCATATGGGTCGACCCTAGTTTTCTGTTCTGTTATGTTCTGCGGATTGGTGATGTTTGTGCCAAACACACCTTCCGATTTATATGCATCTTGATCCGGCCGGTCCGATGTATTGTAAGACCCCAACTTATTATTAATGAAATTTAATTTTCTCTATTTATTATTTTGAAATAGTAAGGGTTGATGTGATTAATGTGGATAGTTAGGGGTAAAATACGCAAATATTTCAAAATAAGCAAGTGGTTATAAAATATTCATTGTTGTTTGAAATATTCGTTTGGTCGTGGAATATTCGTAATCTTTGTCGAGAATATTCGCATTTACGCGCCAAAGCAGCCACGTGTGGGCCCCCATAACTTGAAAGAGATTGGATGAAGAAAACGACATATATAAGTTGTTTAAAAATAACGACGTAGTTGTTATCGTTATCTTGTTAAAATACTCTTGGTTAAAACACGTTAAGATTACCAGTATTGCACCAATTATTGATTCTTACGTAAGAAGGCACTACTCAATAATGGTTACGATAATTACCGCTCAAAGATTTTATTGAGTTAATAATTGTTGCGTTGATATTTTATATTCTTTGTTGTTTCAATAATTGTCATTACACAAGATTTTTATTATCGAAGCAATAATTCATATTATCTCTAATAATATTATTAGATAACATTATTGGTAATGTCTAGAAAGTTCGCATCAAGGAGAGGTTTGGTCAACTAATTGCACCAAAGAAGAAGAAATTCTTATTGGAAAGCCCCCTTTTCCTGAACCGCACAGGTTGTCAATATTGTGATTCTCAGAATATTATTTGTGAATAATTAATTATTGATTCATATGATGAGAAAAATGTTGATTTTATGTGGATATAGATGGAGAAAATTTTATTGTGATAATTGTTGAAAATTGAAATTTTATCTTTTTCCGATAAAATAATTCATTTAAATATATTATTATATTTTAATAATATAATAATGGTGATATTTTTACAACGAATGTGGGATATATGAGTATACGAGGAGGAGGAGTATTTTGTTGCAATAAATGTTTAAAACATGTTAAACATGTCGGTGGACCTCATTTATCGAATTGAAATTTGATTATAAATTTTGAAAATCGTCCGCTTTGTGGATTTCGGTCAATTTCTATTTGGAATTTGGAAAAACTTTCTTCTGCAAAGTTGTAGAGAATTGAATTTCCTATAAAAACTCACGAGATTCGAATTTTCTGATGAAAGGGCTATTTATTATGAATTATTGAAGTTCTGAAATTCCGGAATAATTGATTTTTGGAGTTTAAAATATTTTTTTGTAAGAAAAACGTTTTTTGTTGTAATTGAGTGGCTCACATGTGTTATAAATGATCTGAAATCAGATTTCTAAGGTGGGCTTGAATATTTTTAAGAAATATTATTATTTTATTAAATTTTCTACTTTGGTGTTCTAAGCATTTTCCTATAAATAGGGTGCTTAGGTTAGAATTGAAAATCACACCAGAAACTGAAGTTTTCTCTCTCTATATTATCGAGCGTATTCTTGTGAGTATTTTGAGTATACTTTGAGTATTGTTAGACGGTGCAAGTTCCCTTCAGCCTTATACCCGTAGATTCCAAATTTAAAGTACTAATCTTTTGAGGTAAGGATGTTATTTTCTTCTCAAATGATATTATTTCTTCAATATCATTATCTTTGAAATATTGGTTGGAACTTTTTATCAAATTTGGAACTTTTTCATGTCGGGGTTACTATTCATGAGTTACTATTCATGAGTTACTATTCACGAGTTACTATTCACGAGTACTATTCATGAAGCGTGAAGATGTTTTTGTGGAATTTTTATCTTTTGGTGTCTGAGTTACTATTCACGATATACTGGCACTATTCACGATATACGACACTATTCAATAGAAAATAAAATTTCTTCTTTTTGTCCAAAATATCTATTCGGATACTAGCTTTGATTGTATCCATGTTTTGATCATTCTTGAATTTTACACCACTATGATCATTTTTGAGGTATTTTGAATATGGATAAAACAAAGTACTGAATCCTCAATCCTTAATCCTTGTCATTTTGTTTCAATCGGATTCGCTTCTTTAAAATATTTTTATCATCCTCGGTCTTAAATGATGATATTATTGAATATCTTTGGCACGTGAGTGCAAAGATGAATGATTTCTGAAGAATATCTTTGGTAGTAGTGCAAAGATGAACAGTGTTTAGATGAACGTGACTAATCGATGAATATCTTTGGCTCAGTAGTGCAAAGATGAATATTTGATTCCGATGTATATTGATTGATGTTACAGGGGATAAAAGATAGATGATGAACTTTTAAATTCATACATAGAAGATAGTAGTTTGCATTCTCTACTTAACTCTTCTAATGAATTATTATTTCAACTGCGAATATTGATTTAAAATTTGTTGTCTATTGTATTCTATTAGATTTTTCCTCGTTGAAGACTAACGATAATTTGTTGTATATTATCTTAGTCATAATATTCTTCTTGAGCTAGTTGAGCTCACCCTTTTCCTTTTTGTTCCATTTTTCTCGGGAGGCGAGAATATAGCGAGTACGACGGCTCTGGGTATGGAATGAAGGTTTTAGAAAGGATTGTTTAGTAGTCCTCACCATTTTGTAAAATAATGTATCAATAAATGTGATGAGGATTTATTTGAGTATAGATATTGTCTAGAAGATAATATTTGTATTTAAACTCACAGTTTTACTGTTGTAATAATAAAGTTGTAGTTGTTTCTGTACCATGTATTGACAACTCAGAATGGGTGATGTATACCTATTTTGGGGGCGTCACATGTATGTTATGCCTGTGTGGAATTATTTGATTTGCCTGTGTGGCCTTATTTGACTTGCCTGTGTGGCAAGGTATATTTCTATTTTGTTCTGAGCTCGATATGAAATAACACCCAACCATTTGATTCAGCCTATTATTTCGTTGTGTTAGTTTTGTTCGTTTCGTTTCAGTTTGTTTCGTTTCATTTCATTTAATTGAGTTAGTTATTTCGGTTCATTATTTGTATTCTATATCTGTACTAGGCATTTGGCTCATGCTGTGTTTTTTCTTTCGACAGGTAATCAGGGGGATCAAGGGCAAGTGTGATGAGAGCTCCATTCATTCCAATGATTTATAAATATTCTGTTTAGACTTGATGTGTCAGTTTACTTGGAATTGTAATAATTATTTTAGATTGTGGTTTTAGACAGTTGAGATTTATTATGGTTGACTTGTGGTATTTATCAGTTATTAAGACAATTCTTTTGTGGCTTTGAGCCTTGCTTTTAAATTCATCAGTTTTGTTATGTTTTGAGTAACCTCTCTTTCTATTTCGGAAAGGGGTGTTATAGAGTTGGTATCAGAGCTTAGGTTCTTTCTTATAGAAAACCTATTTAGGTTTGACCTGTGAGTTATGGGTAGACTTTTGGGTTAGGTTTTTGTTTTGTTTGATTTTCTGTTCAGCTATCATATCAGCTATATTCGAATTTGTCTCTAATCTGCTTTGTTATCTATTCGTTTATATCTTTGTTAGATGACTCGTAGATCCGCCAGAGTTGCTGGAAGGTGAGGTAACAACAGGGGAAGAGGTGAAGGTCGGTCCAATGAGCAACCTAACGACCAGATTAATGCTCAATTGGCTACCTTGGTGAATCAGGCGGTGAATCAGGCTTTGCCTCAGTTGGTGGCACAGGTTGTTCGAAATTCCTGAGCAGGAGAACACTGGAAATAATGGTCAGCATGTAAACGAAGAGGAAGAGAATGTAGATGGTCATGATCAGCAGGTGGTTCCAATTTATGTATGGTTGGAAAGGTTTCAGAAGCAGAAACCATAATCATTCAGTTTGGCTCCGACTCCAATTGATGCAGAGAATTGGATTGCTCACCTAGAGAAGATCTTTGATGTGTTGGGGTGCTCGGATAATCAAAAGGTATTGCTTGCAGTTTACAAGCTTGAGGGGGATGCACAGAGGTGGTGGAAAGCGATGAAAACAACAAAGGGTGATGGTTATGTTGAGACACTTGGTTGGCCGGAGTTTTGTGAGGTCTTTTATCAGCAGTACTTTCCAGCTGCTGATACAGAGGCCTATGCCAGAGAATATTTGTCCATTCGGCAGAAAGATGATGAGTCCATCACGGATTTCATGACGAGGTTCACCAGGTTGGCAGGCTTTGCGAGAACTTCAGCAGGGACTGCAGCAGAACAGGAAGAGAAATTCAAGTGGAGGATCCATTACAGGTATCGGCAGCATCTCATTAACACCAAATTTACAGATGTGTCAGCTGTGGCAAATGCGGCCAAAAATATTGAGATGGAGCGACAGGACTTTCGATCTTCTAAACCGGAAGGAAGTCGAAAGAGGGACAGAGATGACCAACAGGGTCAAACTTCAGGTCAGCACGGGAAGAATCAGGGTGTTCAGTGGAATAGGAACCGTGGTGGCCAGCAGGGGCAGTGGCGTGGCCAGAATCAAGATAGGGGTTATCAGCAGATGCCTCAGCAAGGGCAAAATCGTCAGCTTCAGTTACCTTGGTATGGACAGAATTGTCAGCAGGGGCATAATCTTCAACAGGGGCAAAATCAGGGTCGTTATCTGGGACCAGCTGGTGGGGGTAACCCAAATCTCATCCCGATAGCTCCTTGTGCTACTTGTGGGGCTAATCATCCGGGGAGGCAGTGCCACAGACTCTCTGGTGCATGCTTCTTATGTGGACAGATGGGTCATATTGCTAGGGATTGTACCAGTCCATGCGGAAATGGTGGAGGTGGTTATAATGGTGGCAATGGAGGTCAGCGTCAGGGTGGTCGAGTGTTTGTTTTGACGATAACCAAAGCAAGCGGAGTGCGCTTAGTGTCTTTGCTTTCGTACTCTTTTAGTTGGCAATCGTGAGGCATCCATTTTGTTTGATACGAGTTCTACTCATTCCGTTGTTGCTCAGTCTTTTGTTCGGCAACTGGGTGTGCCATCTCAGTATTTAGATTCTATTATGTCTATTGCTACCCCGATGGGGACTTCTATGGTCATTTCTGATTTGTATCGAGGGTGTCCGATCAGTTTTGGGGATAAGATTCGTAGGGCTAATCTCCTTCCAATGAGTATGTATGATTTCGATGTCATTCTTGGGATGGACTGGTTAGATAAGCACCAGGCCACTATTGATTGTCAGGCGAAGAAGGTTATATTTAGAGATGTGAAGTCTCCAGAATTCGTGTTTCAGGGTTCACAGCCGAGTAGAGTGGTGAAGTTAATTTCAGCTTTGAAGGCTGGAAAGTTGGTGGCAAAGGGTTGTGAGGGGTATTTGGCATTTGTTAAAGATACCTCTAAGAGTGAGTCTCGTATTAAAGATGTTCCAATTGTTCGTGACTTTTTAGATGTGTTTCCTAAGGAGTTGTCAGGGTTACCACCGCAGCGAGAAGTAGAGTTTGCTATTGAGCTTGTTCCTGATGCGGAGCCTATCTCTAAGGCGCCATATCGGATGGCACCATTGGAGTTGCAAGAGTTGAAAGAGCAGTTGTAGGAACTGTTAGATCGTGGTGTGATTTGGCCGAGTGTTTCGCCATGGGGTGCTCCAGTTTTGTTTGTGAAGAAGAAGGATGGGTCTATGAGGCTGTGTATAGACTATAGGGAGTTAAACAAGATTACCATCAGGAATCGGTATCCATTGTCGAGGATTGATGACTTGTTTGACCAACTTCAGGGGGCGAAGTATTTTTCGAAGATAGACTTGAGGTCGGGCTATCATCAGTTGAGGGTGAGGGATGAGGATATCCCTAAGACAACTTTTTGCACTCGATATGGGCATTATGAGTTTTTTGGTGATGCCATTCTTTTAACTAATGCTCCGGCGGTGTTTATGGATTTAATGAATCGGGTGTTCAGGGTGTACTTGGATCAATTTGTCATTGTCTTTATTGATGACATTTTGGTATACTCCAAGTCTAAGGAAGAGCATGAGGAGCATCTTCGCACAATGTTAGGGATTTTGCAGAAAGAGAAATTGTATGCTAAATTCTCTAAATGCGAGTTCTGGTTGGAGCAAGTTGCATTTTTGGGCCACGTTGTTTCTGCTGAAGGCATTAAGGTGGATCCTGCGAAGGTTAAGGCTATCACTAAATGGTCGAGACCTACTACGGTGACAGAGATTAGGAGTTTCTTGGGTTTGGCAGGATATTATAGGCGGTTTGTGGAAGGGTTTTCCTTGCTTGCCTTACCATTGACTCAGTTGATGAGAAAGGGCGTGAAGTTTATGTGGAATGAGGAGTGGGAGAAGAGTTTCGAGGAGTTGAAGAAACGACTTGTGTCAGCTCCTACACTTATATTGCCGTCGGGGACAGGAGGCTATCAGATTTATAGTGATGCTTCTAAGAAGGGCTTGGGGTGTGTTTTGATGCAACACGGTAAGGTGATTGCTTATGCTTCTAGGCAGCTTAAACCTTATGAGGTGAACTACTCCACACATGATTTGGAGTTGGCAGTAGTGATCTTTGCCTTAAAGATTTGGAGGCATTATTTGTATGGAGAGACTTGTGATATCTTCACCGATCACAAAAGTCTTAAATACATTTTCACTCAGAAGGAGCTCAATATGAGGTAGAGGCGTTGGTTGGAGCTTCTAAAATATTATGATGCTAGAATTCAGTATCACCCAGGGAAGGCAAATGTGGTTGCAGATGCTCTTAGCCGAAAGAGTTCAGGGAGTGTAGCAGCCCTTATTACACAACCTCAGCTTATTTCGGATATGGAGCGACTCGAGTTGGAGTTGTATGTACGAGGTTCAGATGGGCTTTTGGAGGATATGAGAGTGGAGCCCTCTCTTATCTCGCGGGTCAAAGAAGCTCAAAAAGAAGATGGGGAGTTGTGGAGTATGACGCTGAATCTAGAGGAGGGAAAGCAGCCCGAGTTTCATATTGATGACCATGGTGTGATTTGGTTCGGTGAACGGTTGTGTGTACCATCGGATCCAATCATTCGGGAGGCTGTGTTGGCTGAGGCTTATAGTTCGCCATTTTCTATTCATCCAGGTTCTACAAAGATGTATAGAGATTTGAAGAAGAATTTTTGGTGGAATGGGATGAAACGAGACGTGGCTGAATATGTTGGGAAGTGCCTCACTTGTCAACAAGTGAAGATAGAACATCAACGAGCTAGTGGTTTGCTGCAACAGTTAGACATTCCAGTGTGGAAGTGGGAGGATATCACAATGGATTTTGTGACTGGTTTGCCAAAGACTTTCAGGAAGAATGATGGCATATGGGTAGTGGTGGACCAGTTGACTAAATCGACACACTTTTTGGCTATCCATGAGGGTTACTCGGTGGATAGATTGGCACATATATTTCATCAGGAGATTGTTAAACTTCATGGTACTCCAGTGTCTATTGTTTCAGATAGGGACCCAGCGTTTACTTCAAGGTTTTGGAAAGGGTTTCAACGAGCTTGGGGTACTCTGCTCAACTTCAGTACTTCTTTTCATCCGCAAACTGATGGGCAATCCGAATGGACTATTCAAACATTAGAGGACATGTTGAGGTCTTGTGCACTTGAGTGGTCGGGTAATTGGGATGATTACTTGAGCCTAGTTGAGTTTGCTTACAATAACAACTGGCATGCAAGTATTGGAATGGCTCCGTTTGAGGCATTGTATGGTTGGAAATGTCGGGCACCAACTTATTGGGATGAGGTTGGCGAAAGGGCTATAGAAGGGCCTGAGTTAGTCCAAATCACTACGGAGAAGGTAGAGGTGGCGAAGGAGAAATTGAAGTCGGCTCGATCACGGCAGAAGAGTTATGTTGATAAGCATAGGAGGACTTTAGAGTTTGAACCTGGTGAGCATGTGTTTCTAAAAGTTTCTCCTTGGAAGGGAATTCGGCGATTTGGGTTGAAAGGGAAGCTGAGTCTGCGTTATATCGGTCCATTTGAGATTTTGGAGAGGGTTGGTGAAGTTGCATATCGATTAGCTTTGCCTCCACAACTAGCTCATGTGCACAATGTGTTCCATGTGTCGGTGTTAAGGAGTTATCATTATCATCCGTTGCATGTGGTGCAATATCCCTTCGATAAGATTCGGGAGGATCTTACTTATGAGGAACAAGCTGAGGCGATTTTGGATCGTCAAGAGCGAATTATGAGAAGGAAGACAATTCCGTTTGTTAAGGTTCTGTGGAGGAATCATTCGGAGCGGGAGGCTACATGGGAGATGGAAGAGTCTATTCGAGCGGGATATCCACATCTCTTTGAAAATTAGGTGCGTTCTATTCTTTTGATTCCGGGGACGGAATCCTTTTTAAGGGGTAGGTGATGTAATACCCGGGAAAAATAAAAATAAAAATTAATTTTAAATAATAAAAATTTCTTTGTTTTAAAATTTATTAATTGGATTTTGTCATTTAGTTTGGGTCAAACTAGTTATTTAATTTATGTGGGCTAATAAATATTAGTATGTGAAGGATAAATTTAAATTAGTAAAAATTGGGCTTTAAACTAAGTGGGTTTAATTTAAAATTGTGTAATTTTAAAATCCTATTAAAATTTGGAGAGTTAATAAATATATTATATTAATTAATAAAATTGGGCCTTAAAACTAATTAAATTTGAGTTATATGTGATTTATATTATATTATATTATAACTAGGAGAATTAGCAAGATAAAAAAAATAAAACCTAATTACATTGCATTACATCTCTTACGAACTAAAGGAAAAGAATTGAGCGACACTGGAAAACAGAAAACAAAAGGAGGACCAGGTGCTATTTTTTTTCTTCTTTTCTTCTTTCTTCTTTTCGTTTTAGTACTTTATAAGTATAAACTTCAGTATTCATGTTTGACATGTTTGATTTGTATGGTTATATATATATGTATGTATATAAAGTTATCAGATTACTTGTGGGAAGGACATTAGACTATATATATTATATATATGCATACTGACCGAACCTGCTGTTAAAAAAATAAAATAAAAAAATCGTCATCATGGTATGCATGTTAGATTGATGCAGGCGTAAATTTCTTATATTATATATATATATATATATAATATTTTAATAATCTTTTAGCATATATATTTTACTTATCATTTGACCATGAAATTTGTGTATGGAATTAGTAAATCAATTGAAGTTATGTATATTAATTTGTATTAATTAATTTCGCTGACGTAGTTATAAAAGCTTTAATAATAAATTTAATATTATTATGTTATTAATGTTTGAATTGTAATAAAATCTTATTAATTATTTAGATTGCCCGGAGAGAGTCTAAACGAGTCAAATTTGGAGTATAAATTTTGGGTATTACATTGCATAATCCAGGTACGGATTTCGTACTCCTTCAGCGATAATCCTTTTAATTTTGATTTGTTTGTTTTGTTTTCGTTTAGAAATTAGTTATCATTTCGCATGTTTGTTCCTTCTCAAATCCATGTGATAGTTTCGTTTTGGGGCATTGATATTTAGAACTCATGTTTGTACTCTTTGAACTTGTTGATCGTGTTTAATATGTATCTCAATTTTTGTAGTGATGTGCATGTTAGTATATTTTGGAGACTTGTATTGATAATTCGTTCGATCTATCATGTACACGTTAGAACCCATTTGTATTGATATTGTGTCGCATGTGTTGTGACATGATATTTTTGTTAGAATACCGTAGGGTATACCTGAGCTATAACCACCTGTGGGGGTACCATAGGCATGTCCTCTTGGCATCGAGGCATGACACCTTCCGTGGCAGTGTGATCAGTCCATGGCATCTCCGTTTTGTGCTCCGGTGGGAGTTGGCCATTTGGTGTTTTGTTGTGGGAGGCGTATGGGTCGACCCTAGTTTTCTGTTCTGTTCTGTTCTGCGGATTGGTGATATTTGTGCCAAACACACCTTCCGATTTATATGCATCTGGATCTGGCCGGTCCGATGTATGTTATGGCTATGTGGCATTATTTGATTTGCCTGTGTAAGACCCCGAAATTTTTAAATAAAAAGGAATTTCCTTTATTTATTATTTTGAAATAGTAAGGGTTGATTTGATTAATGTGGATAGTTAAGGGTTAAATACGCAAATATTTCAAAATAAGCAAGTGGTTATAAAATATTCATTATCGTCGAGGAATATTCGTTTGGTCGTGGAATATTCAGATCGCTTGGGAATATTCGTATGCGACGCTAGCCAAGCAAGACCATGTGTGTGGGCCCCATAACTTGAAAGCGATTGGATGAAGAAAACGACAAATATAAGTTGTTTTTAAATAACTGGCGTAGTTGTTACCGATTATCTTGTTGGAATACCCGGTGGTTAAAACACACACTAATACGCGTTGTTGAACAAGAAGATACCAGTATTGCACCAATTATTGATTCTTACGTAGAAGGCACTACTCAATAATGGTTACGATAATTATCGCTCGATATTTTATTGAGTTAATAATTGCTACGTTGATATTTTATATTGTTTGTTGTTTCAATAATTGTCATTACACAATTATTTTTATTATCGAAGCAATAATTCATATTATCTAATAATATTATTAGATAACATTATTGGCAATGTCTAGAAAGTTCTGCATCTAAGGAGAGGTTCTATCCACCTAATTGCGCTACCAAGAAGAAGAAATTCTTATTGGAAAGCCCCTCTTTCCTGGGAACTGCCTGGTTGTCAATATTGTGATTCTGTAATATTATTTGTGAATAATTAATTATTAATTCATATGATGAGAAAAATATTGATTTTATGTGGATATAGATGGAGAAAATTTTTATAGTGACAATTGTTGAAAATTGAAATTTTATCTTTTTCGATAAAATAATTTAAATATATTATTATATTTTTATAATATAATAATGGTGATATTTTACAAATCTAATGTGGGATATATGAGTATACGAGGAGGAAGAGTATTTTTGTTGCAATAAATGTTTAAAACATGTTAAACATGCTCAATGGGACCCCATTTATTGATTGAAATTTAATTATAGCTTTGTAAAATCGCCTGCTTGTGGATTTCATTGATTTTTGTTTGGAATTTGAAAACCTTTCTTCCGCAAAGTTGTAGAGAATTGAATTTCCTATAAAAACTCGCAAAGATTCGAATTTTCTCGATGAAAGGGCTATTAATTATGAATTTTTGAAGCTCAAGTTCAAATAATTAATTTTTGGAAGTTTTAATTGTTTTATTTAAGAAAAACGTTTTTGCAATCCCACATGTGATATAAATGTGCTGAATTCAGTTGGTCTAAGGTGGGCTTGAATTTGTTTAATTATATTATTATTTTATTAAATTTTCGCTTTGGTGTTAAGTTTTTCCTATAAATAGGTGCTTAGGTTAGAATTGAAAATCACACCGTAAATCAAGTTTTCTCTCTCTATATTATCGAGCGTATTCTTGTGAGTATTTTGAGTATACTTTGAGTATTGCTATACTGAGTGCAAGTCCAAGTCATAGCCTATATCCTGTTTCAACTAGAAGTATCTTGATCTTTCGAGGTAAGGGATGTTATTTTCTTATCAAATGATATTATTTCTTCAATATCATTATCTTTGAAATATCGTTGGAACTTTTATCAAATTTGGAACTTTTTCATGTATCTGGGTTACTATTCATGGGTTACTATTCATGGGTTACTATTCATGAGTTACTATTCACGAAGTTACTATTCATAAGTTACTATTCACGAAGTTACTATTCACGAGTACTATTCATGAAGCGTGAAGATGTTTTTTTGTGGAATTTCTATCTTTTGGTGTCGGAGTTACTATTCACGATACTGGCACTATTCACGATATCTGGCACTATTCAATCTAAAAATAAAATTTCTTCTTTTCGTCTAAAACATCTATTCTCGGATACTAACTCGATTGTATCCATGTTTTGATCATTTTGAATTTTACACCACTATGATTATTTTTGAGGTATTTTTGGGACGTGGATAAAACCAAGTACGAATCCTTAATCCTTAATCCTTGTCATTTTGTTTCACCGGATTCGCTTTTTAAAAAAATATTTTCATCATCCTCGTCTTAAATGATGATATTATGGAATATCTTTGGCCCAGTAGTAAAGATGAATGATTTCTTAAGAATATCTTTGGCCCAGTAGTGCAAAGATGAATGATTTCTGAAGAATATCTTTGGCCCGTAGTGCAAAGATGAATGTGTGTTTAAATGAACATGACCAATCGATGAATATCTTTGGCCTCAGAGTGCAAAGATGAATATTTGATTCCGGATGTATATTGATTGATGTTACAGGATAAAAGATAGACGATGAACTTTTAAATTCATACATAGAAGATAGTAGTTTGCATTCTCTACTTACCTCTTCTAATGAATTATTATTTCCGGCATGCGAATATTGATTTAAAATTTGTTGTCTATTGTATTCTATTAGATTTTTCCTCGTTGAAGACTAACGATAATTTGTTGTATATTATCTTAGTCATAATATTCTTTATCGAGCTAGTTGAGCTCACCCTTTTCCTTTTTGTTCCATTTTTCTCGTGAGGCGAGAATATAAATTAGTACGAGTCTGGGGTATGGAATGAAGGTTTTAGAAAGGATTGTTTAGTAGTCCTCACCATTTTTGTAAAATAATGTATCAATAAATGTGATGAGGATTTATTTGAGTATAGATATTGTCTAGAAGATAATATTTGTATTCAAACTCACAGCTTTCTTGTTGTAATAATAAAGTTGTAGTTGTTTCGCATGCCATGTATTGACAACTCGTAATAGGTGATGTATACCTATTTTGGGGGCGTCACACTGTGTGGCATTATTTGACTTGCACTCGTGGCAAGGTATATTTCTATTTTGTTCGAGCTCTTCAGATGAAATAACACCCACCATTTGATTCAAATTTATTATTTCGTTGTGTTAGTTTTGTTCGCTTTGTTTCAGTTTGTTTCGCTTTTATTTCATTTAATTGAGTTAGTTATTTCGGGTTCATTATTTGTATTCTATTTCCGTCTTCGGGCATTTGGCTCATGCTGTGTTTTTTCTTCCCAGAGGTAATCAGGGGAATCAAGGGCAAGTGTGATGAGAGCTCCATTCATTCCAATGATTTAGAAATATTCTGTTTAGACTTGATGTGTCAGTTTACTTGGAATTGTAATAATTATTTTAGATTGCGGTTTGAGACAGTTGAGATTTATTATGGCTGACTTGTGGTATTTATCAGTTATTAAGACTATTCTTTGTGGCTTTGAGCCTTTCTATTAAATTCATCAGTTTTGTTATGTTTTGAGTAACCTCTCTTTCTATTTTGGAAAGGGGTGTTACAACGAAGGTTCATCTACCTTCTCTTCTTTAGCTGCAATGAGTTTTAAAATATGCAAGAGTGAGCAAAAAAATTGCTCACTAGATACAATATGAAATCAATAGGAGTATAGTAATAATAACTGCCAATAATAGGCTCATCAACAATGAATAGTACTCTATCATCAATAATCAGAAATTGAATTCCAAAATGTGGAATAAATATAACTGAGGGTCATAAGACCATGAACTATGTCCACAGTTGCGAGTTATCTTTCAACTCCAACTTTAACAGTCATAAGACTATAAGGACTCCTCGTACTTAGGGGGATCAGCCCTTTGTACCATGTATTGTGCACAAACATTTAACGCTACGCGTAAGTTAACCCCTAATCATAACATTAGGGTTGTTCATCTCAGTATTTAGAGTACAAGTCCGCACCAAAGGAAGTTTGGTTTGGATAAGCTTTCAGGGTAATTTGGAATTCAACGAACATCAACTAAGGATTAGTTGAATGAAACCAAGAACATTTCACTATAAAATAATCGTGATTGAATCAATCATGGTAAACTAAAGTCATTCTTTAGGATTAATCTAAGAGCATACAATTTGAATAACTATAACACCTTGCTTGAACAATACTAAGCCAAGGTTAATTAGAATTGAATACTAAGCATGCATATCAATTTGATTGATAAAAATGTTCAACATTAGAATATATAAATTTTCATGCTAAACAACAAGTTAAATACAAGAATAACTTGCTCAAGAATAACTTACATCATTATATCATAATCGAATTGAAAACCATAATTAGTTCAACAAGATAAAGGATTAGAAAAACTTGCTCAAAGAAAATTTAAGCGATTACACAATTCTAAAAGTAGAGTTAAAGAACTTGCCTTGTTCGTGGACTAAATCGAACAATTCAAACCACAATATCCTACAAACATATTTTATCATGACATAATTAGTCATTACCATCTTACAAACACAACTAAGTATGTTCATCATTTAAAATTGGATTTTTAATCACATAATCGAGTTATAACACAAGTTAATCGTTAATAACATACTTATGCATAGTATAGAAATACTAAAATTAATATTTTACAGTCCTATTAACATCATACAAATTTTCTTAAAATTTCATGCACAAAAGTACACTGTCGCACCATTCTCGCTAACTATTATACGCCACGATTTACTAATCGTGGTCGCTTGTGGTGTGAGCATGAAATGCCACATGAAACAAAACTTCATAAGCCGCCACTGCATACAGTCTTTATTATATGGCAAAAAACTAACATCATTGGGTCAGCATCACAAGACGAATCATTCGATTGACAAATATTTAAACAACAGCAGGTGAAAAAACCAATTTTGGCCTACAAGCTCGCTTTCTAATGACTAAATAGCATATAATTCATACAAAAACTTCATGCAAACAAACTTCAAGAATTCCTAACATGTTTCTACCCATACAACAACATAAACAACAAGTTTAAAACATCCAATTTCACTATTTTTGATAAAAAAACTCATTTTTTGATATTTCAATGAAAATCAACACTATAAATTTGTTTTTCAACCAAAACAATTAATTCAAAGCATCTTTATCAATATTTATACATACTCTCACAATTTAAATAGCCAATTTATCAACTACACAACTAATTAACTCTTAATTTCTACTTTAAATTAACCCATATTCATTAACTCTTTGTAAAAAGGTTTTCTTCATAACTACATACATAACAACAATACATTGATTATAATCATATATAACCTATAAAAATAACTTTATAACACTAGTTTATCATATGAACACACATAAAATCAACAATCATCCTACCACAAGAATTTTACAGAGAAATAGGAGAAGAGAAAGCTAAAACTTTTAAAACTTGAAAAGAATGGGATAATACCTTGAAGAAGATGATGATGGCTATTCCCTTCTTTGATTCTCAAACTTTTCTTCTCACCAATCTCTAGCCTTTCTTCCTCTCTTCTTCTCTTCTTCTCTTCTTCTTCTTCCTCTGAGTTTTTCTTTTCTTCCTAACTCTAGAGCGTACTAGATAAAATAACGTATATAGAATATAATATATATTGATTATATAATATAAATACAAAACATATAACTGATATCAGTTATATGAGTTTTAAAAATCGAAAGCCATAAGGCTTGTTTAGTTACTAACTAAAAAAAATAACCCATTAATCCTAACACCCTGTTTGGTAAAACTCAATTAGATTAAAGACTTAATAGGCATTAGGCCTTGTTTGGCAAAACTGAATTAAAACTCCTTTAAGTTATTTTAATAACTACTTTATAAAAGGTTATTTGTCACATATTAATTTAATTAAATTAATCATAATAACAATTTATTAAATCACTTCATCAAATAAATCAATACCACAAAATTATAATTTTCTATATAATTATAACTTTATTTAATCAACCAACACATCCTTTTTAATTACAAATTCCAATAAAAAGAATAGTAATTGAATTAATCAAAATTCTCTAACTTAATAATTAAATTAAATTAGCAAATAATAAATAATTTCCTTAATTATTTATTTAACATATAATTAACCACATCAAATCAAATTTGAACAATTATTTATTCAACAATAAACACATCCATTAAATATTTAAATAATTCAATAAATATTTAATATAACAATTAAAATTCTAGAATGTTACAAGGGAAGTTGGGATAATCACCTACCCTTAGTAGAATTTTCTTATAACAATAGGTACCATGCGAGTATAGGCATGCCACCGTACGGAGCTCTTTACGGGAAGAAGTGTAGAACACCGTTGTGTTGGGATAAAGTGGGAGAGAGAAAGATACTAGGGCCGAAATTAGTTCAACAAACTGCAGATGTGGTGTCATTGATAAGAGCTAGACTAGTAGTTGCACAAGATCACCAGAAGTCACGTTTTCTTAAAAGTATCTCTCTGGAAGGGAAAAATATGATTCGACAAGAAAGGAAAATGAAGCGAGAAGGTTTATAGTACCATTCGAGATACTGAAGCGAGTGGGCGAAGTGGCGTACGAAGTTGCATTACCACCCGAGTTGGAGCACATCCATAATGTGTTTCACATATCCGTGTTGCGTCTGTACAAGCCTGACTACAAACATGTGATTTCTTACGAGCCCATTCAAGTAGAGAAGAATTTAGCATATGAAGAAGTTCAAGTCCAGATATTAGATAGGAAATAACATATATTAAGGAATAAGAGTAAATCTTCTGTAAAAGTGCTTTGGCAAAACCACGATGCCGAGGAGGCCACATGGGAATTAGAAGATAAGATGCGAGGGGATTATCCCCATTTATTTGTGTAACCTTGTATCAATTCCGAGAATGAAATTTTTTAAGGTCATGGGGTGATGTAAAACCGAGAAATTTATGATTTAATAATTATTTTAATATAAGAGAATGAATATTTATTTGAATATAAATGTTAATGTTTTGTAAGTTGAGTAATTAAATTGATTCGCATTGGATTAATACGAATTAAGAAGTGTGGAATTATCATGAGCATTTGTGAAGTGCCTTGTGCGGCATAATGTGAAATGAGGGAATTCACTGAGTAAGTTAGAAGAAAACTAGGAAGATTAATTATGTGATTCCGTATATGGAATGAATAAGTTTTAAACTAATAATATCACCAATATGGAAGTTAATTCATGTCATGTAAAACTAGTGTGGCGATAGAAGTTGAAATTCGCTTAAAGCTAAACCAGTTTGGCATTGCTGTGATCAAGTAAATTGCGCCTTCCTCAGAGAGTATAAATCAAGGCAATTGCCACCAAATGATCAGATTTGAGATAATTAGTTTTTTACTGTAGAAATGAAATGGAACACTTTTGTTATATGTGTGAGATTAATAAAATCATATGATATGAGTATATTTTAATGACATGAGGGACCAAGAAGTACAATGAAATCATATGTAATTGTAATACAAAAATAATTAAAATAGCTGTGTATTCTAGAAACTGGGAAAGGAATTAAATGTTTAAATAAACATTAATATTAAATAATGTTATAATGTGGTTATGTGAGTAGTAAAAATAATAATGGGGGATACCCAGAGAATAATACCTAACTGCGTTAGTTTATTGCATGTATTTAATGTACATGGATTATATGATGTGAGTACATAATTAATCCCTAATTTCCTAATATAGTAACAATTGTACATTTGGATTATATTTTGGGAGTTAAAGTAACTAAACTAAGCTCAAGTTGCTGAGAAATGCTCTTGTCCCAAAATGAGTGACCCTCATAGTACAAGAACAGTAGCCTAAGGCTAAATTACGTGACTTCCAAGTTTATATCAGTGGCTATGTATAGGTGATGATTGCAAAGTCAATGGCTATAGAGATGGCTGGTGGTGGGTTGTTAAACCACTCTCAATTAACCAATGTTGTAAGACCCCAACTTTTATAAATACAGATGAATTTTCTATAAATATTATTTTTGAATATTATGGAATAAATTTGATATAATGTTATAGTTGTGGGTAATATTTATAAATTTTGCAAAGTAAGCAAGTTGTTATAAAATATTCGTTTGGTCGGGGAATATTCTTTTTGTCGGGGAATATTCAGTTATTTACGGCTTAATCATTCATTGGTGATCCCATGTGTAATTATTGTTTGGATTGAGAAAACGACAAAAAATATTTTATAAAAATAATGGCGGAGGTGTTACTGCTTAAAATTGTTGAACTACCCGGTGGTAAAAAATAAAGATGTCTGGCGTGGTTGCATAGTAGCACACTAAGATTGATTATTGATGCTTACGTGAGAAGTCACTCACTATGCTCAATTATTACTCTGATAATTCTTTGCATCATATCTCTTATATTATTGATTCAATTATTGTCACAAAGATCATCTCATATAATATGTTATATTATTAATTGAGACGACAAGTTATAAATGATTAATAATTGTTGAAAGATTAAAAATGTGTTGATTAAAAATAAAATGATTTGTGGTAATACTTATTCAATCCTTAATGTATATAAAGAGTCTCATTATGAGACGTTTGTGGTAAGTTTGATTATTTTATGGGGGGCCCATATGTCATCATCTAAGAGTCTCTTCATCAATAGTAATTACCTTTGTGAATAGTAATTACCTTCATCAATAGTATTTACCTTCGTCAATAGTATTTACCTTCGTCAATAGTAATTACCTTCGTCAATAGTAATTACCCTTGTGAATAGTAATTACCTTCATCAATAGTAATTACCTTTACCAGACGTCAAACCACTTGCCGCTTTTCACATTACAAAGGCCAAACCACATGTCGTTTCACATTACGAGCGTCGAACCACTTGTCGTTTCACATTACGGTGCATCGAACCACTTTTCTTTTCACATCACCAAATACGTCGAGCCACTTGCCTTTTCACATGGTAGGTGCTAAGCTAGAAATCTTCTATAAATAGAGGCCTAGTGCTTCATTATTTTCACTTAATTCATTCAAGCTTTAGAGAGAGAAAGTATAGAGAGAATAAGAAAGAAAGAAGAAGAGTATTTTGTTACTACACTACCGCGTTATTCAATCTCCTACCAAAAGTAAGGGGTGTTATTCTTTCTTATTCATGAAGAGAACTGCTGTTATTCCATTGCTTATTATTCATTTGGAATAACTCAGATATACGCCGGTTTACCCTATACTTGGTGACATTCTTCTATTATTCATTTGGAACATCCTGTCATGTGTGTTTTACACCTACTTCGGTTCCGCTCTTTTTATTATTATTCTCATTGGAACATCCTCATGCATGTGTTTTACACCTGACCGTTCCGCCTTTTATTATTAATCTGTTGGAACATCCTCGTGCATGCGTTTCTGCCGGACCGGTTCCGTTATTTATTATTCTCATTGGAATAACTCCGCCTGTCTTGCGTCTATCGCATGCATGGTGATTTCTTTTGTTATTCCATTCTTTATTATACCCAAATGGTTAAAACTTTGACTTTTATACTCCATGAAATTAGTGGAATATCCTTGATATTTGCGTTTCATCCAAGATCTTTTCATGGAAATATTCTTCCGATCATTCTTGAATTTTACTCTACAAAACAAAGATTATGTTGATAATTTGGACGTTAATAATTCCCCGGATAAAATAATTCTTGAACTTGTTTTATTGAATTCTTATATCATTGTCATCATCCTCATGTTTATATTATGTTGAAAGTCATCTCGTGGCACATGAAGCATATAGATGGACTTGGTATGATTATGACCGAGAGACTATTCGGTGTAATCATGGCCGTAATGTTACAAATGATGTGATAAAAATCCTCGATGGCCAGTAGTGCATTGATGGACGAGCTTGTTGGCATGATCATGACCATTAATGAATACACAAATATTCTTGGCCCGTAGTGCATGAATAATTGTGGTCGTGATACTAAAGAATATCCTTGGCAGTAGTGCGGGGTGATTCGACGATGTGGAATATTTATTAAAGTTTGAGTCTCAAATATAACAAAGATGATGAAAAACCTTTTAAATCATAAAAGATAGTAGATTTTATTTTCTACTTGACTCTTTTAATGGATTGCTTGTTCACCGCAGCTTAAACTTGATGATTATTATATTTTATCGCTTTAACATCACCAAGGCTATTGATAATTTATTCTCGCATTATCTTAGTCATAATATTTCTTCTTGGGCTAGTTGAGCTCACCCTTTCTTTCACTTTTTCTCTTGAAATGAAAACATATAGGGGACGAGTCGGGGAGCGGAGTAATGGTCCGGAGGATAGCATTAGTAGTCCTCACTATTACGTGAAATAGTGTGATAATAATTGTAATGAGGACTCCTTTTGAGTTTGTATAATATCTAGTAGACAATATTTGTATTCAAACTCATGATTTATGTCGTATTGTACACCACGCTTATATTAGTAAGTTGTATTTAAATTCTGTACCATGTATCTGACTACCCAAGATGGGTGATGTATACCTAATTTTGGGGGCGTCACAGTTGGTATCAGAGCTTAGGGATATGATCCCTGGCTAAGATGTGAGAATAGTACTAGGAGGAGAGAGACGGGGAATACCTTCGCTAGTATGACCTACCTAAGTTTATGTGCTATTTTATTGGTTGGTCAGAAGATAGGGATAATTTGTTACATGTCAATTAACCTTTTGTTTTGTGGCGATGATCTCAAATGACATCCGAGAATGTTGAGAATAGCAATGGAACGCAGCGATCGTTGATTCACCACATATCAATAATCGTGGATAATGTGCATCGAAGGCGATAATCCTCATGCAAACAACAACACTGACCAAATGATGAATGATCAAATGTTCAGAGGCTTTATGCAATTCATGCAACAGCAGGCGAGAGCGACTCCTGTCCAAAACGTAGGTGGAAACACGGAAAACTCTCGGGCGGTCACCGCTAAACAGCTTCAAGGAGCCGGGACCACTTTGGAGTTTAAGGAGAGCCAAAACCACTTCGGCGGAAGCATGGATAAAGCAGATTACCAAGATATTTGATGTCTTGGGATGCTCGAGGAGCAATAGGTTCCCTTTGCGCTTTTTTATGTTGTGCGAGAGGCGACATCGGTGGGAATCGGTAAACGTACTCAACTTCTTTGTCTGTAAGATATCTTGGGAGAAGTTCCAGAGTCGTTCAACGACAAATACTTTCTGAAAGTATTCGCCACATGAAGGAGGTGGAGTTTATCAAGTTGGAATAAAACAATATGATCGTGTCGCAATACGAGGCAAAATTTATGGAGTTATCACGGTTTTAAGTCCCCACTTGGTGGATAATGAAGAGAGAATGGCGCGAATGTTTTTAAGAGGTTTGAAGTCGGGAGATACGTCAACATCTTATTTCTCATAAACCGTGTTTATATTCAGATGTTGTAAATAGGGCTCGATTAGTGGAGCGCGATAATGAGTCAACGCAACTAAAAGAGAGCGGTAAGACAAAATTATAATACCAAATGAGAGTAGTCATCGAGCGGTGACAACAAGCGTGGAGGGAATCAACAGGCGGATATGGTAACCACTTGGTGGTAATCGGGCCAAAACAATAAGAATGGACATTTCAAGAAAAGGAGATTCAACAATGATGGAAAGACATCGTAGCCCGAAACCCGTTGTTAAGGAAGGAGAAAGACCACCTATCATATGCTTCAAATGCGAGAGGAGAGGGTCACATCGATCAAAATCTAGCCATGTCGTCCAAAGCATGTTATAATTGTGGAAGAGAAGGTCACTTAGCTTGATTTTGTGCCATCAAGACAAATTCAATTAGGATGGAGGCACCAAAGGTCAGTCCCGGAAAAAGTCAAACCCAGAAGTCTGAGGAGGCGTTTGTTGTGACCTCCCAAAGAGTAAGGAATCCGAATGAGGTCATCACGGGTAAGCTTATCATAAACTCTAATGAAGTCTATACTTTATTTGATACCGGTTCTACCCATTCTTTTATTTCTCCTACTTGCGCTCATCGATTAAATTTGACTCCGGAGAAATTAGACTTTGACTTATCTGTGAAAACTCCGTTGGGAGAAACCTTCATTACATCCAATTGCTTATAAGTCTTGTTTGGTTCAAATCGGTACCCTCACATTACCTATCGATCTTATTTCATTAAAAATACTTGCATTTGACGTGATTCTAGGGATTGATTGGTTAACTACTTATCATGCAAAAATTGATTGTTTTCGTAAGGTTGTTAGCTTTCATAATCCTAATCAACCTATTATGCGAATTCAAATGACCAAACCATTAAAATCAATCACTATTCATCTCAAGCCATAAAGCCATTCGTTTATTGAAAAACGGATGTCAAGCTTTCTTAGCTCATGTCACGATTTAAACAAAAATACGTCCGCTTTTGAACGATATTTCTATTGTTAATAAATTTCTTGACGTATTCCCAAGAACTTCTGGCCTACCCCGGGCGTGAAATTGAATTTTGTATCGACCTTGAACCCGGTACAAAACCTATTTCCAAAGCCCCATATCGAATGACTCCTATTGAACTTCAGGAGTTAAAGACCCAACTGCAGGAATTGTTAGACATTGGCTTTATTCGTCCTAGTACTTCTCCTTGGGGTGCTCCTGTTCTATTCGTGAAGAAGAAAGATGGGAGTATGCGACTTTGTATTGATTATCGGGAGTTGAATCATGTCACCATCAAAAATAGGTATCCATTGCCACGTATTGATGACCTGTTTGACTAGTTGCAAGGAGCCAAATTCTTTCCAAAGATTGATCTTCGTTCCGGATATCACCAATTGAAGATTAGAACCCGTGACATTCCAAAGACGACTTTTCGAACTCGATGCGGCATTATGAATTCCTAGTCATGTCCTTTGGATTGACTAATGCTCTGTTGCCTTCATGGATATGATGAACCGAGTATTCAAGGAATATTTGGATTACTTTGTGGTCGCTTTATATGATGACATCCTTATTTATTCCAAAAGCCGTGAAGATCTTGAGCAACACTTGAGGTGACACTCCAAAAGCTTCGTGAATATAAGCTTTATGCCAAGTTGAAGAAATGCGAGTTCGGCTTGAAGAAGTAGCATTCCTTGGGCACGTGGTATCAAGTCATGGAATATCTGCTGACCCAAAGAAAGATTGAAGCTATTCAAAGTCGGGAACAACCTAAATCGATGGATCGAAGTACGTAGCTTTCTCGGTTTAGCCGGTTATTATCGGAGATTCGTGGAAGGATTTTCTCGAATCGCTACTCCATCGACTCAAATGACTTCGGAAATATACAAAGTTTGGTTGGAGCGAAGAATGTGAGAGGAGTTTTTATGAACTCAAGAGAGACTTATTTCAAAGACTGCTACGACAATACCATCCGCCTCGGAGGGGTTTGTCATCTACTGATGATGCTTCGAGCAAAGGGTTGGGATGTGTTCTCATGCAACATGGAAAAGTAATAGCCTATGCCTCGCGACAACTCAAAGAATATGAGAGGAATTATCCTACTCATGATCTAGAGTTAGCGTACTATTGTCTTCAGACTTAAAATTTGGAGGCATTACTTGTATGGGGAGAAAGTGGAGATCTTTACGGATCATAAAAGCCTCAAATATTTCTTCACTCAAAAGGAACTCAACATGCGACAACGACGTTGGCTTGAACTATTGAAAGATAATGATCATACCATCCAATACCATCCTCGAAAAGCGAACGTGGTAGGCGACACATTGAAGCGTAAGATCGTATGCAAATCACGAGTGCGTTATTATCAACACAAAGGCCCATTTTGTGTGACTTACAAAGGATGGAGATAGAGTTAAAGACTCGAGGACGCATGTGATGATAGCGAATATCTGAGTAGAACCGACTTTAATCGATAAAGTTAAAGTCGCTTTCAAGCTACGGACTGGAGGTGATGCGTATGAGGAAGAAAGTGCAAGAAGGTGCTATCGCCAAGCAAGAATCGATGAAGAAGGAATACTTGAGTCAACTCCGGACTTTGTGTTCCTAACGACCCGATTTAAAGTATAATATCATGATGGAGGCGCACAACACACCATTTGCAATCCATCTCGGGAGTACCAAAATGTATTATGATATTAGGCTAAATACATTTTGGTGGAGCAATATGAAGAGAGAGATAGCTATTTTTTATCTCAAGGTGTCTAACTTGTCAACGAGTTAAAGCGGAGCATCAAGTACCAAAAGGTCCATCGCAACCACTTGAAATTCTAGAATGGAAGTGGGAGCACATTACCATGGATTTCATTCTGGGGTCTTCCTAAGGTTTCTTAAGGCATTGATGCGATTTGGGTCATTGTTGATAGATTGACCAAGTCTGCGCTCATTTCTTACCAATCGAGAAACTTATACACTTGAACGTCTTGCTCAGTATGTACATAAACGAGATTGTAAGATCTGCGTGGTATCTTGGGTATCCATTATTTCCGATCGAGACCCAAGATTCACTTCACGATTTTGGGTTAGTTTGCAAAAAGCTATGGGCACAGACTTACGATTTAGCTTCGGCATATCATCCTCGAATTTTACGGACGGTCCGAGAGGACTATTCAAACTCTTGAAGATCTATTAAGACTCGTGTCCTTGATTTCAAGGGAGTTGGGACAAGTTCTTACCATTGGTGGAGTTTTCCTACAACAACAGCTTATCAAGCAAGTATTGGCATGGCTCCATTCAAGCGTTGTATGGAAGAAAGTGTCGCTTCTCCAAAGATCTTTGGGATGAGGTGGGTGAAGCAACGTTGTTGGGACCGGAGTTGGTACGTATGACTACGGAAAAAGATTCAAACGATCCGACAACGTATAAAAACCTCACAAAATTGACAAAAGAGTTATGCTGATCTTCATCGAAAGGACGTGGAATTCGATATAGGAGATCTTGTGTTGTTAAGAGTTGCTCCATGGAAAGGAGTTACAAGATTTGGAAAGAGAGGAAAACTTAATCCTCGATTCATTGGTCCATTTTAATCCTCGATCGAGTAGGAACTGTAGCTATATAGACTCGCTTTCGCTGCAAGTATGTCTCGTGTTCATAACGCTTTTCACATATCCATGTTACGTAAATATGTGAAAGACCCGAACCACATTATTGAGTTAGAACCGGACGAAATAGCGGAAGATTTGACGTATGAAGAGGTTCCTGTTCAAATCTTGGATAAGAAGGAACATATTATACGCCCAAGGTTATACCTCAAGTCAAAGTTTTGTGGAGGAACCACGATGTTGAGGAAATGACTTGGGAGTTAGAATCAAAATGAAATCAAGGTATCCTTACCTCTTCGACATACCAGTGCGTACGCCCTAATTTCGAGGGCAAAATTTCATAAGAAGGGGAGGTTGTAAGACCCCAACTTTTATAAATACGAGATGAATTTTCTATAAATATTATTTTGAATATTATGGAATAAATTTGATATAATGTTATAGTTGTGGGTAATATTTATAAATTTTGCAAAGTAAGCAAGTTGTTATAAAATATTCGTTTGGTCGGGAATATTCTTTTTATCGGGGAATATTAAATGCGATGGCTCAATCATTGGTGGACCCCATTAATGTAATTATTGTCGGATTGAGAAAACGACAAAATATTTTATAAAAATAACGCGAAGGTGTTACCGTTTAAAAGCGTTGAACTACCCGGTGGTAAAGTACAAAGAATACGCTGGCATGTGGTTGCATAGTAGCACACGGTATTGATTATCGATACTTACGTGAGAAGTCACTCAATTATGCTCAATTATTGCTACGATAATTCTTTGCGCATCATATCTCTTATATTATTGATTCAATTATTGTCACAAGATCATCTCAGATAATATGTTATATTATTAATTGAGACGACAAGTTATAAATGATTAATAATTGTTGAAAGATTAAAAATGTGTTGATTAAAAATAAAATGATTTGTGGTAATATTTATTCAATCCTTAATGTATATAAAGAGTCATTATGAGACGTTTGTGGTAAGTTTGATTATTTTATGGGGGCCCATATGTCATCATCTAAGAGTCTCTTCGTCAATAGTAATTACCTTTGTGAATAGTAAATTACCTTCATTAATAGTATTTACCTTCAAATCGATAGTATTTACCTTCGTCAATAGTAATTACCTTCGTCGATAGTAATTACCCTTGTGAATAGTAATTACCTTCAATCAATAGTAATTACCTTTACCGGACGTCAAACCACTTGCCGTTTCACATTACTGAGGCCAAACCACTTGTCGTTTCACATTACAAAAGTCCGAACCACTTGTCGTTTCACATTACAAAAGGCCGAACCACTTTTCTTTTCACATCACCACCATCGTCAAGCCACTTGCCTTTTCACATGGTAGGTGCTAAGCTAGAAATCTTCTATAAATAGAGGCCTAGTGCTTCATTATTTTTCACTTAATTCATTCAAGCTTTAGAGAGAAAAGTATAGAGAGAATAAGAAAGAAAGAAGAGTATTTTGTTACTACACTACTGCAGATTCAATCTCCTACCAAAAGTAAGGGGTGTTATTCTTTCTTATTCATGAAGAGAACTGTTGTTATTCCATTGCTTATTATTCTGTTGGAATAACTTTGATATCGCTGCTTTTACCCTATACTTGGTGACATTCTTCTATTATTCTCATTGGAACATCCTCATGCATGTGTTTTTACACCCACTGGTTCCGCTCTTTATTATTATTACTTGGAACATCACATGCATGTGTTTTACACCGACTGGTTCCGCCTCTTTATTATTATTATTTTGGAACATCCATGCATGCGTGCGCTTCTGTGGGACCGGTTCCGTTATTTATTATTACTCGTTAGAATAACTTTTACTGTCGCCTCGGTCTATCGCATGCATGGTGATTTCTTTTGTTATTCCATTATTTATTATACCTAGTTGGTTAAAACTTTAACTTTTATACTCCATGAAATTAGTGGAATATCCTTGATATTTGCGTTTCATCCAAAGATCTTTTCATGGAAATATTCTTACGATCATTCTTGAATTTTACTCTACAAAAGCAAAGATATCATGTTGATAATTTGGGCGTTAATAATTCCCCGGATAAAATAATTCTTGAACTTGTTTTATTGAATTCTTATATCATTGTCATCATCCTCATGTTTATATTATGTTGAAAGTCATCTGTGGCTCAGGTGCATAGATGGACTTGGTATGATTATGACCAGAGACTATTCGATGTAATCATTAATCGTAATGTTACAAATGATGTGATAAAATCCTCGATGAGTCGTAGTGCATTGATGGACAGATTGTTGGCATGATCATGACCATTAATGAATACACAAATATTCTTGGCCCGTGAGTGCATGAATAATTATGGTCGTGATACTAAAGAATATCCTCGGCGATGAAGCGGTGATTCGACGATGTGGAATATTTATTAAAGTGAGTCTCAAATATAATGATGATGAAAAACCTTTTAAATCATAAAAGATAGTAGATTTTATTTTCTACTTGACTCTTTTAATGGATTGCTTGTTCACCGCAGCTTAAACTTGATGTTTATTATATTTTATCGCTTTAACATTTGTTGAAGGCTATTGATAATTTATTCTCGCATTATCTTAGTCATAATATTTCTTCTTGGGCTAGTTGAGCTCACCCTTTCTTTCCTTCATTCTCTTGAAAATGAGAACATAATGGGACGAGTTGGGGAACGGAGTAATGGTCCGTAGGATAGCATTAGTAGTCCTCACTATTCTGTGAAATAGTGTGATAATAATTGTAATGAGGACTCCTTTTGAGTTTGTATAATATCTAGTAGACAATATTTGTATTCAAACTCACGGTTTATATCGATTGTACACGGCGCTTATATTAGTAAGTTGTATTTAAATTCTGTACCATGTATCTGACTACCCAAGATGGGTGATGTATACCTAATTTTAGGGGCGTCACAAATGTTTTCTTCCATTATACCATAAACTTCAACCTCAGTACAATGCAAATGCCTAGTCCCAGTTTCTTCTATAAATAGCAGACCAAATTATTAGTTTACGTTGCTTTGTTTTGGTTCTTGAAACACTGATAACTTGAGAGTGAGTGAGCTGTGGTTCAAAGAAGAGGCTAGCAAATTCAGAAGGAGGAAACTAAGTTAATTAGCTTCAAGAGGTATAAAAATCTTCAGTTTTATACTTAATTGGGTTTTTCCCAAGTTCTTAGAATTACTTGAAATTCTCTATCAATCAAAGTGAATTAGCATACTATCATGTGTTTAAGAAGTATGTATACATATAAGGAACCTTTAATGATTGATTAAGCATGTTTAAATCGATTAAAATGAAGTTGAGTAAGACTCGCAAAATGCAGTATATTCTTCTTTGTTGTTCGAGGCATGGCGCCTTGTAATGTTAATTGCCACCATACCTCGTAATCGAATCTCGATTTTTTGTTATGCTACATGTTGTGAACTTGGTATTATGACTTAGATATATACATAAAAAGGGGTATAACATGAGATATAAAGCTTTCTTATGTAGTATAAAGTGATCAACATGATTTAGCGAGAGATTTGTAATAAAAACTGAAAGTTTTGAAAACAAACTTTGATGTAATACTTGTCCTAGAAGTTCAGAACTTAGTATGTTATACACATGATTGACTTCAAATATAAAGGTGCATGATATACTTGTTAGACCAAACTTGACCAAACTTGTTAGACCTTGTGTTAAAGAAATTTTCAAGTAAAAGCTTGATATGTTAAAGCTAATATTCATGAATACTACATGATATACATTCTGATCATGAAAAGAGGTTAACATGACTTGACTACACATGATAAGAGCTTTAAGTTGCCTTATATGTGTTAAATTGCATTATTCAAGTCTAAAATGGTTTTAAAAGCAAACTTGGATATGTTTTCAAACCAAGTGCATTAAGTATGAGTAGTTAAGTTCTAAGAATCTAAAATAACATGTTTACGTTGATTATGTCTCTAAGCATGACCCTTATGTGTTCGATATAACGGTAGTAAACCAAGCATGACTATATGTATGTTTTTTAAAGCAATATCAAATGCTAGCTCTAAATAAACTATATGAACACTATGATCATGTTTATTAATAGAATGTGTGAACTCACTATGTAGACATATAGCCAAGTTATAAAGCATAATAACCGCATGACTTTTCTATCCCTTAATACCATGTAAATTGTAAGTTAAAACTTGTGACAATGAACTCAAGAATGGTCATATGCTATGTGGGACCCTCTAGCATGTATGTATGTTAAAGTATAAGTGTATTAGTATGATAGGGTTGGAATAAAACCAAGAGACCAGTAGCTCAACCCTGGTCTGGCCAGGAGACATCACAGTTGCACCGTCCCTAAGCCTAGACAGGGCACAACTGCGTTATCTTGTAGTCATGTATAGTTTTTGTTTTTAATCTGATGTTCAAAGCATGCTTGTAAGGATAGATTAACTTATCTTATGTGACCAGTGTGCTATCCAATGTGTTAAGAAACATGTTAGATGCTAGAGTTAAATAGTTAATGAATGATTATAAATTTCAAGAATGAAGTTCAAAAAGGTATTTGCAAACTATAAAGCAATGATTTGAAAATATGTTGTTGGACTGTGTGGCGTCATAGGATCTGATTTGTGTTATGAGGATATGTGATATAGTATGTATAAAGTTTACAACTAAGTTAGACGTTTACGTCTACGTTTGGACTTACATATGTGAGTTTATGAAACTAATGAATTTCTTATACGTGTAAATATATTATGTTAGGATTCGAAAGAGGGTATTAAGCTTTACTTTTGTAAACTATGCTTGAGGCAAGTTTCATAACTTACAAAACTTTGGATTTTGTGCAAGTTCTCGAATATCATTTTATTTGTATATTAAATGCAAGTATTCAAACCTTACTCTTTATTGAGCATTATTTGGACTTGTGCAATTATTGATCGTACAAGTACAACTTTAAAAGTATAATACTTCGTAATCTAGAAATGAAATTATTTACAAACCTTGATTTCGAACGATAATTAATCTTATATACTATGAAAGAAAATTGTCTAAGCCATTGCTTCGGCTAGACTATTGGTATTGATCAAAAGCTATCCCAACAAAATTTACTTGGTGCGGACTCATATAACTGAGATGAACAACCCTCTTGGTAAGGGAATTATAAATTGTTGGGAAACCGACGTGCACACTTGAGAAAGATTAAATGTAATGCATTGACATAGGGTACTTTAGACTGATCACCTATTGTACTCATTTTGTAGAATTTTTAGTTTATTACTATTGATTCTAGGAGAAGTTCCTAGTCCTTAGTGACTGCTCAATATTCATTACTTTGAAATCTTAAATTGATTAATCATTGAATATTATTGATCTCTTTTGTCTATAACGTATATTATTGATAATCATTGATACTTCTTGCTATCTTGAACTATCTTTATTATTGTACCTTGAGAAATACAAAACTACCTTGAGTACCCTTATTGCTATATTACTTGCTGGGCAAATTTGTTGCTCATCCTTGTTTTCCCTAAAAACATTTCAGTTAAGGTAGAACGTGGTGAGCCCTCTAGCAAGGATAAGGGTAAAGAGAAGGCTTTAGAGTAGTTATTGTATTCAAGAACGCAATCAAATTACAAAATTAAAGCGGAAACGTGTAAAAATCAGAGTTTAAATTTTTTTACAAACCATATACCCGGATCACCCTTTATGCACAATTATTAATTAAACGAAAAAGATGAATTATGAAATCATACCCTTGTAGAAACGAGCTTCCTCAGGTACGAGTTCACCTCCTACTTCTCCGTGATCTCCTTGAATCTCCTTGAATCCACCGGGTTTGGCTCCTTCCTTTAATCAACGTTAGCCACCCATGTGTTTGGCCTCTAGAGGTGATCCACCAAGGAAAAAGAATTTTCAAGAAGAAGGGGTATTGGCTCAAACCCTAGTTTTTCCTATCTGTATAGAAAAAGGGCGTACTCTCCAACTATTGGAATTATTACGTATTTGTAAAAGTCAACAACCACATCACCCATAATAAGACTCCTCTTATTTATAGATGTGGGCAACCCACCTTAACAATTAAGGAATTGGGATTTATTTAATTAATTAAATTATTTTAATTAATTAAGCTCCCTAATCTTATTAGGGATAATTAATTAAACTCCTTTAACTAATTTTCCTTCCTAATCCAATTAGGAATAAATGAGAGTACTTATATTAAATTAATTCCTAAACTCTTTTAGAAATTAAAATAATAATAATTGTAATAATATTAATAAGACTCCTCTTATTAATTTATATTTAATATTTCTAAAATATTAAATAATAAATATTAAGCTATTTAATTTATTCTATCACCATAGATTAAATTAAATATACATAACATATTATTACGATTATGCCATTAACTTCTTAAATAATTATTCTTCCTTTTATGGTGTGACCCTTTAGGTTCTCCATATTAAACCGGTTGTGAATAAATCAATTAGAACAATTCTAATCTTATTTAAATAAATAAATTAAACAATTAATTTATTTAAATAAATAATATTTACTCTACAATAGGGATAAGCCTCCTAAATGATCAACGACTTTCCGGATAATATAGATTTCAACATTAATCATAAAAGAACCTTTGAGTAAATAGTTACCATACAATTCAATCCTTCCACCATACAATGTCCCAATTAAATATAAGACATATGAATTACTATCCAAGTATTATTTTATTTAATTATATGTATTTCGATCCTTAAATGCACAACTCCAAATAATGCAAATTAGAAACTCCTTTCTAATTTCATTCTACCTTAACCAAGGACTCTTTGGGTTGTTATTTATCGAATCACATAGGACATTTCTCTTCTTTTATTAGAAGTGGTAGATTCTTTATTGATCATATATTATCTCCATGTACAACTTATTATACCCAAGCATACCTTTTGATATACCCTAAGGGTCTTAAGGAATAAGTCAAAGTATAACTCATCATACACAAGATACTAGGATGATCTCAAGTCCAAGGATCACTTGTCTTACTATCACTACAGAATTCCTATTGACAGGCAAGTAAAACTCCATTAGGTATTCCTTAGCGAGCCACGTTCAGTGAACTTATTCTCTAATAAGCACCTACATACTTGCTTTAGTGTCTCCACACAAATGATCATGAGATCAATCATCCTCATCCAATGAGCAAACAACGTATGTACCAATCTATCCGGATTCACTAATCCCCAATTTAGTAATCCAATGATTGGGAACTATTTTAGTTTTAAGCTTTCTAAGAATTTAGATCTCATTAGAATGATCATCATCATTATTCTAAAAGCATTGCTTAAAACTATGGGTTTATCACATATTATAAAACAACATCATATAGATAATTAAAAGCCTTTAATAAATTAATACTTTTTATTAATAAATGAATAAGATTGTTACAAAGTATATGCTTTATCATCAAACATGATTGGCTTGTGTGCATACTACTTTCAATCTCCCACTTGCACTAAAGCCAATCGCCATTGTATCTTATACTCTTCTTCTCTACTAAGTGACGATTATCCTGCTACATTGGATAAGCTTTAGTTAATGGATATGTAATGTTGTTCTTGAGAGTCCACCATCTCTATAGTGATTTCCCATCTTTCAATGATTCTAATAATCAAATGAAAGTGCCACAACACATGTTTAGATCCAAGATGAGACTTAGGAACTATTCCTAGTTCTGTAATGAACTTTTAATCCAAACAATCAACTTGCAGCTTCATTTAAAGCTATATACTTTGTCTTTATCACTAAACCAGCAACTATTTGCTGTTTGGAACCTTTCCAATTCATTACACCACTGTTCAAGATAACGCTTTACCTTAAAGTGGATTTTTCTGTCATCTTGGTTTGTCTAAAAAACTTGAGTCTGTTAAGCTCTCTAGTTTTAATTTAGACCCACCATGAATATGATCACATCTTTAGTGCCGATTAAGCACTTTAAGATGTTTTTCACTGACTCATAGTGAACTTCTCCATAATATGACTGATCAATATCAAGTCTGTATATTTCATTGCATACATGATTGTCACTCATGCGATCTCTCTTCTTTTAATAGTTTGTGGGGACTATTAAGAGAGATACACTCCATAGCTCATCGACATGAGACATCTCTTGGAGTTTGCCATGCTAAACGACTATAGCATCAAATGAATATAAGTTCCTTGGGTTAAGTTGAGCATCCTTTTAAATCTATCTATATAGATTTTATCCCCAATTAAGATACTCTTCCCAAATCATTCACGGAGGAATGTTTAGACAACTTTATCTTTACTGATTGTAGCATTGGTATGTTATTCCTCATCCGTAGTATATCAACATATAATACTAGAAATTTCACGATGCTCCCACTGACCCTTTTGTACACACTATGTTCATTCTTATTTTTGATAAAATCAAACTCTTTTGATTGCCTCATCAAAATGAATGTTCCATATTTGAGAAACTTGCTTCAATCCATTTCTCCGAGTGTCTAAACACTTACCTCATCGTATGTAAGCTGGATCATCATCTTCTATGATGTGTACCTCATCATCATCATCTATGATGAATCCATACCTCCGGTATCTTGATTTACTATTCCAGATTTACGATTCAGGTTGTGGTATAATAGGTCTATCATCTGTGTTCCTCTTATTTGATTTATAGTATTTTGTGGTTCTTGAACTCTTCAAGATCTATTATCCTCCCACTAGCCCCTTTTAATGATAAACACCTTTATCTTAGAAAGCGCGTGTTTCAGAAACAAACACCTTTTGCTAAGTAGAATTATAGAACATATACCCTAAACTTACTTTAGGATGTCCCACAAATCATACATGTCAAATCTTGTCCCAAGCTTATCCTTGAAACCTTTTCACATAAGTTGGACAACCCCTTATCCTAACATACTTAAGATTAGAATCCTCCTGTCCATAACTTTTATGGAGTCTTGGGGCTGGATTTTGAGGTTACCTTTTGTAGATATCTGACCATTTCTAGGACATGACCTGAGAGGATCTTTGAAATGTCGGTAAAATCATTATGGACCACACCATGTCCAACAAGGTACGATTTTCATTCGGATACATCAATCAATTATTACGTGTCGGGATGTGTCCATTATGAGAAAAACCATTTGAGATAATCTAGAAACTTATTGCACAAGTATTTATTCCTTGATCTAATCAAAGAATCTTAATACATTGCCAATTTGTTTCACTTCTGAATTCTTTGAACCTTTCAAATAATTCACACTTGTATTTTAGCAAATACACACATTTAACTCTTTGAATGATCATCTCCTTTTCTCATACTAGTCTGTTCAATTTGCAAAATATATTTTTCACGTAAGTCAAGTATACAAAATCCATTAAGTAATATTCCAGTTCTATACAAAACATTATTATTATAAATAGAACAACAATTGTTCTTAATTATAATACCAAAAATTTTATTGTCCAACAACAAAATAGAAATAATATTTCTAACAAGAACTGAAATACAATAACAACTTATTGACTTAATAGATTTGCCAGTAAGTGGCGATGCTAAACTATAAGTTTCTATAGCTAATGCAAAGAACCTTTGCTTCATTTTCCACACATAGGATTACTTATCTTTGTTTAACTTTCTACTTACTTTTGGTCCCTTCATAAATCTATATTTATGATAACCAAAGTCGATATCCAATACCCAAGTAGAACCTTGACTTAAAAAAATTATTTTAAATCATGAATAAATTTGTATTTGTAACCAAAACTTCACTAAGCTTCTTTGGTTAGCCTCTGCGCAAGATGCTTCTTGCGAGTTTCTTTTCGATGTCGGTGCTTATTGTAGTGGAAGCAAACTCCTTTGCTATCCGTGATCGAGCTTTGTTCTTATTATCCTTTGTTTACGCCTTTACATTTACCTTCTTTGAATCGTTCTTCTTTTCGAAGATCCTTTGGCCCCTACCGATGAAGACATGGTCTTTCTTGGTTGGAAAGTGACTCTCAACATTTTTCAAGATGTTAAGCAAATCAACGAAGTGATATCTAGCTTGTTTATATGAAAATTCACAACAATTGTGAAAGGAGTCCGGGAGTGAGTGCAAGATCAAATCTTGGCTCAACTCTCCATCCATGACAAAACTCGTTGTCTAATTGATCAATCAAATTGATAATGTTAAGGACTTTTATACGTATTTATAGTGTCATCTGGTCATTCTAGATCGGAAGAGCTCCTTAGATATGTCGATATCTATCGGTCCTACTTTTCTCACCATCAACTACTTGATGTGCGCGGGAATATAGTAGGAGCATCCATAGTTTCATCTTGTGGCGACGAAGCTCGTTACTCATAGATGCGAGCATGATGCATTGAGCCAATGTGCATCATCTTGCCACTTTCTAAAAGTAGCAATGTCTTCCTCGGAGGCATTATGCGCAACCATTCTTGAGGATAGGCGTATTAAGGACATAAGATAGCTTTTTAGCCGTGAGAACTATTCTCAATTTCCTTAACCAATCCATTTAATTGATTCCAAGTTAATTTAGCATCTAATATGCTTCGCGATGATAGTAATTTTAGACATTGTAAAATTACGTAAATGAATTTGTAATTAACAACATTTTAACATACATTCTTTTATTAATTACCAAAATAAATTAGGTCTTATTTTAAATTGGTATCTCCCACTATTTCTTCAAACTATATTACCTCACTTATATAGTTCGGCAAAAATCTAATTAAAGATTTGCTAGTCGTAATAAGGATCCCATTTCAAATGTATATAGCCTTGTGGTGACACAACAAACTATATATAAATAAATAGGTAGACAACTTTTGTCAATTACATCAACTATGCAACTCCTTTTATTTTGCCTCTTAGATTATTTTGATCAAGTGGTGGCACATCCAATCAAAATTATCCAAGTTAAGTCCGACCTAGCACTCCATATATTCAAAAAGAAAAATATCATCCTTGTGGTGACACAACAAAACAATATTGTTCAATTTTCTTTATAAGCATCAAATGTGATAAATTAACATCTTAAATACTTAATACTTGCCTTGTGATGACACAACAAACTCATATTAAATATTTAATACTCTATTAATTTTATCATGCTAGAAAGCTGACGTTCGATATTCCAAATATCTTTGAGCGCTTAGGACTTAATATAAAAAAATTGAGGGGTTTGTTATTAATTGTCTCATCTTGTTTAGCGGCATGCACATATATATATAAAATACGCGTCATATTAATAAACATGCGAAGCATGTTTATAATATATAATATATATAGTATAAGCATGCACATATAGAATACTATATTCTACTCCGATTGATTATGGACTTTTATTCTAGTTTGGTTCACTAGAGCCACCAAGTGAACCAAAAGGTCAAACCCCCCAGGGTGCAAGAAATAATATTTAAATATAACTATTACATTTAAACCCTGGCTCCATTGCAACCCGGGTCTTGGCGCTCCTTGCCCTTGATCTCTAATTCTTCAAAAAATTTCTTACTATTCCTATTACAAAACTATTTAAAATAAATAGAAACCTTGATCGTGATCGAGGAAAGTATATAGGAGAGATAGAATTTTACATTAAAAAAATTAGAGAAGGCAAAATGCATGATTCCATTTAATAAAACCCATACATTCATGCATCCAACTAAAATAAAATCCAATCACATTTAATCAATAGTCCATAATCAATCCCATTTATTATCATACACATCACTATATGCATCAATAAATAACATTCATATCATGAATAATAAATATTCAATATATATATTGATATCATTTAATGGGCAAATTTAGTTAGTATAAAATTTAATTTTGAATCAAAATAAACTCCTTTATTTTAATCCAAATTTAAATCAAAATAAAACTATTTTATTTTAATTTATCCAATTTTGTAAAATAAACTACTTTATTTTAATCAAAATCTTTAATCAAAATAAACTCCTTTATTTTGATTAACTATGGAATCCAATTCCATGTAAATTTTTTTTTAAAGGAAACACGGATTATCTTTCCTATTCACAAATAAACTCCTTTATTTTGAATAATATGAAATCTTATTTCATATTTAAATAAACTCCTTTATTTAAGGAAACATTGATTCTCTTTCCTATTCACAAATAAACTCTTTTATTTTGAATAATATAAAATCTTATTTTATATCTAAATAAACTCCTTTATTTAAGGAAAGATGATTCTTTTCCTATTCACAAATAAACCTTTTTATTTTTGAATAATATGAAATCTAATTTTATATCAAAATAAACTCCTTTATTTAAGAAAAATAGAATCCAATTTAAACTCTAATTAGTTATCTTGAAATCTAATTCCAACTCTAATAAGTTAGCATGAAATTCTAATTTTAAAATTAAAATAAACTCTTTTATTTTAATATTAAAATAAATCTTTTATTTTAAAATTAAAATAAACTTTTTATCTTAATTATAAAATAATTAAAATAATATATATATATAATACATATATATTAACTTAGTTAATATATATATATATATATATATATATATATATATATATATTACTAGAATCCAGATGCTTGTAACATGGTTGCCCCTTTCTATATATATATATCACATGAAATCACGAAAACAAAAAAAAATTAAGTGAATGACATTATGGTAATATCGAGGGATTAGCATGGGCTTCTTGCTTTACCATATTGCATGCATATACCTGCTACACCGCTCCTTCCTTAAAAAAAAATTCACGTGGTCTTTATTTAATTCCGTGCACAAGAGTTTTTTTTTTTTTTTTTGTTTGTTTTCCGTGAATGACCCACGAATTCGGTATATATATATATAAAAAAAACTGTTTTCGAAAACAGTTTTCGGATTTATTTTTTTATTTTTTTATTTTTTTATTTTTATTTTATTTTTTAAATTTTATACAATAAAATTATGCCCAATAAAATTGTTCTAAACACATATCAACATACATATCAAATCTGAACAATTAATAATTCGCATAAAGGTTTGGCTCTGATGCCACTGTTAGGTTTGTAATATTCAAGAACGCAATCAAATTGCAAAATTAAAGCGGAAACGTGTAAAAATCAGAGTTTAAAATTTTTTACAAACCATATACCCGGATCACCCTTTATGCACAATTATTAATTAAACGAAAAAGATGAATTATGAAATCATACCCTTATAGAAACGAGCTTCCTCAGGTACGAGTTCACCTCCTACTTCTCCGCGATCTCCTTGAATCTCCTTGAATCCACCGGGTCTGGCTCCTTCCTTTGATCAACGTTAGCCACCTATGTGTTTGGCCTCTAGAGGTGATCCACCAAGGAAAAAGAATTTTCAAGAAGAAGGGTATTGGCTCAAACCCCTAGTTTTTCCTATCTCAGATAGAAAAAGGCGTACTCTCCAACTATTGGAATTATTACGTGTTTGTAAAAAGTCAACAACCACATCACCCATAATAAGACTCCTCTTATTTATAGATGTGGGCAACCCACCTATAACAATTAAGGAATTGAGATTTATTTATTTAATTAAATTCTTTTAATTAATTAAGCTCCCTAATCTTATTAGGGATAATTAATTAAACTCCTTTAACTAATTTTCCTTCCTAATCCAATTAGGAATAAATGAGAATACTTATATTAAATTAATTCCTAAACTCTTTTAGAAATTAAAATAATAATAATTGTAATAATATTAATAAGACTCCTCTTATTAATTTATATTTAATATTTCTAAAATATTAAATAATAAATATTAAGCTATTTAATTTATTCTATCACCATAGATTAAATTAAATATACATAACATATTATTACGATTATGCCATTAACTTCTTAAATAATTATTCTTCCTTTTATGGTGTGACCCTTTAGGTTCTCCATATTAAACCCAAGTTGTGAATAAATCAATTAGAACAATTCTAATCTTATTTAAATAAATAAATTAAACAATTAATTTATTTAAATAAATAATATTTACTCTACAATAGGATAAGCCTCCCACAGCGATCAACGACTTTCCAGATAATATAGATTTCAACATTAATCATAAAAGAACCTTTGAGTAAATAGTTACCGTCTACATTCAATCCTTCCACCATACAATGTCCCAATTAAATATAAGACATGGAATTACTGTCAAGTCTTATTTTATTTAATTATATGTATTTTGATCCTTAAATGCACAACTCCAAATAATGCAAATTAGAAACTCCTTTCTAATTTCATTCTGCCTTGGCCAAGGACTACTGGGTTGTTATTTATCGAATCACATAGGACATTTCTCTTCTTTTATTTGAAGTGGTAGATTCTTTATTGATCATACATTATCTCCATGTATAACTTATTATACCCAAGCATACCCTTTGATATACCCTAAGGGTCTTAAGGAATAAGTCAAAGTATAACTCATCATACACAAGATACTATGATGATTTCAAGTCCAAGGATCACTTGTATTACTATCACTACAGGAATTCCTATTGACAGGCAAGTAAAACTCCATTAGGTATTCCTTAGCGAGCCACGTTCAGTGAACTTATTCTCTAATAAGCACC
Organism: Panax quinquefolius; assembly: GCA_020205615.1. NCBI lineage: Eukaryota > Viridiplantae > Streptophyta > Magnoliopsida > Apiales > Araliaceae > Panax > Panax quinquefolius. The sequence continues at coordinate 48,080,459 of CM035157.1, read as the reverse complement.
TACATACTTGCTTTAGTGTCTCCACACAAATGATCATGAGATCAATCATCCTCATCTAATGAGCAAGCAACGTATGTACCAATCTATCCGGATTCACTAATCCCCAATTTAGTAATCCAATGATTGGGAACTATTTTAGTTTTAAGCTTTCTAAGAATTTAGATCTTAAAACTATGGGTTTATCACATATTATAAAACAGCATCATATAGATAATTAAAAGCCTTTAATAAATTAATACTTTTTATTAATAAATGAATAAGATTGTTACAAAGTATATGCTTTATCATCAAACATGATTGGCTTGTGTGCATACTACTTTCAGTTATTCCATAATGCTAGAATGTATTATTATCTGGTTGTAGAAGAACTTATTTATGATAAGCTATGTTTCGTTTAAGATTGTATTGGATTATGTATTAGTTATGTCTAAACATTATTTAATTATATTTAAGGTATTGTAAGAGATGTTTAAGTTACGAACCCTTGGGATGAGAATAATTATATTATAACTATGTAATTTATTCTATTATTTTGCTGTGATGATTTTAGTATGTTATTAGAGTTAGTACGTGACATCCAAATTTGGGACAAGTGTGGTCTGAATTTGGGGGCGTCACAGGTTGGTATCAGAGCTGTAGTTATAAACCTTAGGAACAAGAGTCCTTAGATTATAACTTAGGAGAACTTAGGAGATAAGGAGAGATAACATTCATGTGGTGTTTTCATAGAGAGAGACTTAGTGTGTTATAGAATATAACTTCTTTCTATAAATGAACTTATGTTATTTAACATTGTAACGGAGTTGTTGTATGTTTTATCTTATGTTGGTGATTGTAGGATGACTTACATGGGAGGACCTAGCCGAGTGGTAGAGGAGGAGCCACGTGACATACACGTGGTATATGAGGCACCATCGATAGTGGAGCCCATATCAGTAGTGGCCCCTATTGATGATGATGATGAGGAGATGGAGCCTTTACCTGAGGAGTCTGATCCGGAGGAGGAGCCTATGGAGGTGGAATGTGAGCCTAAGGAGGACTCCGATGAGGCTTGTAACGATCGAGAAATTTGTAATTTAATTTAAATATTTATTGAATTAAATAAATATTTTAAATAATTTATTTATTAAGATAAATAAATATTTGATGAATTGTGATGTAATAATTTAGTTGAGTATGTGTGCTAACTAAATTAATGAATGGTAATTTTATTATTTGAGGATTTAATTTAATGAAAATAATTAAATTAAATGAATTGTTTAATATTTAAGAAAATAAGTAAATTAAATAAAGTAATGTTTTAGTCTAATTTAGTAATTAAATTAGATATATAATTATTTATTAATCATAAATATAATTATAATAGAAATTATTATAATTACTATTATAAGTTATTTAAATTAACTAAACTAAAGTCATTTAAATTAACTAAAATAAGTGTGACAAAAGTAACTATATAATATAAGTATTATAAAAATAATCTAGTATGGGGGAATTTGTGTGTAACCAAACACAGCCTTATGGCTTTTGGTTTATTTTAACTGACGCAGACGTATTGTTTTTAAACTGAAGAGTACGTGGGAGGTGAGGCCATATCAGTTTATATTTTCACGCGTCTTATTTTTCCTAAGGCTAGTACTAAGTTGGGTGAGAAGAAGAAACACATAGAGATTATAGAGAGAGAGAGAGAGAGAGAGAGAGAGAGGTGAGGAAGAGAACCAATCTCTCTAATTTTGCCAAGAGGAAGGAGAGGGTCACCATCTTTTGCATCATACAATTAAAGAAGAAGGTATAACTTACTTCAATTTTAACTTTTAGGTTTGAAATTTCTATTGATAGTTATGATGGATTGATACATATACATGTATATGTGATTTATAATCTGTTAATCATCGTTTGTGAGTACTATTTGATGATTAAATACATGAAATTGGGTTTGTAGTAGAAGATTTTAAAAACATTGTTATATGTATGAAAATGGCTTAAGAAAGTACAAAATTTCATGTTTAATATGTGTTGTAATCAGTGAATTGATGTTGGATTGTGTTAGTATGTTAAGAAACGAAAGCGGCGTAGTTTGAATCATGTCAATTGGTTAAGAAACGAAGTCCTAGCGATCAAATTCGCTAAAAGTGTAAAAAATTATAAAATTGGGAAAATTGGGGTTTTGATCATTCAAAATTAAGTGTATGTAATGTTTATTATGTTAGAATAGTGAATAGCATGCCTAACTATGTTTTTACAAAGCTTTAGTTGCTAAGTTTCATGAATTTCTTTAGTATTGGGTTAATTTTGGTGATTGCTTGGTATATGTAGCAATTTCTTCTTCTGCGATTTACATGTACGTGTCTGACAGCATTGCTATTACTATTTCGGCTAAAAGCAGCCTTGTTCTTAATGTAGGCATTCTCATGAATCTGCAGCAGCTGCAAGAATATTAGAATTATACAAGTGCCAAGGCTTGGGACAAATGAGCAATGCCATGCCTTGAGCCTAAAAATGAAAGTTCAATTTATTTACAAATCGTAGTATGTGAACCTAATCTAGTTTTGCATGCATGTTAATGATGTTAAAACATAACATAAGACATCATAGCAAGTTGTAGTATAATATAATACCAAAATATGGAGATTTTAATTGTCACTTGAATAAGTTATGTAATGAACCAAATGTAATGCTTTCAAAAGTTAAAGATAAATGATAAGGTTTATGTTAGTTTATATTGTTATTTCAGATTCGTTAAGGATATTAACCAACATGATTAGACGTTAAGATAAGGTTATGACTTAAATGGTGGTTTAAACCCCTAAAGCTAATATTAATACAACAAATTGTTATTGCGATTTCAATGATATATATAGGGTAATTGTCGAACATTATTATATTTGTGTAGCTTGCATACAAGGCAAGTTTCTAACTTCATTCTCTTTATAAGAATGCAAGCTTTCTATTCCTAAAATATCATTGTACACGTTTCTAAATTCTATGTTAAAGTTGAGCAAAACTAATCTATCTTGTGTATGATTGTACAAGCTCTTGTAACCTAATTCGTTACATCGAGCAAGTTTCATTTTCCTTAATATTATTCGAAGCATATATTTTTCTAATACATCGATTCAAAGGAGATTGTTCTAACTCTTTTGAATATAGCACTTTGCATGTATATCATGTTTACTCAATTATATATTGTTGTTATTCGATCTTTGACCTTGATAACCTTGTTCAATTCCATATTGTTGTATTAAACCTTCAAGTAGTAAGCAAACTCTTGTTGATTGAACTATTGTATAGTGGATTAGTGTTCTAAAATCTTAGAACCACTGATAAGTTAGTTCCGAACTAAATTTCTTTAGTGTGGAAATTCTAAATCCAAACTGAGACGAACAACCCTTACATAAGGGATTTTGTATGTGTAACGTTTAGATGTTTGTGCACAATACATGGTACAAATGGCTGATCCCCCTAAGTACGTTAAGTAGGGTCTGTATAGTCTAAAGGACTATTAAGGTTGGGGTAGTATTACCTAATCACCGGGGACATAGTTCGTGGTCTTAAGACCCTCAAACATTAAAGTTCGAACTTATTTTCTATTTTTGTTTGGTAGAACAAGTTCATTGTTGTTCAACATTCATTGTTCACTCTCATGTTGTTATCATTACTACTCTTTATATCAGTTAGCAATTGTTTGCTCACTCTTGCAATTAACACTTCAGCTAAAGTTGAAAGAGTCGATGAGCCACTACTAGCAAAGGAAAGGGCAAGATGTCCAAGTGTTGAAGATTTATGAGAATTTATTTAAATGAATTATGTTATAAGACCTATTTTATTTTATGATGTATTCCGCAAACTGATGTAATAATTTAAGATTAGATTACCTGGGATTCTTTATGAGATGATATAACCCTTTAATGAGAAAGATTATTGTTTAAATTAATTGATGTTTTTATCCTTTATTATGGGTAGTTAGATGTAATTATTTTTGATAGTGAGCACGATATTCTGTAGGAATGAAGTACCCGGATTTGGGGGTGTCACAGGTTGGTATCAAAGCTTTAGGTTATGAACCTTAGGTGGGGAAACCTTATGAAGTAACCTTTCTTTATGAAGACAAAAAATATAGAGGTGTTTAACACTTATCGGGTTTTAGGTAATGGATTAAAGCATCCATTGAAGCTAAACAATAAAAGACATAGAAGATTCTGCGATTTATAGGGCCCAGGATCGAGTCTTTTATTACCCACCTCAATTTGAAGATTCGTCTAGGTTCGTGATGGATCGTAGGACGGCGTATCGTATTATGGAGGAAGAGCGCATAGAAGCCTCTCGACGTCTTAATATGTCAAGATAGAGAGAATAATAATATTAATAATATGTGGTTAAGTATATGAATGAATAAGATGTAAATCCCTTATTTTGATATAAATAAAGGGGTAGTATGAATATGTAATCCTGAAACATGTTTAGTTCAGGAAAGTGGATGTTAATAGCGGTTATGCTATCTTTATTATGTTTTAAAACATTATGGATGAATAAAATATCAAAGTTTATTTGAAATGTTATGTGTTATAGCTTTAATCTTAGAATGTTTATGTTAAACTTCAAATACTCAAGAAGTTGAGGAATGAACTAATAAGCGTATATCTTGATATAAAATACCTCCTAGAAGAAGACAACCACACCAACAACCACCTCCTGAGGGGTCTACTAACAATAATAATGAGGCCAACGCTAACCCGGTTCAACAATTAGTGACTTTGTTAACGGGTGCACTTGCGAATCAACTGCAAGATCAAGTCACGACCTTCAAGGAATTCAAAGCGGTTGGATCGCCAGAGTTTAAAGGGTCTATGAATCTAGTGGAAGCCCAAACATGGATCATGGAAATGGAGAAGGTATTTGATGTTGCTATAGTTAACGAAGATCCGAAGACTGCGTTCATGACGTTCAAGCAGAAGTCTGAAGCTAGCTACTGGTGGCAAGAAAATAAGGTTCGTGGGGGACAAGGAGTGAAAACGCGGGATAGATTTAAGGAGATGTTTTTCGAAATGTACTTTCTAGCGAGTTCTCAGAATCAGTTGGAGGTGCAATTTCTGAAGCTGAAACAAGGAACTATGACGGTGGAAAAATATGCTGCGAAGTTTAACGAGTTGGCAAGGTTTGCCACTTACCAAGTTAATAATGACGAGCGTATGGCGAGAAGGTTTGAACAAGGATTGAAGCCCTAGCTTTATAGCAAGGTTTCAATGTTCTAGTTAAATACATTTGCAGCTGTACTGGAAAAGGCAATTATCGCAGAAGGTGGAAGCGATGCCTTGACCAAGTACAATCAAGAACAAAAGAAGAGGAAGAATGAGAATGAAAATAAGGCTGGTGGAAGTAACGTTGGAAGTAACAATTAGAAGAGGAAGTGGAGCGAGAATTCGACTGCGGGAGGACAACAAGTAAGTCAGCAGAAGAAAACGTTTGAAGTTTGTGCTACTTTTGGAAAGAACCATACTGGGCTATGTTTGAAGAGAAAGCAGGTGTGTTTCAACTGTGGTCAGGAGGGACACATTGCACCGAACTGTTTTAGCCCAAAGAAAGTAGCATGTTTTACCTGTGGTTCGAAGGATCACATGGTTCAGGATTGCTCTAAAAAGAAAGCGGGAAGTGCAAGTGGAGGAAAGAAAAATAATAGCGGTGGTGGTGCATTGACTACCACTGGACCAGCACAATCAAGCCGACCTACTGCGAGGACTTTCAATATAACCGTGCAAGATGCTGTTTAGTTTAAGGATGTGGTGTCAGGTATCATTCCGATTAATGGTATTAATGCTTATGTACTATTTGATTTGGGTGCTACTTATTCATTTATATCCGATGAATTTGCTCAGAACTTATATTTGCCTTAGGAAGAATTAAACTATCTTTTGAGCATAAAGATTGCGAATAGAAAAGTGATTCCTGTTAGATTCATATATAAGAATTATGGAGTGGTTATTAAGGGTCACGAGATGATGGTAGATTTGATACCAATTGGACTTGATGAGTTTGATGTTATCCTGGGAATGGATTGGTTATTCAATCACGGAGCAGTAATTGATTTCCAAAGGAAATGTGTTAACCTTATGACTCCTTCAAAGTTTGTGTTCGATGGTAGCAAGTCACCTCGACAAGCAAGTTGTCTGACGGTGATGCAAGCCAAGAAGTTGTTAAGACAAGGATGTGTAGGATACTTAGTCTACATAGTCGATACACAGAAGAAGAGTGAGAAGTTAGAAGAGATACCGATCATAAGAGATTTTGCAGACGTATTTCCAGACGATTTGCCGGGTCTTCCACCAGATTAACAAATTGAGTTCGTGATTGATTTACTACCAGGAACGACCCTGATATTTAAGGCACCATATATAATGGCCCAAGTAGAGATGAAAGAGTTGATGGTGAAATTGCAAGAGTTGCTCGACAAAAAGTATATTCAGCCGTGTGTTTCGCCATGGGGAGCACCAGTGTTGTTTGTTAAGAAGAAAGATGGAACTATGCACCTCTGTATTGATTACAGAGAATTGAATAAGGTCACGATTAAAAATAAGTATCCATTACCTATAATCGATGACCTGTTCGATCAAGTGAAGGGTGCAAAATATTTTTCAAAGATGGACTTGAGAAGTGTTTATCATCAACTGAAGGTGAGGCCAGAGGATGTACCAAAAACAGCATTCAGAACATGGTATGGTCATTATGAGTTTCTAGTTATGTCTTTTTGTTTAACCAATGTACCTGCTGCGTTCATGGATTTGATGAATAGGGTGTTTAAACCATTCATAGACAAATTTGTGGTGGTATTTATTGATGATATATTAGTGTATTCCAAGACCAAGGAGGAACATGTTGAGCACTTAAGAGTGACGTTAGAGACATTGAGAAAAGAGAATTTATATGCTAATTTTTCAAAATGTGAGTTTTGGTTAGAACGTGTAACGTTTCTCTGACACGTTATTGATAAAGACAAAATTTTGGTAGATCCATCAAAGGTTGAAGATGTAATAATCTGGGATCAGCCGAAGACACCATCAGAAGTAAGAAGTTTCTTAGGATTGGCAGGCTACTACATGCGTTTTATTCAAGATTTTTCCAAGATTGCAACTCCGTTAACGAATTTAACCAGGAAGGCGGTTAAGTTTGTTTGGACGGAAAAGTGTGAGGAAAGTTTTCACGAATTAAAGAAGAGGTTGAGTTCGGCACCTGTGTTGTCATTACCTGATGATACAGGGAATTTTATGGTGTATAGTGACGCATCGCATAAAGGACTAGGTTGTGTGCTTATGCAAAATGATAGAGTTATATCGTATGCATCACATCAATTGAAAGATTATGAGAAAGGGTATCCGACTCATGACTTAAAATTGGTTGCGGAGGTGTTTGCACTGAAAATTTGGAGACATTATCTTTATGGGGAAAGGTGTGAGATATATACTGACCATAAAAGTCTAAAGTATATCTTTACATAAAAAGATTTGAATATGAGACAAAGAAGATGGTTGGAGTTGATCAAAGACTATGACTGTGAGATTTTCTATCATCCCGAAAAGGCGAATGTTGTTACTGATGCTTTAAGTAGGAAGGAATGGGAGAAGTTAATGATGTTGACTTCTCAGGATAAGTTAGTGTCAGAAATGACTAAGATGGAATTGGAAATTAAATATCCGACAGAATCTGACGAAAAGTTATTCCAGATAGGAAATGGTTCAATGTTGGTGGATAAGGTGAAGAATGCACAACTTCAAGATGAAGATTGCGAAAAGATAAAACAGAAAGTATCTGAAGGTGAGGAAACCAAATTCAAAATTATTTCCAAATATGAAAAAGGATGTGACTTAGTGTGTGGCAAAATGCTTAACGTGTCAAAAAGTTAAAGCTGAACACCAAAGGCCAAGTGGATTATTGCAACCGTTGGAGATACCGGAGTGGAAATGGGAGCATATCACAAAGGATTTTGTGGTAGGTCTTCCAACGACTCAGCAAGGTTATGACACCGTTTGGGTGATTGTTGATCGATTGATGAAGTTGGCACACTTTTTGCCAATCAAGATTAGATTTAACCTAGATTGGTTGGTAAAACTTTACGTGAAGGAAATTGTTTCAAGACACGGTGTACATGTGTCCATTGTATCAGACAAAGATCTGTATTTCACATCAAATTTTTGGAAACGACTACAAGAGTGCTTAGGAACTCAGTTAAGAATGAGCACAACGTATCACCCTCAAACCGATGGACAAAGTGAGAGAACCATCCAAACACTAGAAGATATACTCAGAGCAAGTATCATGGATTTCAAAGGAAATTGGAATGACCCTCTACCATTGGTGGAATTTGCCTATAATAATAGTTATCACGTGAGTATTGGCATGCCGCCTTACGAAGCATTATACGGGAGGAAATATAGAACTCCATTATGCCGGGATGAGGTAGGTGAATGTCAACTATTGTGTCCAGAATTGGTACAACAAACTGTCGAGATCATCAAGGTGATTCAGACAAGATTGATGGCATCACAGAATAGACAGAAGAAATATGCCAATCAACACCGACAAAATCAGAAATTTTATGTTGGTAGTTATGTTTTCTTGAAAGTATCTCATTGGAAGGGGAAAATTCAATTTCGCAAAAAGGGGAAATTAAGCCCTAGGTTTATAGGACCTTTTGATGTGCTTCGACGAGTTAGTGAAGTGGCAAACGAGGTAGCTTTACCTCTAGAGTTGGAGAATATTCATAATATTTTCCATGTATCGGTATTGAGTCCATATAAGCCTGATTATAAGCATGTAATAGAATATGAGCCCTTACAGTTTGAGAAAGACTTAACATATGAAGAAGTCCATGTTCAAATTATCGACAGGAAAGAGCAAGTACTAAGGAATAAAGTGATACCTTCTGTTAAGGTAATCTGGAGGAACCACAATACTGAAGAAGCTACGTGGGAACTTGAAGATGTTATGATGAAGAATTATCCTCAGTTATTTACTTAATCTTGTATAATGATTATGGGGACATAATTCTGTTAAGGAGGGAAGAATGTGACGAAGGAATTTATCGAGTTGTGATTCTAGGAATTTATTGAGTTGTGATTCTGGGGATAGAATCCTTTTAAGGAGGGAAGGATGTAACAATCGAGAAATTTGTAATTTAATTTAAATATTTATTGAATTAAATAAATATTTTAAATAATTTATTTATTGAGATAAATAAATATTTGATGAATTGTGATGTAATAATTTAGTTGAGTATGTGTGCAAACTAAATTAAGGAATGGTAATTTTATTATTTGAGGATTTAATTTAATGAAAATAATTAAATTAAATGAATTGTTTAATATTTAAGAAAATAAGTAAATTAAATAAAGTAATGTTTTAGTCTAATTTATTAATTAAATTAGATATATAATTATTTATTAATCATAAATATAATTATAATAGAAATTATTATAATTACTATTATAAGTTATTTAAATTAACTAAACTAAAGTCATTTAAATTAACTAAAATAAGTGTGACAAAAGTAACTATATAATATAAGTATTATAAAAATAATCTAGTATGGGGGAATTTGTGTGTAACCAAATGTAGCCTTATGGCTTTTGGTTTATTTTAACTGACGCGGACGTATTATTTTTAAACTGAAGAGTACGTGGGAGGTGAGGCCATATCAGTTTATATTTTCACGCGTCTTATTTTTCCTAAGGCTAGTACTGATTTGGGTGTGAAGAAGAAACACAGAGAGTTTAGAGAGAGTGAGAGCCAATCTCTGTGATTTTGCCAAGAGGACGGAGAGGGTCACCATCTTTCGCATCATACAATCAAAGAAGAAGGTATAACTTACTTCAATTTTAACTTTTAGGTTTTAAATTTCTATTGATAGTTATGTTGGATTGATACATATACATGTATATATTCTTTATAATCTGTTAATCATCGTTTGTGAGTGCTATTTGATGATTAAATACATGAAATTGGGTTTGTAGTAGAAGATTTTCAAAATAGTGTTATATGTATGAAAATAGCTTAAGAAAGTACAAAATTTCATGTTCAATATGTGTTGTAATCTGCGAATTGATGTTGGATTGTGTTAGTATGTTAAGAAACTAAAGCGGAGTAGTTTGAATCGTGTCAATTGGTTAAGAAACGAAGTCGTGGTGATCAAATTTGTTAAAAGTGTAAAAAATGATGAAATTGGGAAAATTGGGGTTTTGATCATTCAAAATTAAGTTTATGTAATGTTTGTGATGTAAGAATGGTGAATAACATGCCTAACTATGTTTTACAAAGCTTTAGTTGCTAGGTTTCATGAATTTTTGTAGTATTGGGTTGATTTTGGTGGTACGTGGTATATGCAGAGGCTGCTCTGCTGTCTTTATCAGATATCTGGTAGCAACTACGTTGTTACCACAGTAGAAAACAACCGCTGTAGTAGTAGGCCATCTATAATAGCAGCGTAAATTGCTTGCGCTAGTGCTGAGCTTTGGGACAAATAGCAATTGGTGTGCGTCTCTGAAACTTCTAGCGGAGAGAGTTACATTTATTTACGAGGGTAGTAGTATGTGAACCTAATCTAGTTTGGCATGTATATTAATGTTGTTAAAACATAACATAAGACATCATAACAAGTTGTAGTATAATATAATACCAAAATATGGAGAATTTAGTTGTCACTTGAATAAGTTATATAATGAACCAAATTTGATGTTTTCAAAAGTTAAAGAAAAATGATATGGTTTATGTTAGTTTATAGTGTGATTTTTGATTCGTTAAGGATATTAACCAACATGATTAGACGTTAAGATAAGGTTATGACTTAAATGGTGGTTTAAACCCCTAAAGCTAATATTAATAGAACTAATTGTTATTGCAATTTCAATGATATATGTAAGGTAATTGTCGAATATTATTATACTTGTGTAGCTTACATACAAGGCAAGTTTCCTAACTTCATTCTCTTTATAAGAATGCAAGCTTTCTATTCCTAAATTATCATTGTACATGTTTCTAAATTCTATGTTAAAGTTGAGCAAAACTAATCTATCTTATGTATGATTGTACAAGCTCTTATAACCTAATTTGTTACATCGAGCAAGTTTCACTTTCCTTAATATTATTCGAAGCATATATTGTTCTAATACATCGATTCAAAGGAGATTTTTCTAACTCTTTTGAATATAGCACTTTGCATGTATATCATGTTTACTCAATTATATATTGTTGTTATTCGATCTTTGACCTTGATAACCTTGTTCAATTCCATATTGTTGTATTAAACCATCAAGTATTAAGCAAACTCTTGTTGATTGAACTAGTCTATAGTGGATTAGTGTTCTAAAATTCTAGAACCACTGATAAGTTAGTTCCGAACTAAACTTTCTTTAGTGCAGAAATTCTAAATCCAAACTGAGACGAACAACCCTTACATAGGGGATTTTGTACGTGTAACATTTAGATGTTTATGCATAATACATGGTACAAAGGGCTGATACCCCTAAGTACGTTAAGTAGGGTCTGTATAGTCTAAATAACTGTTAAGGTTGGGGTAGTAATACCTAATCACCGGGGACATAGTTCGTGGTCTTAAGACCCTCAAACATTATTTGAACTTTAAATGATGTACAAGTCCAAGACTGTACGAACTCAAGTGCACTAAGTGTGAATATAAATAATATCGATGTGGAATAATTGTTAAGTAATTAAACCACTTAATAGCATGCTTAGAAATAAGATTCAAGCTTAAATCAATAACTTTCAATTCAACAATAACCTACTCAATACAATATTAGAAAGCTACGGAACTTTCAAAACAAACAAAGTTGTGTAAGTTAGGAAACATTGCAACACAATAAAATAGTGTTCGGATACTTGCCCAATATAAATTTGAGTAAGTTTAGGGAAACTTGCATTCAACATACGAATCGTATGAAATTCAAGAACTTGCACAAAATCCAAAGTTTGTGTAAGTTAGGAAACTTGCTCAATAATAATTGGAGTAAGTGTAGGAAAACTTGCACAATTAAATAATGAAGTTCAGAAACTTGCTCAATAAGAATTGGAGTAAGTTTAGGAAACTTGTCTGTTTGCTCAGTTACACTATAATACTAGCTTTAACTAACTCGCGTTGAAAAGACCTAACATTATCAAGTCGATCATTTCAATTAGTATGTGTAAACTAATATGAGTCTACACTTAAAATAATCAAGTCTTCACATAGCATGCTTCTCAACACATTATATGTCACATTGGTCACATATTACAAGATAAAGAGATCATGTAAGCATGCCTTAAATTTCATAACCAAAAACAGAATCCGTTTGTGACTGCAGGATGGCGCAGCTGCGCCTGGTCTAGGCTTAGGGACGACGCAGCTGCGTTGTCCCCTGGCTAGACCAGGTTTGAGCTTTTGTTTTCCTGACTTCAGTCCAACTCTAACACACTAATTACACACCTATGTTAACATACATACATGCTAGAGTTTCACATATAACACCTGACCATACTTGAATTCATTACTTCAAGTTTAACTTACAAGTTATATGTCATTAAAATAAAAAACATCATGTAATCATCATGATTAATACATATGAGTAATGTTTAGGAGTAATATAGCTATAACATGACATTTTACTACTTTAGTATCTAAGTACTCACATAATATGCAACTTATGTTTGAAAACATGTCCAAGGTTATCTTTGAAATCATTTTAGCACGAATGATGCAATATACACATACAAGACAACTTTAGAACTCATATCATGTGTGATTAAGTTATGTTTAACATCTTTAAACACCAGAACCTACATAATGTAGTACTCATGTATATTACTTTAATATAACAAACTTTTCCTTTAAAACATTCTCTAACACAAAGCTAACAAGTTTAAATCTCGATAAAGACATTATACATCATATATCATGCTCACTTAGGTTCCACATCAGTCAGGTATATGGTCTCATAAGTTCAGAACTCGTGAACACAAGTTTTCCACAAAGTTAGTTTTGAAAACTTTAAGTTTTTCTACAACTTCCTTACTAATTCAAGTTGATTACTTTATACCACATACGAAAGCTTTACATGTCATGTTATACTCCTCTATAGGTATGTATCTAGGTCATAACATCAAGTTAGTAACACATATAATGAACAGAAACCAGAAATTGATTACAGGGTGCAGTAGCATTGCTACATTTCCCTAAAATACAAATAGAGGCGCACTTGGTAGGCCATACTTGCACGAGCGAAACCTACTCTGTTATGCAGAGAATCAAACAACTACACTTCTCTTTGATTTAAACATGCTTAACACCATCATTTAAGAGTTTGAACATATAAGTATACTTCCTAAACACATCATGGCATACCAATTCACTTTGACTAACAAAGAATTTCAAATAATTTTAAGAATTTGATAAAAACCCAACTAAGAACGAAAGTTAAGTTTAATACCTCCTTGGCTTGAATTAGACCCCTCACACACTGAGTATGCTTCCAAAATTTCTCAGCAACTTAGGACTCTCAATCTCAGACTTTAACAAACAACATAACTAAATTTGGAGCTAGTATTTATAGAGGGAAGTTGGACTAGATAATCACATTGCACTAAGGTTGAAGCTCATGGTGCAAAGGAAGAATACATTGGTTGCTAAGAAGTGGTTCAAAAACTCCCCATAGGCCATTGGCCTTGAAATCATTGCCTAAGTTTTAGCTATTTAAAAGTTACGTAATCTAGCTTCTGTCCACTGTTCATGTACTTTGGTAACACTCAATTTGGGACAAGAGCAAAATCTCAGCATTTGTTATTCTAAGGCTTGGTTTGGACATTATAATTCTCATAATGTAATATAAACGTGTTAATGCTACTACACAAAGGAAATCTGGGGATTATTTATTTATTCACATAATATATCCAAGTACATTAAATACACGCGATTAAAATAGCACAGTTAAGTATTATTGACCAGGTAGTTCTATAATTATCTCTACTACTCACATAGCCATATTATAACATTATTTAATATTATATATTCAGTTTACACACACAACTTCTTTTCCAATTTCTAGAATACACATATATTTAATTATTTCTGTTTAACAATCACTTATGATTTAATTGCACTACTTGATACTCCATATCAACATAATGTATCTTATTATATGATTTTATGCATGTCACACATTACACTAATGTTCCATTTTATTAACAATGTAACTAATTTTCTAAGTTTGGATGTAATATTCTAGAATTTTAATTGTTATATTAAATATTTAATTAATTATTTAAATATTTAATGGATGTGTTTATTGTTGAATAAATAATTGTTTAAATTTGATTTGATGTGGTTAATTATTTGTTAAATAAATAATTAAGGAAATTATTTATTATTTGCTAATTTAATTTAATTATTAAGTTAGAGAATTTTGATTAATTCAATTACTATTCTTTTATTGGAATTTGTAATTAAAAAGGATGTGTTGGTTGATTAAATAAAGTTATAATTATATAGAAAATTAAAATTTTGTGGTATTGATTTATGTGATGAAGTGATTTAATAAATTGTTATTATGATTAATTTAATTAAATTAAAGTGTGACAAATAACCTTGTTTTGGTTGAAAAACAAATTTACAGTGTTGATTTTCATTGAAATATCAAAAGGTGAGTTTTTTTTTTTTATCAAAAATAGTGAAATTGGATGTTTTAAACTTGTTGTTTATGTTGTTGTATGGGTAGAAACATGTTAGGAATTCTTGAATTTTTTTGCATGAAGTTTTTGTATGAATTATATCTTATTTAGTCTGTTAGAAAGCGAGCTTGTAGGCCAAAATTGGCTTTTTTCCTTGCTATTCTTAGTCAGGCGTCGATTGAAGCTAATCGAGCTATTGCCATGATATGATCAACAGATGTTAGTTTCACTTGCATGTGCATCGGCACCACGTCATTGTACGACGACTTTGTAGTTTTGTTCCCGCCAGCATTTCATTACTTCATGCTTGCAGTAGCGACCACGTAGTGTATAAGCTAATGGTACCCATGGCTGAGAAGTAAGAGAATGGTCTGACGGTGTACTTTTTGTACACGAAATTTTAAGAAAAGTTGTATGATGTTAGTAGAACTGTAAAATATTGATTTTAGTATTTCTATACTATGCATAAGTATGTTATTAACAATTAACTTGTGTTATAACTCGATAATGTGATTAAAAATCCAATTTTAAATGATGAACATACTTAGTTATGTTTGTAAGATGGTAATGACTAATTATGTCATGATGACATATGTTTGTAGGATATTGTGGTTTGAATTGTTCGATTTAGTCCACGAACAAGGCAATTTCTTTAACTCTACTTTTAGAATTGTGCAATCGCTTAAATTTTCTTTGAGCAAGTTTTTCTAATCCTTTATCTTGTTGAACTAATTATGGTTTTCAATTCGGTTATGATATAATGATGTAAGTTATTCTTGAGCAAGTTATTCTTGTATTTAACTTGTTGTTTAGCATGCAAATTTATATATTCTAATGTTGAACATTTTTATCGATCAAATTGTTATGCATGCTTAGTATTCAATTCTAATTAACCTTGGCTTAGTATTGTTCAAGCAAGGTGTTATAGTTATTCAAATTGTATGCTCTTAGATTAATACTAAAGCATGACTTTAGTTTACCATAATTGATTCAATCACGATTATTCTATAGTGAAATGTTCTTGGTTTCATTCAACTAATCCTTAGTTGATGTTCGTTGAATTCCAAATTACCCTGAATGCTTATCCAAACCAAACTTCCTTTGAGTGCGGACTTGTACTCTAAATCTTCGAGATGAACAACCCTAATGTTATGATTAGGGGTTAACTTACGCGTGGCGTTAAATGTTTAATGCACAATACATGATACGAAAGGTGACCCCCTAAGTCTGAGGAGTCCTTATAGTCTTATATTTGTTAAAGTTGGAGTTGAAAGATTACTCATGAATCAGTGCACATAGTTCATGGTCTTATGACCCTCAGTTATATTTATTCCACATTTTGGATTTCAGTTTCTGATTATTGATGATAGAGTACTATTCATTATTGATGAGCCTATTATTAGCAGTTATTATTACTATACTCCTGTTGATTTCATATTGTATCTAGTGAGCAATTGTTTTGCTCACTCTTGCATATTTTAAAACTCATTGCAGCTAAAGAAGAGAAGGTAGATGAACCTTCGTCTAGCAAAGGAAAGGGAAAAATGTGCAAGTGATGAAGACTTGTAATTTTTACTTTAGACTTATATTATGTTGATCTTAGACTTGGTTTTAATGAAGTTTATTTAATTTCCGCATTTGAATGATTGTAATTAAAGGTTAGATAACCTGGGAGATTTTATTATGTAACCCTTTAATGGGAAAGGTTTTATTTATCAAGTTTTATTGAGTTTGGGTAGTTAGATATGAATGTTTGATTACGTGAACACCATATCCTGTGGGAATGAAGTACCTGGATTTGGGGGTGTCACATTGGACACTAGTGCAGCTGTGCCATTTTGTATTGGGAGGGCGCATCTGCGCCTGTCCCTGGCAGTGCCAAAATGGGTTAGCTTCAAGGAATTTCCAATATTTATCACCACATAAGTCCTATATGAGGTAATTTAACTTATTCAATGGTGATATATCCATACTCGACATAAATCAATATGTTCAACTCTCGCCACTATATTAAAATAAATTGAATATTTAATCATTAAGAATCCTATCAATTTCTTGATATTAAAACCATAGGGTTAGTCCACTAATTTAAATAACTATTAGTGACTCCCTTTACTCAATTCATAAATTCACATAACCATATAAGGTTTAAATAATCTCACAAAACTAACTCGTTAAAATTAAATCACATGTTTAATTAATAAGGAGTTTAAAATTTGTGGACGTTACACCATAAGTATGAGTTTTAAGAACTCATAACTTAATCTTATATTCGCTAACTATACTCTATCTATCTGTTATACACATGAGAAAAGAATCACCTTCTCAACAGGTAAATAACAGATAGCGCGACCCAAACATTTCAATGATTATCAATACCAGAAACTAAGTGATTGTCAAACAAAACTCAACCACTAATCAATATAGGAAGCTAAGCGGATAATTCCCCACCCATACAAAGAATTATTTAACCTAACCACTACATCAACCAGGAAGCTAAGCGGTTCTAAAACCAAGTTCAAATTCTTCGCCCATACAACGAATCATACAACTCAGCTGCTGACATGAGTCCTTAATTGAAATCCCACTTAATCCTAGCTCCATACTTTCTCCATACGAATTTTGTTCAATCCGTATTGCATCACCCCAACCCTTTTTCTGAGTTGGCATCATACCAATTCGTAGTACAACTAACACACAACAATCTTGCCATAAAATTTTCAATCATTCAGTTGATCCTACTCCCTGCTATAACCTTATCAGATTACAGGGTGATCTCATCGTATATAGTACGATTCATTTCTATGCTATGATCGTTTTATTTTACGATCTCCTTTCCTTGAACTTTTAATCTTTTAGATTTTATCTATTCATTACTAATGATTACCTTTATTATCAGAGTTACGAAACTCCGTATCTTTATAACTCGCCAAGATTAGTCTTTGAATCTTATCGACTCACTAACTCTATTTGAGTTAGTTCAAATCCTAATCACTGCGGTTATTAGCCTAAGGTCACCCTACCTCAGGTTTATAACCTACAGCTCTGATACCAACTATCGTATCCCTAGATCCTGGTCCCAATCACCACGAATTTGGTATACTGATTCTATAACTGTTGTGGAAGATATAAACATAAATTATTTATACATTAAACTTTACACATTATCCCCAAGGTCGAGAATCTTAACTTATTACACAATTCATAATCCTATCTGGCATACAATGTTACTATCATACAATACTGTTACAAGTTTTAGCTGCACATATAATCCAAGGATGGATTTGTCTTTAACCTTTCCTGTATCCGACGCATTCGTCCTAATCTGCAATGTTTATCATGATATAACAAGGGTGAGCAACAAGTTTGCCTAGCAAGTTTAAGTTCAATAAAGGATATATCATGATTGAAAGAATTGAAAAATAAGTTGACTATCGTTCAACAATATAATCATTGTGAACTAGCATGATCAAATTTTCATAGCTGAACGAACAATAAACATGAATAAATCATCTGGACGAAATGGTAATGAAGGTGATTTACCTTTCATACCTGATGAACACATGCAATATGCAGAACATGCGAATCAATAATTCATAGACATGGTAAAATCATCAATGATTAACCACTAGCATATTTGAAATAAAGCTCGAGTTCGAGTTAGAGAACTTGCCTTTATCGCCAACTACTGCTACGCAATCTATTTAGCTTTATCCGAAGAACCTAATATTGATAATATGGGTCTCCTAAGTAAGGTTAATATCATCACAATTAATACTGTTAAATATAATTATAAAATAACCTAAACATATTACCACATAATCCTATTAGTCTATACAACACATAAAACCTAGTCTCAAGTCAAACTATTTCAGTCTAAGTTGAGTTTGGTACTATTTCGACCTCCTGATTGCCTAATCGGATAATAATCGAGCTTATTTTCCTAAATATTCTACTTAAACTGGTTCACAATTATCTTAGATAATTTTATTATCAGTCAAAATATTTTTCAGTAACTCATAATAATTTCAAGTAATTATTATCATTTATCATGATTTTTCAATCATTAATATCATATTTATATGATTTAATTACCACATAATTCCATTAACATTAATATTTATTTAATTTCAAATATTAATGAAATACACAACATAAGATTATAAATTATTTATAATATCTCAAACTATTTTTAATACCTTTATATCACATTTAAATGATTTTAAAATAATTAAAATCATTATTAAATAATTTACATTAATATTAAAATATTAATGTTTTTCATGACAAAATATAAAAAGTTATATTTTATAACTTAAAATATTTTATAACCCTTAAATCATTTTTGTATGATTTTTAAATCATTAATTCTATTTTCCCATAATTTATTTAATATATTTATTAAATTAATTATTTCTCATTAATTATAAATTATTAATCAAATTCATCACAAAATATTAAAATTCATTAAAAATAACTTAAAATATTTTCTAACACTTTAATATATTTTCAAATATTAAAAATCATTTTTATGTAATTTATTTAATATAATAATTAAATAAATTAAATACCATTAATATTTAAAAATATTATTGAAATATATTCCAAATTATTAAAAACCAATTTTTAGGCTTTAAAATAATTTTTAGAAATTAATTATGAATTTTTTATAATCCGCAAACAGACGGGCATTTGGGTTATCGTGGATCGATTAACGAAGACGACTCATTTTCTACCATTTAAGATCCGATATAGTTTGAACCAGTTAGAGAATCTATACGTAAAGGAAATTGTTTCACGACATGGAGTGCCGGTATCGATTGTCTCTGACCGAGATCCGTGCTTCACGTCAAAATTCTGGAAAAGCTTGCAAGAAAGAATGGGAACACAATTAAGGTTAAATGCCGCTTATCATCCGCAGACAGACGGGCAGAGTGAGAGAACGATACAAACGCTAGAGGACATTCTTAGAATGTGTGTGATGGACTTCAAGGGAAGTTGGGATAATCACCTACCCTTAGTAGAATTTTCTTATAACAATAGGTACCATGTGAGTATAGACATGCCATGGTACGAAGCTCTTTACAGGAAGAAGTGTAGAACACCGTTGTGTTGGCATGAAGTGGGAGAGCGAAAGATACTAGGGCCGAAATTAGTTCAACAAATCGCAGATGTGGAGTCATTGATAAGAGCTAGACTAGTAGTTGCACAAGATTAACAGAAGTCACATTTTCTTAAAAGTATCTCCCTAGAAGGGAAAAATACGATTCTACAAGAAAGAAAAATTGAGTCCAAGGTTCATAGTACCATTCAAGATACTGAAGCGAGTGGGCGAAGTGGCGTACGAAGTTGCATTACCACTCGAGTTGGAGCACATCCATAATGTGTTTCACATATCCGTGTTGCGTTTGTACAAGCCTAACTACAAACACGTGATTTCTTACGAGCCCATTCAAGTAGAGAAGAATTTAGCATATGAAGAAGTTCTTGTCCAGATATGAGATAAGAAATAACATACATTAAGGAATAAGAGTATATCTTCTATAAAAGTACTTTGGCAAAACCACGACGCCGAGGAGGCCACGTGGGAATTAGAAGATAAGATTTGAGGGGATTATCCCCATTTATTTGTGTAACCTTGTACCAATTCTAAGGACGAAATTTTTTAAAGAGGGGGAGGATGTAAAAACCTAGAAATTCATGATTTAATAATTATTTTAATATAAGAGAATGAATATTTATTTGAATATAAATGTTAATGTTTTGTAAGTTGAGTAATTAAATTGATTCGCATTGGATTAATACGAATTAAGAAGTGTGGAATTATCATGAGCATTTGTGAAGTGCCTTGTGTGGCATAATGTGAAATGAGGGAATTCACTAATTAAGTTAAAAGAAAACTAGGAAGATTAATTATGTGATTTCGTATATGGAATGAATAAGTTTTAAACTAATAATATCACCAATATGGAAGTTAATTCATGTCATGTAAAACTAGTGTGGCGATAGAAGTTGAAATTGGCTTGAAGCTAAACCGCTTTTACCTTTGCCGGGGCCCAAGTGGCATTGCGCCTTCCTAGAGAATAAACTGGCCAATTACCATGATTATCGATTTGAGATAAGTAGTTTTTTTACTGTAGAAATGAAATGGAACACTTTTGTTATATGTGTGAGTTTAATAAAATTATATGATAGGAGTATATTTTAATGACATGAGGTATCAAGAAGTACAATGAAATCATATGTAATTGTAATACAAAAATAATTAAAATAGATGTGTATTCTAGAAACTGGGAAATGAATTAAATGTTTAAATAAACATTAATATTAAATAATGTTATAATGTGGTTATGTGAGTAGTAAAAAGTTTTATAGGGGATACCCGGACAATAATACCTAACTGTGTTATTTTATTGCATGTATTTAATGTACATGGATTATATGATGTGAGTACATAATTAATCCCTAATTTCCTAATATAGTAACAATTGTACATTTAGATTATATTTTGGGAGTTAAAGTAACTAAACTAAGCTCAAGTTGCTGAGAAATGCTCTTGTCCAAAAATGAGTGACCCCTCATAGTACATGAACAGTAGCCTAAGGCTAAATTACGTAACTTCCAAGTTTATAATAGTGGCTAAGCATAGGTGATGATTGCAAAGTTAATGGCTATGGAGATGGCTGGTGGTGGGTTGTTAAACCACTCTCAATTAACCAATGTTTTCTTCCATTATACCATAAACTTCAACCTCAGTACAATGCAAATGCCTAGTCCCAGTTTCTTCTATAAATAGCAGACCAAATTATTAGTTTACGTTGCTTTGTTTTGGTTCTTGAAACACTGATAACTTGAGAGTGAGTGAGTTGTGGTTCAAAGAAGAGGCTAGCAAATTCAGAAGGAGGAAACTAAGTTAATAAGCTTCAAGAGGTATAAAAATCTTCACTTTTATACTTAATTGGATTTTTACCAAGTTCTTAGAATTACTTGAAATTCTCTATCAATCAAAGTTAATTAGCATACTATCTTGTGTTTAGGAAGTATGTATACATATAAGGAACCTTTAATGATTGATTAAGCATGTTTAAATCGATTAAAATGAAGTTGAGTAAGACTTTGCAAAAGCGAGTCTTCTTATCGCATTGTTGTTCGAGGCATAAGCAGGTAGCAATTGCATGCGCTACCTCGAGAATCGAATCTTGTTTTTTGTTATGCTATGTGTTGTGAACTTGGTATTATGACTTAGATATATACCTAAAAAGGGGTATAACATGGGATATAAAGCTTTCTTATGTAGTATGAAGTGATCAACGTGATTTAGCAAGAGATTTGTAATAAAAATTAAAAGTTTTGAAAACAAACTTTGATGTAATACTTGTCCTAGAAGTTCTAAACTTAGTATGCTATACACATGATTGACTTCAAATATAATGGTGCATGATATACCTGTTAGACCAAACTTAACCCAACTTGTTAGACCTTGTGTTAAAGAAGTTTTCAAGTAAAAGCTTGATATGTTAAAGCTAATATGCATGAATACTACATGATATACATTCTGATCTTGAAAAGAGGTTAACATGACTTGACTACACATGATAAGAGCTTTAAGTTGCCTTATATGTGTTAAATTGCATTGTTCAAGTTTAAAATGGATTCAAAAGCAAACTTGGATATGTTTTCAAACCAAGTACATTAAGTATGAGTAGTTAAGTTTTGAGAATCTAAAATAACATGTTTACGTTCATTATGTCTCTAAGCATGACTCTTATGTGTTTGATATAACGGTAGTAAACCAAACATGACTGTATGTATGTTTTCAAATCAATATCAAATGCTAGCTCTAAATAAACTATATGAACACTATGATCATGTTTATTAACAGAATGTGTGAACTCACTATGTAGACATATAGCCAAGTTATAAAGCATGGTAACCACATGACTTTTCTATTCCTTAATACCATGTAAATTGTAAGTTAAAACATGTGGCAATGTACTCAAGAATGGTCATATGCAATGTGGGAACCTCTAGCATGTATGTATGTTAAAGTATAAGTGTATTAGTATGATAGGGTTGGACTGAAACCAGGAGAGCAGTAGCTCAACCACGAGATGCAGACGAGGAGACGTGTATACCGCACCATCCCTAAAAGCTTAGGCAGTAGCAATTGCGCCATCCACGTAGTCATGTATAGTTTTTGTTTTTAATCTGATGTTCAAAGCATGCTTGTAAGGATAGATTAACTTATCTTATGTGACCAGTGTGGTATCCAATGTGTTAAGAAACAAGTTAGATGCTAGAGTTAAATAGTTAATGAATGATTATACATTTCAAGAATGAAGTTCAAAAAGGTATTTGCAAACTATAAAGCAATGATTTGAAAATGTGTTGTTGGACTGTGTGGCGTCATAGGATCTAATTTGTGTTATGAGGATATGTGATATAGTATGTATAAAGTTTACAACTAAGTTAGACGTTTACGTGTACGTTTGGACTTACATATGTGAGTTTATGAAACTAATGAATTTCCTATACGTGTAAATATATTATGTTATGATTCGAAAGAGTGTATTAAGCTTTACTTTTGTAAACTACGCTTGAGGAAAGTTTCCTAACTTACACAACTTTGGATTTTGTGCAAGTTCTCGAATTTCATTTGATTTGTATATTTAATGCAAGTATCCGAACCTTACTCTTTATTGAGCATTATTTGGACTTGTGCAATTATTGATCATACAAGTAGAACTTTGAAAGTATAATACTTTGTAATCTAGAAATGAAATTATTTACAAACCTTGATTTCGAATGATAATTGTTCTTATATACTATGAAAGAAAATTATCTAAGCCATTGTTTCGATTAGACTATTGATATTGATCGAAAGCTATCCAAACATAATTTACTTGGTGCTGAATCATATAACTGATATGAAAAACCTTCTTGGTAGGGGAATTATAAATTGTTGGGAAACAGACGTGTACACTTGAGAAAGATTAAATGTAATGCATTGACATAGGGTACTTTAGACTGATCACCTGTTGTACTCATTTTGTAGAATTTTTAGTTTATTAATGTTGATTCTAGGAGAAGTTCCTAGTCCTTAGTGACTGCTCAATATTCAGTACTTTGAAATCTTAAATTGATTAATCATTGAATATTATTGATCTCTTTTATCTATAGCGACTATTGTTGATAATCATTGATACTTCTTGCAAATTTGTTTCTCATCCTTGTTTTCCCTAAAAACATTCCAGTTAAGGCAGAACGTAGTGAGCCCTCTGGCAAGGACAAGGGTAAAGAGAAGGCTTTGGAGTAGTTATTCCATAATGCTAGAATGTATTATTATCTGGTTGTAGAAGAACTTATTTATGATAAGCTATGCTTGGTTTAAGATTGTATTGGATTATGTATTAGTTATGTCTAAACATTATTTAATTATGTTTAAGGTATTGTAAGAGATGATTAAGTTACGAACCCTTGGGATGAGAATAATTATATTATAACTATGTAATTTATTCTATTATTCCGCTGTGATGATTTTAGTATGTTATTAGAGTTAGTACGTGACAACCAAATTTGGGACAAGTGTGGTCTGAATTTGGGGGCATCACAGGTTGGAATCAGAGCTGTAGTTATAAACCTTAGGAATGAGAGTCCTTAGATTATAACTTAGGAGAACTTAGGAGATAAGGAGAGATAAAATTCATGTGGAGTTTTCACAGAGAGAGACTTAGTGTGTTATAGAATATAACTTCATTCAATAAATGAACTTATGTTATTTAACATTGTAATGGAGTTGTTGTCTATCTTGTCTTATGTTGGTGATTGTAGGATGACTGACATGGGAGGACCTAGCCGAGTGGTAGAGGAGGAGCCGCGTGACATACACGTGGTATATGAGGCACCATCGATAGTGGAGCCCATATCAATAGTGGCCCCTATTGATGATGATGATGAGGAGGAGATGGAGCCTTTACCTAAGGAGTCTGATCCGGAGGAGGAGCCTATGGAGAAGGAATGTGAGCCTAAGGAGGACTCCGATGAGGCTTGTAACGATCGAGAAATTTGTAATTTAATTCAAATATTTAATGAATTAAATAAATATTTTAAATAATTTATTTATTGAGTTAAATAAATATTTGACGAATTGTGATGTAATAATTTAGTTGAGTGTGTGTGCTAACTAAATTAATGAATGGTAATTTTATTATTTGAGGATTTAATTTAATGAAAATAATTAAATTAAATGAATTGTTTAATATTTAAGAAAATAAGTAAATTAAATAAAGTAATGTTTTAGTCTAATTTATTAATTAACTTAGATATATAATTATTTTAGTTGAGTACGTGGGAGGTGAGGCCATATCAGTTTATATTTTCACGCGTCTTATTTTTCCTAAGGCTAGTACTGAGTTGGGTGAGAAGAAGAAACACATAGAGTTTATATATATATATATATATATATATATATATATATATATATATTGTAACGATCGAAAAATTTATAATTTAATTGAAATATTTATTGAATTAAATAAATATTTTAAATAATTTTTTATTGTGGTTAAATAAATAATTGATGAATTGTGGTAAATAAATTGATTAATGTTAATTAAATTATTTATTGATAATTTTATCTGAAGAATTTAATTTAAAAAATAATTAAGTTAAATCAATTGTTTAATATGTAAGAAAATAATTAAATTAAATTAATTGTTTAATTTAACTAAAATAAATAAATTAAATAAGTGATGGTGTGTATTATGTTGTAGAATCTGTTGTCATCTTGTATGCGTGTTGTATCAGTTATCAAATTCGTGAGAAATTGAATTGTAAGAAGAAAGGAAAATAACAGTGTTTATGTTCATATGTTATGGCCTTCGAAAGTACCAGTTTTAGTGGTCAATGTGTGTAGTAATCTGTAAATTAACGCTTGTATATGGTAGTTCACTGAAATATGAACATAACATAATTTAAATGGAATAATTTGGCCAAGTAATGAGTTCACAGTGATGATTTTTGGACAGACTATCAAAAATGGAGTTTTATGTGAAAAACATGAAAATTGAGAAATTAAAATAGTTCTAGTTGTTGTTAAATTGTGCTAGGTGGTTAAATTTGTTAGCAATCATGTTATGATAGTTGTATAATTATGTTACATGTTGTTATCAACGTTTGATGGGTGAATTTCGTGTTAGTTGGGCTAAAAACTCTTGTTCATCACTTAGTCTCTGCGTCTGTCAAACAACGGCGTGGCAATGTAGGCCCCAAGTTAAGTGTGGTGCAAAAGGCGCTACACCTGAATCGGGACACGATTAGATCTCGCTTGTTTGCAGGTCAGGCACAATGGACTTATATTAGTATTGTAAGCATGTTATTGATGTTGAGGCATGATATAAACTACAATAGAAGATTGTCATGCGTTATAATACAAAGTATAAAAGATTTTGAAGTGATTGTTAATTGAGTTATAAAATGAAACCAAATGAGATGTTTTCGAAAGATAGAGTTGAACGATTAAGTTATGTTGATCAATGTGTAATTTCAGTAGTGTTAACTATGTTAGCTTACGTGGTTAGGTGCTAAGTTAGGGTTGTGACTTAAATGATGGTTTAAACCCTAAAGTTAATATTTATGCGATTAATTGTTGTTGCGATTTCAATGATATATGTAGGATAATTGGAGATTACTTTCATTTGTGTAGCTTACAATCAAGGCAAGTTTCTAACTCTACCTTGTTATTATTGAGCAAGTTCCTAAAACTTAACTCTTTACATTGAGCAAAGCTTTCTAACTTAATTCTTTTCATATTGCACGCAAGTTTCCATTCCTATATTATTATTCTGCAAGTTCCTAACATTCTTTATGAAGTTGGGCAAGCTTAACCTATCTTGCGTGTGTTTGTACAAGCTTATGTAACCTAATTCGTTACATTGAGCGAGATATAGTTTCCTAATTATTATTCAAAGCATATATTGTTCTAATACATTGATTCAAGGGAGATTGTTTTAACTCTTTTATAGCGCTTTGTATGTATGTCATGTTTACTCAAAGATATATTATTGTTATTCAATCTTTGACTTTGATAACCTTCTTCAAAGCTTTATCGTTGTATTAAACCTTCAAGTAGTAAACAAACCTTTATTGATTGAATTAATCTATATTCGTATAGTGTTCTAAAATTCTAGAAACACTGATAAGCTAGTTCCAAACTAAACTTTCTTTAGTGCGGAAATTCTAAATCCAAACTGAGACGAACAACCCTAACATAGGGGATTTTGTACGTGTAACGTTTAGATGTTTGTGCACAATACATGGTACAAAGGGCTGATCCCCCTAAGTACGTTAAGAAGGGTCCGTATAGTCTAAATGACTATTAAGGTTGGGTAATAATACCTAAGTACCGAGGACATAGTTCGTGGTCTTAAGACCCTCTGATAATTAAAGTTCAAACTTGTTTTCTATTTTGATTTGTAAAACAAGTTCCTTATTGTTCAGTTTTTGTTGTTCACTCTCATGTTACAATCATTGCTACTTTCTATATCAGTGAGCATTTGTTTGCTCACTCTTGCAATTAACACTGTAGCTAAAGTGGAGAAAGTTGATGAGCCGTCGACTAGCAAAGGCAAGGGCAAGATGTCCAAATGATGAAGACTTATGAGAATTTTATTTTAATGAATTATGATTAAAGACTTGTTTTATTTTATGATGTATTCCGCAAACTGATGTAATAAATTTTAAGGTTAGATTACATGGGATTTATTTTGAGATGATGATGTAACCCTTTAATGGGAAGGATTATTGTTTAAGTTTTTTAAATTATGTCTTTATCCTTTATTGATGGGTAGTTAGATATAATAGTTTTGATAAGTGAGCACCAAATCCTGTGGGAATGAAGTACCTGGATTTGGGGGTGTCACAGGTTGGTATCAAAGCCTTAGGTTATGAACCTTAGGTGGGAAACCTTAGGAAGTAACCTTTAAGGAAATAGAAAACATATAGGTGTTTAACTCTTAATTAGTTTTAAGGAATGGATTATGGTATCCATTGAAGCTAAATAACAAAAGATATTATGTGCTATGTATTAATAACTTATGTGCTCGTGAGTATCTAAAAATGTTAAGTAAAACTTAAAATATTTTGTTGTCAGGATGTCTAATGAAGGAGGATCCAGTCCAGCTAGAGAGGTGATACCTCAGATACCTAGAGAGGATGAACCCTGAGATATTCACGTAGTGCGGGAGAAGTTGATTCAGGAGGATGAGCCTGTGACCGATCCCGTGGAGGATAGTTCTGAGGAGGTAGAGGAGGATGATGAGGAAAAGGATCCTGAGGAGTTTCCACCAAACTTCATATCGGCCGAGATGTATGATGCTCTATTGACCGTAATGTAGAATTATAGGACGAGGTCGAGGAGCTGAAGAAAATGGTTGAGATGCATCACGCTTCGATGGAGCAGGAACTTGATTCGAAACTTGGAAACACGAAGTGGGATCTGGTTCATACAAAGGGTCAGCATGAAGACCTGTTGGCAGTGCACGAGAAGATGAAGACTGACATGGAGAAATTGAAAGATGATTTCAAGGAGGAATCAGCTAAGCGTGCAAGAGCAGAGGATGCGTTGATGAAGGTGACTCAACGTGCAGATCGTGCTGAGGCTAAGGTTCAAGTGAAGAAAGCCAAAATGAAAGAGATGGATTATGCTTTTAATTCAGCGATTGATAGGGCCCAAGATCGAGTCTACTATTATCCACCTCAGTTTGATAATTCGTCGTGGTTCGTGATGGATCGCAGAACGGCGTATCGTATCATGGAGGAAGAGCGTCGGAAAGCCTTACGACGTCTTAATATGCCTAGATAGAATAAGATAGATAATAAAATGTGGCCAATTATGTGAATAAATAAATTGTGAATCCCTTATTTTGAGATGAATAAAGGATAGTATGAGTATGTAATCCTGAAACTTGTCTAGTTTAGGAAAGTGAATGTTTATAGCGATTATGCTATCTTGAACATGTTTTAAAACTTTATGAATGAATAAAATATTAGAGTTTATTTGAAATGCTATGTGTTAAAGCTTTAATCTTGGAATGCTTAAGTTAGACTTTAAATACCCAAGAAGTTGAGTAATGAGCTAATAAGCGTATATCTTAACAGAAAATGCCTCCTAGAAGAAGACAACCACGCCAGCAAGCACCTCTTGAGGGGTCTACGACTAATAACAACGAGACCAATGCTAATCCGGTTCAGCAGTTGGTAGCTCTGTTGACGGGTGCACTTGCGAATCAACCGCAAGCTCAAGTCACGACTTTCAAGGAATTCAAAGCGGTTGGACCACCAAAGTTTCAAGGGTCTATGAATCTAGTGGAAGACCAAACCTGGATCATGGAAATGGAGAAGGTGTTTGACGTTGCTAGGGTAAACGAAGACCAGAAGACTGCGTTCACAATGTTCATGCTGAAGTCTGAAGCTAGCTACTGGTGGCAAGCAAACAAGGTTCGTGGAGGACAAGGAGTGATAGCGTGGGATAGATTCAAGGAAATGTTTTTCGAAATGTACTTTCCAGCGAGTTCTCGAAATCAGTTGGAAGTGCAATTTCTGGAGTTGAAGCAAGGAACTATGACGGTACCAGAATATGCTGTGAAGTTTAATGAGTCGGAAAGGTTTGCCACTTATCAATTTAATACCGACGAGGGTAAAGCGGGAAGGTTTGAACAAGGATTGAAGCCCTGACTTTACAGCAAGGTTTCAATGTTGCAGCTAAACACGTTTGCGGCTGTACTAGAGAAGTCAATTATCACGGAAGGTGAAAGTGATGCTTTAACCAAGTACAACCAAGAACAGAAGAAGAGGAAGAATGAGAATGAGAATAAGGCTGGTAGAAGTAACGTTGGAAGTAATAATCAGAAGAGGAAATGGAGTGAGAATTCAACTGCGGGAGGACAACAAGGGAATCAGCAGAAGAAAAAGTTTGAGGCTTGTGCAACGTGCGGGAAGAACCATACTGGAGTATGTTTGAAGGGAAAAAGAGTGTGTTTCAACTGTGGTCAGGAGGGACACATTGCATCAAACTATTTTAGTCCGAAGAAAGGAGCATGTTTTACCTGCGGTTCGAGGGATCACATGGCTCGTAATTGCCCTAAGAAGCCAGCGGGAAGTGCAAGTGGCATAAAAGGAAACAAAAACAGTGGTGGTGCATTAACTATCACTGGACCAGCTCAATCAAGCCGACCTACTGCGAGGACTTTTAATATGACCGTGTAGGATGCTGTACAGTCTAAGGATGTGGTGTCAGGTATCATTCTGATTAATGGTATTAATGCTTATGTACTATTTGATTCGGGTGCTACTTGTTAATTTATATCCGATGAATTTGCTCAGAACTTAGATTTGCCTCAGGAAGAATTAGAATTTCCCTTTGGTAAAGAGATTGCGAATAGGGAAGTGATTCCTGTTAGATTTACATATGAGAATTGTAGAGTGGATATAAAAGGTCATGAAATGATGGTAGATTTGATACCAATTAGACTTGGTGAATTTGATGTTATATCGGGAATGGATTGGTTATTCAGTTATGGAGTAGTTATTGATTGTCAAAGAAAGTGTGATAATCTTATAACTCTGTCAAAGGTTGTGTTCTTTGGCAGCAAGTCACCTCGACAAGCAAGTTGTCTGATGGTGATGCAAGCCTAGAAGTTGTTGAGACAAGGATGTGTATGATATTTAGCCTACATCGTCAATACATAGAAGAAGAGTGCGAAGTTAGAAGAAATACCGATCATAAGAGATTTTGCAGACGTATTTCCAGACGATTTGCCGGGTCTTCTACCGGATTGATAAATCGAGTTTGTGATTAACTTCCTACCAGGAACGACTCCGATATCTAAGGCACCATAAAGAATGACCCCGGTAGAAATGAAAGAATTGATGGTGCAATTGCAAGAATTGCTCGATAAGAAGTATATTTAGCCAAGTGTTTCGCCATGGGGAGCACCAGTGTTGTTCGTTAAGAAGAAAGATGGATCAATGCGGTTTTGAATTGATTACAGAGAGTTGAATAAGGTCACGATTAAAAATAAGTATCCATTGCCTAGGATCGATGACCTGTTTGAACAGTTGAAGGGAGCGAGATTTTTCTCTAAGATAGACTTGAGAAGTGGTTATCATCAGTTGAAGGTGAGGCCGGAGGATGTATCAAAAATAGCATTCAGAACTCGGTATGATCATTACGAGTTTCTGGTTATGTCTTTTGTTTTAACTAATGCACCTGCAGCGTTCATGGACTTGATGAACAAGGTGTTTAAACCATTCTTAGACAAATTTGTTGTGGTGTTTATTGATGATATATTGATATATTCTAAAACCAAAGAGGAACATGTGGAACATTTGAGATTGACGTTGGAGACGTTGAGAAAAGAGAAGTTGTACGCTAAGTTCTCAAAATGTGAATTTTGGTTGAACGTGTCTGCTTTCTAACGCGTTTATTGATAAGGACATAATTTTGGTAGATCCATCAAAGGTTGAAGCGGTAATAAACTGGGATCAGCCGAAGACATCATTAGAAGTGGGGAGTTTCTTAGGATTGGCGGGTTACGATCGGAATTTTATTCAAGACTTTCCAAGATCGGGACTTCATTGATGAATTTAACTAGAAAAACGGTTACGTTTGTTTGGACAGAGAAGTGTGAGGAAAGTTTTCGGGAATTGAAGACGAGGTTGAGTTCAGCACCTGTGTTGTCATTGCCTGATGATACAGGAAATTTTGTGGTGTATAGTGATGCATCGCATAAAGAACTAAGCTGTGTGCTTATGCAGAACGACAGAGTTATTGCGTATGCATCACGATAGTTGAAAGATTACGAGAAGGGGTATACGACTCATGACTTAGAGTTGGCCGTAGTGGTGTTTGCCCTAAAAATTTAGAGACATTATCTTTATGGAGAGAGGTGTGAGATATATACCGACCATAAAAGTCTGAAGTATATCTTTGCACAAAAAGATTTGAACATGCGACAAAGAAGAAGGTTGGAGCTGATCAAAGATTATGATTGTGAGATTTTCTATCATCCCGGAAAGGCGAATGTTGTTGCTGATGCCTTAAGTAGGAAGGGACAGGAGAAGTTAATGATGTTAACTGATCAAGAGAAACAAGTGTCGGAAATGGCTAAGATGGAGTTGGAAATTAAATATCCGACAAAATCCATTGAAAAGTTTTTCCAGATAGGAAATAGTTCAACGTTGGTAGATAAAGTGAGAAATACACAACTTCAGGATGAAGACTGCGAAAAGATAAAATAGAAGCTATCTGAAGGTGAGGAAAACAAATTCAAAATCGATTCGGAAGGATTACTTCGATTCGAATGGAGGATTTGGGTTCCGCCAGTACCAAAAGTTAAAGAAGAAATTCTGAATGAAGCTCACAACTCTCGTTATTCAATTCACCCTGGGAGTACAAAGATGTACCAGGATCTTAAGCATCATTTTTGGTGGCCGAATATGAAGAGGGATGTGGCTGAGTGTGTGGCAAAATGTTTAACGTGTTAGAAAGTTAAAGCTGAACATCAAAGGCCAAGCGGATTGTTACAACCGTTGGAGATACCAGAATGGAAATGGGAGCATATCACAATGGATTTTGTGGTAGGTCTTCTAACGACTCAGCAAGTTTACGATGCCATTTGGGTGATTGTTGATCGGTTGACGAAGTCAGCACACTTTTTGCCAATCAAGATTCGATTTACTCTAGATCAGTTAGCAAAACTGTATGTGAAGGAAATTGTGTCAAGACACGGTATGCCTGTGTCCATTGTATCGAATAGAGATCCACGTTTCACATCTAATTTTTGGAAACGGTTACAAGAGTGTATGGGAACACAACTAAGAATGAGCACAACGTACCATCCTCAGACCGACGGACAAAGTGAGAGAACCATCCAAACACTAGAGGATATGCTCAGAATATGTATTACGGATTTCAAGGGAAATTGGGATGACCATCTACCATTGGTAGAATTTTCTTATAATAATAGTTATCATCCGAGTATTGGCATGCCGCCTTACGAAGCGTTATATTGCAGGAAGTGCAGAACTCTGTTATGTTGGGACGAGGTAGGGGAACGTCAGCTATTGGGTCCAGAATTGGTGCAACAGACTGTCGAGTTTGTAAGACCCCAACTTATTATTAATGAAATTTAATTTTCTCTATTTATTATTTTGAAATAGTAAGGGTTGATTTGATTAATGTGGATAGTTAGGGGTAAGATACGCAAATATTTCAAAATAAGCAAGTGGTTATAAAATATTCATTGTTGTGAGAATATTCGTTTGGTCGTGGAATATTAAATCGCTGTCGGGAATATTCGTATGCGGCGGTAGCGACCGTGTGTAGGGCCCCATAACTGAAAGCGATTGGATGAAGAAAACATAAATATAAGTTGTTTAAAAATAACGGCGTGGTTATTACCAATTATCTTGTTAAAATACCGGTGGTTAAAACACAAGTAGCACGGTATTGCACCAATTATTGATTCTTACGTGAAGGCACTACTCAATAATGGTTACGATAATTATTGCTCAATATTTTATTGAGTTAATAATTCTTTGCGTTGATATTTTATATTCTTTGTTGTTTGATAATTGTCATTACACAAGATTTTTCATTATCGAAGCAATAATTCATATTATCTCAATAATATTATTAGATAACATTATTGGCAATGTCTAGAAAGTTACATCTAAGGAGAGGTTTGGTCACCTAATTGCATACCAAGAAGAAGAAATTCTTATTGAAAGCCCCTCTTCCTGAAGCGCACGGTTGTCAATATTGTGATTCTGTAATATTATTTGTGAATAATTAATTATTGATTCATATGATGAGGAAAATATTGATTTTATGTGGATATAGATGGAGAAAATTTTTAATGTGACAATTGTTGAAAATTGAAATTTTTTCTTTTACGATAAAATAATTCATTATTATATTTTAATAATATAATAATGGTGATATTTTTACAACGAATGTGGGATATATGAGTATCACGAGGAGGAGGAGTATTTTGTTGCAATAAATGTTTAAAACATGTTAAACATGTCATGGACCCCATTTATTAGATTGAAACTTGATTATAGCTTTATAAAATCGCCTGGTTTGTGGATTTGATTCAATTTAAGATTGGAATTTGGAAAAACTTTCTTACGTAAAGTTGTAGAGAATTGAATTTCCTATAAAAATTGCGAGATTCAATTTTCTGATGAAAGGCCTATTTATTATGAATTATTGAAGTTCAAGTTCAAAATAATTAATTTTGGAAGTTTAAAATATTTAAAATTAGAATAACGTTTTTTCTTACTTTTTCTAGAATGTGGCATGTGTTTGATGGCTGAAATAAGATTCTAGGCATGTGTAAAAATTTATATAATTATATTATTAATTTATTAAATTTTACGCTTTGGTGTTCTAAGCAATTTCCTATAAATAGGGTCTTTAGGTTAGAATTGAAAATCACACCGAAATGAAGTTTTCTCTCTATATTATCGAAGCGTATTCTTGTGAGTATTTTGAGTATACTTTGAGTATTGCTATACTATGGTAAGTCCAAGTCATAGCCTATATCCTGGTGTTTAATTTAAAAGTCTTGATCTTTCGAGGTAAGGGGATGTTATTTTCTTCTCAAATGATATTATTTCTTCAATATCATTATCTTTGAAATATTGGTTGGAACTTTTATCAAATTTGGAACTTTTTCATGTCGGGGTTACTATTCATGAGTTACTATTCACGAGTTACTATTCATGAATGAGTTACTATTCACGAGTTACTATTCACGAGTACTATTCATGAAGCGTGAAGATGTTTTTGTGGAATTTCTATCTTTTGGTGTTTGAGATTACTATTCACGTATCTGGCACTATTCACGATATCTGACACTATTCATAGAAAAATAAAATTTCTTCTTTTTGTCCAAAATATCTATTTTGGATACTAGCTTTGATTGTATCCATGTTTTGATCATTCTTGAATTTTACACCACTATGATTATTTTGAGGTATTTTTTGGAAGTGGATAAAATAAAAGTACGAATCCTTAATCCTTAATCCTTGTCATTTTGTTTCAATTGGATTCGTTTTTTAAAAATATTTTTCATCATCTTCGGTCTTAAATGATGATATTATTGAATATCTTTGGCCTATAGTGCAAAGATGAATGATTTCAAGAATATCTTTGGTAGTAGTGCAAAGATGAGCAGTGTTTAGATGAACATGACCAATGATGAATATCTTTGGCACATAGTGCAAAGATGAATATGTGATTCCGATATATATTGATTGATGTTACAGGGATAAAAGATGAGGCGATGAACTTTTAAATTCATACATGGAAGATAGTAGTTTGCATTCTCTACTTAACTCTTCTAATGAATTATTATTTCATTGCAAATATTGATTTAAAATTTATTGTCTATTGTATTCTATTAGATTTTTCCCTGTTGAAGACTAACGGTAATTTGTTGTATATTATCTTAGTCATAATATTCTTTCTTGAGCTAGTTGAGCTCACCCTTTTCCTTTTGTTTCATTTTTCTCGGGAGGCGAGAATATAGCGAGATGCAGCCTGGGGTATGGAATGAAGGTTCTAGAGAGAGTTGTTTAGTAGTCCTCACCATTTTGTAAAATAATGTATCAATAAATGCGATGAGGATTTCTTTGAGTATAGATATTATCTGTAAGATAATATTTGTATTTAAACTCACGCTTTCTTTGTTGTAATAATAAAGTTGTAGTTGTTTCTGTACCATGTATTGACAACTCAGAATGGGTGATGTATACCTATTTTGGGGGCGTCACAGAGTTCATCAAAGTTATTCGAGCTAGATTGATCACAGCACAAGATAGACAAAAGAAATATGCCGATCAACATCGCTAAAATAGGGAATTCGATGTCGGTAGTTATGTTTTCTTGAAAGTATCTCCCTAAAAGGGAAAGATTCGGTTTGGCAAGAAGGGGAAATTGAGCCCTAGATTTATAGGACCTTTTGAAGTGCTCCGACGAGTCAGTGAAGTGGTGTACGAGGTAGATTTACTTCCGGAGTTGGAGCATATTCATAATGTTTTCCATGTTTCAGTATTGAGACCATATAAGCCTGACTATAAACAAGTTATCGAATATGAGCCCTTACAATTTGAGAAAGATTTGTCACATGAAGAAGTCCCTATTCAAATTGTTGACAGAAAAGAGCAAGTACTGAGGAATAAGGTGATACCTTCTGTTAAGGTAATTTGGATGAACCACAATGCTGAAGAAGTTACGTGGGAACTTGAAAGCGTTATGATGAAGAATTATGCTCAGTTGTTTGCTAGATTTTGTATAGCGATTCTGGGGATAAAATCTTTTTAAGGAGGGAAGAATGTAACGAATAAATTTTTCAAGTTATGATTCTGGGGATAGAATCCTTTTAAGGAGGGAAGGATGTAACGATCGAGAAATTTGTAATTTGATTTAAATATTTATTGAATTAAATAAATATTTTAAATAATTTATTTATTGTGGTTAAATAAATAATTGATGAATTGGGGTAAATAAATTGATTAATGTTAATTAAATTATGTATTGATAATTTTATCTCAAGGATTTAATTTAAGAAAATAATTAAGTTAAATCAATTGTTTAATATGTAAGAAAATAATTAAATTAAATTAATTGTTTAATTTAACGGATATAAATAAATTAAATAAGTGATGTGTCTAATTTATTAATTAAATTAGATATATAATTATTTATTAATTATAAGTATAATGATAATAAGATTATTATTATTATTATTATAAGCCACTTAATGGTTGCATGTGTGACAAATGTAACTATATAATATAAATAATATAAAAATAAATTAGTTTAGGGAAAATATGTGGTAGCCAAACAAGGCCTTGTGGCCTTTGGCTTATTCAACTGACGAGTCTTTTTATTTTTCTAACGTAAGGGAACGTGGGAGTGATTATATTTTTTCTACGCATATTATTTTCTAAGTCTTGCTAGATAGCTGAGGAAGAGAGAATTACAGAGTATTGAGAGTGAGGAATTGAGAGAATAATCTCCGTGAGTTTGCTAAGAGAAGGAAGAGACTCACCATCTTGCTAGTCTATAATCAAGAAGATTAAGGTATAATTAATTCAAATTCTCAGACTTGTGATTTTCTATTCTCTGTAAACTGGTTTTTGTTGATTTGTTGTTCAAGCGTTATGTAAATGGTGTGTATTATGTTGTAGAATCTGTTGTCATCTTGTATGCGTGTTGTATCAGTTATCAAATTCATGAGAAATTGAATTGTAAGAAGAAAGGAAAATAACAGTGTTTATGTTCATATGTTATGGCCTTAGAAAGTACCAGTTTTAGTTGTCAATGTGTGTAGTAATCTATAAATTAACGCTTGTATATGGTAGTTCACTGAAATACGAACATGACATAATTTGAATGGAATGATTTGGCCAAGTAATGAGTTCACAGTGATGATTTCTGGTTAGACTATCAAAAATGAAGTTTTATGTGAAAAACATGAAAATTGAGAAATTAAAATAGTTCTAGTTGTTATTAAATTGTGCTAGGTGGTTGAATATGTTAGCAATCATGTTATGATAGTTGTATAATTATGTTACATGTTGTTATCATCGTTTGATGGGTGAATTTCGTATTAGTTGGGCTAAAGATGGTTACTGTTCACTGCCGTCTCTACGTCTGTCTGAACACCGGTCAAAATCTTGGCAGGTTACAAAAAAAAAAAAAAGCGCAATTGCCGCTTGTTGGTCCCAAAACCTAAGTGTGGCCTTGTTGCACACACACAACCTAACTCGATAGTTAATGCTTGTTTGCGGTCGTCGCACAATGGACTTATATTAGTATTGTAAGCATGTTATTGATGTTGAGGCATGATATAAACTACAATAGAAGATTGTCATGCATTATAATATAAAGTATAAAAGATTTTGAAGTGATTGTTAATTGAGTTATAAAATGAAACCAAATGAGATGTTTTCGAAAGATAGAGTTGAACGATTAAGTTATGTTGATCAATGTGTAATTTCAGTAGTGTTAACTATGTTAGCTTACGTGGTTAGGTGCTAAGTTAGGGTTGTGACTTAAATGATGGTTTAAACCCTAAAGTTAATATTCATGCGATTAATTGTTGTTGCGATTTCAATGATATATGTAGGATAATTGGAGATTACTTTCATTTGTGTAGCTTACAATCAAGGCAAGTTTCTAACTCTACCTTGTTATTATTGAGCAAGTTCCTAAAACTTAACTCTTTACATTGAGCAAAGCTTTCTAACTTCATTCTTTTCATATTGCACGCAAGTTTCCATTCCTATATTATTATTCTGCAAGTTCCTAACATTCTTTATGAAGTTGGGCAAGCTTAACCTATCTTGCGTGTGTTTGCACAAGCTTATGTAACCTAATTCGTTACATTGAGCGAGATATAGTTTCCTAATTATTATTCAAAGCATATATTGTTCTAATACATTGATTCAAGGGAGATTGTTTTAACTCTTTTATAGCGCTTTGTATGTATGTCATGTTTACTCAAAGATATATTATTGTTATTCAATCTTTGACTTTGATAACCTTGTTCAAAGATTTATCGTTGTATTAAACCTTCAAGTAGTAAGCAAACCTTTATTGATTGAATTAATCTATATTCGTATAGTGTTCTAAAATTCTGGAAACACTGATAAGCTAGTTCCAAACTAAACTTTCTTTAGTGCGGAAATTCTAAATCCAAACTGAGATGAACAACCCTAACATAGGAGATTTTGTACGTGTAACGTTTAGATGTTTGTGCACAATACATGGTACAAAGTGCTGATCCCCCTAAGTACGTTAAGAAGGGTTTGTATAGTCTAAATGAATGTTAAGGTTGGGTAATAATACCTAAGTACCGAGGACATAGTTCGTGGTCTTAAGACCCTCAGATAATTAAAGTTCATTCTTGTTTTCTATTTTGATTTGTAAAACAAGTTCCTTATTGTTCAGCTTTTGTTGTTCACTCTCATGTTACCATCATTGCTACTTTCTATATCAGTGAGCATTTGTTTGCTCACTCTTGCAATTAACACTGCACCTAAAGTGGAGAAAGTTGCTGAGCCGTCGACTAGCAAAGGCAAAGGCAAGATGTCCAAATGTTGAAGACTTATGAGAATTTTATTTTAATGAATTATGATTAAAGACTTGTTTTATTTTATGATGTATTCCGCAAACTGATGTAATAAATTTCAAGGTTAGATTACATGGGATTTATTTTGAGATGATGATGTAACCCTTTAATGGGAAGGATTATTATTTAAGTTATTTAAATTATGTCTTTATCCTTTATTGATGGGTAGTTAGATATAATAGTTTTGATAAGTGAGCACCAAATCCTTTGGGAATGAAGTACCGGGATTTGGGGGTGTCACACACACACACACAGATATATATATATATATATATATATAGAGAGAGAGAGAGAGAGAGAGAGAGCTTGGTGAGGAAGAGAACCAATCTATGTGATTTTGCCAAGAGGAAGGAGAGGGTCACCATCTTTTGCATCATACAATCAAAGAAGAAGGTATAACTTACTTCAATTTTAACTTTTAGGTTTGAAATTTCTATTGGCAGTTATGTTGGATTGATATATATACATGTATATATGGTTTATAATCTGTTAATCATCGTTTGTGAGTGCTATTTGATGATTAAATACATGAAATTGGGTTTGTAGTAGAAGATTTTTAAAATAGTGTTATATGTATGAAAATATCTTAAGAAAGTACAAAATTTCATGTTTAATATGTGTTGTAATCTACTAATTGATGTTGGATTGTGTTAGTATGTTAAGAAACGAAAGCGGCATAGTTTGAATCGTGTCAATTGGTTAAGAAACGAAGTCGTGTCGATCGAATTCGCTAAAAGTGTAAAAAATGATGAAATTGGGAAAATTGGGGTTTTGATCATTCAAAATTAAGTTTATGTAATGTTTATGATGTTAGAATGGTGAATAGTATGCCTAACTATGTTTTTACAAAGCTTTAATTGCTAGGTTTCATGAATTTCTTTAGTATTGGATTGATTTTGGTGACTATCGTATATGAGTCTGTTGCCGCTTGTTTTATACATGTATTACTGGTAGCAATTCTTGCTGCTACCACAGTAAAAATGGAGCAGACTACTGTGGTAAGTAGCTCCTTCATGAATCTGCTAGAAGTGTGAATTGTACAATGGTGCTGAGGCTTGGGATGTTGTGTCATTGCGTACCTCGAGCCTGAAGCAAGAGAGTTCTATTTATTTACAGACCGTAGTATGTGAACCTAATCTAGTTTGGCATGTATATTAATGTTGTTAAAACATAACATAAGACATTATGACCAAAATATGGAGATTTGAATTGTCACTTGAATAACTTATGTAATGAACCAAATGTGATGTTTTCAAAAGTTAAAGATAAATGATATGGTTTATGTTTGTTTATAGTGTGATTTTAGATTCGTTAAGAATATTAACCAACATGATTAGACGTTAAGATAAGGTTATGACTTAAATGGTGGTTTAAACCCCTAAAGCTAATATTAATACAACTAATTGTTATTGCGATTTCAATGATATATATAGGGTAATTGTTGAACATTATTATACTTGTGTAGCTAACATACAAGGCAAGTTTCCTAACTTCATTCTCTTTATAAGAATGCAAGCTTTCTATTCCTAAAATATCATTGAACACATTTCTAAATTCTATGTTAAAGTTGAGTAAAACTAATCTATCTTGTGTATGATTGTACAAGATCTTGTAACCTAATTCGTTACATCGAGCAAGTTTCATTTTCCTTAATATTATTCGAAGCATATATTTTTCTAATACATCGATTTAAAGGAGATTGTTCTAACTCTTTTGAATATAGCACTTTGCATGTATGTCATGTTTACTCAATTATATATTGTTGTTATTCGATCTTTGACCTTGATAACCTTGTTCAATTCCATATTGTTGTATTAAACCTTCAACTAGTAAGCAAACTCTTGTTGATTGAACTAGTCTATAGTGAATTAGTGTTCTAAAATCCTCGAACCACTGATAAGTTAGTTCTGAGCTAAATTTCTTTAGTGCGGAAATTCTAAATCCAAACTGAGACGAACAACCCTTACATAGGGGATTTTGTATGTGTAACATTTAGATGTTTGTGCACAATACATGGTACAAAGGGCTGATCCCCCTAAGTACGTTAAGTAGGGTCTGTATAGTCTAAATGTCTGTTAAGGTTGGTGTAGTAATACCTAATCACCGGGGACAT
Source organism: Panax quinquefolius (assembly GCA_020205615.1). Classification (NCBI taxonomy): domain Eukaryota; kingdom Viridiplantae; phylum Streptophyta; class Magnoliopsida; order Apiales; family Araliaceae; genus Panax; species Panax quinquefolius. The sequence continues at coordinate 48,039,437 of CM035157.1, read as the reverse complement.
AGTTCGTGGTTTTAAAACCCTGAAACATTAAAGTTCGAACTTATTTTCTATTTTTGATTCGTAGAACAAGTTCATTAGTGTTCAACATTCGTTGTTCACTCTCATGTTGTTATCATTACTACTATTTATATCAGTTAGCAATTGTTTTCTCACTCTTGCAATTAACACTGCAGCTAAAGTTGAAAGAGTCGATGAGCCACTACTAGCAAAGGAAAGGGCAAGATGTTCAAGTGTTAAAGATTTATGAGAATTTATTTAAATGAATTATGTTATAAGACTTATTTTATTTTATGATGTATTCAGCAAACTGATGTAATAATTTAAGATTAGATTACCTGGGATTGTTTATGAGATGATGTAACCCTTTAATGAGAAAGATTATTGTTTAAATTAATTGATATTTTTATCCTTTATTATGGGTAGTTAGATGTAATTATTTTTGATAGTGAGCACCAAATTTTGTGGGAATGAAGTACTCAGATTTGGGGGTATCATAGGTTGGTATCAAAGCTTTTGGTTATGAACCTTAGGTGGGGAAACCTTAGGAAGTAATCTTTCTTTAAGAAGACAGAAAATATAGAGGTGTTTAACTCTTATCGGGTTTTAGGTAATGTATTAAGGCATCCATTGAAGCTAAACAATAAAAGACATTATTTGTTTTGTGTTAATAACTTATGTGCTAGTGAGTATCGAAGAATGTTATGTAATAAATAAAACCTAAAACATATTTTGTTGTCAGGATGTCTAACGAAGGAGGATCCAGGCCAGCTAGGGAGGTGATACCTCAGATACCTAGAGATGACGAACCCCGGGATATTCACATAGTGCGGCAATAGTTGATCCAGGAGGATGAGCCTGTGACTAATTCCGAGGAGGATAGTTCTGAGAAGATAGAAGAGGATGATGAGGAAGAGGATCCTGTGGAGTTTCCACCAAACTCCAAATCAGCTGAGATGTATGATGCTTTGTATGATCGGAACATAGAATTATAGGATAAGTTTGAGGAGCTGAAGGAGTTGGTTGAGATGCATCACGCTACGATAGAGCATAAGGATGCGGAGATTCAGGAACTCGACTCACGCCTTGGAAACACAGAGTGGGGCCTAGTTCATACTAAGGGTCAGCATGAGGATTTGTTGGCAGTGAACGAGAATATGAAAACTGACATGAAGAAATTAAAAGATGACTTCAAAGAAGATTCAGCTAAGCGTGCAAGAGCAGAGGACGCTTGGATGAAGGCGACTCACTGTGCAGACCGCACTGAAGCTAAGGTCCAAATGAAGAAAGCTAAGATTAATGAGATGGATCACGCCTTTAATTCTGCGATTGATAGGGCCCAGGATCGAGTCTTTTATTACCCACCTTAATTTGAAGATTCGCCATGGTTCGTGATGGATCGTAGGATGGCGTATCGTATTACGGAGGAAGAGCGCATAGAAGCCTCTCGACGTCTTAATATGTCCAGATGGAGAGAATAATAATAATAATAATAATAATAATAATAATAATATGTGGTTAAGTATATGAATGAATAAGATGTAAATCCCTTATTTTGATATAAATAAAGGGGTAGTATGAATATGTAATCCTGAAACATGTTTAGTTCATGAAAGTGGATGTTAATAGCGGTTATGCTATCTTTATTATGTTTTAAAACGTTATGGATGAATAAAATATCAAAGTTTATTTGAAATGTTATGTGTTATAGCTTTAATCTTAGAATGTTTAAGTTAAACTTCAAAAAATCAAGAAGTTGAGGAATGAACTAATAGGCGTATATCTTAATAGAAAATACCTCCTAGAAGAAGACAACCACGCCAACAACCACTTCCTGAGGGGTCTACTAACAATAATAACGAGGCCAACGCTAACCCGGTTCAGCAATTAGTGACTTTGTTGACGGGTGCCTTGCGAATCAACTGCAAGCTCAAGTCACGACTTCAAGGAATTCGAAGCGGTTGGACCACCAGAGTTTCAAGGGTCTCTGAATACAGTGGAAGCCCAAACCTGGATCATGGAAATGGAGAGGGTGTTTGATGTTGCAAGAGTTAACGAAGATCCGAAGACTGCGTTCGTGATGTTCAAGCTGAAGTCTGAAGCTAGCTACTGGTGGCAAGCAAATAAGGTTCGTGGGGGACAAGGAGTGATAACGTGGGATAGATTTAAGGAGATGTTTTTGAAAATGTACTTTCCAGCGAGTTCTCAGAATCAGTTGGAGGTGTAATTTCTAAAGCTGAAACAAGGAACTATGACGGTGGTAAAATATGCTGCGAAGTTTAACGAGTTGGCAAGGTTTGCCACTTACCAAGTTAATCTTGATGAGCGTAAAAAGCGAAAGGTTCGAACAAGGATTGAAACCACGGCTTTATAGCAAGATTTCAATGTTCTAGTTAAATACATTTCTAATTTGTCTTTGGAAAAGGCAATTATCGCAGAAGGTGGAAGCGATGCCTTGACCAAGTACAATCAAGAATAGAAGAAGAGGAAGAATGAGAATGAAAATAAGGCTGGTGGAAGTAACGTTGGAAGTAATAATTAGAAGAGGAAGTGGAGCGAGAATTCGACTGCGGGAGGATAACAAGGAAGTCAGTAGAAGAAAATTTTTGAAGTTTGTGCTACTTGTGGAAAGAATCATACTGGGGTATGTTTGAAGAGAAAGCGGGTGTGTTTCAACTGTGGTCAGGAGGGACACATTGCACCGAACTATTTTAGCCCAAATAAAGGAGCATATTTTACCTACAGTTTGAAGGATCACATGGCTCGGGATTGCTCTAAAAAGCAATCGGGAAGTGCAAGTGGAGGAAAGGGAAACAACAGCGGTGGTGGTGCATTGACTACCGCTGGACCAAAGACAATCAATGACCCTCTCTGCGAGGACTTTCAATATGACCGCAAGAGATCTTTATTTATCTCTAAGGATGTGGTGTCAGGTATCATTCCGATTAATGGTATTAATGCTTATGTACTATTTGATTTGGGTGCTACTTGTTCATTTATATCCGATGAATTTTCTTAGAACTTAGATTTCCCTTAGGAAGAATTAAACTATCTTTTGAGCATAGAGATTGCGAATAGAAAAGTGATTCCTGTTAGATTCATATATAAGAATTGTGGAGTGGTTATTAAGGGTCACGAGATGATGGTAGATTTGATACCAATTAAACTTGATGAGTTTGATGTTATCCTGGGAATGGATTGGTTATTCAATCACGGAGTAGTAATTGATTGCCAAAGGAAATGTGTTAACCTTATGACTCCATCAATGTTTGTGTTCTATGGCAGCAAGTCACCTCGACAAACAAGTTGTCTGACGGTGATGCAAGCCAAGAAGTTGTTAAGACAAGGATGTGTAGGATACTTAGCCTACATAGTCGATACACAGAAGAAGAGTGCGAAGTTAGAAGAGATACCGATCATAAGAGATTTTGCAGACGTATTTCCAGACGATTTGTCGGGTCTTCCGCCAGATCAACAAATCGAGTTCGTGATTGATTTACTACCAAGAACGACCCCGATATCTAAGGCACCATACATAATGGCCTCAATAGAGATGAAAGAGTTGATGGTGCAATTGCAAGAGTTGCTTGACAAAAAGTATATTCAGCCGAGTGTTTCGCCATAGGGAGCACCGATGTTGTTTGTAAAGAAGAAAGATGGAACTATACGGCTCTGCATTGATTACCGAGAATTGAATAAGGTCACGATTAAAAATAAGTATCCATTACCTAGAATCGACGACCTGTTCGATCAACTGAAGGGTGAAAAATATTTTTCAAAGATAAACTTGAGAAGTGTTTATCATCAGCTGAAGGTGAGGCCGGAGGATGTACCAAAAATAGCGTTCAGAACTTGGTATGGTCATTACGAGTTTCTAGTTATGTCTTTTTGTTTAACCAATGCACCTGCTGCGTTCATGGATTTGATGAACAGGGTGTTTAAACCATTCATAGACAAATTTGTGGTGGTGTTTATTGATGATATATTAGTGTATTCCATAACCAAGGAGGAACATGTTGAACACTTAAGAGTGACATTAGAGACATTGAGAAAAGAGAAGTTGTACGCTAATTTTTCAAAATGTGAGTTTTGGTTGTAACGTGTAACATTTCTCGGACACGTTATTGATAAAGACGAAATTTTGGTAGATCCATCAAAGGTTGAAGCTGTAATCATCCAGGATCAGCCGAAGACACCGTCAGAAGTAAGAAGTTTCTTAGGATTGGCGGGCTAGTACAAATGTTTTATTCAAAAAATTTCCAAGATTGCAACTCCGTTGACGAATTTAACCAGGAAGGCGGTTAAGTTTGTTTGGACAGAAAAGTGTGAGGAAAGTTTTCACGAATTAAAGAAGAGGTTGAGTTCGGCACCTGTGTTGTCATTACATGATGATACAGGGAATTTTATGTTGTATAGTGACGCATTGCATAAAGGACTAGGTTGTGTGCTTATGCAGAACGACAGAGGTATATCGTATGTATGACGTCAATTGAAAGATTATGAGAAAGGGTATCCGGCTCATGACTTAAAATTGGTTGCGGTGGTGTTTGCACTAAAAATTTAGAGACATTATCTTTATGGGGAAAGGTGTGAGATATATTCCGACCATAAAAGTTTGAAGTATATCTTTACATAAAAAGATTTGAATATGAGACAAAGAAGGTGGTTGGAGTTGATCAAAGACTATGACTGCGAGATTTTCTATCATCCCGAAAAGGCGAATGTTGTTGCTGATGCTTTAAGTAGGAAGGGACGAGAGAAGTTAATGATGTTGACTACTCAGGAGAAGTTAGTGTCAGAAATGGCTAAGATGGAATTAGAAATTAAATATCCGACAGAATCCGATGAAAAGTTATTCCAGATAGGAAACGGTTCAACGTTGGTGGATAAGGTGAAGAATGCACAACTTGAAGATGAAGAATGTGAAAAGATAAAACAGAAAGTATCTGAAGGTGAGGAAAACAAATTCAAAATCAATTCGGAAGGGTTACTTCGATTCGAAAGGAGAATTTTGGTTCCGCTAGTACTGGAATTCTGAGTGAAGCTCACAACTCAAGATATTCGATTCACTCTAGAAGTAAAAAAATGTACCAGGATCTTAGACATCATTTTTGGTGGCCGAATATGAAAAAGGATGTGACTGAGTGTGTGGAGAAATGCTTAACGTGTCAGAAAGTTAAAGCTGAACACTGAAGGCCAAGTGGATTATTGCAACCGTTGGAGACACCGGAGTGGAAATGGGAGCATATCACAATGGATTTTGTGGTAGGTCTTCCAATGACTCAGCAAGGTTATGACGCTGTTTGGGTGATTGTTGATCGATTGATGAACTCGACACACTTTTTACCAATCAAGATTAGATTTAAGCTAGATCGGTTGGTAAAACTTTACGTGAAGAAAATTGTTTTAAGACACGGTGTACATGTGTCCATTGTATCAGACATAGATCTGTATTTCACATCTAATTTCTGGAAACGACTACAAGAGTGCTTAGGAACTCAGTTAAGAATGAGCACAGCGTATCACTCTCAAACCGATGGACAAAGTGAGAGAACCATCCAAACACTAGAAGATATGCTAAGAGCATGTATTATGGATTTCAAAGGAAACTGGAATAACCATCTACCATTGGAGGAATTTGCCTATAATAATAGTTATCTCGTGAGTATTGGCATGCCACCTTACGAAGCATTATACGGGAGGAAATGTAGAACTCCATTATGCCGGGATGAGGTAGGTGAATGTCAGCTATTGTGTTCAGAATTGGTACAACAAACTGTCGAGATCATCAAGGTGATTCGGACAAGATTGATAGCTGCACAGAATAGACAGAAGAAATATGCTGATCAACACTGACAAAATCGGGAATTTGATGTTGGTAGTTATGTTTTCTTGAAAGTATCTCCTTAGAAGGGGAAAATTTGATTTCACAAAAAGGGGAAATTAAGCCCTAGGTTTATAGGACCTTTTGATGTGCTTCGACGAGTTGGTGAAGTGGCATACGAGGTAGCTTTACCTCCAAAGTTGGAGAATATTCATAATATTTTCCATGTATCGGTATTGAGTCCATATAAACCTGATTATAAGCATGTAATAGAATATGAGCCCTTACAGTTTGAGAAAGACTTAACATATGAAGAAGTCCATGTTCAAATTATCGACAGGAAAGAGCAAGTACTAAGGAATAAAGTGATACCTTCTGTTAAGGTAATCTGGAGGAACCACAATACTGGATAAGCTACGTGGGAACTTGAAGATGTTATAATGAAGAATTATCCTCAGTTATTTGCTTAATCTTGTATAATGATTATGGGGACATAATTCTGTTAAGGAGGGAAGAATGTGACGCATGAATTTATCGAGTTGTGATTCTGGGAATTTATTGAGTTGTGATTCTGGGGATAGAATCCTTTTAAGGATGGAAGGATGTAACGATCGAGAAATTTATAATTTAATTTAAATATTTATTGAATTAAATAAATATATTAAATAATTTATTTATTGAGATAAATAAATATTTGATGAATTGTGATGTAATAATTTAGTTGAATGAAATTGAAACTAAATTAATGAATAATGTAATTTTATTATTTGAGAATTTAATTTAATGAAAATTATTAAATTAAATGAATTGTTTAATATTTAAGAAAATAAGTAAATTAAATAAAGTAATGTTTTAGTCTAATTTATTAATCATAAATTTAATTATAATAGAAATTAATATAATTACTATTATTATAATTATTATTTAAATTAACTAAACTAAAGTCATTTAAATAACTAAAATAAGTGTGACAAAAGTAAGTATATAATATAAGTATTATAAAAATAATCTAGTATGGGAGGATTTGTGTGTAACCAAACGCAGTCTTATGGCTTTTGGTTTATTTTAACTAACGCAGACGTATTATTTTTAAACTGATGAATACGTGGGAGGTGAGGCCATATCAGTTTATATTTTCACGCGTCTTATTTTTCCTAAGGCTAGTACTGAGTTGGGTGTGAAGAAGAAACACAGAGAGTTTAGAGAGAGAGAGAGAGAGAGCCAATCTCTGTGATTTTTCCAAGAGGAAGGAGAGGGTCACCATCTTTCGCATCATACAATCAAAGAAGAAGGTATAACTTACTTCAATTTTAACTTTTAGGTTTAAAATTTCTATGGATAGTTATGTTGGATTGATACATATACATGTATATATGGTTTATAATCTCTTAATCATCGTTTGTGAGTGCTATTTGATGATTACATACATGAAATTGGGGTTGTAGTAGAAGATTTTCAAAATAGTGTTATATGTATGAAAATAACTTAAGAAAGTTCAAAATTTCATGTTCAATATGTGTTGTAATCTACGAATTGATGTTGGATTGTGTTGGTATGTTAAGAAACGAAAGCGGAGTAGTTTGAATCGTGTTAATTGGTTAAGAAACGAAGTTGTGGCGATCGAATTCGCTAAAAGTGTAAAAAATGATGAAATTGGGAAAATTGGGGTTTTGATCATTCAAAATTAAGTTTATGTAATGTTTATGATGTTAGAATGGTGAATAACATGCCTAACTATGTTTTTACAAATCTTTAGTTGCTAGGTTTCATGATTTTTTGTAGTATTGGGTTGATTTTGGTGATCGACGTATAGAGTAGAGTGCTGTTGTAGTTTAAATACAGTATCTATTTGCCAAGATTCTTACTACTTACCACAAAAGTAAATGGTACAACTACATCAGAAATATCTCTGTAGTAATATAAATGAATGCTTAGCTGCTGCTAAGAGCTTGGACAAATAGCAATGTTCATGCTGCGTTACCTCTGAGCTTAAGCGGGGAGTTCATTTTATTTACGGGTTATAGTATGTGAACCTAATCTAGTTTGGCATGCATGTTAATGATGTTAAAACATAACATAAGACATCATAACAAGTTGTAGTATAATATAATACCAAAATATGGAGATTTTAGTTGTCACTTGAATAAGTTATATAATGAACCAAATGTGATGTTTTCAAAAGTTAAAGATAAATGATATGGTTTATGTTAGTTTATAGTGTGATTTCAGATTCGTTAAGGATATTAACCAACATGATTAGACGTTAAGATAAGGTTATAACTTAAATGGTGGTTTAAACCCCTAAAGCTAATATTAATAGAACTAATTGCTATTGCAATTTCAATGATATATGTTGGGTAGTTGTCGAATATTATTATACTTATGTAGCTTACATACAAGGCAAGTTTCCTAACTTCATTCTCTTTATAAGAATACAAGCTTTCTATTCCTAAATTATCATTGTACAAGTTTCTAAATTTTATGTTAAAGTTGAGCAAAACTAATCTATCTTGTGTATGATTGTACAAGCTCTTATAACCTAATTCGTTACATCGAGCAAGTTTCACTTTCCTTAATATTATTCGAAGCATATATTGTTCTAATACATCGATTCAAAGGAGATTGTTCTAACTTTTTTGAATATAATACTTTGCATGTATATCATGTTTACTCAATTATATATTGTTGTTATTCGATCTTTGACCTTGATAACCTTGTTCAATTCCATATTGTTGTATTAAACCATCAAGTAGTAAGGAAACTCTTGTTGATTGAACTAGTCTATAGTGGATTAGTGTTCTAAAATTCTAGAACCATTGATAAGTTAGTTCCGAACTAAACTTTCTTTAGTGCGGAAATTCTAAATCCAAATTGAGACGAACAACCCTTACATAGGGGATTTTGTACGTGTAACGTTTAGATGTTTGTGCACAATACATGGTACAAAGGGCTGATCCCCCTAAGTACGTTAAGTAGAGTCTGTATAGTCTAAATAACTGTTAAGGTTGGGGTAGTAATACCTAATCACCGGGGACATAGCTCGTGGTCTTAAGACCCTCAAACATTAAAGTTTGAACTTTTTTTCTATTTTTGATTCGTAGAACAAGTTCATTATTGTTCAGCATTCGTTGTTCACTCTCATGTTGTTATCATTACTACTCTTTATATCAGAGAGCAATTGTTTGCTCACTCTTGCAATTAACACTACATCTAAAGTTGAAAGAGTCAATGAGCCATCTACTACCAAAGGAAAGGGCAAGATGTGCAAGTGTTGAAGATTTATGAGAATTTATTGAAATGAACTATGTTTTAAGACTTGTTTTATTTTATGATGTATTCCGCAAACTGATGTAATAATTTATGGTTAGATTACCTGGGATTGTTTATGAGATGATATAACCATTTAATGGGAAATATTATTGTTTAAATTAATTGATGTTTTATTCTTTATTATGGGTAGTTAGATGTAATTATTTTTTATAGTGATCACCAAATTCTGTGGGAATGAAGTACCCGGATTTGGGGGTGTCACAAGGCTACGTTTGGGGATCGGATGTTGGGGGAGTATGAGGAACATATTTTGGAGTTAAGATGTAGAGTGGAAGAGCTAGAGGCGGTGGCTAGGGAAAAGGAGTCTGAGTTCTAGAAACTGAGGGACGAGGACCATCAGAGGAAATTAGTGATGCATGAGATAGAGGTTGAGATTTCTGACTATAAGGAGGTAGGGATCCAGATGAGAACTTTGTTTGATCGATCGGTGGCTAGGAATGTAGAGTTAGCAGGGAAATTGGAAGAGATGGAACAAAGAGAGTTGTGTAAGAGGACTGAGAAAGAGGAACTTCGTACTCAGTTAGAGATGGAGGTGATGGATAGGATTCACTTCGAGGAGAAGTGGGAAGAAACTAATGATCGGGTTAATGACTTAGAGGATGAGGTGAGATGCAAGAGAAGGAAAATGAACAAGATGGGCAATGCTCTGCGTACGGCCATAGAGAGATTGATTGATGGGGTAAATCCCTACCCGGCTAAGCAAGGACACACCCGACATACCATAAGCTGAGATATGGTGGTGCACATTACTTACAAGGAATACTAAAGCATCGTGGAGCGTGGGATGTTAGATTGAGTTTAGAGGAAGAAGCTTAGTAGTTGTATTATATTTATTTATGCGCTGTTTAATATGTTGTTGAAATCTCAGTCTTTTGTGTAAGATGTGAAATAGTTGTAAACCCCAACTTTTGAAAAATGTTAGAGGGGTAGTAAGCTATTGTTGTCCCCGTCTTTTGTGATTATAGGTGATACATGTTATCATTTATAGCAGTATGCTTGAGAGGATCATGTAGTTGTAACGATTTGGCATATGAATATAAATAATCTTATTTTAGAAACGTGTTATAAAATTTTATTTCTTCAAGAAATGTCGAAGTTATATAATTAGATAATAAAATGAAAATTTTATGTTGCAAAAACATGCCGCCCATACGTAGAATAACTGCACCAGAAGAGTCGGTTAATGATGAGAGAGGACCAATAGATTTTTTAGGAGAAGTTCTTAGGGGAAGAAATGAACCAGTACCGCCCATTCCCCAAGCAACTTTAGTCACAAATTTTATGTTTTTTAGGATTGTAGGACCTCCAGAATTCGTAGGAACTACTGATCCAATCGTGGCTCAAACATGGATCAAAGAGATGGAGAAGGCGTTCACGATCGCACGTGTGGGTGAAGACCAGAAGATAACTTTTGCAACCTACATTATGAGAGGCGAAGCGAACTACTGGTGGGACGTGAATCGGTAGAGAACAGGAGAAGGAGTAGTACCATAGGAGAGATTTAAGACTTTGTTCTTTGAGAATTATTTCCCAAAGAGCATGAAGAATAAGATGGAGGTAAAGTTCTTAGAACTTAAGCAAGGAGATATGACGGTGGCGCAATACGTGGCTAAGTTCAATGAACTAGCCTGGTTTGCTGAACACCAGGTGGTAGATGAAGAGAGGAAAGCTAGGCGATTTGCGCAAGGAATGAAGCCTTGGTTGTTTAACAAGGTGTCGATTCTTCAAATAGATTCTTTTACGACATTGCTAGAAATGGCCATTATTGCAGAGGGAGGAAGTGAAGCATTAAGTTTGTATAACAAAGAGAAGAAGGGAAAGAACACCGGTGGAGAGAACCAAGGAAGAAGTAGCAGCGGAGGTAGCAATTTAGGAAAGAGGAAGTGGGAGAACAACAACAACAAAAAAATTTTAACATTCAAGTGGGGAAGTTTCGAGGAGAGTTTATGAAGAAGATGGAAGGATGCCCGAGGTGTGGGAGGTATCACTAGGGCGAGTGTTGGAAATGGTGCAGTGTATGTTACAATTGTGGCCAAGAGGGGCATATTTCGTCAAACTGCCCAAAGTCGAAGAAGATCAAAGGGTGTTTCGCTTGTGGTTCGGTGGACCAACTGATCAAAGACTGCCCGAATAAAGGAAGTAGCGGAGGAAGCGGCCAACAAGGAGGGAGTGGCAAACTAATGATTGGTGGACCAATGCCATCCAACCGTCCAACTGCCAAAACGTTTAATAGACTGTCCAAGACGCAATGGTTGTGAAGGATGTTGTGTCAGGTATCATCCCGATCAATAATATAAATGCATATGTATTATTTGATTTGGGTGCCACCTGTTCTTTTGTATCTAAGGAATTTTTTAGTCAACTTAATTTACCTCGAGAACGATTATGAGATCCTTTAATCATAGAAGTTGCGAATAAGGATGTAATCCCTGTAGAGTATATTTACAGAAATTATCTTGTAAATATTAAAAATCATGAACTAATCGTATATTTGATTCTGATAGGATTGGGAGAATTTGACGTAATATTTGGAATTGATTGGTTGAATTACCATGCTACGATAATTGATTTTCAGAATAAAATTGTGAACCTAAGACTCCAAATAAGTCTAAGGTGGTGTTTTATGGTAGCTCATCGCTTAAGCAATCATGTTGTCTTACAATGATGCAAGCCAAGAAGTTGATAGGAAAAGGATGTGTAGGTTACTTAGCATACCTCGTTGTCACTCGGAAGAAGAAATTAGAAATTAAGGATATATCCACAATGAGAGAATTTCAAGATGTATTTCCGAGTAATCTGCCTGGTCTTCCGCCAGACAGAGAAATCAAATTCGTAATAGATTTAGCACCGGGAACGACACCGATTTTGAAAGCTCCATATCGTATGGCACTAGTAGAAATGAAGGAATACTGATACAGTTGCAAGAGTTGCTGGATAAAGGTTACAAACGACCAAGTGTGTCTCCTTGGGGAGCACCAGTGTTGTTTGTAAAGAAGAAGGATGGATCGATGAGGCTCTATATCGATTATCGGGAATTGAAAAGAGTAACGATTAAGAATAGATATCTGTTACCAAGGATAGACGACCTTTTTGACCAACTTAAGGGAGCCAAGTGTTTCTCAAAGAAAGACTTACAAACGGGTTATCACCAATTGAAGGTGCAGGAAGAAGATATATCAAAGATGGCGTTTCGAACACGTTACAGACATTTTGAATTTTTGGTAATGTTATTTGGGTTGACGAATGCTTTGGCAGCATTTATGGACTTGATGAACCGAGTCTTCAAGCCATTCTTAGATAAATTTGTAGTAGTTTTCATTAACGATATCTTGATCTATTCGAAGATGAAAGAAGAACATGCTGAACATCTGAAGATTGTTTTGGAGGCACTAAGAAAAGAAAAGTTGTATGCAAAATTTTCTAAGTGTGAATTTTAGATAGAGAAAGTTCAATTCTTAGGAAACGTGGTGGATAAGGATGGAATTTTAGTAGATCCTGTGAAAGTAGAAGCAGTGAGTGATTGGGAGCAACCAAAGACACCAATAGAGGTAAGAAGTTTCTTAGGATTAGCTGGGTACTATCGAGGATTTATCCTGGATTTTTCTAAGATAGCAACCCCATTGACCAATCTAACAAGGAAGACGGTAAAGTTTGTGTGGATGGACAAGTGTGAGGAGAGTTTTCAGGAGCTAAAAAAGAGATTGAGTGAGGCACCTATATTATCACTACCAGATGATACATGAGGATATGTGGTGTATAGTGATGCATCGCATGGAGGACTAGGCTATGTGCTAATGCAACATGGCAAAGTTATTGCGTATGCTTCACGACAATTAAAGGATTACGAAAAAGGATACCCTACTCATGACGTAGAGTTAGCGGCAATAGTTTTTGCATTAAAAATTTTGAGACATTATTTGTACAGAGAAAATATGAGATATATACGGACCACAAGAGTCTGAAATATATCTTCACACAGAAGGAGTTGAACATTCGTCAGAGGAGGTGGTTAGAATTGATTAGGGATTATGACTGCGATATTCTTTATCACCCAGGGAAGGCAAACGTAGTGGCAGATACGCTAAGTAGGAAAGGAAGAGAGAAGTTATTTCAATTGACAACCCAGGAGGAGTTAATAAGGGATACTGAGAAATTGAAAATAGAAGTGAAAGGACCGGAAAGGTCTAAAGAGAGATTGTTTGTAGTAGAAGCTCGTCCAACCTTGTTGGACAGAATTATGGAATCACAAGAAAAGGATGAGGAATGCGAGAGAATCAGAAAGAGGATCGCAGAAAATGAAGAGGAAAAATTCAAGATAGATATAGACGATATTTTGAGATTTGAAGGAATAGTGTGGGTACCAATGGTAACCGAGTTGAGAGAAAAAAAATTTACACGAAGCACACAATATGGCATATTCCGTTCATCCAGGAGGCACGAAGATGTACCGAGATTTACGATAACATTTTTGGTGGCCCAGTTTGAAACGAGAAATGATGGAGTGCGTTAGTAGATGTCTTACGTGTCAACGGGTCAAAGCAGAGCACCAAAGACCGAGTGGGTTATTCCAAGCATTGGAAATATCAGAGTGGAAATGGGAGCACATTACGATGGATTTTGTGATGGGACTTCCAGTAACACAATAAGGTTTTGACACCATTTGGGTTAGTGTGACCCTTCAGCATAATTTGGAATCTGAGTTATTCATACTACTTCCCGATTATTGAAAAATCGTGTAAGACTCTTATTCTTCTTTGTGATGAATGCAGTGAGTATAATGTTCCTTAGAAAGGAGAATGTAGTAGAATGCAAGTGATCAAGTTATAATAAAACTTCCGAAAAGAGAATGAATAAAATTATTCAAAAGAATATGTAATATTTGAAATAGCACCGAGTAGAGGAGGTTTCAGTGATTTCGAGGATGGAATCCTTATAAGGGGGAGAGGATGTAAGAACCCAAATTTTCAGAAAATATTAAAATAAGAATTTAGTGAATAAAATTCTGAAGGCATGTGAAGTGTAGACACTCGAAATTTCTCGCACACCTTTTATTCTTGACATTGGGGGGCGATTCGCCTTTTCTGAGATAACCCTGGAAGACAGCTCACATCCATTCCGGATACTACCGGAAGTTCAGTCTCAACCCCGGAACACACACCGAGAATGTTAATTCCACCCTCGGAGATAACCCTGAGTTTCATCGTTGGAGATAACCCCAAGGAATATTGCTACAATTCTGGCGATAACTCCGAAAATGCTTGTTTCAAATGCATACGATCAGCTTCAATCTCAGACCTCCTGTCGATGCACTCTTTCCAAAGACCCAGAGCTAACACCGGGAAGACAGGCACACTTACAGATGACCTTACGGAATTCAAACACTTGTAGAAGTCCAATATCAGATGTAACCTTGAGCAACGTCTGCTATCAGCTCAAACCGGAGATAACCCCAGTGAGGAGTCAAAAGGTCATCTTGCAATCTCAACCCCAACGCACCGTCTCAACATTTCATAAATACATTACTACATAACAATGTCCCACAAGAGCCAAGGAGTTCCAATCCTGAGTGACTATTACGCGAGGCAGCACAACGGATAGAATTTGAAGCTTGAAGACCATGGGCATAGCCCCCTCTTCTTGACTTACCTCTAATCCCATGTCATTGCGTAACTCTCGACAAAATTGGTCTGAAAAAAGTCTTGTACACCTCGTTTGGATGCTCGAATTGAAGTTATGCAAGTTCGAGCGGACATCACAGTGTATGAGTGCACGTACTTCAAGACGGCGGGACCCGCGAAGCTCGGGGCAACCCGGGCAGCCGCTTGTGCATCTACAGCTACCACAGCTACACCTGCGACTCCCAAAGGTACACCTGCGGCTCCCAGCTCTATAAATATAGAGCTTGGGGTGGCCATTTTTAAGAGAATAGAGGGGAGGAAGCCCTGTCCAATTTGCTCTGTACAAACCCATATTGAGTGTTTCCTCATTTTAAACACATGTTAGCTCACATAGAGCTATATTTTTACCGGTGGGAGCTGAGTATTTATCCATCTAGAGTCAAAGAAACCTGCTTTGGTAACCCACTGTAAGCCTTCTCACACTCTATAAAGCCTTTCTCTTCATCTTTGCGCACACTATTCTTCACATTGAGAGTCGTGTTGTGTGCGTATTCCCGAACTTCGGTCCGTGGTTTTAATTTATGTCTATATATCTATACTTATATATGTATATATTTATATATGGACTAACATTATCGAGTTATGCTTCGATTAAGCATAGACTTATGTCTGGAGTGTTTACTTGCTTTTATATATATATATATATATATATATATATATATATATAAACTATTGTCAGACTCTGTCTGATGGGCCATATATAAACTATTGTCAGACTCTGTCTGATGGGCCTAGATTTTATATCCGGAGTGTTTACTTGCTTATATATATATATATATATATATATATATATATATCTTTATTGTCGGACATATCCGGCGATGATCCCGGTTTTATATCCGCTATTTACATTTACATTTCATTTCACTCGACGTTTACTTCGAGGCCTTTTACTGCTTTATTTACATTTAGTCCCGCCTGGAGTTTACTTCGTGGCAGTTGATCGTCTTTTATAGCTTTATTTACATTTCTGATCCCCCATGGAGGTGCTTCGGGGTGGTTGATCATGTCCATATATATATATATATACCACTTTTATATATTTACATTTTCGATCCCCCATGGAGGTGCTTCGTGGTGGTTGATCATGTCTGTATATATTTATTTACAACTTTTATATATATAACTGCTTACTGCTTTTCATATAAACTACGGCATCATGTGAGCCTAGGAATCATGTGATAACATATTCATCTCTTCAATCTAGATTCGCCTCGTGATGGACATTTACAAATAAACAACTTGTACATTATTTTCTATGTCTCAATTTCCTTGGATGGTCATCATGCCCATGAGGAGTTCTAAGATCATATATATTATTTTCTCGAAGATGCCTCACATCTCGAAAATAAAAGCAATCAAGTCAAACATTTAATAATAAAATGGAAGTATGAAAAGGTCTCAATTCCTATTGAGCACAGGGTTTGAAAAACCTCTTTTTACAAAACTTCATTGTTATATCCTGTTTAAAACTGAATTTTTCTATAAATTCAAACCCTTTGTATATAGGTGCGAACGAGGCCTCATACTGCTTTCAAATAATTGCACATTGATCCACACACACACACATTCATATAACAGTTTCTTGAAAAGTCCCGGTCACCGTGGCAACACGGATGTCGGGGGTGCCTAACACCTTCCCTCCGCATAATCAAGCCCCTGAACCCAAATGAATCTCGATTTCACAGACCCGTTTAGTAGTGTTACATCATTGGGTCAATGTGCAAACATTTTTCGATTGCGTTGGTGCAACTAGTTAAAAACACCAACTGACGACTCTTAAAGTCAAATCGTTGACATTACACATGTCGGGCCTTTTTCACTTGTTTTTTCAAACAAATCTCACCTAACATGAGAATAGCAAAGAACAAGTAACGAAAAGGGACAAATAAAAATCCCAACATCGACAGGTGGTGACTCTACCAGGGACTCCAGTAAGAGGGCTTAAGTCACTACTACAAGCTTTTCAAAACTGTTATATGCTTGAGTGTGAATGTTGCATTTACATTTATGATGAATGTGTACGAATGCATTTTACTTACTGCACTGTAATATATCTACTGAGATATTAGTGCTTCGCACATATCATCATTTTCATAAATGGTGAGACACGTTGTATGTTAATGTATATTGTGTGGTTTCTCCACTAGGAGGCTATCCTGTCGGTGTTTGATTACTGGACTCGTAGGGAGACTAATTCCAACGAGGCTCAGGAAAGGAACCACCCAGATTCGCTCTAGTTGAAAGACCGGATTAACTTCCCGTCAAGTATTTTGCAATGATCTGGGGACCTTCATGCAAAAAACCCGCGAGAGTAACCCCAAGATAGGTCAACCTCTAATAAACCAAATGCGGAGGAAAGTCTCTTCATGCTTTCCATTTTTCTATTACTTATAAAAGCATTTACTTGTAATTTCATTCCATGTTCATCTTTATGTAATGGAAAATATGAAGAATATTTGTGCATACATGACTTGTTATCAAATAACGCCTGTTTTTGCAGGATGATATTCCTAAAATGGACACATCATAATAGCATTTATATTATCCCTAAGACTAAACTACATAAGTCTTTTGTAGGGAAACAATTGGGCCTGTTACCCGCTCAAAATCCAAAAAGGCCACGAGCCTACAGCCAATCATATCTTCTTCTGACCAATCTAATGTTGTTTCTCGAGAAGAAATTGACGGATTGAGTAAACAAATTACAGATTTGGCTATTCTTCTAAAAGAATTTCATTAATATACTTAGGGTACAAAAATGCCTACACATACAGAACCCTCTACACAAGGAGGAGCACAAGGTTTGGATAAAATAAATCCAGAACCTCAATTGGATACGACCAACAAAGATCCTGAAAGCACCCATCTCAAAGGAGATCCAGACACCGGTGATATCAGGAAGAAGGTCCTTCAAATGGAAGAAACTATCTGTGCTCTCAAAGGGATTGGAACATATGGAAGTGTTTCATATGCTGACCTTTGCATATTCCCTGGTGTTCATTATCCAGAGAAATTCAAAACCCCTGACTTTGAAAAGTATGATGGATTAGGGGATCCTTACACACATTTGAAGGTATTCATTGGAGAACTTGTATCTTATGAGAAAAATGAGAAGCTCATAATGCAGCTATTCCAGAAGAGTCTGACTGGAGAAGCCCGTTCATGGTATACCAGGTTAGACAACTCAAAGATCCATAGCTGGGAAGAGCTAGCACACGCCTTCCTCACTTAATACAGTTTTTAATCTCAGATGGCTCCTGACTGGTACCAGATTACCAAGGTCAAGAAATAGTCTAATGATTCTTTTAGAGAGTATACTCAAAGGTGGAGGCGCGTTGCTTCTCAAGTTATTCCTTCTATGACAGAATCAGAAATGGTCATGAGTTTCATAGACATACAGGAAGCTCCTTTTTATGAAAGAGTCTTAGCTGGTATTGGAAAACCATTCTCTGAAATGATCAAGCACGGAGAGATGGCTGAGATGGGATTGAAGTCCGGTAAGATTCAAGACCTAACCGTTCTTAAAGCAGTTGCCGAACACATCCAATCCGAATATTATGGAAACAACCCCCGGAGGGTCAATAAAAAGAAAGAGGAGGACGTTTCCTTGATACTAAAAGGTCAAAAAGGCAGTCAGAACATGCCTATACAGAGGAAAAACTACTCCCCTTTCCAAGCAAAGTCTTCAAATCCTCCATTGCCTAAAGGTGGAGATGCAAAGCAACCTCAAACGTTCACACCCTTAGGGGACTCGCTCGAGAATATTCTTGCTCTTCTAACTACTCAGAAGAAAATTACACATCTTCTTCCACCAGCCAGCCCTAATGGGAGGGGTTTCAATGCTACTCGGAAGTGTGCTTATCATGCCGGAGCACCTAAACATGATACTCAAGATTGTTGGGCCTTAAAACACAAGATCCAAGATTTGATAGACAACAGTGAGATCGTGGTTACCAAACCTAATCAACCTCATGTGCAAGACAACCCTCTTCCTCAATACAAAGAAGAAGAGGTCAACATGATTAGTTGGAGCACTAGACAGAGTTCCAGTTTTAATAGTGAATCATCCCAGACTATCAAAGATGGTGTTGATAGATAGGATTACACAAAGTTTCTATTTGTTATGGAACGAAAGATGAAAGCTATTTGCAAGCAAATTGAACAATTGGCAGAACTGGTGACTCATCATCATCAAGTCACACGCAAGTTAGTCAGTCAGGAGCATGCCTATCTCCTTCCTTTTGTTATGAAGGCTCCACCATCACCTTCAGAAAGCGAAGCTATGGAGGATAAGGTTGGAAAGAGAGGAAATGCTAAAGCCCGTCGGGATTTTGCCAATCAAAGGGAATTCACATACCTAGGCCAAACTATGGAGGAGATATTTCAGATGCTAATTAACGAAGGAAGAATTACCTCCCTTCTACCTCCAATCAATCCACGTTCCAGATGGTTCAACTCTGATGGAGTTTGTCAATATCATTCATATTCTCGCGGTCACAGCACAGAAGAATGCTGGGCACTCCGCCACCTTATTCAGAATCTAATTGATAGCGGTGTCCTGCAACTGGCAGACGATGACACTGTGCTACTCGAGAGTGGGAATACATGTCCTACCAAATGGAAGGGATAAATAGCAGTTATATCCGCTGAGGATGATAGGACTATCAAATCATTTCCCATACAAGCAATTCAACTCAAAGGAAATGACAATCCTTTGAAAATGGTTGCACCAGAGCCAATTTCTTTACCATTCAGACCACAATATTTTGTTGTCAACTTACACAAAGTCCCATGGAATTATGGGGAAGCTGAAGGATCCATATATCATACTACTGCTACAGTGTCGAAGGAAAATCCACTGTATCTTCCTCAGCGGGTTATGAAGCCCACCTTCCAAGAAAAGGGGAAGATTCCCATGGAGAAGATTGAAAAATTCCTCCTCACTATGGGCCATAATGAAGCCAAGGTGGTTCTAAGCTTGAGAGAAGCTCCACATCAGATCTCAATACTGGATTTGATTTTCTCTTCAAAAGATCACAGGAAGATTTTATTAAAGGTTTTGGAAGAAGCATACTTGTCAAAATCAATGGATGTGGAAAACTTTCAACATCTGGTTGATCACATTTTCAACAACAATGTGATATCCTTCACGATGACGATATACCTCCCGAAGGGACCTGTCATTGCAAGCTATTACACATTGCAGTTTTATCCTCCAGATACATGTTAGTTGGAGTTTTGATAGATGGAGGTTCATCTCTGAATATCTGTCCTTATGCCACCTTAGTGAAGATGAACGTCAATCTCAAACGGATCTGAAGTAGGCATACGGTTATCAAAGCTTTTGATGGATCCCGACGAAATTCTATTGGAGAGATTGAGCTGCCAATTGAGATTGGTCCAAATACATTCAATGTATCCTTCCATGTCCTCAAGATAGATTCAGGATACAACCTGCTATTGGGGAGACCATGGATCCACATGGCTGGAGCCGTTCCTTCTACACTACATCAATAACTCAAATACATTGTCAACAATAGCCTAGTCACTGTCAATGCTGAGTCGGAATGTCTTGAACAAGGAAATCTACCAGTCATCAGCTTCAATTCAAAAGTTGATTCGACCAGTTTTCATACCTTGGAAGTGAGTAACACGCAATACCATCATATTGGAGCGCTACTTCCCGTACCCAAGATTTTTGCCGAGGTTATGTCAGCCACTTAAGAAATGATGTCATTGGGTCATCAACCTGGACAAGGGCTTGGTAAAGATAGGCAGGATATTAAGCACCCTATTCAAGTGTCCAGTCAAACTGGTACATCCAGACTAGGCTATTCTGTCAGTTCCATTCACAGGAATCCTCATAAGCACAAGTAGGTTCCTCAAGCTTCTGCCATACGATGATTTTCTCCACCTGCACCTCATAAGCTGATATAGTCTCCGGTAAAGGTGTCAACCCATGTTATGGCTTTGCTGTTTCCCAAACCAGTACCATTCAAAGCAAAAGAGGTGCTCATTCCTGATCCCGAAGTGGAAGAAAGGGAGTAAAAACGTAAACATGACATCACCTTGATGATGTCAGGTATACGCATCATTGTCCATGATGAACATACAAACAGATACACCCCAGACGATGATTGCCTAGATGTTATGGCTATCATTCAAGAAAAGGAGGACGATGACAACCCCTCCATCACTGCAGTCCATCTGGACTTTACCCTCAACAATTGGAGCAATACTCCATGCATTGGTCGACGAGGGTAAAACAGGCAGAAATCCCTCTGCCCCGTAGATAACTTTAATTGCTTACTTTTCTACACAGTATTAGCAGTTATTTTATTAGTACATGCTAACACTTTTGTATGATTAAACAGTTTCATATATTAAGTGAAAGCATATTTTGTTTCAAGACCCTGAATTTAGATGTGCATGTACTTGCTGATGAGGTGCCTTTTCTCCACAAGGATTGTAACTTTGATGCAAAGTTGGATTTAGACTTGATGGAAATACAAGAGGACATTGAGACACCTTAGGAGATTAAGGAATGGGTCGCAGATAAACCTAAACCCAACTTTGATCAAACCACTTCTTTCAATCTTGAAACCTTAGAAAGCCCTAAGCCAATCCAGATTGGTTCAGACCTAACCCCAAACCAACGGAATGACATAGTTGCACTATTAACCCAATTCCAGGATGTGTTTGCATGGTCTCACGAAGACATGGTGGGTTTGTCCACTGACATTGTCCTTCATCGCCTTCCCATTAAGGAGGGATTTAAGCCAGTCAGGCGGAAGCTCAAGCGATTGAAACCTGAGTGGAGTTTAAAGGTTAAAGAGGAAATTGTGAAACAATTTCAAGCTGGCATTATCATGGTGTCTATATATCCAAAATGGATATCCAATATTGTTCCTGTGCCTAAACCAGGGGGAAAGGTGCGAATTTGCGTGGATTATTGGGATCTGAACAAAGCTTGCCTTAAAGATAGCTTTCCCGTGCCCTTTATCCACATTTTTATTGACAATACTGCTCAATACAACATGTACTCCTTTGCTGATTGCTTCGCAGGGTACCATTAGATTATGGTCGCTGAGGAGGATCGTAAGAAAACTGCTTTCATTACGCCTTGGGGAACCTTCTGCTATAGACGGTTGTCATTCGGCCTCATCAATGCTGGGGCAACCTACCAGCGAACCATGATGGCTCTTTTCCATGATTTAATGCACAAAGAGATAGAGATCTATGTGGATGACATCATTATCAAATCCCAAAGGGAGGAAGACCACTTAGACCATCTTAAAAAGCTATTCAACAGGTTGTGTAAGTATAACTTGAAATTGAATCCAGCCAAGTGCGCCTTTGGTGTCAAATCCGGCAAGTTGCTAGGTTTTCTAGTCAGCCACAAAGGGATTGAGCTGGATCCAACCAAAATCCAGGCCATCAAGGAAATTCCCATTCCTCAGACAGAGAAGGAAATACGGGGATTTTTGGAAAGAATCAACTTTATTAGCAGGTTTATTTCTCAACTCATAACAACCTGTGAGCCCATCTTCAAATTGTTAAGGAAGAACTCCTCCATGAAATGGAACGATGAGTGTCAGAAAGCCTTCCTTACAATCAAAGAGCAGCTGGTTAACGCTCCTGTTTTGGTACCACCCAGGGATGATGTTCCCCTGTTCATGTACCTATTCATTAATGATAATGCCATGGGCAGTATGTTGGGGCAAAAAGATGATAGAGGCCAAGAACGAGCTATCTATTACCTCAGCAAAAGATTCAGCATCAGTGAACACAAGTACACTCTAATTGAGAAGACTTGTTGTGCTTTAGCATGGGCTTCCATGAGGTTACAACATTACCTCCATGGTCACACAACCCGTCTCATATCCCGCGTGGATCTTCTCAAGTACGTGTTCAGTAAGCTCATACTGAATTGTCGGCTGTCCAGATGGCAGTTGATCCTATAGTAATTTGACAACGTCTATGTGATGCAAAAGTCTATCAAAGCTTAAGGAATTACGGATCAACTGGCCGCCACACCTGCAGGGAAAATATATGCATGCCATACGTGACGATATATGCATGCCATACGTGGAAAATATATTTCGATTGAGCTGTTAACACAGAAGGTTCTAGAGCTGGAGCAGTTCTAGTAACCGGTATGGGGGAGCAGTATCCCATCGCCGTTAAATTACAGTTTGTCAGCACCAACAACACAGCTGAGTATGAATGCTGTATTATGGGGCTAAAACTTGCCCGTTTAATGGGCATCAGGCGGTTAACTGTCTTTGGGGATTCAGACTTGGTAATCAAACAATCCACAGGAATCTATCAAACCAAGGAATACATTTGCTGCCTTACCATTGGCAAGTTTTACAGATGACTTTGGAGTTCGAAGAAATCTCCTTTTCACACATTCCTCATAATAGGAATGATTTTGCGGATGTAATAGCAATGTTGGCCTCCTTGATTCACACACCTGACAAGGAAAACATGCCAAACATCATATTTACCCTACAAAAGGCCCCAGCTTATGGGAACTATGTTGGAGAAGTATCGGATGAGCTACCTCCCATTCACAGCCCTTGATATCAACATATCAAGGAGTATCTGCGAGATGGATCTACACCTGCTGAGGCGAGCCCGACTGAAAAGAGGCGGATCCATCGACTTGCTATGAAATTCTACCTGAACGGAGATGCACTAGATAAAAGAGATGCATGATTAGGTCTCCTCAGATGTCTGGACAAAGACCAAGCTCAGAGGCTCATGGATGAGATCCATAGTGAAGTATGTGGCCCACACATGAGTGGACCCTTACTTGTCAAGAAGATCCTCAGAACATGGCATTATTGTCTTACACTCAAAGCTGACTGTGATGATCACGTCAAGAGGTGCTATTAATGCCAAATTCATGGGAATGCCATCCACGTCCCTCTAATGGAACTCCATAATATGCGTTCACCATGTCCCTTCTCAATGTAGGGAATGGACGTGATCGGGACCATCGAGCCCAAAGCCAATAATGGACATCGATTCATATTTACCATGATCGACTACTTCACCAAATGGGAAGAAGCAGCCTCATTCCCCAAGGTTACCAAAGAAGTCATCATTATTTTTATCAGAAACAATATTGTCTGTCGATATGGACAACCAGAGGTTATTATGTCAGACAATGCTAAGAACCTCAACAACAAAATAATGGAGGAGTTATGTCATAAATTCCACATCAAACACCTTAATTCCGTCATCTACCATCGAAAGATGAATGGTGTTGTTGAAGCTGCTAATAAAAACATCAAGAAGATCATGCAGAAAATATTCGCCAATCACAAAGGATGGTCTGACTTCTTGCCTCTGACTTTATTAGCCTACAGAACTTCAATGTGTACTTCCATTTGGGAAACCCCCTACTCATTAGCCTATGGGATGGAAGCAGTGCTCCCCATAGAGGTGGAAATGGAATCCCTCAGAGTGTTGATGGATGCTCACTGGATGAAGACCAATGGGTATAAGACAGGTATCACCAATTGTCTCTGATAGACGAAAGGCAAACCGCGGCTATCTTCCATGGTCAATTATATCAGCAAAGGATTGCACGATCCTATAATAAAAAAGTCCGGTTACGGCAGTTCAAATAACATAACTTGGTTTTAAAAAAGATCATTGACAACCAAGATCAATCCAAGGGAAAATTTTCTCCTAACTGGGAAGGCCCGTTTGTTGTCAAGGAAGTATTGACAGGAGGCGCTCTCAGACTATAGGAAATGGATGGCGATGAATTTCCACATCTTATCAACTCGGACACCGTGAAACGGTATTATGACTGAAGTTACCATCAAGCAAACATCCTGGTTTTTAGATCATCAAATCACCAGTCATTCCAGTTTTCTAACCCTTTTTACATACTCTTCTGCCCCTCAGGGAAACATACATGTCAAACCAGCAGCCTGGTTTCACCTCATTTCAAACCTTCCATACAATTTTGGTTATCCTGAAGACGGGATTGAACCTTTCACACCTGCAGTTTATCCTGAAGACGGGATCAAACTTTTTCCACACCTGCAGTTTGTCCCCGTCATGGGATCAAACTTTCTTCTCTCCACAGTATAGCCTGCACATGGGATTCATACTTTTCTTTGGTTGCAATTCATCTTGAGGGGCGAACTACATTGACCTGATCTCCCTTATACACTGGAGTACGTAGGCAACCATATTCTATATGGTCTGGTCGCAATAAACAAAAAACAACAAAAACATTTCTACCCTTTCTCTATAAAAATAGAAACAACAAAAACACTTCTACACCCTTCTTCATAAATAAATCTTGTACACCCATCTGCCTTTCACATTCAGAGTTGAACCTCTTACACTAGGTTTGAACTATGCAGACCTAATCTCCTCTTCAATAGGAGTACGTAGGCAGCCATTTATGGTTTGGTCTAACCCCCTACCAGAACAAAAATATTTGTCACACGGTACTGGGATCAACCTTCAATCCACCACATTTCATCGGCTTTAGACCAAAGGAATGGAATTACCCAACCTCTCCTCAGTAATAGGAGATTCGGTGACCATATAAGCTGTGGTTGTGCCTCAAAGAGCAACACCAATCCATAAGAGATGGAATTAACTAGGCTTCTCATAAATAGAAGTACTGGCGACCATCTGTGGTGCGGTCAATCTCAGAGAGGAAAAGCCACACTCATCTCCACATTTCCATACAGAAACCAGTCCCAAACACCAAAGATGGTAGGGATACATACAGATCAATATTCTGTTCTGAAAGATCCTGCGATGGCTCAATGTCCACACATCAACGCTGAGTTCAGAATGCATCAAGATCACAAAGCCCTGAAGAAGCAGGCAAATATCAAGCAAGTATTAAGGAATAACTAAAAGGGAAGTAAATCAAAATATATTTCTCAGCCATATATAATACTGTTTGATATATATATGTGTTGTACATGACAAAATGGCTAAGCTAGTCTGTGTAGGAAAAATACAAAGCTATCTATGGATCTGTGTGTATGCAGACTATTAGATCTAACATAGCATGTAAGAACCCAACTTTTATGAATAAAGACTATAAATATCATTTTTGAATATTATGGAGTGAATTTAATATAATGTTATAGTTGTGGGTAATATTTATAAATTTTGCAAAGTACGCAAGTTGTTATATTATATTCGATTGGTCAGGGAATATTTGTTTTAACAGAGAATATTCGTACGATGGCACAATCAATGCTGGACCCCACAATAGAATTATTTTCGGATTGAGAAAATGACAAAAATATATTTTTATAAAAATAACGGCGAAAGTTTTAGCATTAATTGTTAGAATACCCGATGGTTAAAATATAGTAATACACGGGGTTGCACAGTAGCACACGGTATTGCATAGTATTTTTGAATTATGGATTCTTACGTAAGAAGGCACTACTCAATAATTGTTACAGTAATTACTGTTCAATATTTTATTTTATTAATTCAATAATTGTTGCGTTGATATTTTATATTATTGTTGTTTCAATAATTGTCAGTGCACAGTATTTTCCATTATCAAATCAATAATTCATATTATTTGAATAATATTATTACATAGTATTATTGGCAATGTCCAGAAAGTTCTGTCAATGAGAGGTTTGGTCACCAAATTACGCGCCAGTAAGGAGAAATCCTTATCGGAAAGCCCCCTCTTTCCTGGGAATGGCCTGGTTGTCATTATTGTGATTCTGTAATATTATTTGTGAATAATTAATTATTGATTTATATGATAAGGAAATATTTATTTTATGTGGACATAAATGATGGATAGGAAAAATATTTATTTTATGTGGTTATAAATGAAGGAATTAATGTTGAGGTGTTTTATTAGTATTTTATCGGATTGGAGGTATTAA
Organism: Panax quinquefolius; assembly: GCA_020205615.1. Taxonomy (NCBI): domain Eukaryota; kingdom Viridiplantae; phylum Streptophyta; class Magnoliopsida; order Apiales; family Araliaceae; genus Panax; species Panax quinquefolius. Next base: position 48,012,699 of record CM035157.1, on the reverse strand, counting down.
AAAATCAAATCGGTGTTCTTAAAGCTCTATTGCGTGAGTCATAATTTTAATCCGACCGTTGGATTGTTGTGATTTTTGGATATGTTATGCATATATAAGTTGAGTATTTGTCCAAAAATTTTGAACCGTTAAAAATTAACGTATGATTTGTTATGAATTTTAAGAGGCGTTGAAAATTGTTCGTTCTCTGGAATTCGAATATTTTATGTTTGGAATTTGGAAAAACTTTCTTCTGAAAAGTTGTAGGGAATTCGATTTCGTGTGGAATGGACATAAAATTCATATTTTTATGATAAAAGGGCTATTTTTTTTATGAATTATTGATGTTTTGGAAAATAAATATTTTTATTAAAAACATGGTGGACCCCACTTTTTGGTTGGTGTGGAAATTTGTTGATTTTGGTGGGGCCCACTAGTGGTGGCTGAGTTTTGGTCAAGAAAATGTGCGCGGAAAAAAATAAATAATATTATTTTATTATTTAGTCTTCTATGATGTTCTAGCATTTTCCTATAAATAGGCGCTTAAGTTAGAATTGAAAATCACACCAGAATCAAAGAATTCTTCTTCTATAATTTTGAGCATATTTCTTTTGAGTTTTAGAAAGCTTTGAGCGTAGAAAATAGTGAAAGTTTTCTTCAAGAATATCCCCTCTATACTAGTTGGAATTCTCTTCTTTTCGAGGTAAGGGATGTTATTTTTGTTCAATATTCGCTTGAAATAATATTTTCTTCCATACTCTGTAGTATGTAAGTAATATTATTTCGTTTTAGATTTCGAATTCTATACTCGTTTTGTTAAACTTTTGGCTTCTATACTCCATGAAATTAGTAGAATATCCTTGATGTCTGCGCTTCATCTAGTATCTTTTCATGAAAATATTATTTTGAGCATTCTTGATAAGTTTTAACTTTTTCATGCCGGAGTACTATTCATGGGGTTACTATTCCTGAATTACTATTCATGGGGTACTATTCACTCAAGTATTATTCACCCGAGGTACTATTTATGATAAAAATTGATTCGTTTTCAGTCCAAATTATTTTTGGTACAATATTATTCTTGAATTTTACTCCACAAAGCAGTATCATGTTGACAATTTGGACATTATTGATTTCTGGATAAATTAAATTATTAATCTTTAAAAATTTATCCTTGAACTTGTTTTATTGAATCCTTATATCATTGTCATCATCCTCATTTTTATATTATGTTGAAAGTCATCTATGGCCTGTAGTGCATAGATGGACTTGGTATGATTATGACCAGGGATTATTCGGTATAATCATACCTGTTATGTTACAAATGATGTGGTAAAAGTCCTCATTGACATGTAGTGCATTGATGGAAAGTTGTTGGCATGATCATGACCATTGATGAATACACGAATATCCTTGGCCCGTAGTGCATGGATAATTTGTGGTCGTGATACTAAAGAATATTCTTGGCCGTAGTGCAGGGGTGATTCGATAATTTGGATTATTTATTAAGCTGAGTCTCAGTGATAAAAGTGATGAAAAACCTTTTAAATCATAGAAGATAGTAGATTTTATGCTCTACTTGACTCTTCTAATGGATCGCTTGTTCCGTCAGCAGCTTAAACTTGATGTTTGTTATATTTTTTATCAATTTAACACTGTTGAAGGCTAAAGATAAATTATTCTGCATTATCTTAGTCATAATATTTCTTACTGGGCTAGTTGATTTCACCCTTTTTCTTTCATCGTTCTCTTCATGAAATGAGAACGTAGCCGGGACTAGTCGGGGAACGAAGTGACGGTCCAGATGATAGCATTAGTAATCCTCACTATTCTACGAAATAGTGTGATAATAAATTTATTGAGGACTCCATTTGAGTTGAATACTGTCTAGAAGACAATATTCGTTTTAAAACTCTCAGTTATGTTTTGTCGTATTTTACATGACATTTGTATTATTAAGTTGTATTTGAATTTTGTACCATGTATTTTGCGACTCAAGATGGGTGATGTATACCTATTTTGGGGGCGTCACAGTTGGTATCAAAGCTTAGGGATATGATCTCTGGCTGAGATGTGAGACAAGAACTAGGAGGGGAGAGACAGGAAATTCCTTCGCTAGTCTGACCTACCTAAGTTTATTTGGTATTTAATTGGTCGATCAGAGTATAGGGATAATATGTGACATGTTAATTAACCCTGGTTTTGTGGCAGTATTTGAAAATGACATCTGAGAATGTTTAGAATAGCAATGGAGCACAATAGACCGTTGAGTCTCCATAGATCAATAATAAGGATAATGTGCATCAGGAAGGCAACAATCCACATGCAAACAACAACACTGACCAAATGATGAACTATGGAATATTCAGAGGCTTTCTGTAATTCATGCAACATCAAGCAAGAGAGACTCGTATCTGAAATATAGATGGAAACACCCCAAGAACTCTCTGACGATCAATAACGCTAAACAGCTTCATGGAGTCGGAACAACCTAAATCGAAGGATCAAGTACGTAGATTTCTAAACAGCTTGTTATTATCGAAGATTTGTAGAAGGGTTTTATAGAATCACTACTCTATTAACTCAACTGACTCGAAAAGATACAAAATTCAGTTAGAGCGTGGAATGTGAGAAGAGTTTTCAATAACTCAAGAGGAGACTCATTTCAAAGACTGCTCGGACAATACCATCCTGCTCGGAGGGATTTGTCATCTACAAAGGATGCTTCAGTGCAAAGGGTTAGGATGTGTTCTCATGCAACATGGGAAAGTCATAGCCTATGCCTCTCGGCAACTCAAAGAATATGAGAGGAATTATCCTACTCATGATCTAGAGTTGGCAGCTATTGTCTTCGCACTTAAAATTTGGAGGCATTACTTGTATGGGGAGAAAGTGGAGATCTTTACGGATCATAAAAGCCTCAAATATTTCTTCACCCAAAAGGAACTCAACATGCGGTAACGACATTAGCTTGAACTGTTGAAAGATTATGATCATACCATTCAATACCATCTTGGTAAAACAAATGCAGTAGCTAACGCATTGAGTAGAAGATCATATGCGGGTACGAGTGTGATATTGTCAACGCAAAGGCCCATTTTATATGACTTGGAAAGGATGGAGATAGAGTTAAAGACTCCAGGGACCTACGTGATGATGGCAAATATACGAGTAGAACCGACTTTAATCGATAAAGTTAAAGCTGCTCAAGCCACAAACCTAGAGCTGATTCATATGAGGAAGAAAGTATAAGAAGGTGCTATGCTGGAAGCAAGAATCGATGAAGAAGGAATACATCGAGTCAACTCCAGACTTTGTGTTCCTAACGACCCTGATTTAAAGTATAAAATCATGATGAAGGTGCACAACACACCGTTTGCAATCCATCCCAGGAGTACCAAAATGTATCATGATCTCTGACATACATTTTGGCGGAGTAATATGGAGAGAGAGATCGCAGAGTTTATCTCAAGGTGTCTAACTTGTCCACAAGTCAAGGCGGAGCATCAAGTACCAAAAGGTCCATTGCAACCAATTAAAATTCCAGAATGGAAGTCGGAGCACATTACCATAGATTTCGTTACCGGTCTTCCCAAGGTTTCTCAAGGCATAGATGCAATTTGGGTCATTGTTGATAGATTGACCAAGTCGGCTCATTTCTTACCTATACGAGAAGCTTATACACTTGAACGTCTTACTCGTATGTACATAAACGAGATTATAAGATTGCATGGTATGCCAATATCCATAGTTTCTGATCGAGACCCAAGATTCACTTCAAGATTTTGGGTTAGTTTGCAAAAAGCTATGGGCACGGATTTACGATTTAGTTCGGCTTATCATCCTCAAACGGATGGGCAGTCAGAGAAGACTATTCAAACTCTTGAAGATCTATTTAGACTCTGTGTCCTTGACTCCAAGGGAATTTGGGACAAGTTCTTACCATTGGTGGAGTTTTCCTACAACAACAGTTATCAAGCAAGTATTGGCATGGCTTCATTCAAGGCGTTGTATGGAAGAAAGTGTTGTTCTCCAATATGTTGGGATGAGGTGGGTGAAGCAACGTTGTTGGGATCAGAGTTAGTACGTATGACTACGGAAAAAATTCAAATAATTCGACAACATATAAAAACCTCATTAGATTGACAAAAGAGTTATGTTGATCTTCATCGAAAGGACGTGGAATTCAATATTGGAGAACATGTGTTGTTACGTTGTTGCTCCATGGAAAGGAGCTATGAGATTTGGAAAGAGAAGAAAGCTCAATCCTCGATTCATTGGCCCATTTTTAATCCTCGAACGAGTAGGAACTGTGGCCAATAGACTCGCCTTACTGCCAAGTATGTCTCGTGTTCATAACGTTTTTTACATTTCTATGTTACGTAAATATGTGAAAGACCCGAACCACATTATTGAGTTAGAACCGGATGAAATAGTGGAAGATTTAACATATGAAGAGGTTCCTGTTAAAATCTTGGATAAGAAGGAGCATATTTTACGCTCCAAGGTTATACCTCAAGTCAATGTTTTGTGGAGAAACCACGTTGTTGAGGAAATGACCTGGGAGTTAGAATCTGAAATGAAATCAAGGTATCATCACCTATTCATCATACCAGGTATGTACCCTAATTTCGAGGGCAAAATTTCATAAGGGGAGGTTGTAAGACCCCAACTTTTATGAATAAAGATGAATTTTCTATAAATATCATTTTTGAATATTATGGAGTGAATTTAATATAATGTTATAGTTGTGGGTAATATTTATAAATTTTGTAAAGTACGCAAGTTGTTATATTATATTCGATTGGTCAGAGAATATTCGTTTTAACAGGGAATATTCGTACGACAACACAATCATTGGTGGACCCCACAACGGAATTATTGTCGGATTGAGAAAATGACAAAAATATCTTTTTATAAAAATAACGACGAAAGTTTTACCGTTAACTGTTAGAATACCTGGTGCTTAAAATATAGTAATACGCGGGGTTGCACAGTAGCACACGGTATTGTGCATTATTTTTGAATTATTGATTCTTACGTAAGAAGGCACTACTCAATAATTGTTACAGTAATTACTGTTCAATATTTTATTTTATTGATTCAATAATTGCTGCGTTGATATTTTATATTATTGTTGTTTCAATAATTGACACTACACAATATTTCCCATTATCAAATTAATAATTCATATTATTTGAATAATATTTTTTAGATAGCATTGTTGGCAATGTCTAGAAAGTTCTGTCAAGGAGAGGTTTGGTCACCTAATTACGCGCCAGTAAGGAGAAATCATTATCGGAAAGCCCCCTCTTTCCTGGGAAAGACATGGTTGTCATTATTGTGATTCTGTAATATTATTTGTGAATACTTAATTATTGATTTATATGATAAGGAAATATTTATTTTATGTGGACATAAATGATGGATAGGAAAATATTTATTTAATGTGGTTATAAATGAAGGAATTAATGTTGAGGTGCTTTATCAGTATTTTGTCGGATTGGAGGTATTAAAAAATCAAATCGGTGTTCTTAAAGCTCTATTGCGTGAGTTATAATTTTAATCCGACCGTTGGATCGTTGTGATTTTTGGATATGTTATGCATATATAAGTTGAGTATTTGTCCACAAATTTTGAACCGTTAAAAATTAACGTATGATTTGTTATGAATTTTAAGAGGTGTTGAAAATTGTCCGTTTGTGGAATTCAGATATTTTTTGTTTGGAATTTGGAAAAACTTTCTTCTGCAAAGTTGTAGAGAATTCGATTTCGTGTGGTATGGACATAAAATTCGTATTTTTCTGATAAAGGGCTATTTTTTATGAATTATTGAAGTTTTGGAAAATAAATGTTTTTATTAAAAACATGGTGGACCCCACTTTTTGGTTGGTGTGGAAAGTTGCTGATTTTGGTGGGGTCCACTAGTTGTGGTTGAGTTTTGGTCAAGAAAATGTTCGTGGGAAAAAAAATAAATAATATTATTTTATTATTTAGTCTCCTATGGCGTTCTAGCATTTTCCTATAAATAGGCGCTTAAGTTAGAATTGAAAATCACACCAGAATCAGAGAATTCTTCTTCTATAATCTTGAACGTATTTCTTTCGAGTTTTAAAAAGCTTTGACAGTAGAAAATAGTTAAAGTTTTCTTCAAGAATATCCCCGCTATACCAGTTGTAATACTCTTCTTTTCAAGGTAAGGGATGTTATTTTTGTTCAATATTCGCTTGAAATAATATTTTCTTCCATACTCTGTAGTATGTAAGTAATATTATTTCTTTCAGATTTCGAATTCTATACTCGTTTTGTAAAAAATTTGGCTTCTATACTCTATGAAATTAGTAGAATATCCTTTATATTTGCGCTTCATCCAATATCTTTTCATGAAAATATTATTTTGAGCATTCTTGATAAGTTCTAACTTTTTGATGCCGGAGTACTATTAACGGGGTTACTATTCCCGAAGTACTATTCACAAGGTACTATTCACTCGAGTACTATTCACCCGAGGTACTATTCATGATAAAAATTGATTCGTTTTCGGTCCAAATTATTTTTGGTACAATATTATTCTTGAATTTTACTCCACAAAGCAGTATCATGTTTATAATTTGGACATTATTGATTTCTGGATAAATTAAATTATAAATCTTTAAAAAAAATTCCTTGAACTTGTTTTATTGAATCCTTATATCATTGTTATCATCCTCATGTTTATATTATATTAAAAATCATCTGTGGCCTGTAGTTCATAGATGGACTTGGTATGTTTATGACCCAGGATTATTCAGTATAATCATGACTGTAATGTTACAAATGATGTGGTAAAAGTCCTCATTGGCATGTAGTGCATTGATGGACAGTTGTTGGCATAATAATGACCATTGATGAATACACGAATATCCTTGGCTTATAGTGTATGGCTAATTTTTGGTCGTGATACTAAAGAATATCCTTGACCGTAGTGCAGGGGTGATTCGATGATGTGGATTATTTATTAAGCTAAGTCTCAGTGATAAAAGTGATGAAAAACCTTTTATGCTTTACTTGACTCTTCTAATGGATTGCTTGTTTCGCTATAGTTAAACTTGATGTTTGTTATATTTTTTATCAGGTTAACACTGTTGAAGGCTAATGATAAATTATTCTGCATTATCTTAGTCATAATATTTCTTACTGGGCTAGTTGAGCTCACCCTTTTGCTTTCATCGTCCTCTTTAGGAAATGAGAACATAGTAGGGACTAGTCGGGGAACGGAGTGATGGTCCATATGATAGCATTAGTAGTCCTCACTATTCTATGAAATAGTGTGATAATAAATGTATTGAGGACTCCATTTGAGTTGAATACTGTCTAGAAGACAATATTCTTTTTAAAACTCTCAGTTAACGTTTTGTCGTATTTTACATGACAGTTGTATTATTAAGTTGTATTTGAATTTTGTACCATGTAATTTGCGACTCAAGATGGGTGATGTATACCTATTTTGGGGGAGTCACATAACATCCCTCTCTAAAGAAGGAGGTAACACTGCAAGCTCCTGCCCAATGGTATCTACACGAGCTAGCAGATCCGAGGCTAACTGGATGGTGGCATGATGCTCATCGATGAATGAACTCATATAGGCAAGGATGCCAGTCATATATGATCTCACTGAAGTACTATCTGTGATGGCCACATCCTGGACAGATAGGGCAGCATCCCGCTCCACAATCAATGCATCTCTAGCTGATCTAGCCTTGTCTCTCTCTAATATAGCTACGTCTCTCCCATCAAGAGCTGTCAACATCGATGCCCTAGCCTGATCTCTCTCATAGGTTATCAGATATAGTGTAACGACCGGGAAATTTGGATCTTATTGTAAAATGATTTTATTAATTTAAATAATAATAAAATCATATTATTTATGTTATCAAGATGGTTGTCGTTCTATAACCTATTGATATTGGAATATCGTAGTATTTGAGCTACGTGAAGGAATTAAAGTGTTTGAATTTCTAAGACGAAAATGAAAGTTTTCCGAGAAATTTTCCCAAAAACACTATTCATCGGTATTTGCTCGGGAGTTATTTTTGAATTTTTGAGAAATACGTAATGATAGAATATTTAAGGTAAGATGGATTATGTAATAATAATCTAGTTATGAAAAATGTAATATTTCGTTTGCGGACTTAAATTGAGAATGTAAGAAAAGTGAAGAATTAATGCGTTAAGAGATAATCGTATGATATGTGAGTATTGTACGAGGAAACAAAACGAGTATGATATGAAGTATTATACGAGTTTGTATGAAGAATGAAATATCGTATATAAATTCTATATGAATTAGAATACGAGAATGATACATAAGCTATATGTATATATATTATGTAATATTAATGGACTTGTAAGGATTGGCTAGGATTTTGTATAAGTCCAAGTCAATTAAGTGTAAGGCCCATCTAATGAATTAATAAACAAGAGAGTGTTTGTTAATGTAAAGCCCAATGGATTAAGTTGATAAAGCCCAAGCTAGAGTCCAATGGATTGTTTGACCCATGAGGCAAACTATAGGAATATGGTAAATGAGTAATGACCAAGTTTTATGAGTGGTGATCAAGTTAGTGTGGTAACCAAGCCTTTTAAGTGGTGACCAAGTTATGTAATGACCAAGTTAAATGTGTAATGGCCAAGCAATGGATAGATTTTGTGCCATGCAAGTGATGAATAGTAAGGAGGTGCAAAAGGAGGGGGGATGATGGAAAAGACTAAACTACCCTAACCTTGGGAAATCTATAAATAGAGGAGGTTTACAAGCCATTGGATAATTGTTCAAACAATCCACACTCTCTCAAAGTGCTTAAGTGTCAGGAAGATTAAGTTGCAAATAAGCCACTTACATAAGAAGAAGAAAGAAACTACTTATCAAGAACTTCTAGAGTAAGACTCCTTCTCTACTTTATCTTCTATCTCTATTCATGATAGGTTGATAAACAAAGATAGATTAAGGGGTCATGGATGTTAATAAATAAGAAGAATGTGTAAGTAATGAACTTAAGCCATATAAGTTGGTAATAAGTCATTTAAGCTAGCATAAGTTATAAACTTATGTGAAAGATTATGAACTTGTAATAAGTTTATTAATGAAAGTAATGAATTTGAATGTATATGAATTATATATATATAAGAATGGAATTATATATGAAAACATGTATGCACGATGATTAAAAGACTAACTTTCTAAAGTTAGGAACAATGAAGTAATAAGTAGTTTATAATAGAATAAGCTATAAGCTCAGGAATGAAATAAGTCAAAATCCAACCATGAGTATAAGTTGTTGGAAAAAAAATATGTTGAGATGTTCACATTATGAATGTAGTTCATTGGTAATGTTGAACAAGTCATAAGAACGAAGATTTTCCGGAAATCGCACGATTAGACGATAATCGTTGAATTCGTAAAATTCCCGGAATGGAAGTTTAATTTTGAGTTTGAGCTCGGAAATGTTATTTTCCAATGGAGACAAGTCATGTTCGTCATTTAAGAGTTGCGGACTCAAAAATGGATGAATTCTGACTTAGAACGAAGAAACGAGTGTTTAATGTTCACGAACTTTTATCATTTTCGTTAAAAATGAACCAATAGGTAAATTTTTAGCAAACGAAGTCAAATAGATAAAATTCTTGTATGAATGTGTAGATTGCGTAATTTTTGAACCGTAGGCTTTTGAATGGACCAATTCGAACTTAAAATGAAGAAGTTATGCGTCCGGGAAGTTGGTAAAAATATCAAAATCATATTATAATTCTGCAGGACAGAGTCCGTAGCATGCACGACTCTAAGCTTAGAATGCCTGTAATTTCAAAACACGAGGTCTGGAGTCGGTGCACTATTAATTTGTGCCGTAGCACGAGTCACAAAGCCAATCTTGGCGCCGCGGCACCAGTCTTAAGAAGTTGATAGTAAAGAATGTTTTCAAGTGTAGAAGAAAAGAGAACTGGTTAGTAATGAATTAAGATATAATCATAACATGATTAAGACATTGTAAGGTACTTGTAAGACATTAATGCCTATTGATTAAGAGTTAATAATCAATTGAAGATTAACAGAATGTGAATGACGTAACGAAAGCCGGAAACCCGAATAAAGAAATCTAATACACAATTAGATTGAGATGAAGGGTAAGATATAGTCAGATACATACTTGATTATATGTGACCTAATGTAAGGCATTATGTGATCATGTATTGTAGAGACTTGAAAGACTTGAACGTAAAGTAATTACACAGTAGCAGACGCTAAAGGCAAGTATTCTAACTCTTGTCTCAGTTCAATCTGAACAAGTTTTTGAAGTTTACACATGAATTGAAGTACAATGAAGTTAAAGCCAGTTCTTTTGGCTAGACTTGACATATTGACTGGATTGTTGATAATCTATTCATCTGTTATCAAATGTGAGTATCTTTTGTCAACTACTTGATATGGTTTTCAAAAGAAAACTGAAATGTTAAACAAAAGTTTTGTCGGTAAAACGACAGGCACGTGAGGTTGCCAAATGATTAAACGTACATACGTTTAATGGATGTAGTGTTGATCAACATAGAGTACAATAGGCTGATCACCTAGAAGTGCTCGTAAGTAATATCGGGCTTACGGACTTGGTTCCGGGTTGTCCTTTTCAAAGAAAGAATGAATACTCGAGGTCTTTGACCGGAGTGAATGTTTTACTGAATATTATTCATTGTGAAACATTTTGAAAGAAAGATGAAGTGCTATTTTGAATTATCAATAGTACTTCATAACTATTGTTCAGTTATCGAAGATATACGATTCATATATATCAAGCATGTTGTTATTGAAATTGTTATACTTGTTGAGCTAGTTATGCTCACTCTTGCTTAAACCATATGAATGCAGCTAAGACTGAACGTCCCGAAGGATCAAATAAGGATAAGGGAAAGGCTAAGGCAGATTATTAAGCTGTCTTGTTATAGTATAGGTCTATTGTTGTAATGTAATGAATATTATGACAAAGAACCTTTGTAACGAGTATAGAACTTGGGAAATGTAAATATTACTTTTAATATATAAAAGTTATGTTCGTTCTTTGAGACTTTTCAATTGAATGAATGTATGAATGTTTGTACAGTATAGCACCATCTGTCGGGTTGGAAGATACCCAGATTTGGGGGCGCTATAAGTTGGTATCAGAGCCTAGGTTTTAAAACTTAAGGGGGATTAGAACCTTAAGTCATAACCTTAATAAAGAAGTAAAAGATGAAAGATAACCTTATAAAAATGTATTATATTATGTTATGTGTTTTTATTATTTTACTGACGTGTACTAATCAAACTATATTGTTTTATTATAGATGTCAGGAGAAAATGATATGTATAGAAATATACATATAGTGAGCGAGGATTCAGTTAATCGGGTAGAGGTACTACCTAATCCAGTAGCGATTGAGCCAGATGTGGTAGTAATAGAGTCTAGAGACTCGGACGATTTAGACTATATGTCTATTTTCGATGGCATACTAGAGGAGGAGGTGGACGTGATGTCCTTTGACCAGGTTCCACCTATAGAAGAATTGACTACTAAAGAGTCAATGAAGGCACTATTTATGTCAGTATTGGATAGGAATGTCCATTACTGCCAAGAGGTGAAGGAGTTGGGAGAGGAACTCCAAGCTGTCCATAAGGACAAGACTAGAATGGAGGGTATGTGGGAAGAAGAGCACGATGATAGAATTCTAGCCTAGGACAAGGTCTGAGAGCTAAAATGTGAAGTCTTTGAGCTCAAGCAGGACCTAAAGACTAAACAGCAGAAGTTGGAGAGGATGTCCTATATACATAGGAGTTCTCACGCGAACTTCCAGCAGCAAGTAGCTAGATATCCAGTGGAAGCAGGGCAGACTCGACATACCATTAGTCGAGATGTCATAGCCAATTTGGCTAAGAAAGATTTTGAGAATGCCATTCGGCAGATGTAATCTAGCAATAGCTAGAGTAGATTAGATATGTAAATATTATGTATCTAGTAGTGACGTAAAACCCTCTTTTGTATATCAAGGGTAGTCTTTTGCAAATCCCAATTTTTGGAAAGTAATTGCGGGATGGTAATGTAATCAGCTAAGGCTGAGTAATGTAAACAATGTAGTATTACACTACAAGATAAGAATCGATATAAGTTTCTTTTATGGAACATATTGAGTAATGAGGATGAGTTATTGTTTTATCACAAATAATAACTAATCAACAAGAAGAAAGTAATAATGATGTGTTGTTTTCTTAACAGCAAAATGCCGCCAAGAAAAAGACAACGAAATCAAGACGATAATGTTAATCAACCGGAGGGTGGTCCAGTTAATCCAATGCAGGAGTTCGTTAATCTTTTAACGACTGCATTTAATAGAACGGGGGATATTGTACTCGTAATTCCTGGAGTAGTACAAGCTACTACTTTTAAGGACTTTAAAAGTGTAGGTCCGCCGGAGTTCAAAGGAACTACGGACCCTATAGAAGCCCAGACTTGGGTAAAAGAAATTGAGAAAGCATTTGTTATAGCAAATGTTGAGGATGGTCAAAAGGTTGCCTTTGCAACTTATTTGATGAAAGGAGAGGCCAACTTCTGGTGGGAGGCAAACCAGGCTAGGGTCGATATAGGAAACCTAACGTGGGAAAGGTTTAAGGAGATTTTCTTCGAGAAGTATTTTCCCACGAGTATGCAAGGGAGAATGGAAATGAGGTTTCTAGAATTAAAACAAGGGGATATGACAGTACCCAAGTATGCTGCTAAGTTTAATGAACTGGCACGATTTGCTCCACACCAAGTGGACACTGAAGTGAGAAAGGCTAAGAGATTTGAGCAGGGCTTGAAACCCTGGCTCTATAGCCGGATCTCGGTGTTTCAAAGTACTTCCTTTGGAACCATACTAGAGACGGCAATAATTGCTGAAAGTGGGAATGAGACTCTCAGCCAGTACCACAAGGATAAGAAAAATAAAGGGAAAGTTGATGGGGGGATAAAGACCGAAGGAGCCAGTGGTAGTGGCGACGGTCAGAAGCGGAAGGTTTTTAACTTTGGGAATACTGGAGTAAAGCAAGGGGATCCTAAAAGGAGGATGAAGGCCTGTAAAACCTGTGGGAAGACTCACTTAGGAGTCTGTCTCAAAGGAAAGGTCGTATGTTATAATTATGGACAAGAAGGGCACATTTCGCCTAACTGTCCCAATCCGAAGAAAAACCACGGATGTTTTGTATGTGGATCAACTGATCACATAGCAAAGAACTTCCCGAAGAAGGGTATGGAAGGAAATAAGGGCACTAATAGCGGCAAGTTGGCTATTAGTGGACCAGCTCAGCCGGGTAGATCAATGGCCCGCACTTTTAATATGACGGTCCAAGATGCGGTGGCATCAGGGGATGTAGTTGCAGGTATTATTCCGATCAATAACATAAATGCATACGTGCTATTTGATTCGGGTGCTACTTGTTCGTTTATAGCATGTGATTTTGCTAGACGACTGGAATTACTTCCCGAAATGTTGCCTATACCTTTGAACATTAAGGTAGCAAACGAAGAGATAATTCCTATTAAAAATATTCATAGGAGTTGTTGCATGGATATACGTGGGTGTAAGCTATCGGTAGATTTAATACCGATAAAGTTGGGAGAATTCGATGCAATTCTCGGAATGGATTGGTTGATTAACCATAGAGCAATTATAGATTGCCAAAAGAAATGTGTAAGCATCAGAACGCGGAAACAACCTCCTGTAGTATTTTAAGGTAATAAATTGCCAGGACGCTCGTGTTGTCTTACGATGACACAAAGTAGAAAACTTCTAAGGAAAGGGTGTGTAGGTTATCTGTGCCATGTTGTTGATACCCAGCGAGTGGGAGCAACCACGGAACAAATACCTATAGTAAACGAATTTATGGATGTATTTCCAAGTGAGTTACCGGGGTTACCATCGGATCGGGAGATCGAATTCGTAATAGACATTGTGCCAGGAGCGGCACCAGTCTCAAGAGCACCGTACCGTATGGCGCCTGTGGAAATGAAAGAGCTAATGGTTCAGTTACAGGAACTATTGGATAGAAAGTACATTTAGCCAAGTGTTTCTCCGTGGGGGGCACCGGTGTTGTTTGTCAAGAAGAAAGACGGATCGTTAAGGCTTTGTATCGACTATCGGGAGTTGAACAAGTTAACAATAAAGAATAAATACCCATTGCCCAGGATCGATGATCTCTTTGATTAGTTGAAAGGGGCAAAGTATTTTTCTAAAATAGATTTGCGGACAGGGTATCACCAGTTGAAGGTGAGGAAGGAGGATGTACCAAAGACGGCATTCAGGACTCGTTATGGTTATTACGAGTTTCTGGTGATGTCATTTGGGTTGACGAATGCACCAGCTGTATTTATGGATATGATGAATAGTGTTCAAACCATATTTGGACAAGTTCATCGTTGTGTTTATCAATGATATTCTAGTCTATTCTAAGACGCCAGAAGATCATGCTGAACACTTAAGATTAGTGTTGGAGACACTAAGAAAAGAGAAGTTATATGCGAAATTTACTAAGTGTGAATTTTGGTTGGAGAAAGTACAATTTTTAGGTCATGTCATTGACCACGAAGGGATTTCAGTGGATCCAGCAAAGGTAGAAGCAGTGATGAACTGGGAACAACCGAAAACGCCGACTGAGGTGCGGAGTTTCCTAGGGTTAGCGGGATACTATCGAAGATTTATCCATGATTTTTCGAAGATAGCTACCCCATTGACTAACTTGACAAGGATGACGGTGAAATACGTATGGACGGACAAATGTGAAGACAGTTTTCAAAAACTGAAGAAAAGATTAAGTGAAGCGCCTGTTTTGTTATTGCCAGATGACACAGGAAATTTTGTAGTATATAGTGATGCTTCACATAGGAGACTTGGTTGCGTGCTCATGCAGCATGGCAACGTCATTGCGTATGCATCACGGTAGTTGAAGGATTATGAGAAAGTTTATCCTACTCATGATCTAGAACTAGCCGCGATAGTATTTGCCCTAAAGATATGGAGACATTATCATTATGGGGAGAAATGTGAGATATATACGGACCATAAGAGTCTAAAGTATATCTTCACTTAGAAGGAGTTAAATATGAGGCAGACAAGATGGCTAGAGTTAATAAAGGATTACGATTGTGAAATCCTGTATCACCCTGGGAAAGCTAATGTAGTTACCGACGCCTTAAGTAGGAAGGGTCGGGAAAGGTTGTCTATGTTAACGGCTCAAAATGAGTTAATAACAGAGATGGCTAGGATGGAAATAAAATTAAAGATGCCGAGTGAATCGGGGCAGATACTTTTTACGATGGAGATACAATCTGTAAGACCCCGAAATTTTTTAAATAAAAAGGAATTTCCTTTATTTATTATTTTGAAATAGTAAGGTGGATTTGATTAATGTGGTTAGTTATGGGTAAAATCATAAATATTTCGAATAAGCAAGTGGTGATAAAATATTCATTATTATTCGGGAATATTCATTTGGTCGTGGAATATTCAATCTTTGTCGGGGAATATTAAATGCATTGACGGTACAAGATCTTTTGTGGGTCCCACAACGAAAAGAGATTGGATGAAGAAAACGACAAATATAAGTTGTTTATAAATAATTGGCGTAGTTATTACCAAATTAATCTTCATTGGAATACCCGGTGGTTAAAACACACTAATACGCCGTTGTTGAACAAAGAAGATACCGGTATTGCACCAATTATTGATTCTTACGTAAGAAGGCACTACTCAATAATTGTTACGATAATTATTGTTCAAGATTTTATTTTATTGATTTAATAATTGTTGCGTTGATATTTTATATTCTTTGTTGTTTCAATAATTGTCATTACACGTATTTTTTTATTATCGAAGCAATAATTCATATTATCTCGAATAATATTATTAGATAACATTATTGGCAATGTCTAGAAAGTTCATCTCAAGGAGAGGTTTGGTTACCTAATCATGCGCATGTAAGAAGGAGAAATTCTTATTGAAAGCCCCTCTTCCTGGAACCGCACGGTTGTCAATAATGTGATTCTCAGAATATTATTTGTGAATAATTAATTATTGATTTATATGATGAGGAAAATATTGATTTTATGTGGATATAGATGGAGAAAATTTTAAAATGACAATTGTTGAAAATTAATATTTTATCATTTTTTGATAAAATTATTCATTTAAATATATTATTTTAATAATATATTAATGGTGATATTTTTATAATGAATGTGGGATATATGAGTATATGAGGAGGAAGAGTATTTTGTGGCATTAAATGTTTAACACATATTTTGTGTGTTGGTGGACACAATTATTAATCGAAATTTGATTATACCGTAAAATCACCCGCTTTGTGAATTTCGGTCAATTTCTGTTTGGAATTTGGAAAAACTTTCTTCTGTAAAGTTGTAGAGAATTGAATTTCCTATAAAAACACGCAAGATTCGAATTTTCTGATAAAAGGGCTATTTATTATGAATTATTGAAGTTTCGGTATATCCAAGCGTGAATTGATTTTTGGAGTTTAAATTATTTTTGTTAAGAAAACGTTTTTGTATTTTTTGGACATCATTAACATGTGTGGCTGGTGTTTTAACCAAAAGGTGGGCTAAGGAAAATTTGTATAATTATATTAATATTATATTAAATTTTCTGCTTTGGTGTTCTAAGTATTTTCCTATAAATAGAGTGCTTAGGTTAGAATTGAAAATCACACCGAAATCTGAAGTTTTCTCTCTATATTATCGAGCGTATTCATGTGAGTATTTTGAGTATACTTTGAGTATTGCTATACTATGCAAGTTCAAGTCATAGCCTATATCCTGTGTTTCAAATAAAAGTACTTGATCTTTCGAGGTAAGGGATGTTATTTTCTTCTCAAATGATATTATTTCTTCAATATCATTATCTTTGAAATATTAGTTGAACTTTTTATCAAATTTGGAACTTTTTCATGTCGGGTTACTATTCATGAGTTACTATTCACGAAGTTACTATTCATGAGTTACTATTCACGATAACTATTCACGAGTACTATTCATGAAGCGTGAAGATGTTTTTTGTGGAATTTCTATCTTTTGGTGTCTGAGTTACTATTCACGTATACGGACTATTCATAGAAAAATGAAATTTCTTCTTTTGTCCAAAATATCTATTCGGATACTAGCTTTGATTGTATCCATGTTTTGATCATTCTTGAATTTTACACCACTGTGATTATTTTTGAGGTATTTTTGGACATGGATAAAACAAAATACTGAATCCTTAATCCTTAATCCTTGTCATTTTGTTTCACCGGATTCGCTTTCTTTAAAAATATTTTCATCATCTTCAGCTTTTAAATGATGATATTATGAAATATCTTTGGCACAGTGTGCAAAGATGAATGATTTCTTGATGAATATCTTTGGCCCGTAGTGCAAAGATGAACAGGTGTTGAGATGAACATGACCGACTGATTAATATCTTTGGCCCGTAGTGCAAAGATGAACAGGTGTTTAGATGAACATGACCAACTGATGAATATCTTTGGCCTGTAGTGCAAAGATGAATATTTGATTCCATATATATATTGATTGATGTTACAGGGATAAAATATCGACGATGAACTTTTAAATTCATATATAGAAGATAGTAGTTTGCATTCTCTACTTAACTCTTCTAATGAATTGTTGTTTCCGCTGCAGTTGTTGATTTAAAATTTGTTGTCTATTGTATTCTATTAGATTTTTCCCTGTTGAAGACTAACGATAATTTGTTGTATATTATCTTAGTCATAATATTCTTTACTGGGCTAGTTGAGCTCACCCTTTTCCTTGTTGTTCCATTTTTCTCGTGGAGGCGAGAATGTAAATGAGTACTTAGTCGGGGTATGGAATGAAGGTTCTAGAGAGAGTTGTTTAGTAGTCCTCACTATTTTTGTAAAATAATGTATCAATAATTATGATGGGGATTTATTTATGTGTGGATATTGTCTAGATGACAATATCCTGTATTTAAACTCACGCTTATATGTTGTAATAATAAAGTTGTAGTTATTTTTGTACCATGTATTTGGCGACTCAAATGGGTTGGATGGAATGGACCAATTTTGGGGCGTCACAATTGGTATCGAGCTTAGGGATATGATCTCTCCGGAGATCGGGAATAGAACTAGGAGGGAGAGACGAGTAAATCCTTCGCTAGTGTGTCCTACCTAAGCTTATTTGTTAGTTAGTCAATATATAGGATATTATGTGATATATTGATTTCCTTAATTAACCCTTGTTTTATGATGTATTTGAGAATGTCGAATGAGAATATTAACATGGAGTAAATGAGACCGTGGAGATGCAGACTTACCAACGAGGAGAACGTATAACAGTCGACAATGTACCTCCCCGTGAACAACACCACCGAAACAGTGATGATGAATGAGGGGATGTTTAGAAGCTTTTTGTAGTTCATGCAAAATCGCATTTAGGGAGACTCGTGTTCAAAATACGAGGAGGAAATGATAGCAATTCACGGGTTGTCACGCCCAAGCAAGCGCTTCAAAGAGTTGGGACCACCGAAATTTAAGGGAAAGCGGATCCGATCATGGCGGAAACATGGGTCAAGGAAATTACCAAGATATTCGATGTCTTGGGATGCACGGAGGAACAGAAGGTTCCATTCGCCACCTTTATATTCCGTGGAGAGGCAGATTACTGGTGGGAATCTGTGAAGCGTACCCATCCAAATTTTCGGCATGTCATGGGGAGACGTTTGAAAAATTCAATGACAAGTACTTCCACGAAAGTATTCATCATATGAAGGAAGTGGAGTTTATTAGATCGGAGCGTAATAACATGACGGTGTCCCAAAGACGAGGCAAAGTTCAGCGGAGTTATCCGGTGTTTGCACCTCATTTGGTGGAGAATGAGGAACGTGTGACGCGGATGTTTCTCGAGAGGTTTGAAACCCGGCATACGCCGATATCTCATTTCTCATAAATTTTCTCTCTGTTCGAGATGTTGTCAATGTGGCTCGATTGTTAGAGTGAGATAACGAAAACGTTCAACCGAGGGACCATAACCGAGGATCATACCAAGATAGCGATCATCGAATAACGATAACCAACGGAGAAGGAAGAATACTGGACAAAGGCGGTAACCACTCTGGTGGTAATCATGGCCATGAAAATAGAAGAAGCGAGTCGGGAGGAGATTTTAAAAAGAGGAGATTCAACAACGACCATTTAAAGACGTCGGTAGCCGAGCAACTAGTTCCAGGAGGAGAAAGACCACCTATCGATATGTTACAAATGCGGAAAGAGGGACATATCACCAAACGCCCACAACAGCTAAAGGTATGCTATAATTGTGGAAAAGAAGGACATATCGCTCGAGATCATGCGATATCGAAACCCAAATTCAAATGAATGGTGACTCAAAAGGATGTCCCGTAAAAAGTCAAAGTCAATCGGCCTCGGAAGAGCGTTTATGTCGTGACCAATCAAAATGCGAGGAACCCGAACGAAGTTAGCATGGGTTAGTTAATTATAAATTCTTGCGAAGTTTATACCTTACTAGATACCTGGGTTCTACCCATTCTTTTATCTCTCTTGCTTGCGCTCAACGTTTGAACTTGACTACGGAGAAATTAAACTTTGACCTATCTGTAGAGACTCCATTAGGAGAAACTTTCATTACATCCGTTGTTTAAAAATCTTGCTTGATTCAGTTGGCACTATCACATTACCGTTAACCTTATTTCTATAGAGATATTTGCTTTTGATGTGATTTTAAGGTTAACTACTCATCATGCCAAAATTGATTACTTTACGTAAGGTTGTTAGTTTTCATATTCCTAAGCAACTTTGTTATTCAATTCAAGCAATCAAACCATTGTAGTCAAACATTTTCATATCAAGCCATGAAGTCATTCATTTATTATGGATGTCAAGTTTTCTTAGTCCATGTTATGGATTTGAATAAAGACACGCCGATTTGAATAATATTCTGTTGTTATTGATTTTTCCTGACGTATTTCCTGAAGAATTTCTTGGTTTACTCCCAAAGACTAATATTAAATTTTGTATCGACTTTGAACCCGGTACAAAACTCATTTCTAAAATCTCATATCGAATGGCTCCTATTGAACTTCGTGAGTTAAAATTCAACTATAAATTTGGTACCTAAGCCTTTATCTGGTGACTTCCTTTGTGGAATGCACCGCCGGACTCTCCGTAGGGGACACCATATTCGCATGCGATAGTAAAAACGATAGGTGTCATTGTGACGTGCTATCCAAGGTTGGGATATGAGTCACAGTTGAGAACAACCTAAGTCGGCAATCGAAATACGTAGCTTTCTAGGCTTAGTTGGTTATTATCGGAGATTCGTTGAAGGATATTCTCGAATCGCTATTCCATTAACGCAAATTGACTCGTAGAGATACAAAATTCGAATGGAGCAAGGAATGTGGGAAGAGCTTGAAGAACTCAAGAGGAGACTCATTTCAAAGACATGTTACGACCATGCCATCTTGGAAAAGCGAACGTGTGGTAGTGACGTGTTGAGTAGAAGATCGTATACAAGTACGAAAGTACGATATTGTCAAAGACTCATTTCAATAATTTACAAATAATAGAGATGGAGATGAAAACTCTAGTTACCCACGTGATGATATACGAGTATAATCGACTTTAATCGATAAAGTTAAAGTCGCTTCAAGCTACACAATCGGAGTGATGAATTTGAAGAAGGAGGTGCAAGAAGTTGTTATTTCAAAAGCGAGAGAATCGGTGAGGTGAGGAAAGCTCAAACCTTCGATTTATTAATCCATTTAAAATTCTCGATCGAATAGGAACTGTAGCCTATAGACTCGTTTTACCGCCAAGTATGACGCGTGTTCATAACGTTTTTCACGTATCGATGTTACGTAAATATGTGGACGACCCGAACTACGTCATTGAGTTAGAACCGGACGAGATAGCCAAAGACTTAACGTCATTTGTGGTACTTCGTCAAGATCTTATAGAGGAAAGAACATGTCCTACGTACGAAAGTCATACCACAAGTTAAAGTTATGTGGAGAAACCATGCTATTGAGGAAATGACCTGGGAGTTGGAACGAAAATGAAAGCGAGGTATTCTCATCTTTTCGAAACACCAGTATCGTCGTTAATTTCGAGGACGAAATTTCATAAGGAGGGAGGTTGTAAGACCGAAATTTTTAAATAAAAGGAATTTCCTTTATTTATTATTTTGAAATAGTATGAGTGGATTTGATTAATGTTGTTAGTTATGGGTAAAATGCGCAAATATTTCGAATAAGCAAGTGGTGATAAAATATTCATTATTGTTTGGGAATATTCGTTTGGTCGTGGAATATTAAATCTTTGTCGGGAATATTCGATGACGACGGTAGCGATCTTTTGTGGGTCCCACAACGAAAGCGATTGGATGAAAAAAGCGACAAATATAAGTTGTTTATAAATAACAGGCGTAGTTATTCTGAATATCTTTCGTTGGAATACCCGTGGTTAAAACACACTATACTGCGTTGTTGAACAAGAAGCACCACAGGTATTGCACCAATTATTGATTCTTACGTGAAAGGCACTACTCAATAATTGTTACACGATAATTATGTTCAAGATTTTATTTTATTGATTCAATAATTGTTGCGTTGATATTTTATATTGTTGTTGTTTCAATAATTGTCATTACACAAGATTTTTATTATCGAAGCAATAATTCATATTATCTGAATAATATTATTAGATAACATTATTGGCAATGTCTAGAAAGTTACATCTAAGGAGCGGTTTGGTCACCTAATTGCGGCGCCAAGAAGAGAGAAATTCTTATTGAAAGCCCCTCTTTCCTAGAACCGCACTCGTTATCAATAATGTGATTACGTAATATTATTTGTGAATAATTAATTATTGATTTATATGATGAGGAAAATATTGATTTTATGTGGATATAGATGGAGAAAATTTTTAAATGACAATTGTTGAAAATTAATATTTTATCATTTTCTGATAAAATTATTCATTTAAATATATTATTTTAATAATATATTAACGGTGATATTTTTATAATGAATGTGGGATATATGAGTATATGAGGAGGAAGAGTATTTTTGTGGCATTAAATGTTTAACACATATTTTGTGTGTTGGTGGACACAATTATTGACCGAAATTTGATTATAGCCTGTAAAATCACCCGTTTGTGAATTTCGGTCAATTTCTGTTTGGAATTTGGAAAAACTTTCTTCTGTAAAGTTGTAGAGAATTGAATTTCCTATAAAAACTCCCGAGATTCGAATTTTCTGATAAAAGGGCTATTTATTATGAATTATTGAAGTTTCAGTATATCGGGTGTGAATTGATTTTTGGAGTTTAAATTATTTTTGTTAAGAAAAACATTTTTTGTATTTTTTTTGGACATCATTAACATGTGTGGCTGGTGTTTTGACCAAAAGGTGGGCTAAGGAAAATTTGTATAATTATATTAATATTATATTAAATTTTCTTCTTTGGTGTTCTAAGCATTTTCCTATAAATAGGGTGCTTAGGTTAGAATTGAAAATCACACCAGAAACTGAAGTTTTCTCTCTCTATATTATCGAGCGTATTCATGTGAGTATTTTGAGTATACTTTGAGTATTGCTATACGGTGCAAGTTCAAGTCATAGCCTATATCCGGTGTTTCAGCTAGAAGTACTGATCTTTCGAGGTAAGGGATGTTATTTTCTTCTCAAATGATATTATTTCTTCAATATCATTATGCTGAAATATTGGTTAGAACTTTTTATCAAATTTAGAACTTTTTCATGTCAGGGTTACTATTCACGAGTTACTATTCATGAGTTACTATTCACGAGTTACTATTCACGAGTACTATTCATGAAGTGTGAAGATGTTTTTTGTGGAATTTCTATCTTTTGGTGTCGGAGTTACTATTCACGTATACGGCACTATTCACGAATCAAGACCACTATTCAATTTAAAAATGAAATTTCTTCTTTTTGTCCAAAATATCTATTCGGATACTAGCTTTGATTGTATCCATGTTTTGATCATTCTTGAATTTTACACCACCGTGATTATTTTTGAGGTATTTTTGGACATGGATAAAACAAAGTACGAATCCTTAATCCTTAATCCTTGTCATTTTGTTTCACCGGATTCGCTTTTTAAAATATTTTCATCATCTTCAGCTTTTAAATGATGATATTATGGAATATCTTTGGCCCGTAGTGCAAGATGAATGATTTCTTGATGAATATCTTTGGCCGTGTAGTCAAAAGATGAACAAGTGTTGAGATGAACACGATCGATCGATTAATATCTTTGGCCCAGTAGTGCAAAGATGAATAGGTGTTTAGATGAACATGACCAACCTGATGAATATCTTTGGCTCAGAGTGTAAAGATGAATATTTGATTCGGATATATATTGATTGATGTTACAGGATAAAATATCGACGATGAACTTTTAAATTCATATATAGAAGATAGTAGTTTGCATTCTCTACTTAACTCTTCTAATGAATTGTTGTTTCACTGCAGCTTATTGATTTAAAATTTGTTGTCTATTGTATTCTATTAGATTTTTCCTGTTGAAGACTAACGATAATTTGTTGTATATTATCTTAGTCATAATATTCTTCTATCGGGCTAGTTGAGCACACCCTTTTCCTTGTTGTTCCATTTTTCTTCTCGTGAGGCGCGAATGTATGTAGTAGTACTAGTCGGGGTATGGAATGAAGGTTCTAGAGAGAGTTGTTTAGTAGTCCTCACCATTTTTGTAAAATAATGTATCAATAATTATGATGGGGATTTATTTGCGTGTGGATATTGTCTAGATGACAATATCTGTATTTAAACTCACAGTTTATATGTTGTAATAATAAAGTTGTAGTTATTTCTGTACCATGTATTTGGCGACTCAGAATGAGTTGGATGGAATGGACCTATTTTTGGGGCGTCACACAATCTACCATCGTAGAGAGAGTCAAGGAGGTACAACTCAGAGCTGACGAGTGTAACCAAATGAAGAAGCGGTTATCCGAGAAGGAAGATACTAAGTATAGTCTTGATAATAAAGGATTATTAAGATTTGAAGGAAGAATTTGGGTTTCAAATGAGACGGAATTAAAGGAACAAGTGTTACAAGAAGCTCATAGTTCGAGGTACTCGATACATCCTGGTAGCACTAAGATGTATCAATACCTTCGACAAAGTTTTTGGTGGCCGAACATGAAGAGAGAAATAGCAGAATATGTGAGTAGGTGCTTGACTTGTCAAAAAGTTAAGGCCGAACATCAACGACCCAGTGGCTTGTTACAGTCATTGGAGATTCTAGAATGGAAGTGGGAGCATATCTCGATGGATTTCGTGGTGGGACTTCCAACAACGGCAAAAGGGTACGATTCGATTTGGGTAATAGTCGACCGATTGACGAAATCGGCTCACTTCTTACCAATTAGGGTCAAGTATAACTTAGAACAGTTAGCTAAACTTTATGTCAAGGAAATAATTTCCAGACATGGAGTACCGGTATCGATTGTGTCAGATCGTGATCCACGATTCACATCGAACTTTTGGAGAAGTTTGCAAGAACAGCTGGGAACACAGTTAAAGTTAAGCACAGCTTATCATCCACAAACTGATGGGCAGAGCAAGAGAACAATTTAGACGTTAGAAGACATGTTGAGGTCTTGCGTCATGGATTTCAAGGGTAGTTGGGATGATCATCTGCCGCTGGTAGAGTTTGCATATAACAACAGTTATCATGCAAGCATAGGTATGCCACCTTATGAAGCTCTGTACGGAAGAAGGTATAGAACACCATTGTGTTGGGACGAGGTGGGAGAACGCCGGATGCTAGGACCAGAATTGGTGCAGCAAACAGCGGATGTGGTTAAGTTAATTCGGATGCGTCTTGTTTCAGCTCAAGACAGACAGAAGAAATATGCGGACTCGTATAGATTAAACCGAAAGTTTGAAGTAGGTTCGTATGTGTTTCTAAAGGTATCTCCCTCGAAAGGAAAGATACACTTTGGAAAGAAAGGGAAGTTAAGTCCAAGGTTTATAGGACCTTTTGAAGTATTAAAACGGGTAGGAGAGGTAGCGTATATAATAGCATTACCTCCAGACCTAGAAAGAATACATAACGTGTTTCACGTATCTGTATTACGTCCATATAAGCCGGACTATAAGCACGTAATCGAGTATGAGCCGATTCTTATTGAGAAGGATTTGTCATATGAAGAATCACCGATTCAAATCATTGATAGGAAAGAGCAAGTTCTGAGGAACAAAGTAATACCGTTGGTGAATGTATTATGGAAGAACCACAATGCCGAAGAAGCAACGTGGGAATTAGAAGAAAAGATGAAGAAAAATTTTCCTCATCTATTTGATTAAGTCAGACGAGATTCTGAGGACAGAATCTTTATAAGGGGGGAGAATGTAACGACCGGGAAATTTGGATCTTATTGTAAAATGATTTTATTAATTTTAATAATAATAAAATCATATTATTTATGATATCAAGATGGTTGTCGTTCTATAACCTATTGATATTAGAATATCGTAGTATTTGAGCTACGTGAAGGAATTAAAGTGTTTGAATTTCTAAGACGAAAATAAAAGTTTTCCGAGAAAATTTCTGAAAAATACTATTCATCGGTATTTGCTCGGGAGTTATTTTTCAATTTTCGAGAAATACGTAATGATAGATTATTAAGGTAAGATGGATTATGTAATAATAATCTAGTTATGAAAAATTTAATATTTCGCTTGCGGACTTAAATTGAGAATGTAAGAAAAGTGAAGAATTAATGCGTTAAGAGATAATCGTATGATATGTGAGTATTGTACGAGGAATGAAAATGAGTATGATATGAAGTATTATACGAGTTTGTATGAAGAATGAATTATCGTATATAAATTCTATATGAATTAGAATACGAGAATGATACATAAGCTATATGTATATATATTATGTAATATTAATGGACTTGTAAGGATTGACTAGGATTTTGTATAAGTCCAAGTCAATTAAGTGTAAGGCCCATCTAATGAATTAAAAAACAAGAGTGTTTGTTAATGTAAAGCCCAAAGGATTAAGTTGATAAAGCCCAAGCTAGAGTCCAATGGATTGTTTGACCCATGAGGCAAACCATAGGAATATGGTAAATGAGTAATGACCAAGTTTTATGAGTGGTGATCAAGTTAGTGTGGTAACCAAGCCTTTTAAGTGGTGACCAAGTTATGTAATGACCAAGTTAAATGTGTAATAGCCAAGCAATGGATAGATTTTATGCCATGCAAGTGATGGATAGTAAGGAGGTGCAAAAGGAGGTGGGATGATGGAAAAGACTAAACTACCCTAACCTTGGGAAATTTATAAATGGAGGAGGTTTACAAGCCATTGGATAATTGTTCAAACAATCCACACTCTCTCAAAGTGCTTAAGTGTTAGGAAGATTAAGTTGCAAATAAGCCACTTACATAAGAAGAAGAAAGAAGCTACTTATCAAGAACTTCTAGAGTAAGACTCCTTCTCTACTTTATCTTCTATCTCTATTCATGATAGGTTGATAAATAAAGATATATTAAGGGGTCATGGATGTTAATAAATAAGAAGAATGTGTAAGTAATGAACTTAAGCCATATAAGTTGGTAATAAGTCATTTAAGCTAGCATAAGTTATAAACTTATGTGAAAGATTATGAACTTGTAATATGTTTATTAATGAAAGTAATGAATTTGTATGTATATGAATTATATATATACAAGGATGGAATTATATGTGAAAACATGTATGCACGATGATTAAAAGACTAACTTTCTTAAGTTAGGAACAATGAAGTAATAAGTAGTTTATAATAGAATAAGCTATAAGCTTAGGAATGAAATAAGTCAAAATCCAACCATGAGTATAAGATGTTGGAAAAAAAATATGTTAAGATGTTCACATTATGAATGTAATTCATTGGTAATGTTGAATAAGTCATAAGAATGAAGATTTACCAGAAATCACACGATTAGACGATAATCGTTGAATTCGTAAAATTCCCGGAATGGAAGTCTAATTTTGAGTTTGATCTCGGAAATGTTATTTTCCAATGGAGACAAGTCATGTTCGTCATTTAAGAGTTGCGGACTCAAAAATGGACGAATTCTGACTTAGAACGAAGAAACGAGTGTTTAACGTTAACGAACGTTTATCGTTTTCGTTAAAAATGAACCAATAGGTGAATTTTTAGCAAACGAAGTGAAATAGATAAAATTCTTACATGAATGTGTAGATTGCGTAATTTGTCAATCGTAGGCTTTTGAACAGACCAATTCAGACTTAAAATGAAGAAGTTATGCATCCGGGAAGTTCGTAAAAATATCAAAACTGCATAATTGTCTGTGGCACAGAGTCCGCGCCGCGGCGCGACTCTAAGCCTAGAATGCTCACCAGACGATGCAAAGGCTCGGAGTCAGTATTGCTAACTTTGCTAACTTTACAGTGGCGATGAGTCACAAAAGCAATCTTGGCACACTATGGCGCCAGTCTTAAGAAGTTGATAGTAAAGAATGCTTTCAAGTGTAGAAGAAAAGAGAACTGGTTAGTAATGAATTAAGATATAATCATAACATGATTAAGACATTGTAAGGTACTTGTAAGACATTAATGCATGTTGATTAAGAGTTAATAATCAATTGAAGATTAGCGGAATGTGAATGACGTAACGAAAGCCGGAAACCCTAATAACGAAATCTAATACACAATTAGATTGAGATGAAGGGTAATATATAGTCAGATACATACTTGATTATATGTGACCTAATGTAAGGCATTATGTGATCATGTATTGTAGAGACTTGAAAGACTTGAAAGTAAAGTAATTACACAGTAGCAGACGCTAAAGGCAAGTATTCTAACTCTTGTCTCAATTCAATCTGAACAAGTTTTTGAAGTTCATGTATCCTTACGCATGAATTGAAGTACAATGAAGTTAAAGCCAGTTCTTTTGGCTAGACTTGACATATTGAGTGGATTGTTGATAATCTACTCATTTGTTATCAAATGTGATTATCTTTTGTCAACTACTTGATATGGTTTTCAAAAGAAGACTGAAATGTTAAACAAAAGTTTTGTCGATAAAACGACAGGCACGTGAGGTTGCCAAATGATTAAACGTACATACGTTTAATGGATGTAGTGTTGATCAACATAGAGTACAATAGGCTGATCACCTAGAAGTGCTCGTAAGTCATACCGGGCTTACGGACTTAGTTCCGGGTTGTCCTTTTCAAAGAAAGAATGAATACTCGAGGTCTTTGACTAGAGTGAATGTTTTACTGAATATTATTCATTGTTAAACATTTTGAAAGAAAGATGAAGTGCTATTTTGAATTATCAATAGTACTTCATAACTATTGTTCAGTTATCGAAGATATACGATTCATATGAATCAAGCATGTTGTTATTGAAATTGTTATACTTGTTTAGCTAGTTATGCTCACTCTTGCTTGAACCATATGAATGCAGCTAAGACTGAACGCCCCGAAGGATCAAATAAGGATAAGGGAAAGGCTAAAGCGATTATTAAGTCATCTTGTAATAAATATAGGTCTATTGTTGTAATGTAATGAATATTATGACAAAGAACCTTTGTAAGGAGTATAGAACCTGGGAAATATAAATATTACTTTTAATATATAAAAGTTATGTTCGTTCTTTGAGACTTTTCAATTGAATAAATGTATGAATGTTTGTACAGTATAGCACCATCTATCGGGTTGGAAGATACCCAGATTTGGGGGCGCTACATATAGACTCTACTCCTGATACTGTGCTGAATGCTGAATGACAGTAGCACTCGTAGTGGGAGAATCCATCACATATGCTGGCAACCCAGCAGTCAAATCCTCCTCGATGGGAATATCAGCCTCCTCCATAGGCTCCTCATCATCAGAATCACTCCCCTGCATTGTGGATACTACCGCAGCCGAAGCAGTCTTTATTTCCATCCATGCGGAATACTCTGCAGAACAACCCGGATGGCTGATAGAAAACTCAGATAGCTCTCACTGATCCCAACAGCATACAACCTGGATCTATCCTCTGCTGATAAATACCGAGAAGTGAAGCGCTGACTTGATGCCCCCTCAAAAGGATGAAAATCCTGGAACTGGTCAAACTGACACATCACGACCAGTGGGTGGTAAGTAATCATGCCTCTCAAGCCAGCCAGAGGGAGATAATCCATGCCCAGAGCATGAGTAATGAAGTTGTAGGGTGAGTTAAGCCCTATACACGGCAATATAGCAAACTGATCTCCAATCCTTGCTAGGAAAGCTAACCAAGATGCAACATCTGTACACTCCGCAAGCTGAAAGGAGTATGACATGGCAATATCATGGGTGAAACAATACCCATGCCATCTGAAAGTGCCAATCGGTCTCAAGTGTGACATAAACCACACGTATAGCAGGAGCAGGAACCTTAACCGGTACATCCTCCTCCTCATCCTCGACATCCGACACTTCAACTCGGATAGGACGTATCACCGCCTCCACCAAATGACGAGGCTGTCTAATGGAACGGGGTCGAGGCACTTCAGAAGCCCTCCTCCGTACACCATAAGTGGTCCTACGAGAACTACTCGGCTGTTCCGGATCCATAATATCTGGACAGCAAACCTCCAAATCACCTCAGAAAGGGTGCGGTAAATTCTTACCTGGAGCTTTTCAAAATGCATTTTATGACTACATGAATGCAAGCATCATTTTAACATACATCTAAAGTAGAGTTAAAAATGCATGACTACACAATGCCTACGTTTTGGAATTTTTTTCCATAGTCCCCTTTGTAAATATGACTATCCACATACACATAGGCATGACTAGGTGGCCATTCAGTAGCACACCTACCCACAGTCAGATACATCCTACATGCATTAATACATCACAGTAAAAAATCCATAAGTGTAGTCTATTTACCAGGATTATTTTGCATTTCTACCTTTACTCGTTTGTCCTCAAATAGGATAAGATATGATAGTAAAAGGTGCCAATTTGACTGTTTCAAAAGTTAAAATTTTTCACATCATTATGTTCAGCATGGTTTAATACTAATATTTACTATGTTGAATATTTTTTATAAAGTCATATCAGCATGCATATTCACTACTATGTGTCTAAGTGCATTTCATGTGATAAGTCATTTTCCAACGAATAGAAATTGGAAAAAATACATGCATATGTTACCAGGACAGTGAAGGACACTTGTACGGTGAAAGAATGTGCAGAAACTTGCCCGAACTCAACAGGTCTGAAGAAGAGCTCTCAGATTTCCTTCGCAGTGCAGCTTGAAAATGACTTATGAAAGCAACCCGCAGGCAATACATACCCACGGTTGGCCGCAAGTATACCTGCGGCACCCCTACATGGGTCCCACACCTCCGGCTTGGTCCAGTTCAAGTTGAAAAGGAGGTCTCACAAGCTGAAAAGGTCAAATTAGGAATAAAAATGCTACGCGATTGAGCAGAATAGCCTGAAATCTTAGTTTTCTAGGGCCAAACTCTGGCAATGCCTATCACTCATTGGTATTCGCTTGCATAAAAGGTATACTATACCAGTAGCCTCAGCTTTTACAAATCGTGCTCGACAATACCTCACAAAGGTCTGATGCCATCAGTGCAGGGTCATAGCCCTAAAACCTATCCCAGGCGGGGGTTACAATGCCGAAGTTATAAATTGATAACGTATCCCCGGCGGTGGTTACAATGCAAAAATTTCAAACATCCACGTATCCCCGGCGAGGGTTACAATGCATTCTCGACCATTAATACACACATCAATGAAGGTCAAGCAACCTTGACGTTATCTCAGCCGGTGGCAAGTAAACCCATCAAAACCATTGATACACACATCAATGAAGGTCAAGCAACCTTGACGTTACCTCAGCCGATGGCAAGTAAACCCATCGAAGCAACATATCCCTGGCGGGGGTTACAACGCCGAAGTCAGACATTGATAAAGTATCCCCGCCGGGGGTCATAGCATGATTCAACCATTGATATACGCATCAATGAAGGTCAAGCAACCTTGACATACTCCCTAGTAAGGGTCACAACGCAATGCAATCATTAATACACACATCAATGAACGTCAAGTAGCCTTGATAATTTGCCCAACAAAGACCTATTCGGTGAAACACACATCAGCGAAGGTCAGGCAGCCCTGACAATACATACTGTTGGCAGTAACTCCAACAAAGATCAATGTATATGCTGGTGACACAAACCAGAGAAGACCATCCTCATCGGAGAGGACCGATTATATAATATGTTATACACATCCTCAAACAGACAAAGCTTTATCCCCACAGAACTCTTGTACACGAGAGGCACCTCTATGGAGTAAAGGTTTGCATTAAGGATCCATGACTTTGGTGATAGCCCCAACGTCAACATCCTTGAAGACTTAAATTGCATGTCCAAGACATCGCTGATTGTCATCCCCGGCAGGATTAACAGGGAACTAATAATCATTCATTCATGCATCATACATTTGCATCATGTTGCTGCATATAGCATCATGATTATCTTGTTGCATTTCAAGTGTCTAGGATTCTTTATCCTATCCATGCCTTGCATTGCATGAATATGATAAAGAGGGGCATCTATAGACACTCGAAATTTTTGCACACATTCTTGACATTGACATCAGAGAGGCGATTCGTCTTTCAGAGATAACCCTGCAAGACAGTTCACATCCATTCCGGATACTACCAGAAGTTCAGTCTTAACCCCGGAACACACATTAGAAATGTTAATTCCAACCTCAGAGATAACCCCGAGTTTTGTCCGTGGAGATAACCCCAAGGAATGCTGCTGCAGTTCTGGTGATAACTCCGGAGATGCTTGTTTCAAATGCATGCGATCAGCTTCAATCTCAGACCTCCTGCCGAGAAACTCATTCCAAAGACCTAGAGCTAACATCGGGAAGACAGGCACACTTACAGATGACCTTGCAGAATTCAAACACTTGCAGTAGTCCAATCTCAGATGTAACCCTGAGCAACATCTGCTATCAGTTGAAACTGGAGATAACCCCGGTGAGGAGTCAAAAGGTCATCTTGCCACCTCAACCCCAGCGCACCGTCTCAACATTTCATACATACATTGCTACACTACAATGTCCCAAAAGAGCCAAGGAGTTCCAATCCTGAGTGACTATTACGCGTGGCATCACACCGAATAGAATTTGAAGCTTGAAGACCATGGGCATGGTCCCCTCTTCCTGACTGCATAACTCTCGACAAAAGCGGTTTGAAGAAGGTCTTGTACACCTCGTTCGGATGTTCGGATTGAAGTTCTGCAAGTTTGAGTGCACATCACAGTTCACGAGTGCACGTACTTTGAGATGGCAGGACCCGCGAAGCCCGGAGCACCCCGGACTACTGCAGGTACACCTGCGGATCCCAGCTCTATAAATATAGAGCTTGGGGTGGCCTTTTATAAGAGAAGAGAGGCGAGGAAGCCCTGTCCAATTTACTCTGTACACACCTAATATTGAGTGTTTCCTCATTTTAAACACCTGTTAGCTAACATATAGCTATATTTTCACCGGTGGGAGCTGAGTATTTATCCATTTAGAGTCATAGAAGCCTGCTTTGGCAGCCCATAGTAAGCCTTCTCACACTCTATAAAGCATTTCTCTTCATCTTTGCACACACTATTTTTCACATTGAGAGTCGTGTTATGTGTGTATGCCCGGACTTCGGTCCGTGGTTTTAATTTTTGTATGTATATATATATACTTATATATGTATATATTTATATATGGACTAACATTATCGAGTAATGCCTCGATTGAGCCTAGACTTATGTCTGGAGCGTTTACTTGCTTTTATATATATATACTTATATATATAAACTATTGTCAGACTCTGTCTGATGAGGCTGGATTTTACATCTGGAGCGTTTACTTGCTTATATATATATATTTATATTTAGTCTCGCCTGGAGTTTACTTCGTGGCGCTTGATCGTCTTTTACAGCTTTATTTACATTTCTGATCCCCCATGGAGGTGCTTCGTGGTGGTTGATCATGTACATATATATATATATACCGCTTTTATATATTTACATTTCTGATCCCCCATGGAGGCGCTTCGTGGTGGTTGATCATGTTTGTATATATATATTTACAACTTTTATATATATAACTGCTTACTGCTTTTCATATAAACTATGGCATCATGTGAGCCTAGGAATCATGTGATCACAGATTCAGTCTAGAATCTAGATTTGGTTCCCGTGATGGACATTTTTAGCTTTAAACAGCTTATATATTATTTACAGTGTCTGAATTTCTTTAGATGATTGTCATACCCATGAGGAGTTCGACCCTTCTATATATTATTTTCTCAAAGATGCCTAGCATCTCGAAAATAAAAGAAATCAAGCCGAACATTTAATAATAAAATGAAAGTATGAAGAGGTCTCAATTCCTATTGAGCACAGGGTTTGAAAAACCTCTTTTTACAAAACTTCATTGCTATATCTTGTTTAAAACAAAATTTTTCTATAAATTCAAACCCTTTGTATATAGGTGCGAACGAGGCCTCACACTACTTTTAAATAATTGCACATTG
This sequence comes from Panax quinquefolius, assembly GCA_020205615.1. NCBI lineage: Eukaryota > Viridiplantae > Streptophyta > Magnoliopsida > Apiales > Araliaceae > Panax > Panax quinquefolius. The sequence goes on along the minus strand of CM035157.1, from coordinate 47,979,033 downwards.
ATCCACACTGACACACACACACACATTCATATAATAGTTTCTTGAAAAGTGGCGGTCACCGTGGCAACACGGATGTCAGGGGGTGCCTAACACCTTCCCTCTGCATAATCAAGCCCCCGAAACCAAGTGAATCTCGGTTTCAAATACCCGTTTAGTAGTGTTACATCACCGGGTCAATGTGCAAACATTTTTCGGTTGCGTTGGTGCAACCAGTTAAAAACACCAACTGGCGACTCTTAAAGTCAAATCGTCGACATTACACATGTTGGACCTTTTTCACTTATTTTTATAAACAAATCTCACCTAACATGAAAACACCAAAGAACAAGTAACGAAAAGGGACAAATAAAATTCCTGACGTTGACATGAAGGGTTCAAATAAAAATGTATAATGTGTTACGAGGTATGTGGTATTGTGTTACATAGGGTAATATGCGCTATGTAATAAGTGAGGCTATGTTTAATATATATATATATATATATATATATATATATATATCGTTATATATATTTGTTATAGATTGTAGAGATGAATTAGTAAGAAGACGGATAAAAATTTATCTATTGATATTAAATAATTTATGTGAAATTATTTTATTATGGTAAGTTGGTGATATTAAAATATCTTTGATAATCACCAATTTCTTGAGTATTTGTACGAGTGAGTATCAAGTCTAAGGTAGTGCAATCATACTCTTTAATGGTTGATGTATAGGAGCTGGGTTAAACGATTCCTTTAGAGAGCAGTGGTATATACGAATTGGTAACCGATCTAACTCACTGTGAAAACAGTATAGACGAGACGAAAACTAATTTGTTGGTTATTTGTACTAAACCACTCAGCGTACTATATTGAATACTATTAAAGACTCGATGTGTGTTAGGTTTGGACTTGTATATATGTACGTTGTTGACGAGAGAAGAGAATCGATATACCTTTAAAGTGGTTAGAGAATTATTGAGTAAATTGATATACGACAAGAAGTGAGGATTAAAGGAATGTATGTATGTGTTATATTCAAGTTCTGCGTTATTGGTGGTAAGAAACCGTAAAGGAGATGTATAGTTGGTTAAACTAATAAGGGAAATAAAGTTTTAAAACTCGAAATGTAATCCTTGAATTGTTAAGGAAAATAGTAACAGATGATGTGAAATCAAAGAGAGGATTTATGATTAGACGAGTTAACGCTTAAGGAGGGTGTGTAAAGTATTTAGAAGCATAGGTTTCATTTCTGCTGGTGCAGAACTTATCTGTGACGCCCCCAAAATTAGGTATACATCACCCATCTTGGGTCGCCACTTACATGGTACATAAATCAAATACAAACTTAATTATACAACTGTCGTGTAACATACGACAAAACTTAAATACAAATATTGTCTTCTAGACAATATCCACTCTCAGAATAAGTCCTCATTAAATTTATTGTCACACTATCTAATGTAATAGTGAGGACTACTAATGCTATCATCTGACCGTCACTCCGCTTTCCCGACTAGTCCCGCCACGTTCTCATTTCTGAGAGAGAACAATGAAAGAAAGGGTGAGCTCAACTAGCCCAAAGAAGAAATATTATGACTAAGATAATGCGAGAATAAATTATCATTAGCCTTCAACAATGTTAAACCGATAAAATACAATAGACAACCGGTTTAATCTGCGGCGGAATAAGCAATCCATTAAAAGAGTCAAGTAGAAAATAAAATCTACTATCTTTTATGATTTAAAAGTTTTTCATCATTTGTTATAAAATGAGACTCGGCTTTAATGAATAAACCACAATATCTAATCATCCACATACCACGGTCAAGGATTTTCATCAAATTATCAATGGTCATGACTATACCGAATCACCCCCGGTCATAATCATACCAAAACTATCCACCACGCATTACGAGACCCATCGAGGACTTTTGTCACATCATTTATATCAAGCCATGATTATACCGAATGAACCCTGGTCATAATCATACTAAGTTCATCTATGCACGTAAGCCAAAGATAACTTTTAACATAATATAAACATGAGGATGATGACAATGATATAAGAATTCAATAAAACAAGTTCAAGAATTAATTTATCTAGGAATTATTAACGTCCAAATTGTCAACAAGATACTGTTTTGTAGAGTAAAATTCAAGAATGATCAGAAGAATATTTCCATCAAAAGATACTGGATGAAGCGCAAATATCAAGGATATTTCACTAATTTCATGGAGTATAGAAGTCAAAGATTTAACCAACTGGGTATAATAAAGAATGGAATAACAAAAGAAATCACCATGCATGCGGATTGCACGATGACAGTGTTATTCCAATGAATAATAATAATAAACCGGTCGGTGAAATTCACACCGGCTGGGATGATCCAATGAATAATAAATGCTTTGAATAATAAACAATGGAACCAGTCCTGTTGTAAAACACACGACATGGATATTCCAACGTAATAATAAATGCGAATAATAAACAATGGAACCAGTCCCAGTAAAACACACAGCGATGTGATATTCCAACAAAATAATAAAGAATGGAATAATGAAGAAGATCACCAAGTATAGGGGATTCAGCAGTATGTGAGTTATTCCAATGAGAATAAATAAGAATGGAATAATATAAGGATTTCACCAAGTATAGGGTATGCCGCGTATACAGGTTATGTATAGGGTATACCACTTTTACAGGTTATTCCAACAGAATAATAAACAATGGAATAACAACAGAAGTTCTCTTCATGAATACAAAAGAATAACACCCCTTACGGGTACAACAAATAATATTCCCTACCGTAAAAGACACTGGATATCAAAGTAGTGAAGTACCAGAATACTCTTCTTCTTTCTCTCTATAGATTTTCTCTCTATAGCTTCTCTCTATAATTTCTCTCTCTAGAGTTTCAAAGAATTAAGTAAGAAAATAATGAAGGAATGAGCTTCTATTTATAGGAAAATAGAATGCATAGTAATTAATCCATGAATCGATCCAGTTGATTTACTTTAATCGACGGTCCATATTTAAAGCAAAATCTTTAAATAAAATATCATATATTCTATTTATATAAAAACATTTTACTATGCAAACACTATGCAACACTATGCAAAACACTATGCAACACTATGCATAATAAAATATAATATATTCTATTTATAGAATAACTTTAATAAAGTATTACATTTTATATAAAAAGATGTTTCGCTTTTATTACGTTAATAATAATGAATAAAACAAAACGTCGATATCGCTTATAATAATTCATATTATTAATCGACAATAATGGAATCAAACCGGTGACTTCTCACATAAGCATCAATAATCAATACCGTGTGCTACTATGCAACCACACGACATCTTCGTACTTTTACTACCGAGTAGTTCAACAAGATCCACGAAAACTTCCGTCGTTATTTCAATAAAATATTTTTGTCGCTTTCTCTCAATCGACAATAATTACATTGTGGGGTCCACCAATGATTGAGTAGTTGTACGAATATTCCTCGCTAAACCGAATATTCCCACCAATCGAATATAATATAACCACTTGCATACTTTGCAAAATTTATAAATACTACCCACAACTATAATATTATCTCAAATTCACACCATAATATTAAAAAATTATTTCGACAAAATTTAAATCTTTATTGATAAAATCTAGGGTCTCACATTATCTGCCTCTAATTTTGGTATGGTAGCGCGCACCTATGCCATTATTGAACTTATGACCCGGTAGCAAATTACTACCGATCTGTTGAATCAGTTTGTGAAATTAAAATTCAATTAATGGGTATTAAGGAATCATAAGGATAATAAAAATCTTAAATGATGATTAAATTATCCATGAATGGATTTGAATAAGGTTTAATTAATTATCCCGGATTAATTATTTGTTAATTAAGTGATATTATATAAGTATTAATGTTGTGTAAGTTAATTAATTCAATATTTGAGTTACACTATTTTAATACGTATTAAAAAGTGTGGAATTGACAATGAGAATTATGAAATGCCTTGTGTAGCATAATGTGAAATGAGGAAATTCACTAAGTGAGTTAAAATGGAATCGTGTTTGATCATGTGATTTCATGTAGTTAATGAGTACACTCTTAGATAGGTAATATCACTCATGTGGGCATTAACTCATGTCGGGTAAAACGAGTGTTGTAAGACCCCAACTTTTATGAATAAAGATGAATTTTCCTATAAATATCTTTTTTGAATAATTATGGTGTGGATTTGTTATAATATTATAGTTGTGGGTAATATTTATAAATTTTGCAAAGTAAGCAAGTTGTTATATAATATTCGATTGGTCGGGGAATATTCATTTTTAACCGGAGTTGGTACGTATGACTACGAAAAAGATTCAAACAATCCGACAACGTATAAAAACCTCACAAGATCGACAAAGGAGTTATGCTGATCTTCATCGAAAGGACGTGAAATTCAATATTGGAGATCATGTGTTGTTATGTGTTGCTCCACGGAAAGGAGTTACGAGATTTTGAAAGAGAGGAAAACTAAATCCTCGATTCATTGGCCCATTTTTAATCCTTGACCGAGTAGGAACTGTGGCCTATAGACTAGCTTTACCGCCAAGTATGTCTCGTGTTCATAACGTTTTTCACATATCTATGTTATGTAAATATGTGGAAGACCCGAACAACATTATTGAGTTGGAACCAGACGAAATAGCGGAAGATTTAACATATGAAGAGGTTCCTTTTAAAATCTTGGATAAGAAGGAGCATATTTTACGCTCCAAGGTTATACCTCAAGTCAAAGTTTTGTGGAGAAACCACGATGTTGAGGAAATGACCTGGGAGTTAGAATCTGAAATAAAATCAGGGTATCCTCACCTCTTCGTCATACCAGGTATGTACCCTAATTTCGATGGCAAAATTTCATAAGAAGGGGAGGTTGTAAGACCCCAACTTTTATGAATAAAGATGAATTTTTCTATAAATATTATTTTTGAATAATTATGGTATGGATTTGTTATAATATTATAGTTATGGGTAATATTTATAAATTTTGCAAAGTAAGCAAGTTGTTATATAATATTCGATTGGTCGGGGAATATTCGTTTTAACAGGGAATATTCGTACGAAGACATAATCATTGGTAGACCCCACAACATAATTATTGTCGGAATGAGAAAACAACGGAAATATCTTCTTATGAAAATAACGACGAAAGTTTTACCGCTAACTGTTAAAATAACCAGTGTTAGAAGTACAGTAATACGCGTGGTTGCATAGTAGCACACAATATTGATTATTGATGCTTACGTGAGAAGTCACTCATTTATACTTAATTATTGCTACAGTAATTGTTGCATCATATCTCTTATATTATTGATTCAATTATTGTCACAGTATCATCTGCATAATATTTTATAGTATTAAATCAATAAGTGAGACGACAAAATTATTAATATTATTATTTTCAATATTGACGATGTCTAGAAGTTCTGTTAAGGAGAGGTTTGGTCACCTAATTACGCGCCAATAGGGAGAAATCCTTATTGGAAAGCGCCCTCTTTCCTGGGAACGACCTGGTCGTTAAATATTGCGAATTATAATAATGATGATAAATGTTATTAAAAACATTGAGGTGATTTTTATGAAGTATTTGTTATAAATATTGGCGTATTATTTGGACCCACATTTACCCATTTTTCAAAATAATCGGTAGAAAATTATTGGGCCCACATGTGGGGGCCACTAGAAGAAAAATGAATGTCAGGGAGGAATTCAAATGTTGGTTACGGGTGAGTTGTTTTGATTGTATATATATATATATATATATATAAGTTTTGTTTTTTATGAAAAAATAGAATATATTATATTTTATTTGCATAGTATTTTACTATGCAATGCACAGTAAAGACTTGTGAAAATTGAATTCGGCGTCCATGATATATATATTGTTTGTGACAACCCAAAAATTTAGACAATTTTATAAAATCATAAAAGATTGAATAAAGGTTAAAAAATAGACCTAGACAGAAAATAAGTGTATGTATTTGACATTTTTGGGAATAAATTTTGTGAATCTACAAACTTTTGGTGAAGGTTTACAGTGTTAAGAATATCTGTGTATATGGTTATATATGTGTACAATATGTGGTTAAGGGTCAAGGGTTGACCGGATAAACTATATCAGTCACAAACCCTAATTATATATTTTAGAGACTCGACGTTCAGTTAGAAAACAAACCCTATTGACTGATAAGAAACCCTATTGCCAGCTATGGAAACCCTAATTACAATTCCGAGAATCTGTAACCCTAATTCGAAATAATAAAACCCTAATTGGGAAACTTGAAGATAAGTATAGACTTTCTATGTTATTAATTGTAAATATAATTAAGGATGACCCTAATTGATTAATTAGAAAGCCCTAATTTCTAATGTTGGAAACCCTAATATACAATTAGAGAAAACCTAATTATTAATTTATAGAGTTTAATGTTAATTAGGAAGTCTTAACCCTAATTAGCAAGATTGAATGTGATTAGTAAACTTTATTATAATTAGGGAACCCTAATTATAATTTTCTATTTTTAGAACCTAATTAGAAAAGTCTAGATTATAAATTTGTGTAATCTTAGGGTCAAACCCTAAGGGTTAAACCCTAAGGGTTAAAATCTAATAATTATGGGAAGTTACCAAGTTGCCATGTACTTTATGAGTCAAAAGACCAAACTACCCTTCTTTATATTTTAATGAGGTGGAGTGTAGATCTAACCCTACTTGTGGTTGGTGAACAACCTTAGGCTAGCTATGTGGTCTAGAAAGTTACTTTAATCATCAAATGTCAGCCAACTTGCTAGGTTAAATACATTGCAACATGGATTAAAGGCATTCAAGTATAGAAAAGTTACACACTTTATTTCTCAACCTAGCCAACTCTTCTCTCTCTCTCCCATCCGAAATTGTAGAGTTAGTGTGAGTAATAAGCTAAGCCAAGATCATGTGTCAGCTTGCTAGGATCAAACATCAAGGATCAGATTCAAAAATTTAGCATTCATGAGGTATAAACCCTAATTCTAGAAATCCTTAGATCCGATGTTAGATGTTGTGATTTTATGTTTAAATGTGAAGTATGTAGTATATATTAGTGATCTGGGTTGTTAAATCCCAGATCCATAACACTTAGATGCTCGAAATTAAAGATATCAAAAATCTAAAAAATTGGAAAAATGTGGTCTGACAACCGAATGTCAGACCCCATAAATCTTTACCTGTTTATAGTTTTGGTTGTTTAAATGGTTGTACTTGTAGTATGTTATTTGGTCTTTGTTCTGCAACTTGAAATAGAGTCATATCATGTCTAGATCATAACTTGTAAGCAGTCAATGTAACATTCTAGAATTTTAATTGTTATATTAAATATTTATTGAATTATTTAAATATTTAATGGATGTGTTTATTGTTAAATAAATAATTGTTCAAATTTGAATTGATGTGGTTAACTATTTGCTAAATAAATAATTAAGGAAAATTAATTATTTTGCTAATTTAATTTAATTATTAAGTTAGAGAATTTTGATTAATTGAATTAATATTCTTTTTATTGGAATTTGTAAATTTAAAAGGATGTGTTAGTTGATTAAATAAAGTTATAATTGTATAGAAAATTATAATTTTGTGGTATTGATTTATGTGATGAAGTGATTTAATAAATTGTTATTATGATTAATTTAATTAAATTAATGTGTGACAAATAACCTTTTATAAAGTAGTTATTAAAATAACTTAAAGGAGTTTTAATTCTGTTTTGACAAACAAGGCCTAATGCCTATTAAGTCTTTAATCTAATTGAGTTTTACCAAACAGGGTGTTAGGATTAATGGTTTATTTTTTTTAGTTAGTAACCAAACAAGCCTTATGGCTTTTGATTTTTAAAACTCATATAACTGATATCAGTTATATGTTTTGTATTTATATTATATAATCAATATATATTATATTATGTAAGACCCCGAAATTTTTAAATAAAAAGGAATTTCCTTTATTTATTATTTTGAAATAGTAAGGGTTGATTTGATTAATGTGGATAGTTAAGGGTTAAATACGCAAAATATTTCAAAATAAGCAAGTGGTTATAAAATATTCATTATCGTCGGGAATATTCGTTTGGTCGTGGAATATTAAATGCTTTGTCGGAATATTCGCATTTGACTGGCCTTGTGACATGTGTGGGCCCATAACTGAAAGCGATTGGATGAAGAAAACGACAAATATAAGTTGTTTTTAAATAACAGGCAGTAGTTATTACTGAGATTATCTTTTGAATAATACGGTGGTTAAAACACACTAATACGCGTTGTTGAACAAGTAGCACACCAGTATTGCACCAATTATTGATTCTTACGTGAAGGCACTACTCAATAATGGTTACGATAATTACTTATCTTAAAGATTTTATTGAGTTAATAATTGCTACGTTGATATTTTATATATCTTTGTTGTTTCAATAATTGTCATTACACGTATTTTTCATTATCGAAGCAATAATTCATATTATCTCGAATAATATTATTAGATAACATTGTTGGCAATGTCTAGAAAGTTCTGTCTAAGGAGAGGTTTGGTCACCTAATTGCGGCGCCATGAAGAAGAAATTCTTATTGGAAAGCCCTCTCCTTCACAGGCTGCCTCGGTTGTCAATATTGTGATTACGTAATATTATTTGTGAATAATTAATTATTAATTCATATGATGAGAAAAATATTGATTTTATGTGGATATAGATGGAGAAAATTTTTATAGTGACAATTGTTGAAAATTGAAATTTATCTTTTTTTCGATAAAATAATTTAAATATATTATTATATTTTTATAATATAATAATGGTGATATTTTACAACGAATGTGGGATATATGAGTATACGAGGAGGAAGAGTATTTTTGTTGCAATAAATGTTTAAAACATGTTAAACATGTCTATGGACCCCATTTATTGGTCGAAATTTGATTATAGCTTTGTAAAATCGCCTGGTTTGTGGATTTCGGTCGATTTACTTTGGAATTTGAAAAACTTTCTTCTCGCAGTTGTAGAGAATTGAATTTCCTATAAAAACACACGAGATTCGAATTTTCTGATGAAAGGGCTATTAATTATGAATTTTTGAAGCTCTGAAGTTCTGAAATAATTAATTTTTGGAAGTTTTAATTGTTTTATTTAAGAAAAACGTTTTTTGCAATCCCACATGTGATATAAATGTGCTGAATTCAGTTGGTCTAAGGTGGGCTTGAATTTGTTTAATTATATTATTATTTTATTAAATTTTCTGCTTTGGTGTTCTAAGCATTTTCCTATAAATAGGGTGCTTAAGTTAGAATTGAAAATCACACCAGAAACTGAAGTTTTCTCTCTCTATATTATCGAGCGTATTCTTGTGAGTATTTTGAGTATACTTTGAGTATTGCTATACGGTGCAAGTCCAAGTCATAGCCTATATCCTGTTTTAAATTAGAAATCTTGATCTTTCGAGGTAAGGGATATTATTTTTTTCGTAATGATATTATTTCTTCAATATCATTATACTGAAATGTTGATCTGAAGTTTTTATCAAATTTGGAACTTTTTCATGTCGGGGTTACTATTCATGAGTTACTATTCACGAGTTACTATTCATGAGTTACTATTCACGAGTTACTATTCACGAGTACTATTCATGAAGCGTGAAGATGTTTTTGTGGAATTTCTATCTTTTGGTGTCGGAGTTACTATTCACGTATATGGCACTATTCACGTATACGGCACTATTCACGTATACGGTACTATTCACCGAAAAATAAAATTTCTTCTTTTCGTCCAAAACATCTATTCTGGATACTAACTCTGATTGTATCCATGTTTTGATCATTCTTGAATTTTACACCACTATGATTATTTTTGAGGTATTTTTGGACGTGGATAAAACCAAGTACGAATCCTTAATCCTTAATCCTTGTCATTTTGTTTCACTGGATTCGTTTCTTTAAAAAAAATATTTTTCATCATCCTCAGTCTTAAATGATGATATTATGGAATATCTTTGGCTCAGTGCAAAGATGAATGATTTCTTAAGAATATCTTTGGCACATAGTGCAAAAGATGAATGATTTCTGAAGAATATCTTTGGCCGTAGTCAAAGATGAATAGGTGTTTAAATGAACATGACCAATCGATGAATATCTTTGGCTGTAGTGCAAAGATGAATATTTGATTCGGATGTATATTGATTGATGTTACAAGGATAAAAGATGAGCGATGAACTTTTAAATTCATACATAGAAGATAGTAGTTTGCATTCTCTACTTAACTCTTCTAATGAATTATTATTTCCGCTGCGAATATTGATTTAAAATTTGTTGTCTATTGTATTCTATTAGATTTTTCCTGTTGAAGACTAACGATAATTTTTTGTATATTATCTTAGTCATAATATTCTTTATCTTGAGCTAGTTGAGCTCACCCTTTTCCTTTTTGTTCCATTTTTCTCGGGGAGGCGAGAATATAAGCGAGTACAGCCGGGGTATGGAATGAAGGTTTTAGAAAGGATTGTTTAGTAGTCCTCACCATTTTGTAAAATAATGTATCAATAAATGTGATGAGGATTTATTTGAGTATAGATATTGTCTGAAGATAATATTTGTATTCAAACTCACGCTTTCTTGTTGTAATAATAAAGTTGTAGTTGTTTACGTACTATGTATTGACAACTCATAATAGGTGATGTATACCTATTTTGGGGGCGCCACAGTTGGTATCGAGCTTAGGATATGATCTCTGGCGGAGATCGGGAATAGAACTAGGAGGGAGAGACGAGTAAATCCTTCGCTAGTGTGTCCTACCTAAGCTTATTTGTTAGTTGGTCAAGATATAGGGATATTATGTGATATATTGATTTCCTTAATTAACCCTTGTTTTATGACAAGATTTGAGAATGTCGAATGAGAATATTAACAATGGAAATGAGACCGTGGAGATGCTCAGTACTCACCAACGAGGAGAACGTGGCAACAGTCGGGCAATGTTCCTCCCGTGAACAACACCATTGAAAGCGAGATGATGAACGAGGGGATGTTTAGAAGTTTTTTGCGATTCATGCAAAATCGATTTGAGAGGAGACTCGTGTTCAAAATACGAGGAGGAAATGATAGCAATTCACGGGTTGTCACAACCAGCGCAGCTTCAAAGAGTTGGGACCACCGAATTTAAGGAAAGCGATCCGATCACGGCGGAAACATGGGTCAAACAAATTACCAAGATATTCGATGTCTTGGGATGCACGGAGGAATGAAGGTTCCATTCGCCATCTTTATGTTCCGTGGCGAAGCGGACTTTGGTGGTGGAGTCTGTGAAGCGTACCATCTAGCCGCACTCAAAGATGTCTTGAGAGACGTTTGAGAGCTATTTAATGACAAATACTTTCACGAAAGTGTTCGTCATATGAAGGAAGTAGAGTTCATCGATTGGAACAAAACAACATGACGGTGTCTCAATGACGAGGCAAAGTTTGCGAAGTTATCCGTTTCAGCACCTCATTTGGTGGAGAATGAGGAACGTATGACGTGGATGTTTCTTAGAGGTTTGAAACCCGGCGTACGTCGATATCTCATTTCTCATAAATTTTCTCTTTATTCGATATGTTGTAAATGGGGCTCAATTATTAGAGCGAGATAACGAGTATGGTCAACTGAGGGACCACAACCGGGATCGTGTCGTAGAGATAGCGATCAATGAATAATGATAACTGCGGAGAAAGAAACAGACGACAGAAATGGTAACCACTCTGGTGGTAATCATGGCCATGAAAATAGAAGAAGCGAGTCAGGAGGAGATTTTAAAAAGAGGAGATTTAACAACGACCATGTGAAGATGATAATCTGCAGCGAGAATCGGTTCTAAGGGAGGAGAACGACCACCCATTATATGCTACAAATGCGGAAAAGAGGGACATATCGGTCCAAACCCCCCACAACAGATTCAAGGTATGCTATAGTTGTGGAAAGGAAGGACATATCGCTTTCGAGATTATGCAGATGGCGAAACCTAGTTCAATGGACTTGGTGACTCAAAAGATCATCCCATAAAAGTCAAAGTTAACGATTAGGGAAGAGCGTTTGTTGTGATTGGTCATAATGCGAGGAACCCAAACGAGGTGATCACGGGTAAGCTATTTATAAATTCTTGCGAAGTTTATACCTTACTTGATCTAGGTGCTACCCATTCATTTATCTCTCCTGCATGTGCTCAACGTTTAAACTTGACTCGGGAAATTAGACTTTGACCTATCTGTGGAAACTCAGTTAGGAGAAACTTTCATCACATCCACATTTTATAAATCTTGTTTGATTCAAGTTGGCACCATCACCTTACTGTTGACCTTATCTCTTTAAAGATACTTGCTTTTGATGTGATTTTAGGGATTGATTGGTTAACTACTCATCATGCCAAAATTGATTGTTTTCGTAAGGTTGTTAGTTTTCATATTCCTAATCAACCTGTTGTTATGCAATTCAAGCAAATTTGAACCATTAAAATCGATCATTTATCATATCTAATCATAAAGCTATTCGTTTATTAAAAAAGCGGATGTCAAGCTTTCTTAGCCCATGTTATGGATTTGAATAAAGACACGTCAAATTTGAATAATATTCCCGTGTTGTTATTGACTTTCTGATGTATTTCAGAAGAACTTCCTGGTCTACCCCGAATGTGAAGTTGAATTCTTTATTGATCTTGAACTGATACAAAGCCCATTTCTAAAACCCCATATCGAATGGCTCCTATTGAACTTCGAGGAGTTAAAGGTCCAACTACGTGAATTGTTGGACATCGGTTTCATTAGGTCCTAGTACATTTCCTTGGGGTGCTCTGTTTTATTTGTAAAGAAGAAAGACGGGAGTATGCGACTTTCAGATTGACTATCGAAATTGAACCATGTCACCATCAAGAATAGGTATCCTCTACCTCGTATTGATGACTTGTTTGACCAGATTGCAAGGGGCACAATTCTTTTCAAAAATTGATCTTCGCTCGGATATCATCAATTTGAAGATTAGGCGAGGATATTCAAAGCGCCTTCAAAACTTCGGTATGGGCATTATGAATTCTTAGTCATGTCTTTCGGACTAACTAATGCTCCTCGCTGCTTTCATGGATATGATGAACCGAGTATTCAAGGAATATTTGGATCAATTCGTTTGTTGTCTTTATTGATGACATCCTCATATATTCCAAAAGCCGTGAAGATCATGAGCACCATTTGAAGTTTGGTACTCGAAAGGCTTCGTGAAAACCAACTATATGCCAAATTGAAGAAATGCGAGTTTCGGCTTGAGGAAGTAGCATTCCTTGGGCACGTGGTGTCGAAACATGGAGTATCTGTTGATCCGCCAAGATTGAAGCAATACAAAGTTAGAGCAACCGAAGTTGGTGGTCAAGTCACGTAGCTTTTTGGGCTTAAATTTGGTTATTATCGGAGATTCGTGGAAGGGTTTTCTCGAATCGCTACTCCATTAACTTCATTAACTCGGAAGGATACAAAATTCGTTTGGAGCGAAGAATGCGAGAAAAAAGTTTCAAGAGCTTAAGAGGAGACTTATTTGACACTGTTCTAACAATACCATCCGGTTCGGATGGATTTGTTATCTAAAGCGATGCTTCGTGCAAAGGGTTAGGATGTGTTCTCATGCAACGTGGGAAAGTCATAGCCTATGCCTCATGACAACTTAAAGAGTATGAGAGGAATTATCCTACTCATGATCTAGAGTTAGCGTGATCGTTTCAAGCGCTAAAAATATGGAGGCACTATCTATATGGGGAGAAAGTGGAGATATATTCGGACCATAAAAGCCTTAAATATTTCTTCACTCAAAAGAACTCAACATGCGGCTTGGCGTGACGTTGGCTCGAGCTATTGAAAGACTACGACCACACTATTCAATACCATCCCGGTAAAGCGAATGTAGTGGTGACGCGCGTTGAGTAGAAGATCATATGCGAGAACGAGTGCGATGATGTCAAGTATACATGTAGAGCCAACTTTAATAGAAAAAGTTAAGGTTGCTCAAGCCACCGAATCGGAGGCGATCGTATGAAGAAGAAAGTACAAGAAGGAGCTATTCAAAAAGCGAGAATTGATGAAGAAGGAATACTTGAGTCCACTCTGACTTTTGTTCCTAACGACTCGATTTGAAGTACAAGATTATGATGGAGGCACACAATCGCCATTTGCAATCCATCCTGGAAGTACTAAAATGTATCGTGATCTTGACATACATTTTGGTGGAACAATATGAAGAGAGAGATTGCAAAGCTTATCTCGATGTGTTTAACTTACTGCGGCGTGTAAAGGCGGAGCATCTTGTACCTAAGGGTCCGTTGCAACCACTTGAGATTCCTGAATGGAAGTGGGAACACATTACTATGGATTTAGATTCACGGGTCTTCCTACGGTTTCTCAAGGCATCAATGCTATTTGGGTTATTGTTGATAGATTAACCAAGTCTCGCTTCATTTCTTGCCGACACGGAGACTTATTCCCTTGAGCGTCTTGCTAGGTATGTGACGTGAATGAGATTGTGAGGTTGCATGGCATGCCTGTATCCATAGTTTACGATCGTGACCCAAGATTCACTTCAAGATTTTGGGTTAGCTTGCAAAAAGCTATGGGCGCAGTTTTTGATTTAGTTGAGCATACCATCCCCAAGCAGACGAACAATCGAGAGGACTATTCAAACTCTTGAAGATCTATTAAGACTCGTGTCCTGAACTTCAAGGGTAGTTGGGATAAGTATTTACCATTGGTGGAATTCTCCTACAACAACAGATTATCGAGCAAGTATAGGTGTGGCTCCATTCGAAGCATTATATGGACGAAAATGTCGTTCTCCAATATGTTGGGATGAGGTGGGTGAAGCAACATTGTTGGGACCCGAGTTAATACGTATGACTACCGAAAAGATCCAAATGATTCGACAACGATATACAAAGCGGCACAAGATCGACAAAAGAGTTATGCGGATCTTCATCGAAAGGGCGTGGAATTTAATGTAGGGGATCATGTATTGTTGCGAGTTGCTCCATGGAAGGGAGTTACAAGATTTGGGAAGAGAGGAAAGCTCAATCCACGATTTATTGGTCCATTTCAAATTCTTGACCGAGTAGGAAATGTAGCCTATAGACTTGCGTTACCTCAAAGTATGTCTCGTGTTCATAATGTGTTTCACATATCTCGTATTTCAGTAAATATGTGAAAGACCCGAACCACGTTATTGAGTTAGAACCGGACGAGATAGCCAAGACTTAACGTGTGAGGAGGTACTGTCAAGATCTTGGATAGGAAGGAGCATGTCCTACGCCAAGAAAGGTCATACCACAAGTTAAAGTTTTGTGGAGGAATCATGCTATAGAGGAAATGACACAGGAATTGGAAACGGAAATGAAAGCGAGGTATCCTCACCTTTTCAAAACACAGAATCGTCGTCGTCAATTTCGAGGACGAAATTTCATAAGGAGGGAGGTTGTAAGACCTCGAAATTTTTAAATAAAAAGGAATTTCCTTTATTTATTATTTTGAAATAGTAAGGGTTGATTTGATTAATGTGGATAGTTAAGGGTTAAATACGCAAATATTTCAAAATAAGCAAGTGGTTATAAAATATTCATTATCGTTGGGAATATTCGTTTGGTCGTGGAATATTAAATCTTGTCGGGAATATTCGTATGACGGCCAAGCGACCATGTGTGGGCCCCATAACTTGAGCGATTGGATGAAGAAAACGACAAATATAAGTTATTTTTAAATAACGGCGTAGTTATTCACCGTTAATATCTTGTTGGAATACCGGTGGTTAAAACACACTAATACGCGCGTTGTTGAACGAAGTAGCACACGGTATTGCACCAATTATTGATTCTTACGTAAGAAGGCACTACTCGATAATGGTTACTGATAATTCTTTATTAAATATTTTATTGAGTTAATAATTGCTACGTTGATATTTTATATTCTTTGTTGTTTCATAATTGTCATTACACGATTTTCATTATCGAAGCAATAATTCATATTATCCTGAATAATATTATTAGATAACATTGTTGGCAATGTCTAGAAAGTTCTGCTCTAAGGAGAGGTTTGGTCACCTAATTGCGGCGCCATAAGAAGAAATTCTTATTGAAAGCCCCTCTTTCTGAGGAGCTGCTGGTTGTCAATATTGTGATTACGTAATATTATTTGTGAATAATTAATTATTAATTCATATGATGAGAAAAATATTGATTTTATGTGGATATAGATGGAGAAAATTTTATAGTGACAATTGTTGAAAATTGAAATTTTATCTTTTACGATAAAATAATTTAAATATATTATTATATTTTATAATATAATAATGGTGATATTTTTACAACGAATGTGGGATATATGAGTATACGAGGAGGAAGAGTATTTTTGTTGCAATAAATGTTTAAAACATGTTAAACATGCTCTGCGGACCCCATTTATTGATTTGAAATTTGATTATAACTTTGAAAATCGCCCGCTTGTGGATTTCGATTGATTTCTATTTGGAATTTGAAAAAACTTTCTTCTGCAAAGTTGTAGAGAATTGAATTTCCTATAAAAACTCATGAGATTCAATTTTCTGATGAAAGGGCTATTAATTATGAATTTTTGAAGCTCTGAAGTTCTGAAATAATTAATTTTTGGAAGTTTTAATTGTTTTATTTAAGAAAAATGTTTTTTGCAATCCCACATGTGATATAAATGTGCTGAATTCAGTTGGTCTAAGGTTGGCTTGAATTTGTTTAATTATATTATTATTTTATTAAATTTTCTGCTTTGGTGTTCTAAGCATTTTCCTATAAATAGGGTGCTTAAGTTAGAATTGAAAATCACATCAGAAACTGAAGTTTTCTCTCTCTATATTATCGAGCGTATTCTTGTGAGTATTTTGAGTATACTTTGAGTATTGCTATACGCAAAGTCCAAGTCATAGCCTATATCCTGTTTTTTCGGTTAAAGTCTTGATCTTTCGAGGTAAGGGATATTATTTTTTTCGTAATGATATTATTTCTTCAATATCATTATACTGAAATGTTGATCTGAAGTTTTTATCAAATTTGGAACTTTTTCATGTCGGGGTTACTATTCATGAGTTACTATTCACGAGTTACTATTCATGAGTTACTATTCACGAGTTACTATTCACGAGTACTATTCATGAAGCGTGAAGATGTTTTTGTGGAATTTCTATCTTTTGGTGTCGGAGTTACTATTCACGTATACGGCACTATTCACGTATACGGCACTATTCACGTATATGGTACTATTCACCGAAAAATAAAATTTCTTCTTTTCGTCCAAAACATCTATTCTGGATACTAACTCTGATTGTATCCATGTTTTGATCATTCTTGAATTTTACACCACTATGATTATTTTTGAGGTATTTTTGGGCGTGAATAAAATCAAGTACGAATCCTTAATCCTTAATCCTTGTCATTTTGTTTCACTGGATTCGTTTCTTAAAAAAATATTTTCATCATCCTCGGTCTTAAATGATGATATTATGGAATATCTTTGGCCCAGTCACAAAGATGAATGATTTCTTAAGAATATCTTTGGCACATGGTGCAAAGATGAATGATTTCTGAAGAATATCTTTGGCCCGTAGTGCAAAGATGAACAGGTGTTTAAATGAACATGACCAACTAATGAATATCTTTGGCACAGTGCAAAGATGAATATTTGATTCCAGGATGTATATTGATTGATGTTACGGGGATAAAAGATGAGCGATGAACTTTTAAATTCATACATAGAAGATAGTAGTTTGCATTCTCTACTTAACTCTTCTAATGAATTATTATTTCATTGCGAATATTGATTTAAAATTTGTTGTCTATTGTATTCTATTAGATTTTTCCTGTTGAAGACTAACGATAATTTGTTGTATATTATCTTAGTCATAATATTCTTTCTTGAGCTAGTTGAGCTCACCCTTTTCCTTTTGTTCCATTTTTCTCGGGAGGCGAGAATATATAGCGAGTACTGAGTCGGGGGTATGGAATGAAGGTTTTAGAAAGGATTGTTTAGTAGTCCTCACCATTTTGTAAAATAATGTATCAATAAATGTGATGAGGATTTATTTGAGTATAGATATTGTCTAGAAGATAATATTTGTATTCAAACTCACGCTTTCTTGTTGTAATAATAAAGTTGTAGTTGTTTCTGTACCATGTATTGACAACTCAGAATAGGTGATGTATACCTATTTTGGGGGCGTCACATATTATATATACGTTATTTTATCTAGTACGCTCTAGAGTTAGGAAGAAAAGAAAAACTCAGAGGAAGAAGAAGAAGAGAAGAAGAGAAGAAGAGAGGAAGAAAGGCTAGAGATTGGTGAGAAGAAAAGTTTGAGAATCAAAGAAGGGAATAGCCATTATCATCTTCTTCAAGGTATTATCCTATTCTTTTCAAGTTTTAAAAGTTTTAGCTTTCTCTTCTCCTATTTCTCTGTGAAATTCTTGTGGTAGGATGATTGTTGATTTTATGTGTGTTCATATGATAAACTAGTGTTGTAAGTTATTTTTATAGGTTATATATGATTATAATCAATGTATTGTTGTTATGTATGAAGTTGTGAACAAAACCTTTTTACAGAGAGTTTTGTGAATGAATATGGGTTAATTTAAAGTAGAAATTGAGAGTTAATTAGTTGTGTAGTTGATAAATTGGCTATTTAAATTGTGAGAGTATGTATAAATATTGATAATGATGCTTTGAATTAATTGTTTTGGTTGAAAAACAAATTTGCAGTGTTGATTTTTATTGAAATATCAAAAAGTGAGTTTTTTTTATCAAAAATAGTGAAATTGGATGTTTTAAACTTGTTGTTTATGTTGTTGTATGGGTAGAAACATGTTAGGAATTCTTGAATTTTGTTTGCATGAAGTTTTTGTATGAATTATATACTATTTAGTCTGTTAGAAACGAGCTTGTAGGCCAAAATTGGTTTTTTCTTGCACTGTTGCCTAAAGTCATCGATCGAAACTTCTGATTCACTTGGTGCTACCAAAGAAGTGTTAGTTAATTCTGTGTATAGCCTTGATGCGATGCCATGTACCTTACACGGCACCTTGTGCAATGGCAACTTTGAAGTTTTGTTCATGTACATTACATTTTACATTCTCACGTCATGTACGACCACGATGTAAGCTGTAGCGTATGCCCATGTGAAGTTAGCGAATGGTCTAACAGTGTACTTTTTGTACACGAAATTTTAAGAAAAGTTGTATAATGTTAGTAGGACTGTAAAATATTGATTTTAGTATTTCTATACTATGCATAAGTATGTTATTAACGATTAACTTGTGTTATAACTCGATTATGTGATTAAAAATCCAATTTTAAATGATGAACATACTTAGTTGTGTTTGTAAGATGGTAATGACTAATTATGTCATGATGACATATGTTTGTAGGATATTGTGGTTTGAATTGTTCGATTTAGTCCACGAACAAGGCAAGTTCTCTAACTCTACTTTTAAAATTGTGCAAGCGCTTAAATTGTTCTTGGAGCAAGTGTTCTAATCCATTATCTTGATTGAATCAATTATTGTTTCCAATATAATAATGCAAGATTTCTAATTCTTTATCTTGTTGAACTATTTATTGTTTCAATTCAATTACCTTATGAATGATGCAAGCTTTCTAAACTTTGGTTTAATGTTGACAAGTTATTCTTATATTTAACTTGTTGTTTAGTATGCACAACTATTTATACTAATGTTGAGCAATTTCATCGTTCAAACTGTTATGCATGCTTAGTACTCAATTCTAATTAACCTTGACTTAATACTGTTCAAGCAAGGCATGTTATAGTTATTCAAAGTATATGCTATTAGATAATTCCTAAAGCATGATTTTGGTTTACCATGTTGATTCAATTACAATTATTTTGTAATATAATGTTATTAATTCAACTAGTCCTCTAGTTGATGATCGTTGAACTTCAAATTACCCTTGAAAGCTTATCCAAACCAAACTTTCTTTGGTGCGAACTTGTACTCCAAATACTGAGATGAACAACCCTATTATTATTAGGGGATAACTTACGTGTAACATTAAATGTTTGTGCACAATACATGGTACGAAGGGCTGATCCCCCTAAGTACGAGGAGTCCTTATAGTCTTATGACTGTTAAAGTTGGAGTTGAAAGATTACTCATATTTCAGAGACATAGTTCATGGTCTTATGACCCTCAGTTATATTTATTCCACGTTTTGGATGTCAGTTTCTGATTATAGATGGTAGAGTACTATTCATTGTTGATGAGCCTATTATTTGCCGTTATTATTACTATACTCCTGTTGATTTCATATTGTATCTAGTGAGCAATTGTTTTGCTCACTCTTGCATGTTTATAAACTCATTGCAGCTAAAGAGAAGAAGGTAGATGAACCTTCGACTAGCAAAGGAAAGGGAAAAATGTGCAAGGGATGAAGACTTGTAATTTTATTTTGATAGAGATGTTAGATTTTATTATGATGATCTTAGACTTGGTTTTAATGAAGCTTTATTTAATTTTTGCATATGAATGATTGTATTTAAAGGTTAGATAACCTGGGAGATTATATTATGTAACCCTTTAATGGGAAATGTTTTATTTATCCAATTTTATTGAGTTTGGGTAGTTACATATGAATGTTTGATTACGTGAACACCAGATCCTGTGGGAATGAAGTACCTGGATTTGGGGGTGTCACAATCAAACTGCGTTGACCGGTCATGGAGACTAAGTTTCTGGGCAACCCAGAAACCCAGATCTCGTTTGACAACATATTCTGAGCCTTTGATCTTGCAATATATTAGCGTTTTAGTTATGTTGTTGTTTGATTCATGTAGTCTGGTATAAGGAGTACATAATTAAGCCTTTAGTTTACCCAGGATGCACATAAAATCAAAGATATTGTTGGTCAAAGTATCGTTGACCATCATGCCGGATGAAGATTTCTGGGAAACCCATATCGTCAAGAATAGTTGTTGTGGCCTAGTTTGACCGACCTAGATCTTATTGTTTTGATGTTGTTAAGTTGATCTGGTGATTTGTTATTGTACCTTGATATACCTACTATAGATTTGAAGCTTAACATCACATGAAACATTACTGGAACATGTATAAAATTGAGCCACAAGGTGGTACCACAATCGCACAGGATTTCGGGTTACCCACCCAAAGAAATTGCCCTGACAACAACTTTGCTCGATCTTATCTTACTGATATGTTGTGATTTGATCTAGAAATGGGTTGTTAGTTGTAGTGTTGTATACGTACTATAAGATCCATGCTCTAGAAAGCCAAGAAAACATAGTGATCATAAATTAATAGCTGGTCAAACTCACTAACTCGAACTCTGACATGATGTTCTGTGCAGCTCAAGAACATTCCAAGAATACCTATAAGCGACGGTTTAAATATTTATAGAATACTAGCGATAGATTAATTATAAAATTAGTAATTTTATTAAATAATTAGTATTAAATGGTTTTTAATTATTAAAAATACATAATAAATTCCTAAAAATTATTTTAAAGCCTGAAAATTAGTTTTTAATTATTTTGAGTATATTTTATAATTATTTAATATTTTTGGAATATAAAAGGTATTTATTTATTTAATTATTATATTAAATAAATTATGGTTCTAATTCATGAAAAAATCATGAAAAATTATATTATGGTATAAGAAAATATTTTAAGTTAATTTTAATGACTTTTGATATTTTGTGATGAATTTCATTAATAAATTATTATTAATGGTAATTAATTTATTCAATGAATATATTAGATAAATTATGGAAAAATAGAATTAATGCTTTAAAAATTATATGAAAATAATTGAAGTGTTATAAAAATATTTTAAGTTATAAAATATAACTTTTGATATTTTATCATGAAAATATTAATATTTTAATATTAATATCAATTATTGGATAATGGATTTAATTGTTTAAAATTATATAAATGTGATTTTAAGGTATTAAAAATACTTTGTGATACTATAAATATATTATAATACTATGTTATGATTTTCATTGATATTTAATATTAAATTAATATTAATGATTAAGGAATTATGCGGTATTTAAATTATATAAATACTCTATTAATGATTGAAAAATCTTGATAAATGGTAATAATTATCTGAAAATTATTTCAAGTCTATGAAAATTATGTTAACTGATTAATAAATTGTCTAAGATATTGTTAAGTGTTTAACAAGAGTTTAATTGAACTTAAACTCGATAATTATCCGACTAGGCCGTCGGGATGTAATAGTAGTACCAAACTCAACTCATACTGCAATAGTTTGACTTGATATTAGGTCTTATGTGCTGTATAGACTGATAGGATTATGTGATAATGTGTTTAGATTATTTTATACTGTGATGATATTATTCTAATATTTGGAGATCGATATTATCTATATTAGGTCTTCGGATAAAGCTAAGTATACTTCGTAACGGTAATCAACAGAACATGCAAGTTTTACTAAACTCTACTAAGCGTTGTTTCACTCAGATATGCTTATGGTTAATCATTGTCGATTGCCATGTAGAATTGTACTATGTATATATTGCATGTATAAGTCAGGTATGAAAGGCTGATCACCTTCATTACCAGATGGTCCAGATATATTTGTTCATGTTCAATACTTGTTCAGCCAAAAGTTTGTTCGTGCTAGTTCTCAATTATATTGATGAATTATAGCCAGCTTATTATTCTGACTTTTTCAATCATGATATATCCTTAAATAGAATTTAAATTTACTGGGCAACTTTCATGCTCACCCTTGCTATATCATGATAAAACATTGCAGATTAAGGCGAATGCGTCGGATACAAGGAAAGATAAAACCAAGCTTAGCTTGGGACTATGTGTGCAACTAGATTTGTAAAAGTAATTTTTTTATAATAACATTGTATGTTAGATAGGATATGGAATTGTGTATAAGTTATGGTTACTCGACCTTGGGGATAGTGTATAATGTTTATTGTATAAACAATTTATGTTTATATCTTCCGCAATATAGTTATAGAAATAGTGCACCAGATCTGTGGTGATTTAGGACCCAGATTTGGGGGCGCTACACTGTTCACCCGTGATTTTTTATTTAAATAGTATCCTTCCATTCTCCTATAAATAGGATGATTAGTTAGAATTGAAAATCACACCAGAATCAGAGAATTCTTCTTCTATAATATTGAGCGTATTTCTTTAGAGTTTAAGGAAGCTTTGAGCGTAGAAAACAGTATAAGTTTTCTTCAAGAATATCCCCACCCTACCAGTCGGAATACTCTTCTTTTTAAGGTCAGAGATGTTATTTTTGTTCAATATTCGCTTGAAATAATATTTTCTTCCATACTCTGTAGTATGTAAGTAATATTATTTCATTTCAGATTTCGAATTGTATACTCATTTGGTTAAAGTTTTGGCTTCTATACTCCATGAAATTAGTAGAATATCCATAAAATTTGTACTTCATCCAGTATCTTTTCATGGAAATATTATTCTGAGAATTCTTGATAAGTTTTAACTTTTTCATGTCAGAGTACTATTCACGGGGTACTATTCACATGAGTATTATTCACCTGGGGTACTATTCATGATAAAAATTGATTTATTTTCGGTCCAAATCATTTTGGTACAATATTATTCTTGAATTTTACTCCACAAAGCAGTATCATATTGACAATTTGGACATTATTGAATTCTGGATAAATTAAATTATAAATCTTTAAAAATTTATCCTTTGCTTTCTTTTAAATTGAATTCTTATATCATTTTCATCATCATCATGCTTATATTATGTTTAAAGTCATCTGTGGCCTGTAGTGCATAGATGGACTTGGTATGATTATGACCAGGGATTATTCGGTATAATCAAGACCGTAATGTTACAAATGATGTGGTAAAAGTCCTCATTGGCCCGTATTGCATTGATGGACAGTTGTTGGCATGATCATGACCATTGATGAAAACACAAATATCCTTGGCCCGTAGTGCATGGATAATTTGTGGTCGTGATCCTTGGCCATAGTGTAGGGATGATGTGGATTATTTATTAAGTTGAGTCTCAGCGATAAAATTGATGTTAAATTCTTTTAAATTATAGAAGATTGTAGATATCATGCTCTACTTGACTCTTCTAATGGATTGCTTGTTCCGCTACAGTTAAACTTGATGTCTATTGTATTTTATTAGTTTAACACTGTTGAAGGCTAACGATAATTTATTCTGCATTATCTTAGTCATAATATCTAGTAGAACTCACCCTTTTCTTTCATTGTTCTCTTCAGGAAATGAGAATATACCTAGGACTAGTCGGAGAACAGAGTGACGGTCCAGATGTTTGCATTAGTAGTCCTCACTATTCTATGAAATAGTGTGATAATAAATGCATTGAGGACTCCATTTGAGTTTAAATACTGTCTAGAAGAAAATATTCGTATTAAAACTCTCAGTTTATATTTTGTCGTATTTTACACGATAATTGTATTATTAAGTTGTATTTGAATTTTGTACCATGTATTTGGTGACTCAAGATGGGTGATGTATACCTATTTTGGGGGCGTCACAAGTGTGGCAATAAAAGTTGACACTGACTTGGAGATAAACCGGTTTTAACCTTTGTCGAAGTACGGCCACATTTGGCCCAATGATAAATCAGGCTAATCGCGCCAAAGTTCAGATTGAGTTGGTTAAATTCTCATGAAGATCGAGTTGGTACATTAATGTTATATACGTGACATGAATAAAACATAGGATAAGAGTACAATATGTTAATATGAGGTACCTAGTAGCACCATGGTATCATATGAAGTTGTTGTACAGAAATGATTAAGTATCTATGTATTCTAGAAACTGGAAAGGAAATTCAATGTTTAAATAAACATTAATAATAAATAAGGTTGTAATGTGGTTATGTGAGTGGTAGAGATAATTATGAGATTACCCGGGCATTAATGCCTAACTGCGATATTTTATCGCGTGTAGTTAATGTACATGGCTTATATGATGTGGGTATAAAACTTATCTTTAAATTCCTAATATGGTAACAATTGTACCTTAATATTACATTATGGGAATTAAAAGAACCAAACCAAGCCTTAGAATAACAAGTTGTTGATATTTTCTCTTGTCCCAAATTGAGTGGCACAAAAGTACATGAATAGTGGCCTATGGCCTAATATACGTACCTTCCAAGTATAATCAATGGCTAAACTAGGTGATCATTACCAAGCCAATGGCTATGGAGATGGCTGGGAGGTGGTTGTTGAACCACTCTTATTAAACCATTGTGTCTTCCTTCAACACCATGGATTCTAAGTTAATGTCTAGTCCAAAGTTTTCTCTATAAATACAAATTTAAGATCAAATTTTTTTGTGTTGTTGAGAAGTTGTTGATAGTCTAATGTGAGAGTTCTATGTTACTAAGCATTGTAGAAGCAAACTTAGTGGGTAGGAAATTAAATTCTGGCTCAAGAAGGTATAAAATTTTAATTATGTTCTTGAAATAGGTTTGGTTTAGTATTTGAAATTTCTTGGATTCATATGTCAATTGATATGAATTAACATGTTATAATGTGTTTAAGAAGTTTACTATCATGTATGAACTCTTTAATAATGAATTGGAGCAAGTTTAAATTGTTGGAAATCAAGTTGGCTAAGATCGTAAAAAGCAGTCTGCTTAAATTGAATCCGATATAAGCCTTATTTGCACCATAAATGTACTAAGGAGTTCAGTTGAGTGTTTTGTTTTCAAATCTGATCAGTGCTACTCAATCACTATGACTTAAATTAATAGGCAAGCATGTGCAACATGTATATATAAGTATAATAACCTAATGTGAGCATGTTTTACTAAGATTTGCATTACTTGGTAGAAGATCTTTAACAAGGACTTTAAGTTTTGAAAACAAACTTTGTTATAGTTCATGTTCTGCAAATTTCGAGCTTAGTGGTCTATACACATGACTGATTTCACACATAAACGAGCATGACATGTGATTCATAGTTCCTTTGTTCACGACCACTTTATTAGGCTTTGTGTTAGAGAAGTTTTTCAAGAAAAAGCTTAGCATAGTGAACTAGCATGCATGACTACTATATGATTTACACTCTGACCTTGCGAGCATGTTAACGTGACTTGACTACATATGAATGGAGCCTTAAAGTTGTCTTGTATGTGTTAAATGGCATTGTTCAAGTTTAAAGTGGTTTCCAAAAGTAAACTTGAACATATTTTCAAAATCTAGTAACATCACATGGATATCTAAATTCTAAAGGATTAATATGACATGTTATGTCTATAATATCCCTAGATATGATTTATATGTGCTATATTGCATCATTTATGATAAAATGATTTCAAAGGCAACCTCGAGCATGTTTTCGAACTTAAGTTGCATTAAATATGAGTATTTAGATTTTAAAGGCTTGAGATGTCATGTTATATTTCATTATGTCTCTAAACATAAGTCTTATATGTTAAACATAATGGAAGTAAACAAAGCATGAGGTTAAAGCATGTTTTGAAGTGTTAGACGATGATAGCTATGAGTAAAAGATGTGAATATGTATGAGCATGTGTAGTACAGATTATGTGACCTCTTTATGAAAACATAAGGCTAATTAGTACACCTAGTGATTACATAACCCTATTTGGTTTTGATTCGTGAAAATCCTAAACTAAAGTCCCTAACATATAAGGTTGATCTTGAAGTGGTCATACAAGTATGTAAAGACCTCTAGTGTGTACGCATGAGAAGTATAAGAGTCTAAGTGTGTTAAAGTTTGGACAGAAACAGGAAGTTCAAAGCTCAACCTTGGTCTGGCCAGGGGACAGTGCAGCTTCGTCATCCTGTAGTTTGGAATAAGTTCTGTTTTTGATCTGATGTTTGAAGCATGCCTATATGATTAATTTAACTTATAATATATGATCAATACGCTATGTAATGTGTTAAGAAGCATGCTACGTGATAAAGATGAATGTTAATCATGACTTTCGAATGTAAAGTCCAAAGGAATGTTTTCAAGATATAATGCAACGATACATTGTTTGAATTCATAATCTGATTTGTGCTATGAAAATATAGGATATGTGATGTTGTATGAAGCTACCACTAAGTTAGACGTTTATGTGTACGTTTGAACTTACCTAAATGAGTTTTAAATGTGTCAAATACTTAGCGAGTCAAGTGCGTGATAGCTATGTTGATGTCAAGTACGAGTGGTTAGGGTATACCTATACATACCTAGCTATTCTAAGAGTATGATGAGTAAGTGAAGTGTAGGTTTTACGAATCTAGTTGGGAAACAATGTAACATTGTTATTACATTGAGAATGAATGAAATATGTTACTGATGGATATGAATCCATTATTATATAACTGTATAGGAATACACGAAGTGCAGATAAGCATTAAGAAGTTAAGTCGTAGTTCATAAACTACGAATCAGGCAAGTCTTTCAGTTCCTATTTGTTATATGAATTCGATAACTATTAGTTGAGCTATATTATGCTATGCAAATGTTGTTATATATAAAATGTGTATGAGATATGTATGAAATGTGAAAGTTGATCTTTGATGATATACTTATGATATAAACCTCTATGCCTGTTATATGAGAAGTAACATGCGTAGTAAATATTAATTGATTATGAATGCATGAACTGAATATGTTGTTATATGCTATGTGCTGCATGAAAATTGTTAGAATTGATGGGCTGTCGAGCTCACCCTTGCAAATAACCACTTTTGCAGGTTAAGGACACACGGTAAAGGTTACATGCTACTTGATTAATAAAGTTCAATCACATCAAAGGAGATTGATTTGTTTAATTAAATATATGCTCTTGAACCATGTTTAGGTTCTAATAGATGTATATGATAGTAGTTTACTATGTGTAATACATGCTAAGTTATAAAGTTGTACTAGGCGGTACATAGTGAAATTCGAATTGGGATGAAAATATTTTATAGTAATTCGAATAGAATGAATCATAACATGATTTGATTCGGGGATTTGTAATTGGTTCGAGTCAAGATATCAATAAAAGATTTATTTTCAAAGGAGATTGAAAAAGTTTAAATTATTCTGCATATTTATATAACATCGAATGTGATGTAATATAGGAATAGTAAATGACCAAGATTAGAAACTTATAAAAGTTTGGGGTCATTGTGCAGATCTTGGTAATGGAAAGAATTTATATTCTAAATTCTAATAAGTAAAGTTATATTCATTAAGTTATGAATAAAAGATAGAAATAGTTTGACGATAGTAGTATCGTGGCGGACCGGATCCGAGGTTTGAAGGAACTTGGATTTGGGGGCGTCACACATATCATGCAGTAGATCAGCCTAAGAACATCACATGTAAGAGATCTAAGCCGGTCAAAGTGATGTCAGAAAACTGCTCTTGAAGATTTCGGGGTTTTCCAGAATCTTCATCCGACAGATTGGTCAACCCTACTTTGACCACCATTATCTTTGTTTCGATTTATGATTTTGGTGTTCTAATGGCATAGATTCGTAGTCCACATGGTAGTTTACAAATCTATTACACAAACATGGCCATTAACCTTAACAGTAGCAAGATCAGAGGCCTTAAAAGTCTTGTCAGAGGCTTCTTGGGAAATCTGGGTTTCCCAGAATTCATTTTCCATGGTCGGTCAACCATGTTTGACCACTCATATCTTGAGATCTAAACATGGTATGGAGTTGATTCCACTTCCAGTCTACTCTCCTCATGGCAAAGAACAAGTCCATAACATTAAACACACATAACAATTAACACACAAGGATCTATGAGCCTTGACATATGGCTGTCAGGCCATATTTTTAGGGTTCTTAGTCAGTTCATAAAATTCCATTTTCTAACATCTAGATGTTATGGATCTATGATGTAACATAGATCACTAAATAACATCCTCTAACATAACTTTAAACAACAACTAACATACTTTAACCTAAATAACAAAGATTTTTATAAAGCTAGGGTTTATACCTTTAAAGCTTTTATTCTTGATTTCTGATCCTTGTTACTATTCTTAGAAAGCTAAAGGATGTTCTAGGGACTGATCCACTTTAGTATTTCGTGGGTTTGGAGAGAGGAGGAGTTGGTTGAGAGTTAGAACACAAATGATCAAAATATGTGAACTTTCTCTCTCTTTAATCCTTATATTTTGATGCAATGTATCTATATGTTGATAAATGGCACAAGTTGGCTAAAATTTGTGAGATATAAGGCATATGTGAATATCTTTAGTTGGTAAACCACCTATATATTGTCAAGATCTACACTCCATATATTAAAGAATGTGAAAAAGGGCAATTTGGAAATTTTGCTTACCATTTTTAATGGCAAACTAGTAACTTGACTAACCCTTAGGGTTTAACCCTTAGGTTTTACAATTTAATTCTTTTCTTTTCTTTTTTTTAGGATTTCTAATTAGGGTTTAACATAGAAATTAAGTTTTCTAAATTATAATTAGGATTTCCTAATTACATTAGGGTTTCCTAACCACATTAGGGCTTGCAAATTAGGATTAAGGTTTTCTAATTAATATTAAAATTTCTAAATTAATAATTAGGTTTTCCCTAATTGAACATTAGGTTTTCTAACTTAACAATTATGCTTTTCTAACTAATCTTTAGGGTTTCCCTAATTAAATATATAATCAATAACATATAAACCTTTATACTTAGCTTTTAGGTTCCTAAATTAGGGTTTTAATATTTTGAATTAGGGTTTAAGATTCTCGAAACTAAAATTTGGGTTTCTAGAGCCTGTATTAGGGTTTCTAACATATCGTTAGGGTTTCTAACCACTGATTAGGATTTACTAACATAACCTTGATGTTCTCCACAAAAATTTTTAAATCCACCAAAATCCTTCACAAAAATGTCAAATCCATACACTTATTGTAACGCCCCCAAATTCAGGTGCTTACAACCCGAACTCAGTGCTTTACGATACCATTTCTATAAGCAATATTAATAATAATATTGTCATAAATATCAAACTTAATTTACATATCAAAGTTGTCTAAGTCCCAGGTACGCGACCTTCAAAACATTTCATTACATGGTAGATAATAAATATCATCATCTTATTTAAGTCTAGCTATTACATAAGATAACACAAACTTATACTGTCAGCTTCCCTTTCCCTTTGTTCTTGGCAGAGCCCTCTGGCTGATCATACTTAACTAAAAACATTTAAATTAAGCAAGAATGAGCATTTGAGTGCCCAGTAAGTAATAGTAAACAATAAACATTAGCTGAAGGGATTAAATGTTTTCTTTGAATGACACTTCTACAATGAAACAATAGTTGTGAAGTAAACTGAAGCAACACTAAACAACATAGCATTTCTATTTCAAATTTTTGAAACTACGTACTAACTATGACGATCAGTCGATAGACTATGAACATTGTTTTTCATTTTCGCTAAGGTTTAGCAGAACTTCATCCGCAAACCGTCATAACTTACGGGCACGAGGGTGATCTGCCCAATGTGCCGTCTATTGATCAATACTACATACAAGGACGATATTTTCGTTCAACACATCCGCCTTAGGCGCATAAAAGTTTCCCAGATTCGGGATGTTCATACTTAGTCGGGAATCCGAACCAAAACAATTCAGTTGGATACAATAAAGTTCTATCACGTTCAACGATATTTCTAAATCTATGTCTAGCCGAGTCAAATAGCTTAGACGACTTTTAATTAATATATACATACCGAAAATCATTAGGTATGTATTAATATGTGATTAAATACATTAATTATCCAAGTGGGGACACTTGTATAGCCATATTTAGAGATTAATAAACAGAATAAATATCTGGATTATACAATAATATTATGTTGTTAAACAATGATTGGATAATTTAAGAACTTGTATGAATATAAATGATTGGATACATAATTGATAACAATAGAGTTAATAATCTGGCATAACGATAATATAATTCTGAAACTTTTTTACTCATGTCCATTGCATAAAGTAAATGTAAAGGTTAGGATACTTGCGCAACGTAAAGGATAGTTTAGATACTTACTCAAGTAAAAGAGTTAGAATTAAGAAACTTGCACAATCAAAGAGTGAAGTTCAAGGAAACTTGCTCAGTAATAATTGGAGTAAGTTTAGAGAACTTGCCTTAAGCATAGATTATCCACAATAATTAAATAAATACTTTCGAATCCTATTTATAGCGTATTATAAGTACAAGATGCTCATTAGTTAACACATTCGTTAATCAAGCTTGACATGATTCAAGTATGCTCATATGATACAAAATCAGCTTATAGACTTATCATGAAATCAATTATCTAGTTATTTCATAAGCAACTTAAGAATGCTCAAGTTTAAGGTTTTTTCACCCATGAACTTTCATTATCTAAGAAAAAACAATCTTAGTCCTCACATACACATGCATTAGTAGGTTTTAAACCATTTCTAGTAGTATAGACATCTTATAAGTTAACTGTCAAAAATTAGATTACATTATCTCAGATTCGGTATGCATCGGCACAACAAGACACATGGTTAAGCTTAGGGACCGTGGCAATTTCTACTGCCCTCCTCCAACCAAGACAAGACTTTGTTGTTGCCTTATGGTTTCTGTTCGGCATGAGCACAATATTCATACATAATATATTTTGGCATGTTAAAGGACTTTTCATGCTCCTCAAGTCAATCTAGGTTCCTTCCTTTATAAAAAAAATTATTCTAATTTAAACATTTCAATAATTTAAAGTCATTCAAGATCATAAAATCACACAGTCTAACAAGCTTGCCTTCTAAACATACAAGGTAGTTATAAAACTTATATTAGGCATGCTTGTGAGTATTGATATTGCATGCATGCAATTTATTCTAGTGATCATTTTGAAAACATGCTTTATTCAGTTTTAATCTTGATTTCACAACTCTTAACTTAGTAGGTATATATGTATGATACATTAGCACGTCTAAGAGTACCATCAAGCATGCTCATAAAATTTAGATTCTAACCCTCAAGGTAGTATGTTAACATTCTCGTATTTTCATTAGTAACCTTACTAGTAGGTTCTACATGCTCAATACATATGGATCATGTATACGGATACTATAGACATAACATGACATCTTAACCCTTTAGAATCTAGTTATTCATGTGATGCAACTATGTTTTGAAAATATGTTCAAGTTTGCTTTTGAAACTATTTTAAACTTGAACAATGCAATTTAACACATACAAGACAACATTAAGGCTCTAATCATATGTAGTCAAGTCATGTTAAAATGCTCGCAAGGTCAGGATATAAAGCATGTAATAGTCATGCATGTTAGCTCACTATACTATGTTAAAAACTTCTTTAATACAAATCCAAAGTAAAGTGGTCATGAGCAAAGAACTATGAATCATATAAACACAAGTTACGGGTTATACATGAATTTCTAAATCATACCAACATTTTTACGAGTCAGTACATAATCATAGCATACATACATATCAAGTTCATTTCTAAAATCTTAATTTTCATCTAAACTATATGCTTTTGATTATAATGTATGTTATCCTAGTAAAACATACTCACATTAGGTTAATATATTAACATATACACATTACTCATCCTTGCATGCTAGCTTAAGTCATAATAATATACCAACACTTAGCAGATTGTGAAACAGAAAACTCAATCGAACTCGGAGGGTTTAGCAGCAATTTCAATATCTTATTTTAGTTCAAGTATGGCGTGACTCACGCCATGTCTGGTTCAGGAGCATAAACAAACTCTGTTTTACAGAGTCTTAGCCAACTTGGTTTCCAACGATTTTAACTTGCTCCAAACTATTATTAAAGAGTTCATACATGCTAGAAAACAAACATATTTTAGCATGCAAATTCATCTTGATCAACATAGAAATTCAAGTAATTCTAAGAATCACACAAGACCCATTTCAAGGACATAGCTAGAATTTATACCTTCTTGAGCTTGAATTGGACTTCCTAAACTCTGAGTATGCTTCTATAGTAGCTCAACAACTTATACACTCCACTTAGACAACCAAAAACTGAAAATGGAGCTTATATTTATAGAAGGAACTTGGACTAGATATTGGAATTACACAATCTTGGAGTCCATGGTGTAATGGAAGAAAACAAAGGTTATTAAGGAGTTGTTTAACCACCCCAATACTAGCCATCTTGCTAGCCATTATCACCTATGATTTAGCAACTTAAAGGTTACGTAATATAGAGTTAGGTTACTATTCATTGTACTATAAAGGTCACTCATTTTGGGACAAGGAAAAAATCTCAACAACTTGATCAACTAAGGCTTGGTTTGGTTCTTTTAATTCCCATAATGTAATATTAATGTACAGTTGTTACCATATTAGGAAATTAGGGGTCATTTATATACTCGTGTCATATAGTCCATGTATAATTTTTATCACACCGGTATACTTTATTAAAAATAATAGCTTACAATATGTTCATGGTATATTATTTTAATATATACCCACATACATTTTGTCACATACACCTTCATGATGCATTCATACCATATAGTTTTAATATGCATAATCACATTGCTTCATACAATATAGTTTCATAGAACTTAATATATAGTCACATAAAAGTCACACTATGCGATATAGTATAGTCGTAATATTGATCACATGCACATAACCGTTAATCTAATATTATTATATTAATAACTTATTTATTTATGTCAATTAAATAAATTATTCAATTCCTTGGTTAATTAACACCAAAATTAATTACTCCAATCATCATAGGTTAATGTATTTATGGATCTTCATGATAATTAATTATCTATATAATTCTTATTATATTTATAGATATATTGCAAATAATAGTAATCACTTATTATTAATTAATTATCAAGTAATCAATATTCTACCACAATTAATTAATTAATTAATGGTTTACTTGATATTTCCTTCGTCAAACATGACACACTTTATTTCATGGTTTATCAATGTTAAACATATAACCAAATGTTCCATTTTATTTCTAAAAAAGAAAAAAAGTAATTTTCTCCAATGATCCTTTGGCAAGCAATTTGCTTTAGTTTATCTTTATTGGAGACGGTAGCACTTGCTAGTACACTACGATAGTGTGGCAAGACTGGTTTAGCTTCAAGCTAGTGTCAACCTTCATTGTCATACTCGTTTTTCACAACATGAATTAGTATCCACGTGAGTGATATTGCAAATCTAAGAGTGTATTCATTACTTATCATAATAATCCTAATAATCATATCATATATACAATAATCATATATTCACGGAAAACTATTTTTATTACAAAATTAATTTATTATAAGAACATAATCTATAATGATCAATAATTCTTAAAAAAAAATTATTTACAATTATTCATGTAATAAATAAATTTTATTTATCACATAAATACATATACTTTACTTTGCACACATTCCCACCTTTATATATATTAAAAAAAATTATATGCAAAATTTCTTATTTAATTATATGGAAAATATTGGGTTATTACACTTATTTTTTGTCTAGGTCAATTATTTAACCTTTATTCAATATTTTAAGATTTTATTAAATTTTCTAAATTCTCGGGTTGTTACATGAACACCAATATGTTCTCATACATCAAAGGCTTTAAACCTTGTTCAAACCTACGCGCCTTTCTATCTTTAGTGTCCACTTGATGTGGAGCAAACCTCGCCAATTCGTTGAACTTGGCCGCATATTGGGGTACCAATATGTCCCATTGCTTTAACTCTAGGAATTTTATTTCCATCATACTCTACATACCTTTTGGGAAATAGTTTTTGAAAAACAACTCCTTGAACCGTTCCCATGCTACTACATTCTCTCCAGCCCTGTTCTGGTTGGCCTCCCACCAGAAATTAGCTTCAGCTTTTAACATATAAGTAGCAAAAGCCGTCTTTTGCTCCTCTTCTACCTTGCCAACCATAAATGCCTTCTCAATCTCCTTAATCTATAATTGAGCCTCTATAGGCTCAGTGGTCCCCTTAAACTCAGGAGGTCCCACACTCTTGAAATCCTTAAAACTTGCCATCGGCACTACTTGAGGATTTCCATTCACTCCAGCGAGGTTTCCATTCATAGTCCCTCTTAGAAGATTTAGAAACTGCTACATAAAGCGTGCTTGATCTGTATTCTCTTTCTCTGCCCCTTTCTTGATCACTTTGATATCTCTTCGACGACATTGTCTGTGTTTATTAACATATGTTATTTTCTAATCTTTTGTGACAACCCGGATTTTTAGTAATTTATAAAATAAGAATTTAATAAATAAAATTTTTATTATGTGATGTTTTGAGTTTGAGTAGATATATATGTTATATATATTTTGAAATTTGGGATTTGATGTGAAGAGAATTAAATGTTTATATATTAAAGAGAGTTGTATATATATTCATATATTGGAGAAAATGAGATTTAATAGTTAATTAAACTATTGAAAAAATTAATTAATATTAGTTAATTTAATTGAGAATTATATTATTTTATTATTATGCCATATTAGGCAATGAAGTTGATTTCATAAATAATATGGATAATTCACTTAATTAAAATAGTGAATTAATATAAGTATAATTCATTTAATAAAATGAGAAGGTAATATATTGCATGAAAATGTAGTATGTTAGCTTAATGCAAGTAAAATATTTATTAAATAAGTTAAATATTTTAGTTGGAATATTTATGGAATATAATAAATATTTGATGAAAATTATTAAGGAATTATTAAATAATTTTATAATTGGTGCGTATTCTGTTACGCTAAAGGAATTTTAATATTCTAATTTAATTAATAATGATAATATTATAATTTAATTAAATATTTAAAGTAAAGGGAGTTTGATTTGTTAAATAAGGATTAAAATTTAATTAAATAAAGTATGATAATTATTTACTATATGATAAGGAAGGAATTAAAATAAATTGGAAGGAGGGTTTTGGGTGCTAGCCAAACATGGCTTAGTGACCTTTGTTTTTGTAACTGATGAAGCTCATTATTTTTTAACTGAAGGCTTTATGCCTTTTATCAGCTTTAGCGTTACGTATGTTTTCTTAAGACTAAAAACAAAGAAGAACAAATACGAACAAGAGAGGAAGAGAGAAAATTGAGAGAAAAAATTCTCTATAATTGAATATGAGTTTAAGAATCAAAAAAGGTAGAAACAATAAATTGTTCAAGCTTTATAGAAAATCAAAGGTAAGAATTTAGCTTTGAGTTTTTAGTTTTATAATTCTTGAGTTTTCTTTGAAAAGTTAGATTTCTATGGTTAGATTGTTAAAAAAATGGTTGTATATGTTATTGAGTTTGTAGAACTCATTCCATGTTGTTTATAATCGATTTTGAGTAATCAAATCCATAAAAAAAAATTAATTGAAGAATTTGGAGTTTTGTAGTTTATATGTATTTTGGTCTATTTTGAGGCTAAAATTTGGTAGGAATTCTTGTTTGATTCTATGAATTGATAGTAGATGTTGTTAATACGTTGAAATACGAAAATAACGAAGGTTAAACGGATTGATTTGGTTAAGATTCGAATCCGTGGTGAACGATTATGCTAAATATGTTGAAAACATGAAACTTTAACATGAACTTTGAAGTTGGGTCATTTTAACGGTGTCTAGTGTTCTTAGAAGATGTTAATTTTCAGGTATGTCGTAGTTCTATGAATTACGAGTCCATAGAGTCTAAAACGGACTCAATTGGATGTCTAATGACTGAGTTATAAAGGTTGGAAGGGGAAAGGGTCAAAAATTCACGAAGAACAAAATCTGGAAAACAACTTCTATTACGAGGCGCCGCAGCGCCGCTTATGAACTAAGTTCGAGCGTTGCAGCGTTGACGTGGTAGTCAACGAAAACCATGACCTGGAGCTGCATCACCGGTCTTAAGGTTAAACTAGGCGTCGCAGCGCCACTTGACCCGTCAACTGATATTCGGACCCGGCATGGTAGCGCCGATAATATAAAGGGAAATGGCGCTGCAGCGCCAATATGCAATCAGGAGCAAATAAGAGCTTTTAATTGCATGTTTCAAAGAAAACTTAATATGAATTATTCTAATGTGTATTATACATGCTTAATAAGGTATAATGAGAGACTTTAAATACTTAACTTTATGATAAGTATTAATAAAAAGAAGAAATTTGAAAGAATAATGTAAAGGTTAATTTAATTAATCTAGGTTAACCTAATAAACATCCACGATGGTGCAGAGACATAAGTGAAGAACTTAACTGATTGTTAAGTACCAATTGAAAGAAATACTTCGAAAGTATAAAATGAAATTTGAAGAATGAGTTAAAGGTTAATTTAATTAGTTGATTAACCTAATGCAACGTGGAGGTTGTGACACCCCTAAATTCGGGTACTTCAATCCCGCAGATTTGGTGTTCACTGTCCAATTAAATCATAACTAACTACCCATAAACAAAGGATATAATTAAGCTCACAAATTTAAATAATAAATCTACCATTAAAGGGTTACATAATCTTAAGATAAATCCCAGGTTATCTAACCTTAACTATTACATTATCAGTGGAGAAATAAAATACAATCCTTAATAAGTCTATTACACAAGCTTCATAATTAAAAAATAAAATTAACATAATCTAATCCAGCAATTTTCTTTTGCCTTTGCTTGTAGAAAGCTCTTCACACTTCTCAACTTCATTTGCATTATTTTGTGCAAGAGTGAGCAAACAATTGCCCACAAGAATGATAGTATACAATAACATTCTAGGAATGACAATTAACTGAGCTTTCAATGGTAAGGTATTTTTACCGGAAATAATAAGTTCTAATTCGAATAGTGTGAGTTCAAAGGAATAATGAACTTTAAAATCAAATAACAAATATCAATATCAAAGGAATACATTGAGGGTCATAAGACCACGAACTATTCTCTTGGTTTTCAGGTATTTCTACTTTAACCTTTAATAGTCTAAAAGACCATAATCATCTTCTATGTCCTAGGTTAACATGTGTTTCTACAGTAACCTTTACCAGTCTAAACGACTATGTGGACCATCATCTCATACTCCAGGTGATCAGCCCTTTGTACTATGTATTACGCAAACATTTTAATGCTATTGCGTAGCTCTAAAATAATTCCCTGATATAGGGTTGTTGTACAAACCCGGAATTTTACATGATTTTTTGAATAAATTTTTTTATATTTAATGATTGATAATTATTTTGAGCTTTGCGGGATAGTAATTCAATAGGCTAATCAATTTATTGACTAAGCGGTGTAAACAAGGTAATAATGAATACCTGATCAAAATTCTATTATGACTTTGGTTAATAATACAGTTATTATTATGATTGTATTCTTAATATTTGGCTAAAGGTCATTATTGATCAGATAAAGTATCTTAGTAGTAAAACCTAACTATCAGTTAGGGAACTGTAATGTTAATTAGGAAACCCTAATTTTAGATCTGGTAACCCTAAACCCTGATAACAAATTATAACCCTAATTAGGGTTATACATAAGAAGTTATGGTTTAATATACTAAATATTATATTAGGTATGATTATGTAGGATTGAGTATAAAAATTTTATCAGAAAAATCAAGTTAGAATTAGGAAACCATAACCTGGAATAGCAAACCCTAATTGGTAAACCCTAATTTCAATTAGAAACCCTAAATTTCCCATTAGGGAACCCTAATATTGGTTATCAAAACCTAATGATTAAATATGTGATGAAAGCATATGAAAAGACTAAAATAACCCTAAGGTCAATTGGAAAATTACCAAATTACCCTTAGTGGGGGTTAAAAGACCAAAATACCCTTGAACTTATCTTTTAACAAAAGATAAATACAAATCTTGGTGACTCATCACCCAAGATTTTCCGTGTGTTTAAATCCATCACTTTAATGACCAATTTACCCTCAAGGTTAATTAGGAAATTATTGAATTACCCTTAGTATATGTAAAATGACCAAAATACCCTTTTCTTTTCTCTTAAGCAAAAGATAACATCAAATATTTGTGAGTCATCAAGTGTTAGATCTCCCATGCGCTAAAATCCCTTCTTGCCAGCCATACAATGACACATAACCTCAACCAAATTCATTGAATCAATAATTAGTTTGCAAGTAAAGAATAGTTTAAAGGCTCTAAAACCTAAATTTTGCCTTACATACATAATAAAGCTTTACACTCATTAAGTGCAAGAGATAAACATCAAATAGAAGTTAAAAGTTGATTCATATCCATCTCATAGCTAGCCAAGATCAGAATCCAAGTGAAGGATTAAAAAGTCTGCTTCTAAGGTAAGAAACCCTAATTTTGTTTTAGATCTTGAAAATTTTGATAGATGTTATGTTTTAGTGTTTAGAGATGTTAAATAACATGTTATATAGTGATCTTGGTTGCTTAAACATGAATCCATAACTTCTAAATGTATAAAAATGAAGGTTTGAGAAAATAGTCAAGAATCCTTGAAAACAAGTGTGACAGTCAAATATCAGGCCTTGTAAATCCGAATCAATTAGTTGTTTGAGATGTTTGATGAATTCTAGTTGGAGTATGTTATGAGCTTAGTAATCTAGAAGTGGAATCAGGATCATATTATGTATAGAGTGCAAGATATTAATGGTCAAAACCCGTTAACCGATTATAGTTTTAATTTCTGGAAAACCCAGAAACTTCATCAGACCTTTGATAAGATTTTTAAAGACTTTGATCTTCACTCTGACAGGTGTTTGGATCATATAAGTGTAAAACTTTTGAACCCTGTCATGTGGATTACAAGCCCGTGACAATAGATCACTCATTACATCAATAGGATAGGAGATATTGCTGATCAAAAGTATGTACTCGAACTGGAAACCCAGTGTCTAGGTAACCCAGAACGTTGTATAACCAGGCTCTGACAGCCGTTTGACCAACTTGAATCTCTTAAAGATGATATTGTTAGTGTGTTAAAGTGTATCACTAATGATCTATGACATGTATACTATATATCTATTACACTATAACACCTTAAGAATAAACAGATTACAAATTATTAGAGGTCAAACCTCGTTGACCGTTCATAAAACGATTTCTGGAAAACCCAGAAAATCATATGAATGTCTGACAAGCTCATTAAGCAGTCCAAATCTCTAATCTCTGATGTTGTTAAACTAAACCAGTGTCACACTTTTGAACCCTAGTATATATACCAAACACTGAAATCATTAACACCCATAAATAATACACATAATCAAAGCTATTAGCAAGCCAAAACCGTTAACTGACCATGACTTCCATTTTTGGAAAACCTAGAAATGCAAAAAACAGACTTAGGTGCTTGATTAGATCCTCAATATATTTTGATTGTGACATAGTTTGACACCAAAATGGTTATAGGCTTGTAATACTACATCGAAGCTAACAATTGATTATATTGACCAACCAAGAAACTTAATAGATTGAAAATTAATCTTGGTCAAAGTAGGGAGTAAGGGCTTTTCATCAGACATCAAGAACACTTTTAGCGACGATTCCTGTCACCAAAGCCTTTAGCGACGGTTTTCAATAAAAATTAATAATATTAAATGAAATAATAGAAATAAATTAAAATAATTACTAAATAATAATTATTTATTAATTTCTAAAATATATTTTTTAATTACAATAAATAATTTTTTATATTTTGACATAAAAATTTCATTAATATTTAATTTATTTAAATATTAATAATAATGAAATTATTTAATAATGCTATTAAATAATTTAGTAAAATTATAATAAATCATTTTAAATAATAATAAATTATTCAAAATGAAACTAATGATTTAAAAATCATTATCAATAATAATACATTATTTAAAAATAATATTAATGATTTAATAATTATTATGAATGATTAATAATTATATTAAAGAATTTTAAAAATCATTTTAATTGATCATAAATTAGGTAATAGAAATAATAAGTCATTTTAAATAATATTAAATTATTTAAAATGAAGCTAATGATTTAAAAATCATTATCAATAATAGTAAATTATTTGAAAATCA
Source organism: Panax quinquefolius (assembly GCA_020205615.1). Lineage (NCBI taxonomy): Eukaryota > Viridiplantae > Streptophyta > Magnoliopsida > Apiales > Araliaceae > Panax > Panax quinquefolius. Next base: position 47,937,892 of record CM035157.1, on the reverse strand, counting down.
TATTGATGGTTTAAAATCATTATAAATGATTATTAATTAATTAAAAATAATATTAATGATTTAAAATCATTTTGATTAATAATAAATTAGTTAAAATTAATATTAATCATTAATAAATTGTTTTAAGCTTCTAGAAATTATTATAAATAATATTTAAACTCTCAAATAATGTTTTCTCGAAAAGTAATTTGATAAATTATCCAATCAAGCTATAAAAAACTGAATAGACATCGAATACAACCCACAAACTAGTAAATTGATTAGATATCAACTGTTATTGTTTCTAATTACTACAATGAACATATTTAGGTTGCGTAGACAATTTTGAATATTATAAATTAGATGATCGTCGAACATGCAAGTTTTTCTAACTCAAACTTGAGTTATTAATTTTTAAGTCCGTTAGTGGATAATTATTGTTGATTATTCCACATCTAGAATTAATATTGAATATTCACATTCGTTGCAAGTGTTTCTGCACTTCGTGCAAACTTTATTTCATTATTTATTAAATGCAAGTTTTCTATTTATCAGTTATGATCTTGTGACATACAATGTTCATGGTTTCTGTTGTTAAAAGGTTATGATTTCTTGTACAAACATAATCAAGACATATGAGTTGTTGTTTGCGTAAAAATGTGTTTGATTTTTATATCAAAGCATAAATTATGAGAAACTAATGTTGTTTGGTAAAAACATATATACTGATACTATTATGACTGGCACTAACAGGCTACCCAAGGGTTTTATATCGGCATTTATAGCACTGACTTAGAATTATTTAGATATGATGATATGCATACTCCTAGGTTATTTGGATGAGTGGATCAACCCGGGTTTCTAAGTCTATAGGACTGACAGAAATTCGTAATGTGTGGGGTTTGGCGTATAAACCTCAGGATATATATATATATATATATATATATATATATATATGTGTGTGTGTGTGTGTGTGTGTGTGTGTGTGTGTGTGTGTGTGTGTGGAAAAACTCTGAACTCTATGTTCATTCAATCTAGATTTGGCATGGGTATGATTGTTACTTGTTCAAAACTTACTAAGCTTTCTGTAGCTCATCCTTGCAAATATTTTCCATTTGCAGATAAAAATGATATATTCCATGTGACAACCCGATAATTTATACGATTAATAAAATCTTAATTGATTAAATAAAGGTTGATTAATAAACCTAGACAGAAAATAAGTGAATGGATTTGATATTTATATGAAGAAATTTTAAGGATTTCAAAAATTCTATGAAGGATTTTGGTGGGTTTAAAATCTTTTGGTGAATTATTGAGATTAAGTATATAAGTGTATATGTTACGTATTGTGATTATGTGTAACATATGTGATTAAGGGTTATGATATGGAGAATATTACTATATAAAATATATACTAATTTTAGAAGATTTATTTTATACATCTCAGTTAATTAATTTTATAACCTAATTATAGCAAGTCTAATTGGGTTAATAAAATAAATGTGCATGAGTAAGGATTTATGTTATAATTGAGGAAATGAAAACCCTAATTAAATGATTTGGGATGGATAAGAATTAAAGGTATTGGACTATGTAAATTTTATAGCCCAAGTGTTGGCCCAATGAAATTGGTTAGAGGCCCAAACAATACATTAAAAGAATGTCCCAACTTTTAGCCCAAGGGGGAGAGGACGTTTTGGACAATTAGTAAATCAAATAAAGCATAAAAAGGAAACTAATTTTTGGCAGTCTAAGGCCACTTGGCCAAATGGGAGAAGGAGAAAAAGGAAGAATGTGGTGTAATGATGATAACTTATTTTAGTTTACAAAGTGGTTCACCAACTATGCTAGGTGTCTTCTTATTTTTGAAGCCACCACATTTGGCTAAGCTTGTAAGCAACAACTATATGATTAAGAAAGAGAAGCATGAGAGTTATTGGGAGATAACAATTAGATATACATAATATATCTACATCTTTTACTAACACCCACAATTTATTTTATTTCTCTTTCACCTTATTTCTTCTAATTTGCTAAGAAGACTAGAGAGAGAGAGAGAGAGAGCCTAGGAGTTCGGATAAGAGAAGAAGTGAAAGAGAGAGTTATCATTTTTGGCAGCTCCAAGAGGAGAAGAAGAGGAGATTTTGATCTTCATACACCCAAGATCCATCTCATATTTTAGAAGGAGAAGAAGGAAAAGCTAAGGTATAGCAAAATTTCTACTTATGTAGTCTAATTTCCTTTGTGGTTTGATTTGATTTTTGACAATATGAAGTTATGATCTTGAGGTTTAAAACCTTAGATCCATGTGTATATAAGTGTTTCATGTTTAGATCTAACCCTTTTGAGGATCAAAAGTTAGATCTAATGTATGAAATGGAAGTTAGGTTTTTCAAATGTAGAAAATCCTAATTTTCGTAGCCTAGATGGTGTTTAATCTTGTATTCGCTGATTGTTTGACGATATAAATCATGTATCATGGTAGAATCATCAGTATATGATGTATTAGTAAGTTTTATGATGAGTTATGTTGGTTATTATGTGAAAACATAAAAGTTTTCTTAGAAGACACCGAGAGTTAAAAATCAGATTTATGTGAAAATGAAACACGAAATTCAAAAGACCATATCTCCTATTATATTTCTACTTGTTGAGTGTGGTCATGTCCTAGGGTTAGATCTATGAGTTTTCTAACATCACCAAGTGGAATTACTGAAAAAGGAGTTGTAGATTTGCATGTGGACTGATTTTAGCAAAGGAGTCAAAAACTGTTAAAGGAGAAAAAGCTACTGTCCAAACTTTTGTAAGGGACGTTTTGGCCACTTAATTTGTGAGAAAAATTCTGGCCTTTTGGAACATGAAAATATATAGAAATAAGTACCTACTGTCCAAAAATGAACTCATTCTGACTTAAAATGACCAAGTTATGACCATTTCAATTTTAAGGATTTTCCGACAAAAATGGCTATAACCGGAGTTCTATAACTCCGATTGCCACAAAATTTAAACTAGAGGCTCACGTTAACCTGTGTAAGATTTCCCCAAGAGTTGGGAATTTTTGGAGTTAAACGTGAGGTATCTAATTTCTTAAGGAATTAACTAAAAATGATTTTTGAAAAATACTAAAGAAAGTTGGAAAATTATGGAAAAATACTTCTTGTGTATAAAATATAAGTAAATATGTTTTGACAAAGGATAGAAAAATAATAAGTTGATTTGGTGTTTTCATGAAAAAGATGTGGAATCCAGCTTGCTGGATTGAATAATTTATGAATTCGGTTTGCTGGATTGAAAAGCAGTTTACTGAATTGAAAATATGTTGAATCCAGCTTGCTGGATTGCAGTTTGGTCTGCTGAATTGGCAATTTGGTTGCTAGATTTAGAATCCAAGTTGCTGGATTAGTATTTGACTTATTAGATGTCCAAGAATAACTTATGAAATGAAAAAGCGAGTGTTAAATCATAATGGATATGATATGGTGATTAAAGAATTATCAAAGGATAATAATAATGCTAATATTGTAAGGTGTTATCTAATATTTAATTATGGGATTAAGTGTTAGATAATTGATTGATAAAGTAATTGTATTATGATACAAAGTATGATATGCTGATTAAAAGACCAATCTTATTAATGATAGGTCTTACAAAAGAAGTTAACTTAAATTGTGTAGCAGTAGTCAACGAATCAGGCAAGTTTCCTAACTCAACCTTGAGTTATATCTGTTTAAATACTAGAGTGGCTAATTATTGTTGATTAGACCACGTCCAATAATTTATTATTGATTATTCGCAGTTAGTGCATGTTTATTAATTCAAATTGAATTAGTGATTCTGAGAATATACTTGGAGAATAATTGTTATTGGATACTTACATCCGTAGAAGATATTATTAATAGTACAAATAATTCCTGTCTGTTGTTGAATCGTGTTGAGAAATGTCTTAGCTAATTGTTCTGGCTAGACGAACATTTGTTTGAACTTGATAGGTTCGAGAAGAGAAGAGAAGAGAATTCAATTACTATTGATAGATCGATGCCAATTGTTTTGGCTAGATTGAAAAACAAAACTTGATAGGTTTGAGAAGAGAAGTGATTAGATATTGAAATCATTGTATTTCTTTGTTAAATTAAATTCTGATTCAAAGACTGAGAAGAACAACCTTTTATATTAAGGGAACATATTTGGTCGTATATTCGGCCTTTGCGCGCGTTTGAATATTATGCATAATATAGGGTATAATAAAGCTGATCACTTTATATACTTGCAAAGGGGTATGATTTAATCTTATTGGTTATCAGATACACCTAGGTATATCAAAGTATATCTTTGATAGTTACTCGAGAAAAGAAGTTCTGGATCCTTTGTGATCACTCAGTATAAACTCTGAAAAATATTTTCATACTTTTATTTGGGTATATCAGAGTAAATCTTTGATAGTTACTCGAAAAGAGAATTTCAAGATCTTGTAAGATCATTCATCATAAACTCTAGAGAGTATTTCTAAATTGTTATTCAATAAAATATCGTAGAAGCTTTAAAAGTGTTTTACCCTTTCATTATTGAACTATTGTGTTGCATAGGTTCCGAGAAGATTGGTTAGAGAAGAACAAATTTTTTAGCTATTTCAAAGTTCTCCGAACTTTGGAGTTATTCTATCGAATTAGATAGTCTGTTGTTTTGATTCTTATACATTCATTGTATATCTTAACTTGCGTGGAAAATTTGTTGCTCACCCTTTCTAAATAAAAATATTTCAGCTAGGGACGAAGTGACTGGAGGTGCTGAGAAGAACAAAGGCAAAGGTGTTGTGCTGTAATAGCTATGTTTAATATTATTATTATGTTGTATTTGTAAACCCTTTTTGTATATCTAAAGGGTATGTTTATAATATAAAGGTTAGATAACCTGGGACGAATATATTAACTATATCAGTTAATGTGGTGTAATATTGTATTCACCAATGAATGGGTAGTTAGATGTTAATTATATTATGGATCGTGAGCACCAAACTCGGGGGGTCAAGTAACCCAGATTTGGGGGTGTCGCAGGTTGGTATCAAAGATGTAGGTTATAAACCTTAAGTGGGGTGGGGAAAACCCTAGGATTATAACCATAAGCGAGATAGAGAAAACTCATTTAGAGTTCGAAGTGAGGGATTGCTGAAGTGCCTCAATAGAAAGATTATTCGGTATAAACATGACCATTGATGATTACATGAATATCCTTGGCCGTAGTGCAGGGATGATTCGATGATGTGGATTATTTATTAAGCTGAGTCTCAGCGATAAAATATTGATTATACACTTTTAATTCATAAAAGATAGTAGATATCATACTCTACTTGACTCTTCTAAAATACAGTTGTATGTCTTTGGCCTGTAGTGCAAAGATGAATTATTAATGAATATCTTTGTCCGTAGTGCAAAGATGAATTTATTAGTATGATTATGAGCAGGAATTGTGATTTGGTATAACATTGATTTTTGATGTTTCAGGTGAAGATAGGTGATGAAAATTATCTTTGTCTTGAGTGCGAAGAGAAATTTAGAATCGTAATTATGATTATAAGTTATTCATATGATTGTGGATAGGAATTGTTGATTAATGTTACAGGGATAAAACATTATTGGAGGACTTTTAACATGGAGAATATAATAGATCTGATGGTCTATTTGACTCCTCTAATGGATTGCTCGTTCCGCTACAACTATGGTTGAAAAGTTTTATCATCTATCATATGTTCTAAATCTCTAATTTATTACTAATGAAGGATATTGATGATATAAATTATTTTTAGTCTTGATATTCTTTACTGGGCTAGTTGTGCTCACCCTTTTTGTTTCACAATTCCTTTTAGGAAATAAGAGTGTAGCTGGGTCGAGCGGGGGTAACAGGAGAATAAAACGGTGGTGTATAGCTGTTGAGGTTCTCCTTAAATAGTATCGAAATAATTTTATTGAGAACTTTAGATAAGTGTGTCGTATTGTATACGTCATTTTATATTTAATTTTGGTGAGCCGAATAGGGTGAGGTAAACCCATCTTTCGAAGGGTGTTTTGCCACTATCATACAAGATGTCTAATGACATACATTCTCGCGTTATCATAAGATAGGGTTGTGCACATCCACTTGCTGAGTATATCTACGAGCACTACCTATATGATCTTGGAGTTTGGTTGAAATATAATTTTCAATTGCAGACAGTGGAGATAGTTATATGTCAAGAGAAGACTCACCATTAGAAAGAACATGATAGTAATCTTCTCATTTTTCTTTGGGGTCTATTGGGTCAACCAAGGATAATTATGTGGACATATGATATCTATCATAACCTTGACGCATGGCCTCCCATGTACGAAGGTTTCCTTGAGCACTTCCCAAAGATTTTAATTTCTAAAATAGTTTTTGATTGTACTTTTATGTAAAGTACCATTGTAAGGTTATGGTCGAGGAACCATGAGAGTTACATACGTTTGTATTAAAACTCACAGTTTAACTATGGTTGTATTCTGCACGATAGTTCAACAGTTGTATAAATGAAGTTTGTAAATGATTTTTATAGTGTGATATCTGACGACTCAGAATGGGTCGTGTGGACCTTTTTTGGGATCATCACAAATGGTATCAGAGCTTAGGAACATGGTCGCTGGCGGAGATAAGAATCTAGAACTTGGAGGGGAGAGATGAGTTATATACTTCGTTTGTGTGTGACTTACCTAAGCTGAAATTGTTTACTTGATAAGTTGAAAAATTGTGATATGTCAATTAACCTTTGTTTTGAAAATATATTCTAGAATGATATCTAAAATACAGGATCTGAGCAATGGGAAAATCATGATACAGAGGAAATAACCGGGAAGGTACAATCCGAAAAGAAAACAAGGTATTCTTATCTCTTCGAACTACTAGTTACGTAAATTTTGAGGGCAAAATTTCATAAGGAGGGGAGATTGTGAGACCCCGAATTTTATGAAATGAAAGTATTCCATTTTCTTATTATTATTTTATTTAGTAAATGGTTAAATTGAGAAAGAGTTAAAGTTAAGGGTGATATTTGAAGATTTTACAAAGTAAGCAAGTTGTTATTCGTTTGGTCGGGGAATATTCTTTTTCTCGGAGAATATCCGTACGACGACATAATCATTGGTGGACCCCCCAACAGAAGTATTTTCGTATTTAGAAAATGACAGATTTATCTTTTATTAAAAATAACGGCGAAAGTGTTACCGTTAAAACTGTTGAACTACCCGGTAATAAAAAGTAATACACGTGGTTGCATAGTAGCACACGGTAATGATTATTAATGCTTACGTGAAAAGTCACTCAGTTATACTCAATTATTGCTGCAGTAATTGATGCATCGTATTTCTCATATTATTAATTCAATTATGTCACAGTATCATCTGCATAATATGTTATATTATTAAATCAATAATTGAGACGACAAAGTTATTCATATTATTATTTGCAATATTGACAATGTCTAGAAGTTCTGTCAAGGAGAGGTTTGGTCACCTAATTGCGCGCCAATAAGGAGAAATCTTTATCGGAAAGCCCCCTCTTTCCTGGGAACGACGTGGTTATTAAATATTGTGAATTATAATATTAATGATGAATAAGTTCGTGTTGATTAAAGATGAAATTGATAGTTCCATTGTGTTTGAATTATTAGTGATAGTGAAAATCGACATTTATTTCGATAATAATTGATGTCTGGAGGTTATATTGACCAATCGGGTAATTAACCGGATAAATGAGCAATTAATTGCTATTAATTCACATGCTTATAACTATGTGTTCACGTGTGTGTACTATTGATTCACATGATTTACTATTAGGGAAGTTGGTGCAAGTTTGATAATACTTGCATGACTAAGTTAAAAATAGAGGTATAGTTGAAGGTATTATACTATAATTAATTTTTTCACATGTTTAGAACTATTGAGTCACATGATTTACTAGTGATTCATATGATTTACTATTAGGGGAGGTGGTGCAAGTTTGATAATACTTACATGAATAAATTAAAAATGAAGGAAAAGATGAGGGTATTATACTGTAATATTTCGAGCCCCAAAACACGCAATTACGGAAACTATATTTTCCTATAAATAGAAGCTCATTCCTTCATTATTTTTCACTAATTCACTAAGTCTCACAAGAGCAATTATTATATAGAAATTATAAAGAGAGAAGCTATAGAGAGAAAGAAGAAGCGAAGTCTGCTACTTCACTATTCTAGTATCCAGTCTTCTTCTGAGGTAAGTGATATTATTATTATAGTAAGGGGTATTATTCTTTCGTATTCATGAAGAAAGTTATTTTCTTTCAATACTAAATAAGGGTTGTTATTCCATTCTTTATTATTATGTTGGAATAACTTTTCTATCATCAATCTACCGCATACATGGTGAAATTCTTACATTATTCCATTCTTTATTATTACATTGGAATAACTTTTCTGTATCTTGATCTATCACATGCACTGTGAATTACATTGTTATTCCATTCTTTATTATTACATTTAGAATATCACATGCATGCAGATTATTATGCATGAACAGTTTCGTTCTTTATTATTACTGTTGGAATATCACATGCATGCGGATTCTGCATGACTGGTTCCATTCCTTATTATTTTGTTGGAATATCACATGCATGCGGATTACGTATGACTGGTTCCATTCTTTATTATTACATTGGGAATAACTTGCATGCGGATCTATCGCATGCATGGTGAATTCTTCATTATTCCATTCTTTATTATTACATTGGAATAACTTTGTCTATCGGATTACCGCATGCATGGTGAATGATCCTTTGTATTCATTCCTTATTAAATTGTGGAAATGATCTGTCTACGTGGATTACCACATGGTGGGTGAAAATCCATTTGCAGTTTCTAATAATCTATTATACTCGTATGAGAATTCATTTCTTTTGTACTCGTCATGGAATATCATTTTCTTTAGTATTTTTTTTACGAGTTACTATTCACGGGTTACTATTCACCTGGTTACTATTCACTCTAGTATTATTCACTTGGGTATTCGGGGCACTTTTCGTGTCGGAGTACTATTCACGAGTTACTATTCATAGGTTACTATTCACCCAAATTACTATTCACCCAAATATTATTCACTCGGATATTTGGGATACTTTTTATGCCGGGGTACTATTGACGAGGTACTATTCTCGAAGTACTATTCATAGGGTACTATTGCGGGGTACTATTTACCTAAAAAATATATTTCTTTTATGTCCAAATTATTTTTGGTACATGAATATTATTCTTGAATTTTACACCACAAAGCAGTATCATGTTGACAATTTGGATATTTTTAAACACTGGATAAATTTAAAGTCTTTAATATTTATCCTTGATTTCGTTTGATTAATGCTTATATCATTGTCATCAACTTCATGCTTATATTATGATGGAAGTCATCTTTGGCTTACATGCAAAGATGGACTGTTGATTATTGGTTTTACGGTTGTATATCTTTGGCTTACGTGCAAAGATGGACTGTTGATTATTGGTTTTATAGTTGTAAATCTTTGGCTTACGTGCAAAGATGGATTGTTGATTATTGGTTTTACAGTGGTATATCTTTTGCTTACGTGCAAAGATGGACTGTTGAATATTGGTTTTATAGTTGTATATCTTTGGCTTATGTGCATAGATGAACTGTTTATTGTTATGATTATGACCAGGGATCATTCGGTATAATCATGAGCCGTAATGTTATAAATGATGTGGTAAAAGTCATCATTGGCCCGTAGTGCATTGATGGACAGTTATTGGTATGATTATAACCAGGGATTATTCTGTATAATCATTACCATTGATGATTACATTAATATCCTTGGCCGTAGTGCAGGGATGATTTGATGATGTGGATTATTTATTAAGATGAGTCTCAGCGATAAAATATTGATTATACACTTTTAATTCATAAGAGATAGTAGATATCATGCTCTACTTGACTCTTTTAAAATACAGTTGTATGTCTTTGGCCTGTAGTGCAAAGATGAATTGTTAATGAATATCTTTGGTCGTAGTGCAAAGATGAATTTATTAGTATGATTATGAGCACGAATTGTGATTTGGTATAACCATGATTTTTGATGTTTCAAGTGAAGATAGGTGATAAAAATTATCTTTGTCCTGAGTGCGAAGAGAAATTTAGAATCGCAATTATGATTATAAGTTATTCATATGATTGTGGACAGGAATTGTTGATTGATGTTACAGGGATAAAACATTATTGGTGGACTTTTAACATGGAGAATATAATAGATCTGATGGTCTATTTGACTCCTCTAATGGATTGCTCGTTCCGCTGCAACTATGGTTGAAAAGTTTTATCATCTACCATATGTTCTAAAACTCTAATTTATTACTGATGAAGGATATTGATGATATAAATTATTTTTAGTCATGATATTCTTTATTGGGCTAGTTGTGCTCACCCTTTTTGATTCATAATTCCTTTTAGGTAATAAGAGTGTAGCTGGGTCGAGCGGGGGTAACAGGAGAATAAAACGGTGGTCTATAGCTGTTGAGTTCTCCTTAAATAGTATGGAAATAATTTTATTTAGAACTTTAGATAAGTGTGTCATATTATATACGTCATTTGATATTTAATTTTGGTGAACCGAATAGGGTGAGGTGAGTCCATCTTTGGAAGGGTGTTTTGCCACTATCATACAAGATGTCTAATGACATACAACCTCATGTTATCATAAGACAGGGTTGTGCACATCCACTTGCTGAGTATATCTATGAGCACTACCTATATGATCTTGGAGTTTGGTTGAAATATAATTTTCAATTGCAAACAGTGGAGATAGTTATATGTCAAGAGAAGACTCACCATTGGAAAGAACATGATAGTAATCTTCTCATTTTTCTTTGGGGTCTATTGGGTCAACCAAGGATAATTATGTGGACATATGATATCTATCATAACCTTGACGCATGGCCTCCCATGTACGAAGGTTTCCTTGAGCACTTCCCAAAGATTTTAATTTCTAAAATAGTTTTTGACTGTACTTTTATGTAAAGTACCATTGTAAGGTTGTGGTCGAGGAACCATGAGAGTTATATACGTTTGTATTAAAACTTACAGTTTAACTGTGGTCGTATTCTGCACGATAGTTCAACAGTTGTATAAATGAAGTTTGTAAATGATTTTTATGGTGTGATATCTGGCGACTCAGAATGGGTCGTGTGGACCTATTTTGGGGGCGTCACAAGTAGTGCTAGTAGTAATCTAAACAAGAGAAAGTGGAGCGAGAATACCCAGTCGGGTAACAAGACAAAAGGAAATAAGAAAGGAGGGTAGCCATGTGCTACCTGTGGAAAGAATCATTCTAGAGTTTGTTTGAAGAAGAAGGGAGTTTGTTACAACAGTGGTCAAGAGGGACACATGTCGCCCAATTGTCCCAGTCCAAAGAAGACACAAGGTTGTTATGCCTATAGATCAACAAATCATCTGGTTCGGGATTGTCCGAAGAGGAATATGGAGAAGGGAAGTGTCAACAAGGGACCTGATAGTGAAACCTTGACGACTCGAGGACCTGCACAGCCAGGAAGACCAAGGGCCCATACATTTAATATGAGGGTGCAAGATGAAATGGCTGCCCAGGAGGTGGCGACTGTAGACACTCAAAATTTTCTACATACTGGTTACTAACATTGCAGGAGGGTAGATTCGTCTTTCGGAGATAACCCTGGAAGGCAGCTCACATCCATTCCGGATACTACCGGAATTTCAGTTCCAACCCCGAAACACACACCGGGAACATAATTTCCATCCTTGGAACACACACCGGTAGGATCATTTCCAACCTCAGAGATAACCTCGAGTTTCGTCCGTGGCGATAACACCAAGGAATGTCGTTGTAGTTCTGGCGATAACTCTGGAAATGCTTGTTTCAAATGCATGCGATCAGCTTTAATCAGACCTCTTGCCGAGGCACTCATACCTCAGACCCATAGCTAACACCGGGTAGACAGGCACTGTTATAGATGACCTTGCGACATTCAAACACTTACAGCAGTCCAATCTCAGATGTAACCCTGAGCAATGTCTGCTTTCAACTCAAACTGGAGATAACCCCGGTGAGGAGTCAAACGTCATCTTGCCACCTCAACACCTGCGCGCCGTCTCAACACTTCATACATACATACATATAACAATGTTCTATAAGAACCAAGGAGTTCCAATCCCGAGTGAATATTACGCGTGGCAGCACACCAGATAGAATTTGAAGCTTGATGACCATGTGCATGGTTCCCTCTTCCTGACTTCGTACAACCTCTAATCCATGTCATTGCGTAACTCTCGACACAAGCAGTCTGCAGAAGGTTTTATATACCTTGTTCGGATGCTCAAATTGAAGTTCTGAAAGTTCGAACGGACATTACAGTGCACGAGTGCACGTACTTCGAGACGACGGGACCCGGATTTTACATCCAGAGTGTTTACTTGCTTATATATATAATTGTTGTTGGACATATCCGATGAGCATGGATTTTAAATCTGGTGCGTTTACTTCTTATATATATATACATTTCTGTCAGGCCTGTAGTTTACTTCGAGGCCTTTTACTACTATATTTACATTTAGTTCCACCTGGAGTTTACTTCGTAGCGGTTTATCGCATTTACTGCTTTATTTGCTTTTCCGGATCCCCCATGGACTTGCTTCATGGTGGTTGATCATGTCTGTATATATATATTTACAGCTTTTATATATATAACTGCTTACTGCTTTCCATACAAACTGTGGTATCATGTGAGCCTAGGAATCATGTGATCACAGATTCAGTCTACTGAATCTAGATTCGGTTCCTGTGATGGACATTTTCAGCTATAAGCAGCTTGTACATTATTTACGGTGTCTAAATTTCCTTGGATGATTATCATGCCCATAAGGAGTTCGGCACTGCTGTATATTATTTTCTCGAAGATGCCTCACATCTCGAAAATAAAAGCAAACAAGCCGAACATTTTAATAATAAAATGGAAGTTTGAAAAGGTCTCAATTCCTATTGAGCACAGGGTTTGAAAAACCTCTTTTACAAAACTTCATTGCTATATCTTGCTTAAAACTGAATTTTTTTATAAATTCAAACCCTTTGTATATAGGTGCGAATGAGGCCTCGCACTACTTTCAAATAATTGCACATTGATGCACACACACACATACATACACACATTCATATAACAGTTTCTTGAAAAGTGGCGGTCACCGTGGCAACACGGATGTCGGGGGGTGCCTAACACCTTCCCTCCCCATAATCAAGCCCCCGAACCCAAATGAATCTCGGTTTCACAGACCCGTTTAGCAGTGTCATATCACTGGGTCAATCTCCAAACCTTTACCGGTTGCGTTGGTGCAACAAGTTAAAAACACCAACTGGCGACTCTTAAAGTTAAATCGTCGACATTACACATGTCAGACCTTTTTCACTTGTTTTTTCAAACAAATCTCACATTAACATGAGAACACCAAAGAACAAGTAACGAAAAGGGACAACTAAAAATCCCGACGTCGACAGGTGGCGACTCTGCTGGGGACTCCAGTAAGAGGGCTTAAGCCGCTATTACAAGCTTTTCAAAGCTGTTATATGCTTGTGTGTGAATGTTGCATTTACATTTATGATGAATGTGTACGAATGCAGTTTACTTACTGCACTACAAAATATCTATATGTGATATTAGTGCTTCGCACATGTCATCATTTTCATAAACGGTGAGACATGTTGTATGTGAATGTATGTTGTGTGGTTCCTCCACTAGGAGGCTATCCTGTCGGTGTTTGATTACTGGACTCGTAGGAAGACTAATTCCAACGAAGCTCAGGAAAGGCACCACCCAGATTCACTCCAGTTGAAAGACCGGATTAACTTCCCGTCAAGTAGATTGCGATGATTTGGGAACCTTTATGCCAAAAATCCACGAGAGTAACCCTAAGATAGGTCAACCTCTAATAAACCAAACGCGGAGGAAAGTCTGTTCATGCTATCCATTTTCAGTTACTTGTAAAATCATTTACTTGTAATTTCATTCCATGCTCATCTTTATGTAATGGAAAATATAAAGAATATCTGCGCATACATGACATGTTATCAATTAACACCCGTTTTTGCAAGACCATATTCCTAAAACGGACACATTATGATAGCATTTACATTAACCCTAAGACTAAACTACTTAAGTCTTTTGTAGGGAAGCAATTGGGCATGTTACCCACTCAAAATCCAAAAAGGCCACGAGCCTACAGCCAATCATGTCTTCTTCTGACCAATCTAATCCTGTTTCTCGAGAAGAATTTGACGGATTGAGTAAAAAAATCACAGATATCGTTGTTCTACTTAAAGAATTGCATCAGTCTACCCAGGGTACAAAGATGCCTACACATACAGAATCCTCTTCACAAGGAGGAGCTCAAGGTTTGGAAAAAACAATTCCAGAACCTTAGTTGGATACGACTAACAAAGACCCTGAAAACACCCATCTCAGAGGAGATCCAGACACCGGTGATATCAGGAAGAAGGTCCTCCAAATGGAGGAAACTATTTGTGTTCTCAAAGGGATTGGAACACATGGAAGTGTCTCATATACTGACCTTTGCATATTCCCTAGTGTTCATTATCCAGAGAAATTAAAAACCCCTGAGTTTGAAAAGTATGACGAATTAGGGGATCCTTATACACATTTGAAGGTGTTCATTGAAGAACTTGGATCTTATGCGGAAAATGAGAAGCTCAGAATGCAGCTGTTCCAGAAGAGTCTGACTGGAGAATCCCGTTTATGGTATACCAGATTAGACAACTCCATGCTCCATAGATGGGAAGAGCTAGCTCACGCCTTCCTCACTCAATACAGTTTTCAAACTCAGATGGCTCCTAATCGGTACCAGATTACCAAGGTCAAGAAATAGTCTAACGAGTCTTTCAGAGAGTATGCTCAAAGGTGGAGGCGCCTTGCTACTCAAGTTATTCCTTCCATGACAGAATCAGAAATGGTCATGACTTTCATTGATATACAGGAAGCTCATTTCTATGAAATAGTCTTAGCTGGTATTGGCAAACCATACTCTAAAATGATTAAACACGTAGAGATGGCTGAGATTAGATTGAAGTCATGAAAAATTCAAGACCTAGCCGCTCTTCAAGCAGTTGCTGAGAACATCCAGTTCGGATCTTATGGAAACAACCCTCGGAGGGTCCATAAAAAGAAAGAGGAGGATGTTTCCTTGATACTACAAGGTCAAACAGGCAATCAGAACATTCCTATACAGAGGAGAAACTATTCCCCTATCCAAGCACAGTCTTCAAACCCTCCATTGCCTAAAAGTGGAGAAGTAAAGCACCCTCGAACGTTCACACCCTTAGGGGACTCGCTCGAGAATATTCTTGCTCTTCTGACTACTCAAAAGAAGATTACATGTCTTCTTCCACCAGCCAACCCTAATGGCAGGGGTTTTAATGCTAATCGAAAGTGTGCTTATCATGCCGGAGCACCTGGACACGATACTCAAGATTGTTGGGCCTTGAAAAACAAGATCCAATATTTAATAGACAATGGTGAGATCGTGGTTACCAAACCAGATCAACCTCATGTGCAAGACAACCCTCTTCCTCAACATAAAGAAGAAGAGGTCAACATGATTAGTTGGAGCACTGGACAGAGTTCCAGTTTTAATAGTGAATCATCCCAAACCATCAAAGACGGTGTTGACAGATGGGATTTTGAAAAGTTCCAATTTGTTATGGAACGAAAGATGAAAGCTCTTTGAAAGCAAATTGAGCAATTGGCTGAACTGGTGACCCACCAATATCAAGTCACATGCCAATTAATCAGCCAGGAGCATGCCTATATCCTTCCTTTTGTTATGAATGCTCCCCCATCACCTTCAGAAAGCGAAGCTATGGAGGATAAGGTTACAAAGAGAGCAAATGCTAAAGCCCGTCGGGATTTTTTCAATCAGAGGGAATTTACCTATTTGTGCCAATCTATGGAGGAGATATTTCAAATGTTGATAAATGAAGAAAGAATTACCTCCCTTCTACCTCCAATCAATCCCTGTTCAATACGGTTCAACTCCGATGGAGTATGCCAATATCATTCACATTCTTGCGGTCACATCACAGAAGAATGCTGGGTACTCCGCCATCTCATTCAAAATCTCATTGATAGCGGTGTCCTGCATATGGCAGACGATGACACTATGCAACTTGAGAGTGGGAATACATGTCCTACCAAATGGAAGGGATCAGTAGCAGTTATATCCGTTGAGGATGATGAGACTGTCAAAGCATTTCCCATACAAACAATTCAACTCAAAGGAGCTGACAATCCTTTAAAAGTAGCTTCACCAGAGCCAATTTCTTTACCTTTCAGACCACAATATCCTGTTGTCAGCTTACACAAAGTTCCATGGAATTATGGAGAAGCTGAAGGATCCACGTCTCATACTATTTCTAAAGATGTCAAGGAAAATCCATCATATCTTCCTCAAAGGGTGATGAAGCCCGCCATCAGAGCAAAGGGGAAGATTCCCATGAAGAAGATTGAAAAATTCCTCTGCACTATGGGCCATAATCAAGCCAAGGTGGTTTTAAGCTTAAGAGAAGCTCCACATCAGATATCAATACTGGACTTGGTTTTCTCATCCGAAGATCACCAGAAGATCTTATTGAAGATTTTGGAAAAAGCCTACTTATCGAAATCAGTGGATGTGGTAAAATTTTAACATATGGTTGATCACATTTTCAAGAACAATGTGATATCCTTCACTGATGATTACATACCACCCGAAGGGACCGGTCATTGCAAGCCATTACATATTGCAGTTTTGTCCTCTGGGTATATGCTAGCTAGAGTTTTGATAGATGGAGGTTCATCTCTGAATATCTTTCCTTATGCCACTTTGGTGAAGATGAATGTCAATCTCAAATGGATCCAAACTAGAAATACGATTATCAAAGCTTTTGATGGATCCCGACGAAATTCCGTCGGAAAGATTGAGCTGCCAATTGAGATTGGTCCAAATACATTCAATGTATCCTTACACGTCCTCAGAATAGACTCAGGATACAACTTGCTATTGGGGAGACCATGGATTCACATGGCTGGAGCTATTCCCTCCACACTACATCAACAACTCAAATACATTGTCAACAACAGTCTAGTCACCGTTAATACTGAGCCGGAATGTCCTGAACAAGGAGATCTGCCAATCATTAGTTTCAATTCAGAAGTTGAGCCGACCAATTTTCATACTTTGGAAGTGAGTAACACACAATATCAACCTATTGGAGCACCACTTCCGATACCCAAGATTTCGGTAGGGTTATACTTACCACTCAAGAAATGATGTCATTGGGTCATCAGCCTGGACAAGGGCTTGGTAAAAATCAACAGGATATTAAGGACCCTATTCAAGTGTCCAGTCAAATTGGGACAACCAGACTAGGCTATTACGCCACTCGGTCATAGGAATCTGATAAGCATAAGCGGGTGTTCCTCGAAGCCTCACACACGCGATGATTTTTCCATCTGCACCGCATGAATCGATCTGATCTCGATAAAGGTGCCAACCCATGTTATGGTTATGCTGTTTCCCAAACCAGTACCATTCAAAGCAAAAGAGGTGCTGATTCCTGATCCTGAAGTGGAAGAAAAGGAGCAGAAACGTAAACACGATATCGCCTTGATGATGTCAAACATACGCATCATTGTCCATGATGAACATACAAATAGATATACCCCAGATGATTATTGCCCAGATGTCATGGTTATCATTCCGGAGAAGGAGGACAATGACAACCCCTCCATCACTGCAGTCCATCAGGACTTTGCCTTCGATAATTGGTGCAGCACTCCATGCATTGGTCGACGAGAGTAAAACAGGAAGAAATTCCCTCTGCCCTGTAGATAACTTTAATTGCTTGTTTTTCTATACAGTATTAGCAATTATTTTATCAGTACATGCTAACACTTTTCTATGATTAAATAGTTTCATATATTAAGTGAAAGCATCTTTTGATTTCAGGACTCTAAATTTAGATGTGCATGTACTTTCTGATGAGGTGACTTCTCTCCACAGGGGCTGTAACTTTGATGCAAAGTTGGACTCAGACTTGATGGAAATACAAGAGGACATTGAGACACCTCAGGAGATTAAGGAATGGGTTGCAGACAAACCTAAACCCAACCTTGACCAAACTGATTCTTTCAATCTTGGAACCTTAGAAAACCCGAAGTTAATCCAAATTGGTTCAGACTTCACTCCAAACCAACGGAATGATATGGTTACACTATTAACCGAATTCCAGGATGTGTTTGCATGGTCTCATGAGGACATGGTCGGTTTATCCACTGACATTGTTCTTCATCGCCTTCCCATTAAAGAAGGATTCAAGCTAGTTTGGCAGAAGCTCAGGCGATTGAAACTTGAGTGGAGTTTAAAAGTAAAAGAAGAAATTGTGAAACAATTTCAGGCTGGCATTATCATGGTGTCTACATATCTGGAGTGGATATCCAACATTGTTCCCGTGCCTAAACTAGAAGGAAAGGTGCAAGTTTGCATGGATTACCGGGATTTGAACAAAGCTTGCCTTAAAGATAGCTTTCCTGTGCCCTTTATCCACATTCTCATTGACAATACTTCTCAATACGGCATGTACTCCTTTACGGATTGCTTTGTAGGGTACCATCAGATTATGGTCGCTGAGGAAGACCGTGAGAAAAATGCTTTCATCACGCCTTGGAGAACTTTTTGCTACAGACGGTTGTCATTCAGTCTCATCAATGCCGGGGCAACCTACCAGCGAGCTATGATGGCTCTTTTCCATGATTTAATGCATAAAGAGATAGAGATCTATGTGAATGACATCATTGCCAAGTCCCGAAAGGAGGAAGACCACTTAGACCATCTCAGAAAGTTATTCAACAGGTTGCGTAAGTACAACTTGAAGTTGAATCCAGCCAAGTGCGCCTTTGGTGTCAAATCAGGCAAGTTGCTAGGTTTCCTAGTCAGGCACAAAGGGACTGAACTGGATCCTACCAAAATCTTAGGCCTTCAAAGAAATTTCCGTTCCTCAAATAGAGAAGGAAATTCGGGAATTTTTGGGAAGAATCAACTTCATTAGCAAATTTATCTCTCAACTCAAAGCAACCTGTGAGCCCATCTTCAAGTTGTTAAGGAAGAACTCCTCCATGAAATGGAACGATGAGTGTCAAAAAGACTTCCTTACCATTAAAGAGCAGCTAGTTAACGCTCCTATTTTGGTACCACCTAGGGATGATGTTCCCATATTCATGTACCTATCCATTAATGACAATGCCATGGGCTGCATGATGGGGCAAAAAGACGATAGAGGCCAAGAACGAGCTATCTATTAACTCAGTAAAAGATTCAGCATCAGTGAACACAAGTACACTCTGATTGAGAAACCTTGTTGTGCTTTAGCATGGGCTTCCATGAGGTTACATCATTACCTCCATGCTCACACAACCCATCTCATATCCCCCGTGGATCCTCTCAAGTATGTGTTTAGTAAGCCCATACTGAATTGTCAACTGTCCAGATGGCAGTTGATCCTACAACAATTTGACATCGGTTATGTGACGTAAAAGCCTGTCAAAGGTTAAGGAAATGCGGATCAACTGGTCACCGCACCTGTAGGGGATTACAAACCCTTAGAAACATACTTCCCCAATGAAGGGGTAATGACAGTTCAGTAACACCATCAGTACGATGCATGCCATACATAGAAAATGTATTTTGATGGAGCTGTTAACACAGAAGGCTCTGGAGCTGGAGGAGTTCTAATATCCAATCAGGGGCAAGCGGTATCCGTCGTAGTCAAATTGCGGTTTATCGATTACCAACAACACAGCTGAGTATGAAGGCTGTATCATGGGGCAAAAAATTGCCCGTTCAATGGGCATCAGGCGGTTAACTGTCTTTGAGGATTCCGAATTGGTAATCAAACAATCCACGGGAATCTATCAAGCCAAAGAATTACATTTGCTGCCTTACCATCGGCAAGTTTTACAGATGGCTTTAGAGTTTGAAGAAATATCATTTCTACACATTCATCGTAATAGGAATGATTTTGCGAATTTTCTAGCTACGTTGGCCTCCTTGATTCACATACCTGACAAGGAAAACATGCCAATCATCACATTTACCCTACAAAAGGCCCCAACTTATGGGAACTATGTTGGAGAATTATCAGATGAGCTACCTCCCATCCAAAACCCTTGGTATCAACATATCAAGGAGTATCTGCGAGATGGATCTACACCCGCTGAGGCGAGCCTGACTGAAAAGAGGCGGATCCATCGACTTGCTATGAAATTCTATCTGAGAGGAGATGCACTCTACAAGAGAGATTCAGGACTAGGTCTCCTCAGATGTCTGGACAAAGACTAAGCTCAGAGGCTCATGGATGAGATCCATGGTGGAGTATGTGGCCCCCACATGAGCAGACCCTTACTTGTCAAGAAAATTCTCAGAATAGGGCATTATTGGCTTACGCTCAAAGCTGACTGTGATGATCACATCAAGAGATGCTATCAATTCCAAATTCATGGGAATGCTATCCATGCCCCTCCAAGGGAACTCCACAATATGAGTTCGCCATGGCCCTTTTCAATGTGGAGAATGGACGTGATCGGGCCCATTGAGCCCAAAGCCAGTAATGGACATCGATTCATATTCACCATAATCGACTACTTCACCAAATGGGTAGAAGCATCCTCCTTCCCCAGGGTTACCAAAGAAGTCATCATTGCCTTCATCAGAAATAATGTAGTCTATCGATATGGACAACCAGAGGTCATTGTGTCAGACAATGCTAAGAACCTCAACAACAAAATGATGGAGGAGTTATGCAGTAAATTCCACATCAAAGACCTGAACTCCGTCATCTACCGTCCAAAGATGAATGGTGTTGTTGAAGCGGCTAATAAAAATATCAAAAAAATCATGTAGAAAATGTCCGCCACTCACAAAGGATGGCCTGACCTCTTGCCTCTGACTTTATTAGCCTACAGAACTTCAATGCGTACTTCCACTGGGGCAACCCCTTACTCATTAGCCTATGGGATGGAAGCAGTGCTCCCCGTAGAGATGGAAATGGAATCCCTCATAGTACTAATGGACGCTCAGTTGGATAAAGATCAATGGGTACAAGATAGGTATCACCAATTATCTCTAATAGATGAAAGGCGAACCGCGGCTATCTTCCATAGTCAGTTATATCAACAAAGGATCGCACGATCCTACAATAGAAAAGTCCGGCTACGGCAGTTCAAACAACATGACTTGGTTTTGAAAAAGATCATTGACAACCAAGATCAATCTAAGGGAAAATTCGCTCCTAACTGGGAAGGCCCATTTATTTTCAAGGAGGTATTGACAAGAGGTGCTCTCAGACTACAGGAAATGGATGGCGATGAATTTCCATAGCTTATCAACTCGAACACCGTGAAACGATACTATGTCTGAAGTTACCATCAAGTAAACATCCTTGTATTGATCATCCAATCACCAGTCATTCCGGTTTTGAACCCTATCATTCACAAACTCTTTTTCCCCTCAGGGAGACATACCTTCAAACCAGCAGCCTGGTTTCACCTCATTTCAAATAGTTCATACAATTTCGGTTATCCTGAAGACGGGATTGAACCTTTCACATCTGCAGTTTATTCTGAAGAATGGATTAAACTTTTCTACGCTTACAGTTTGTCCTGAAGATGGGATCAAACATTTTCCACACTTGCAGTTTGTCCCCATCATGGTATCAAACTTTCTTCTCCCCGTAGTATAGCCTACACATGGGATTAACACTTCTCTTTGGTTGTGATTCGTCCTGAGGGGCGAACTACGTCGACCAGATCTCCCTGATACACGGGAGTACATAGGCAACCATATTCTATATGGCCCGGTCGCAATAAACAAAAAAAAAGAACAAAAACATTTCTGCCCTTCCTCTACAAAAACCACAAAAATACTTCTACACCCTTTTTCATCAATAAAGCTTCTACACCCATCTGCCTTTCACATTCAGCGTTAAACCTCTTACACCTGGTTCGAACTACGCATACTTGTTCTCCTCTTCAATAGGAGTACGTAGGCAGCCATTTATGGTTCATTCTAACCCCTACCAGAACAAAAATTCTTGTCACACGGTACTAGGATCAAACTTCAATCCATTATAGTTCATCGGCTTCAGACCAAGGGGGTGGAATTACCCAACCTCTCCTTATAAATAAGGGATTCGGTGACCATCTAAGCTGTGGTTGTGCCTCGAAGAGAAATACCAATCCATAAGAGATGGAATTAACTAGGCTTCTTTCAAATAGAAGTACGGGAGACCATCTGTGGTGTGGTCAATCTTAGAGAGGAAACACCACAATCCTCTCCATATTTCCATATAGAAACCAGTCCCAAGATACCAAAGATGGTAGGGATACATACAGATCAATGATCAGTTCTGAGAGATCCTGTGATGGCTCAATATCCACATATCAAGGATAAGTTCAGAATGCATCAAGGTCACAAGGCCCTGAAAAAATAGGCAAATATCAAGCAAATATTAAGGCATAACTAAAAGGGAGGTAAATCAAAATATATTTCTCTATCACATATAAAACTATTTAATATATACATTTGTGTTGTACATGACAAAATGGCTAAGCTAGTCTGTGCAGGAAAATACAAAGCTATCTACGAATCTGTGTGTATGCGGACTATCAGATCTAACATAGAATCCCTCTCTGAGGATGGAGGTAAAGCTGCAAGCTTCTGCCCAATGGTAACTACACGAGCTAGCAGATCAGAGGCTAACTGCATGGTGACATGATGTCATCAATGTATGCACTCATATCAGTAAGGATGACAGTTGTATGGGATCTAACTGAAGTATTGTCTGCAATGGCCACATCCCTAGCAGATAGGGCGACATCCCGCTCCACAATTAATGCATCTTGGGCTGATCTAGCCTCATCCCTCTCTAATAAAGCGGCGTCTCTTCCATTAAGAGCTGTCAACATCGAGGCCCTAGTGTTGGTCAGAAAATCAATCACTAAACACGCGCAAGTATACGCGGTCTAACAAGTAATACATTGATAAGTAGAATGTCGTACCCACGAGGAACTATCACTAATACTTACCAAGTACTGACTTTGTATCGCTAAAGTCTTATTCGAACAACAATAAATGAAAGTTTGATTAATCTAAGCAATACTAATTATCAAAGCAAGTAAATGGATAACGAATGGTAATCGAAGGAAAATAAGCTAAGGTTACAACTTCACCCCACTCAGGCATTCTGTCGAACACATGGCGTGCTATGTTTTATCAAACTAGCTACCCTTCTCTCTCTGGTCTTAATGGTCACGACAATCTATCGATCGAGAACACACAAGTGCTCATATACCTCTGTCGAGGTATGCACAAACATATCCTTTCCAGATCCACCCGTTAGGGAATAGAATAGAAAAGAATGCCCAAGCTAGATACAATCCTACATATGTCTATGCGAGTTGATCATAACGAGGATTTAAGCATAAGTTCTCAAATAGGTTGCACGTGGCGCACACACATATATATATATATATATATATATATATATATTCTACACACAACTTATGCAGTTGAAACCCACAATCACATGCCAATATATTCAGGTGTAAATCTACAATCCTTCTGTCGATATTATATAAATTACCAAAATCATCACTAATGTCTTAGCGAGAATCATTAAGCATAAATATATCGAACCAAATCATATGGTGCCAACCAAAGAGATAAGACAGTCAATTTAAACAACAAAGGGTTCCATTATAACCTTAGAGCCAATATTCAGTTCATAGCTATTGAAAAAAATACAAGTAGCAATAAAGACAATATTTATGGATTACAAAATTAGAGACAATAAATAGATAAGAAGAAACTCTGTCAAAGCCCTTCAATCTCTAAGCATTCTGCTCAAATCAAGCTCTGCAGTCCGTGTAGCTCACTGCTCTTGATGCTCCAAGGAAACACATACTTCTCCCTAATCTAGTTAATCTATATTTACAAACATTTATCTAAGAGAAAGAAAGAGAAATTACAGAGAAAATTAATCTATGCTAAACTCTTTTTAGTCTCAGATCTACTCTCCCTCATATGCAGAGCTTCCCTTTCCTTTTATATCATTCCCCTTCTCTTGCTAGGTCAGAACAAGCCTTCTCTGCATAGGCATCGGAGGTGGCGCCGCGACACGGGCCACTAAGCTTTAGTTGGCGCTACCATGCCACTTTAATATCAGAGACATGGAGCTCGCGCTACAGCGCGAGCCCATAAAGGAATAGTGGCACTGCGGCGTGAAGTTTACGTTAACAAGGGTCGGGAGGTGGCGCCGCGGCGCGGCTATACATAAAATGATGGTTTTTCCCCCTGAATGCTAGAAGAGCAATGTAAAGCTCTTCAATACATCAGTTAAGCGCAATAACACTATATTTATATAAAATAACATAAAAACTACGAATTCAGGCAATTATTTAAGCCATAAAGTATCCGATTTGCGGGTATAAATCCCACTCATGACCTAGCCTGATCTCTCTCATATGTCATCAGATGTAGGCTCTGCTCCAAATACTGTGTTGGATACTAAGTAACAGTGGCACTCGGGGTGGGAGAATCCATCACAAATGCTGGCAGCCCAACAATCAAGTCCCCATCGATGGGAATGTCAACCTCCTCCATTGGCTCCTCATCGTCAGAATCTATATCCTGCACTGTGGATACTACCATAGTCGATGCAATCTCTGTCTCCATCCATGCTGAATACTCTGCAGAATAACCTGGATGACTGATAAAAAACTCATCTAGCTCTCGCTGATCCCAACAGGCATACAACCTGGATTTTTCCGCTGATGATAAGTGGCGAGAAGAGAAGCGCTGAATCACTGCCCCCTCAAATGGGTGGAAATCCTGAAACTGGTCAAACTGACACATCATGGCCAGTGGGTGGTAGGTGATCATCCCTTTCAAACCAACTAGAGGAAGATAATCCATGCCCGGAGCTTGAGTAATGAAGTTGTAGTTTGAAGCTAAGCCTGTCTGCAATGATATAGCAAATGGATCTCCAATCCACGCCAGAAAAGTCCATTGACGCATGACATCTCATACACTCCACAGGCTGTAAGGAGTACGATGTGGCTATATCATGGGTGAAATAATATCCATGCCATCTGAATGTGCCAATCGGTCTCAAGTGTGACATAAACCACACGTACAGCATGATCGAGCTGCCTATGAACACTCCTGCCGGATAAGTGCAACAATATGTGACCGACCTCAGAGTCTCTACCATAATCATCGATATGATGGTGTGACCCTCCCGGAGAGCTCTCACTGCCATAATGACGCCAATGTCCAACTCATCCATGTACAGTGGCATGTAGATGTATGATAATACGCACAGTAGTAGTACATCCACTCTGGCTGAACGCCAATGGTCCTCCGATGTGGTGAAATCCCCGGAATGCCTTGCATAACTATCCTTAGAGCCAAATATGTCAAACAGAAAACACTGGGATATCACGTGGTCGGATGTAATCTCATCCTGTACCACTCTACGCCTCAATCCGGTGAGGGTCATGAACTGTCTACTCATGTCTTCGATCGCCATGTGCACGCAAGGTCTGTCCAACGGCAGCATCGTTAACCGTGCATACTCCTCCAAAGTAGGAGTCAACTCCTGGGTCCCGAATCAAAAAACCTGTCTCTTTGGTACCCAATGCTCTAGCATACCTTCTATGAACCCTGTGGGAACCTGAAACATCAACAAGGTCATAGTGTGTTGTAGAAAATGATCTACAGTCACCTTATCTGGTGGTGACATACTATCATACCATGAGCGCATACTAGATGCCACCAAAAATGGTGGGGTATGATCAATACACTAACTATCGAAGAAGACATCTGTACGGGCTGTGTCATAAGACCATCTAGGGGTCAATGCTGAATATCTCTGGAGATACATACATATGCATAACATAATAACATGCATGATACAATAGATGGCAATATGATATAGGGAACAGAAAATTGTACATACATTCCTAAGTATATCATCATCTAATACACCTCTATACAACTAAAATACAGGGAAATGGGGTGAAGCTACCCAACATCTCAACAGAGGCCTATCAAAAGATATAGCGAGAATGGGGCGAAGCTACCCTGAAGCTAACAGAGGCCTATCAAAAGAGATAACAAGAATACATCAGAAGAAGTCAATGGTATCGATGTCTACATCGTCAATCCTGTCCACCTGATGTAACTCCTCCTGAGTCACTGGATCTCTATCTACAGGGATGTCAGGCCTATACAAGGGAGGATCTGTACCAGAAAACCATATGGGTCACTTGAGGGGCCAACGACAGAGCTGGAAGGATCAAAAGTATTTGCCTTTGAAGGATCTCTACCCAAGTGCCAGATAAAGAAATGTGCCCGGTCCAACTGTCGGATCAAACTGTCAATCTGTGTCACATGAGTCAGATCTCTGACATAGGCTAGCCAATCTATTATCATCACAGATCCTGGAACCATATCCCCCATAAACTATGGGGCGCGGGTCTGAGCTCTAATGGTACGAGGGAACCACCAAAGCTAGAACATCTCCTGAGTGCAGGGACCCTCTGACAATGTGAAACTGTCAACCCCCAACAATGGGAAATCAATGACGGGTGACTGCGAAACAGGCCAGTAACGCCTGGCATGAGGTGAGATTGGCATGCAAATCTCTCCTGTAGTGCTCCTGATAGCACGCTCTCCTAAATAGAGCTCCCATCCTCCATCTGTGAAGAGAGGAATCCTACGGGTGGAAATAACATACTCAAATCCAGTCGGGTACCCATCCTCAAATCCAACACTCAAGTGCTCCCCAGGATAGGGAACCCATATGATGAAATCCACTGTCAACAACTCCAGCTGTAGGCGGCAATGAGTGAAACCCTCAGCTACAGAGACCTCCGCCAGTATGGAATGATGCCATCTCCATCCTAGTGGATAGGTGTCTAAACCTAGCACGCTCACATGATGCAAACATGGAAGCCTCTCATAGGCCCAAAACTGCCAACACAAAGGCAAACATCTGCTGTCAGTCAACGCTCTTAACCTGTACATGGGAAAAGATAAGAGAAATACTCACCAGTAGAAATGGGTAGAATCCTAACCAAGCCCTATGATCGCATGCGCATTCCCCTGAGGAAATAGGCAAAGGTGTAGGAACCCTAATCATAGTCTCCTATATGGTCCACGTGTCGAGTGGCCCTGATCAAAGCGAATGACACCGTAGAAGAGTTATCTGCTATGAAGCAACCCCTAATGATCATCAGGAACAATCGCTGGAGAATGCAATCCCTGACTCTCACGTCATCGGGTATAGGCTCACTCAACAGCCCGCTCATAGCATCTATGCTCAAAGGGCCTATATGAAAAGTCCTGCCCTTGAGCGTCTCCGCCGGAACTCCGAACAAGGATCTGACGGCAGTAGGGGTAATATCCGCCGTATAAGGCACTGGATCCCCTCCAAACTCCATACCTGTGATAAACTGACAATCCATCGGCGTCATCATCACCTTACAGTCCAGCAAATGGAGTGACTGAGTCTGGTGAAACCACCTCTCAGACAATGCCCTGAGGTAACCCAAGGGACAGCGACGAGGAAGATTGGAAAAGAACGTCCCGAATCCCCAGCCATCTACAATCGCTCTATAGTCATCGTGCAAAGCCTAATACATAGAGTGGATGCTGAAGTAATTCCCTCGAGGCTGTGTAAAGTCGAGAACCTACATCAAATGCAGATCAACATCATAACCCTTTGCTTCTCATCAATAGGAAACAAAGAAGATTAAGATCTAACTTCATACCTCGTTTACATTCAGGTAAACTAAAGGATGTCGGCTCAAGTCACCCAGAATATCTGGGTTCGCAACTTGAATACCTGGAAGATCCCTACGGGGAACACGTGCAGCAGGAGCAGGAACCTTAATCGGTACATCCTCCTCCTCGTCCTCGACATCCGGCAATTTAACTTGGATAGGACGTATCACCGCCTCCACCAAACAATTAAGTTGTCTAACAGAACGGGATCGAGGTACTTTAGAAGCCTTCCTCTGTACACCAGAAGTGGTCATGCGGGAACTACTTGGCTGATCCAGATCCATAATATCTTGACAACAAGTCTCCAAATCACCTCAGAAAGGGTGTGGTAAATTCTTACCTGGAGCTTTTCAAAATGCATTTTATGATTACATGCATGCATGCATCGTTTTAACATACATCTACAGTAGAGTTAAAAATGCATGACTACACAATACCTACATTTTGGAAAAATTTTGTCATAGCCCCCTTTGTAAATGGGACAATCCACATGCACATAGGCATGACTAGGTGGCCATTCAGTAGCACACCTACCAACAGTCATATACATCCTAAATGCATTTAATACATCACAGTAAAAAAATCCGTAAGTGTAGTTTAATTACTAGGGTTATTTTACTTTTCTACCTTTACTCATTTGTCCTCAAATAGGATAAGAAACGACAGTAAAAGGTACCAATTTGACTGTTTCAAAAGTAAATTTTTTTTTCACATCATTATGTTTAGCATGGTTTAATACTAACATTTACTATGTTGAATATTTTTTATCATATCATATCAGCATGCATATTCACTACTATGTGTCTAAATGCATTTCATGTGATAAGTTATTTTCCAACGGATAGAAACTGGAAAATAATACATGCATATGTTACTGGGACAGTGAAGAACGCTTGTACGGTGACATAATATGCAGAAAGTTTCCCGACCTCAGCAGGTCTGAAGAAGAGCTCTCAGATTTCCTTCGTCGTGCAGCTTGAAAATGACTTATGAAAGCAACCTGCAGGGAATACATACCCACGATTGGCCGTAGGTCCACCTATGGCTACTGCAGGTGTACCTGTGGCACCCCTATGTGGGTCCTACACCTCCGGCTTGCAAAAGAGGTCTCACAAGCTAAAAAGACCAAATCAGGAATAGCATAGGGCGGTCACCGTGGCAACACGGATGTCGGGGGGTGCCTAACACCTTCCCTCCGCATAATCAAGCCCCCAAACCCAAATGAATCTCAGTTTCATAGACCCGTTTAGCAGTGTCATATCACTGGGTTAATGTGCAAACCTTTTCCGATTGAGTTGGTGCAACCAGTTAAAAGCACCAACTGGCGACTCTTAAAGTCAAATCATCGACATTACACATGTCGAACCTTTTTCACTTGTTTTTTCAAATAAATCTCACATTAACATGAGAACACCAAAGAACATGTAACGAAAAGGGACAACTAAAAATCCCGACGTCGACAGCGACAAGTAATAATTTCGCTTAATAATATTAATACGCGAGTAATATTGGATATATAATGTTGTGAATAGTTTCTTTTATAGATCCAAATCGCAGGTTAGTATATGAGACACAAGTTAATATTGTGTTGATATAAGTTAATTGATGATACAACTTTAAAAGATTGTAGAGAGTAAGAAAGCGGTGATTCCGAGGACAGAATCCTTATAAGGGGGAAGAATGTGACAACCCGATAATTTATACGATTAATAAAATCTTAATTGATTAAATAAAGGTTTAATAATTTACCTAGACATAAAATAAGTGAATGGATTTGATATTTCTGTGAAGAAATTTTAAGAATTTCAAAATTCTATGAAGGATTTTGGTGGGTTTAAAATCTTTTGGTGAATTCTTCAAGATTAAGTATATAAGTGTATATATTCTGTGTATTGTGATTATGTGTGTACCGTATGTGATTAAGGGTTATGATACGGGAGAATATTAGTATATAAAATATATAATAATTTTAAGAGATTTATTTTATACATCTTAGTTAATTAATTTTATAACCTAATTATAGCAAGTCTAATTGGGTTAAGAAAATAAATGTGCATGAGTAAGGATTTATGTTATAATTGAGGAAATGAAAACCCTAATTAAATAATTTGGGTTGGATAAGAATTAAAGGTATTGGACTATGTAAATTTTATAGCCCAAGTGTTGGCCCAATTAGATTGGTTAGAGGTCCAAGCAATACATTAAAAGAAGGGCCCGACTTTTAGCTCAAGTGGGAGAGGTATTTTTGGACATTTAGTAAATCAAATAAAGCATAAAAAGGAAATTAATTTTTGGGCAATCTAAGGCCCCTTGGCCGGATGGGAGAAGGAGAAAAAGGAAGCATGTGGTGTAATGATGATAACTTATTTTAGTTTACAAAGTGGTTCACCAACTATGCTAGGTGTCTTCTTATTTTTGGAGCCACCACATTTGGCTAAGCTTACAAGCAACAACTGTATGATTAAGAAAGAGAAGCACGAGAGTTATTGGAAGATAACAATTAGATATACACAATATATCTATATCTTTTACTAACACCCGCAATTTATTCTATTTCTCTTTCACCTTATTTCTTCTAATTTGCTAAGAAGACCAAAGAGAGAGAGAGAGAGCCTAGGAGTTCGGATAAGAGAAAAGAGAAAAAGAGAGATATCATTTTCGGCAGCTCCAAGAGGAGAAGAAGAGGAGATTTTGATCTTCATACACCCAAGATCCATCTCATATTTTAGAAGGAGAAGAAGAAAAAGCTAAGGTATAGCAAAATTTCTACTTATGTAGTCTAATTTCCTTTGTGGTTTGATTTGATTTTTGACAATATGAAGTTATGATCTTGAGGTTTAAAACCTTATATCTATGTGTATATAAGTGTTTTATGTTTAGATCTAACCCTTTTGAGGATCAAAAGTTGGATCTAACGTATGAAATGGAAGCTAGGTTTTTAACATGTAGAAAATCCTAATTTTCTTAGCCTTGATGGTGTTTAATCTTGTATTTGATGATTGTTTGATGATATAAATCATGTATCATGGTAGAATCATGTGTATATGATGTATTAATAAGTGTTATGATGAGTTATGTTGGTTATTATGTGAAAATATGAAAGTTTTCTTAGAAGACACCAAGAGTTAAAAATCAAATTTTTATGAAAACAAAACACGAAATTCAAATGACCATATCTCCTATTATATTTCAACTTTTTGAGTGTGGTCAAGTCCTAGAGTTAGATCCATGAGGGTTCTAACATCTCCAAGTGGAATCACTAAAAAATGAGTTGTAGATTTTCATGTGGACTGATTTTAGCAAAGGAATCAAAAACTGTTAAAGGAGAAAAAGCTATTGTCCAAACTTTTGTAAGGGAAGTTTCGGCTACTTAATTTATGAGAAAACTTCCGGCCTTTTGGGACATGAAAATATATGGTATTAAGTACCTACTGTCTAAAAATGAGCTCATTCCGACTTAAAATGACCACGTTATGACCATTTCAATTTTAAGGATTTTTCGACAAAAATGACTATAACCGGAGTTCTATAACTCTGATGGCCACGAAATTTAAACTGGAGGCTCACGTTAACATGTGTAAGATCCCGCTAAGAGTTGGGAATTTTTGGAGTTAAACGTGAGGTAGCTAAATTCTTAAGGAATTAACTAAAAATGATTTTTGAAAAATACTAAAGAAAGTTGGAAAATTATGGAAAAATAATTTTTGTGTATGAAATATATGTATATATGTTTCGATAAATGATAGAAAAATAATAATTTGATTTGGTGTTTTCATGAAAAGGATGTGGAATCCAGCTTACTGGATTGAATAATTTATGAATCCAGTTAGCTGGATTGAGAAGCAGTTTACTGAATTAAAAATATGTTGAATCCAGCTTGCTGGATTTGGAATCCAGTTTGTTGGATTGCAGTGTGGTCTACTAGATTGGCAATTTGGTTGCTAAATTTAGAATCCAGGTTGCTCGATTAGTATTTAACTTATTAGATGTTAAAGAATAACTTATTAAATGAAAAAGCGAGTGTTAAATCATAATGGATATGATATGGTGATTAAAGAATTATCAAAGGATAATAATAATGCTAATATTGTAAGGTGTTATCTAATATTTAATTATGTGATGAAGTGATAGATAATTGATTTATAAAATAATTGTATTATGATACAAAGTATGATATGCTGATTAAAAGACCAATCTTATTAATGATAGGTCTTACAAAAGAAGTTAACTTAAATTGCGTAGCAGTAGTCAACGAATCAGGCAAGTTTCTTAACTCAACCTTGAGTTATATCTGTTTAAATACTATAGTGGCTAATTATTGTTGATTAGACCACGTCCAAGAATTTATTTTTGATTATTCGCAGTTATTGCATGTTTATTAATTCAAAATGAATTAGTGATTCTGAGAATATACTTGGAGAATAATTGTTATTGGATACTTACATCCGTAGAAGCTATTATTATTAGAACAGATAATTCATGTCTATTATTGAATCATGTTGAGAAATGTCTTAGCTAATTGTTCTGGATTGACGAACATTTGTTAGAACTTGATAGGTTCGAGAAGAGAAGAGAATAGAATTCAATTATTATTGATAAATCGATGCCAATTGTTTCGACTAGATCGAAAAACAAAACTTGATAGGTTTGAGAAGAGAAGAGAAGATAAGTGATTAGATATTGAAATCATTGTATTTCATTGTTAAATCAAATTCTGATTCAAAGACTGAAAAGAACAACCTTTTATATAAAGGGAACATATTTGGTCGTATATTCGGCCTTTGCACACGTTTGAATATTATGCATAATATAGGTTATAATAAAGCTGATCACTTTATATACTTATAGAGAGGTATGATTTGATCTTTATGGTTATCAAATACACCTGGGTATATCAAAGTATATCTTTGATAGTTACTCGAGAAGAGAAGTTCTAGATCATTTGTGATCACTCAGCATAAACTCTGGAAAATATTTCCATACTGTTATTTAGGTATATCAGAGTAAATCTTTGATAGTTACTCGAGAAGAGAATTTCAAGATCTTGTAAGATCATTCATCATAAACTCTAGAGAGTATTTCTAAATTGTTATTCAATAGAATATCATAGAAGCTTTGAAAGTGTTGTACCCTTTCATTATTGAACTATTGTGTTGCATAGGTTGCGAGAAGATTGGTTAGAGGAGATCAAATTGTTCAGCTATTTCAAAGTTCTCCAAACTTTGGAGTTATTCTATCGAATTAGATAGTCTGTTATTTTGATTCTTATACATTCCCTGTATATCTTAACTTGCGGGGAAAATTTGTTGATCATCCTTGCTAAATAAAACATTTCAGCTAGGGACGAAGTGACTGGAGGTGTTGAGAAGAACAAAGGCAATGATGTTGTGCTGTAATAGCTATGTTTAACATTATTATTATGTTATATTTGTAAACCCTTTTTGTATATCTAAAGGGTATGCTTGTAATATAAAGGTTAGATAACCTGGGACGAATGTATTAACTATATCATTTAATGTGGTGTAATATTCTATTCATCAATGAATGGGTAGTTAGATGTTAATTATATTGTGGATCGTGAGCACCAAACTCGGGGGTCAAGTAACCCAGATTTGGGGGTGTCACATTCTAGCGGTTCCGGTATTTGTGGATAGAGAGGCTTAAGACATGGTTATTCTTTTAAGAACTATAATGTAATAGTTAATGACATTTCGACTTGATGTAATGGTATATTAATTTGTAATGTATTATTAGTTTCCAGTGTTTAGTTTTGCAGTCTAATGAAATTAGGAAAGAGTACAGTATCTATATGAACTATACATCTGAATGATAGTATTAACAGACATTAGGATTCTTTGATGCTTTGAGGTAGCGCTTCTCAGTTCCAAGAACCCTACCATTAATACTATGGAGGTCAGATAGATAGGGATTATTGATATGGAAGAAATATATGTAAGATACTAAACTTGTACATCCAAGTGAAGGTACTCAATTACGATAATTGTCCTAACGAGAACTACTATTTGCTATGAGTAATGTGAATCTTTGATTTATAGAAATTATTATCTTATGGAATATTTACGTGAGCACCAAATCTGCTACAGAAGATGTAGAGAAATTGGGGGCGTCACAGTTGTTCGTCTCAGATTAGATCATTAGGTTCTGTACCAAAGGAAGTTTGGTTTTGAATTAACTTCGAAGGAATTCTAGATCTTTAGAACGCTCATCAACCAAGTACTGGTTGAATCAATTAGGGATCAATAACTACTCAAGAGTTTGATTACAATATCATCATGAACAAAGTTTAACAACAAACCAATAAGAGATAAGGTCTCAATGGGTTATTAATGAACAAATGTTAATTATCGAGTACATACTTTCAAAACTGTAAAGGTACATAAGCAACCCAAATGAAGTTTGGTTTGGATTGACTTCAAGGGTAATTTAGTTTATAGAGCATTCATCAACTAACGACTAGTTGAATGAATAGAAGGATCGTTAGTCAACTAAGAGTTCGGTACAACAAAGTAAAATTGTATAATGACATTGGTTATCAAAGATCAAACATCAATTATTCATAGTTGAACAGACACTTTGCAACAAGATAATGCTTACATTAAAATTACAAACTTTGAACAACCAAAGCAATCGTGCTTGGAATGAGTAAGCAAAGATTAATTAACTTGTTCAACAATAAATTAAGGTTAAAGAACTTGCATAACAATAACAACTTAGGAATAGGAACTTGCATAAAGAAAGATTAGGGTAAATGTACTTGTATAAGCGTAAACAAGATAAAGATAGATAACTTATTCAATGATAAGTAGAGTTAATGATGCTCATATAAGAGATTCAGATTAAAGAACTTGCATAAGTGTAAACAAGATAACGGTGAAAAAAAAACCTTGTTGAATAACAAAGTAGCAAAGGTTAGGGAACTTGCCTCTTGCGTAAGCTAAGCAATTACAACTTGTTCTCCAATTATCCTATATATATGTCATTTAGAATCACAATCTCAATTAGCCACAACACGACCGAATTGCTTAGTTACACATCTGTCTTACATTATTTAACTTTAGGTTTAATCATACTAACCACATAGCATAAATAAACCTTTACTAGCACATAACATGAGGTTGTAGCATATAAATAACATTTCTAATTCTTATTAACATCAAACCTGAATTATTAACAATAAATAAAGTCACAACCTTACAATAATCAAATTTGACTTATAATGTGATTATAATCTGGTTTAAAAACATATAATATAATTAAAGTCTTTTTATGTTCATTAGATTAGGTTGCAATTATATTTTCTGGACTTGAACAATTAAAAATCTCATTTTTGAGCAATTCTGACAAGTGGCACTGCAGCGCCACCCATTAAACTAAAAATTGGTGCTACAGCTCCATCATTTAAACAAGGACTAGCGCTGCAGCGCCACCAAACTGTGTTTGGCACAAAAATCACAACTCTGCAGAACAGAACAAAACAAAAAAACTAGGGTCGACCCATACGCCTCCCACAACAAAACACCAAATGGACAACTCCCGCCGGAGCATAAAACAGAGACGTCGTGGACTGATCACACCGCCACGGAAGGTGTCATTCCTCGGTGCTGAGAGGACATGCCGGTGGTACCCCCACAAGTGGTTATAACTCAGGTATACCCTATGGTATTGTAACAAAGATACAATGTCACAACACATGCGACACAATATCAACACAAAGGGGTTCTAACGTGTACATGTTAAACTGAAATGAATCATCAACACAAAGTCTCCAAAAATATTAACATGTACTTTCTACAAAGATCAAAATAAATACTAAACATGATAGACAAGTTCAAGGAGTACAAATACTAGTTCTAAGTATCAATACCAAAATGAAACATTTTCACAAATTTGAGAAGGAACAATCATTTGAAATAATAACTAATTTCTAAACGAAAAGTTAAACAACAAATCTAAAGTAAAGGATTATCGATGAAGGAGTACGAAATCTGTTCCTGGATTAAGCAATGTAATACCCAAAGTATATTCCAAAAACTCGTTTAGATTCTCTCCGTTCAATCTAAATAATATAATAAGATTTTATTACAATCTAATCATTAATAACATAATACTATTAAATATATTAATAAAAACTTTTATAACTATGTCGACAAAATTAATTTTTATTATTCAATATTTATTTATTTATGTTACCGGGTATTACATCACCTACCTCTTAAAAAGGATTCTGTCCCCGGAATCAAAAGAATAGAACGTACCTAATTATCAAAAAGATACGGGTACTCCGCTGGAATAGACTCCTCCATCTCCCAAGTGGCTTCCCGCTCCGAATGATTCCTCCATAAAACCTTAACAAACGGAATAGTCTTCCTCCTCATAATCCGATCTTGATGATCCAAAATTGCCTCAGCTTTCTCATCATAAGTAAGATCATCATGGAATGGATATTGCACCACGTGCAACGGATGATATTGATAACTCCTCAACACCGACACATGGAACACATTGTGCACGTGAGCTAGCTGCGGAGGCAAAGCTAACCGATACGCAACTTCACCAACCCTCTCTAAAATCTCAAATGGACTGATATAACACCACATAATACTACTATTTAAAGTCATTGTATAACTTGGACACAAAATCATGTAGTCACAATAATGTTTAGAATCTATAAAAATATTTATCAGGTCAAACTATTTCAGTCTAGTTGGTCTTCGATATTAATATAGTGTCCCGATCACCCTATCAGATAATTAACGAGTTTATTTTTAATAAAACTCTATTCCACAACTTTAATATTATTATAGATAATTTAATTATCCTTTATAATATTTTTCGGAAGCTTATAATAATTTTCAAATAATTATTATCTGCTATAATAATTTTTCAAACACTCGATATCATTTTTGAAATGATTTAAATACTAAATAATTCCATCATCATTAATACTTAATTAATTTAAAATATTAATGAAATTCTGTCATCAAAATATTAGAAGTTATTTATAATAACTCAAAATATCTTAAAAGCAGTGATATTACCTTTAAATAATTTTTAAAACATTTTAAAATTATTTTTAAATAATTACTATTAATATACAAATATTAATTTATTTCTCATCAAAATATTATAAGTTATTTATTATAACTTAGAATATTTTTAAATCCTTTATATCATTTTTAAAACATAAAAATCATTTTCAATCCATTTATTTAATGAAATTATTAAATAAATTTATTATCATTAATATTAAGTTATTAATCAAATTATCAAAAGTTAATTTTTATATATTAAAATAATTTTTAAAACTCATTTTTGAATTTTTATTAATTATTTTCTAGTTTTTATTGATTTATTAAAATTAATTTTATTAAAACTGTCGCTACAGGCTTTAGCGACGAAAACTATCGCAGTTGGTGTTCTTCATCAATGAAGAACAACCATGGTCAATGCCCTGGGGGCTAGTTTGACCATAGATAATTTCTCACTGGTTATGATTCAAGGCATGAGAGTGTATCAATGGTGTTGTACTAGTGTTATACTACAAGTACAAACCAATTTCATAGTCTAACTACTTCATATCATGAAGATCTAAGGGCTCAAAGTTACTGACAAGGCTATTCTGGAGTTTCTGGGTTACCTAGAAACCCAATCAGTTCTAGGTAGCTACTTTGGAGTTTGAATAACTTGGTTTCTGTGTAATGTTTGGGTGTTAGAATGTCACACTTGTATAGATAACATGTCAAAGAACAAAAGTACTACACTTAGGTAGCTTAACTACATCACATAAGTCAGATCTGGGTTGGTCAAACCCTGTCAGAAAACATGTTCATCAGTTTTATGGAATTTCAAGAAAACTTTATTTGTGCTTGGTCAACCTACTTTGACTGTTAATAACTTTGATTGTGTTGATTGTTTAGGTGTTTTGATTTCATGGTTCTATAGTCCATATTCCAGGGTATAACATTGATACACTTACATAAGCTAAACATATAACAGATGCAAGATCTAAGCCCAACGAAAAGCTGTCAAACACTGCTGGGGATTTTCTTGGTTACCCAGAAATGCATATCCATGACTGGTCAACCATGTTTCAATGCTAATAACCTTGAATCTGGACATGATATGAACATGATTACACTTCTAGTTTACTCTCCTCATAGGATACTACAACAATGATACACCTAGCAAGTCTAATAATTAATAGATTTGGATCTATGGCATCTGACATTTGACTGTCAGGCCATATTTTAGGGTTCGTGACTTTTTTTAAAAAATTCATTTTTATGGACTTAGATGATATGGATCTATGATATATCGTCATAGATCACTATATAACATCCTATAATACATATACAAACATAAAAATATAAAATTTATATAAGCATACAAGATCTAGCTTGGTTAGGGTTTATACCTTTCTTTGAACAACCTTTGATCTTTACTTCCTAATATGATCTTGAGGTGTTCTTGACTTATCTAGGGATTGATTTACTAACTGATTTTCGTGGCTTTGAGAGACAGAGACTTGGTTAAGTGTATGGAACACAGATGAGCTTTGTTTGATATTTCTCTTTCTTTAATCTTTTAATCTTTGATCTTGTGGTTACTAATTTTGTTAGGTGGCACTAAATGGCTGATTCAACTTGATTTCAAGTACATGGTAATATCTTAAGTGGTGAATCACAAGATTTGGCAAATCTTTTTACTTACAAATTAAGTAAAGGGTATTTTAGTAGTTTTGCCTACAAAAGGGTATTTTGGTAATTTCCCATATAATTTTAAGGGTATTTTAGTCATTTGACATGATTCCCTTAATCTTAACCCTTAGGGTTTGATAATCACCATTAGGGTTTGCTAATTAGGGTTTAGGGTTCCCGAATAAGAAATTAGGGTTTTCAAAAATAGAATTAGGGTTCTTAACTGACCGTTAGGGTATTCTAACCAGAGATTAGGGTTGTTAATCTAACATTAGGATTTACTAAGGTTATACCTTCTCTGATCAACATTTGATCATAATCCTATACTGTACAAACACATAATCGTAGATATAATTATAATAACTGTAATTATACTTAAATCCCTATCTGTAATTAGTGTTAGGATTTTCATCAGTTGATCATCATAACCTTACTCATATTACTTAGTCAAATATATTATTTGACTATCTTACTATGTTCTCAAAATATATTTTTGAATATTATGGTGTGGATTTGATATAATGTTATAGTTGTGGGTAATATTGATAAATTTTTCAAAGTAAGCAAGTTGTTATAAAATATTCGATTGGTCGGGGAATATTCGTTTTAACAGGGAATATTCGTATGACAAAACAATTATTGGTGGACCCCACAACAGAAGTATTGTCAGAGTTAGAAAATGACAGAAATATCTTTTTATAATAATAACGGCAAAAGCTTTACCGTTAAACTATTGAAATACCCAGTGGTAAAAGTACAGTAATACGCGTGGTTGCATAGT
Organism: Panax quinquefolius; assembly: GCA_020205615.1. Taxonomy (NCBI): domain Eukaryota; kingdom Viridiplantae; phylum Streptophyta; class Magnoliopsida; order Apiales; family Araliaceae; genus Panax; species Panax quinquefolius. The sequence goes on along the minus strand of CM035157.1, from coordinate 47,898,443 downwards.
AGCACACGATATTGATTATTGATGCTTACGTGAGAAGTCACTCAGTTATACTCAATTATTGCTATAGTACTTACTGCATAATATCTCTCATATTATTGATTCAATTATTGTCATAGTATCATCTGTATAATATTTTATATTATTAAATCAATAATTGAGATGACAAAGTTATTCATATTATTATGTGCATTATTAACGATGTCAAGAAAGTTCTGTCGAGGAAAAAGGTTTGGTCACCTAATTGCGCGTCAATAGGGAGAAATCCTTATCGGAAAGCCCCATCTTTCCTAGGAATGATCAGGTTGTAAAATATTGTGAGTTATAACATTAATGATGAATAAGTTCGTGTTGATTAAAGATGAAATTATTGATAAAAAATATTTCCATTGTGTTGGGATTGTTAATGTTAGTGGAAATCGACATTTATTTCAATAATAATTAATTTCTGGATGTTAAATTGACCAAACGGGCAATTAATTGGATAAATGAGCAATTAATTGCTATTGATTCACATGCAAATTATTGTTGGTTCACATGTATAGAACTATTGATTCACATTCATATGCCATTAAGGGAGGTTATGTAAGATTGATAATACTTGAAGGACTAAATTAAAAATAGAGGTAAAGATGAAGGTACTATACTGTAATAATTCAAGCACCTAAACGTGCAATTATCGAAACTATTTTTCCTATAAATAGAAGCTCATTTCTTCTTTCATTCTTACCAATTCACTAAGACTCACAAGAGCAATTATAGAGGGATAAGCTATAGAGAGAAAGAAGAAGACTATTCTGCTACTTCACTATTACAGTATCTAGCCTTCTACTAAGGTAAGGGATGTTATTTTTGTTCAATATTCGTATGAAATAATATTTTCTTCCATACTCTGTAGTATGTAAGTAATATTATTTCATTTCGTATTCCTAATTCTACACTCATTTTCTTTAAGTATTGCTTCTATACTCCGTGAAATTAGTAGAATATCCTTGAAATTTGCACTTCATCTAGTATCGTTTCACAAGGATATCTTTCTGAACATTCTTGATATTTTGTAATTTTTTCATGCCAGAGTACTATTCACGGGGTACTATTCATAAAGTACTATTCACGGGGTAACTATTCTCAAGTACTATTCACAAGGTACTATTCACTCGGGTAACTATTCACCCGGGGTACTATTCATGATAAAATTAATTTCTTTTCTGTCCAAATCATTTTTGATACAATATTATTCTTGAATTTTACTCCACAAAGAAGTATCATGTTGACAATTTGGACCTTATTAAATTTTGGATAAATTTAATTATAAATCTTTAAAAATTTATCATTTTCTTTCTTTTAATTGAATTCTTATATCATTGTCATCATCCTCATGCTTATATTGTGATGAAAGTCATCTTTGGCTTACGTGCATAGATGGACTGTTGATTGGTATGATTATGACCAGGGATTATTCGGTGTAATCATTACCCGTAATGTTACAAATGATGTGGTAAAAGTCATCATTGGCCGGTAGTGCATTGATGGACAGTTGTTGGCATGATCATGACCATTGGTGATTACACGAATATCCTTGGCCCGTAGTGCATGGATAATTCATGGACGTGATACTAATGAATATCCTTGGCCCGTAGTACATGGATAATCCAGTGATGTGGATTATTTATTGAGCTGAGTCTCGGAGATAAAATTGATGAGAAACTTTTTAAATCATAGAAGATAGTAGATATCATGCTTTACTTGACTCTTCTAATGGATTGCTTGTTTCACTGTAGTTAAACTTGTTGTTTATTAGTTTAACACTGTTGAAGGCTAACGATAATTCATTCTGCATTGTCTTAGTCATAATATTTCTTACTGGGCTAGTTGAGCTCACCCTTTTGCTTACATTGTTCTCTTCAAGAAATGAGAATGTAGCCAGGACTAGTCGGGGAACGGAGTGATGGTCCAAGATGGTGGCTATATAGTCCTCTATGAAATAGTATGATAATAAATGTAATGAGGACTCCATTTGAGTTTGGATATTTTCTAGAAGACAATATTCGTGTAAAAACTCTCAGCTACACTTTTGTCGTATTGTATGAAAGAAGTTTGTATTGGATTTATGTACCAAGTATTTGGCGACTCAGAATGGGTGATGTATACCTATTTTGGGGGCGTCACATTCAACATAATACTGATAACCAAAACTGATATTAAATAAAAAAATAATAAAAATTTATTCGTAAAAATTGAAATGTTTAAAAATTCAGAGTCCTCACATTCTCCCCTCCTTATAAGGTTTCCGTCCCCGGAATCACTATTTCTTTAGGTTCTAATATCTTTTAAAGTTGTATCATCAATTTCTTTATATATACACAATACTAATTTGTGACTCATATACTAACCTGTGATTTAGATCCATAAATGGAAACAACTCACAGCGATATCTACCAAATAATACGTGCGTAATTATATTACTGGGTGAAATCTTTACCTGTCACCACCTCATGTGCAGCCACTACGTCTGGAACCGTCATGTTAAAAGTGCATGCCGTTGGTCTTCCCTGATGAGCTGATTCTTTGATCATTAGTGTTCCGATGTCGGTTCCCTTGTTGTTGCTTCCCCTATCCGCATTCTTCTTTGGGCAGTTCTGAATATGATGCTCTAACGATCCACACAGAAAAAAACTTTGTACCTTCTTTTGACTATGACAATTAGGAGAAATGTGTCCCTCTTGACCACAACTAAAACATACTCCTTTTCCCTTTAAACAAATTCCTTGATGGTTCTTCCCACAAATTGAACACAACTCACCTCTCTTCCAACTCTCTCGTAGTTTATTTCCCGAGTTATTATTATCATTCCTCTTACGTTTGTTAGAATTACTGCCTCCACTACCACCTATTATATTATCTTCTTCAGTCTTCTTTCTTTGTTCTTAAATATTCTTTGATACAGCTTCAGTTTCTCCCTCAACGATAATCGCTTTCTCCAACAAAGTTTAAAATGAATCAATTTCCAGCGCATCTATCTTACTAGGTACGAATGGTTTTAATCTGTTCTTAAAACGTCACGCTTTGAGTTCCTCCGTGTCTACATGATGTGGAGCGAATTTAGCTAACTCATTGAACTTGACGAAGTATTCTGACACTATCATATCCTTCTACTTTAGATTCAAAAATTGTACTTCCATACTTTTCTTCATACTTCCCTTCCTTGGCGGCATTATCTGTTTAAATAAAAACTTACATTAATCCTTTATCTCTACACTACATCTTATTATTAATATAATAAGAATTTAACACAAAATTTTAAACTTAGAACAATTCAGCTTGCTGGATTAACAAATTCAGCTTGCTGAATTAATAACTTATTAGATAGATAATGTAAGACCCCAAATTTAATGAAATAGAAGTATTCAATTTTTCTTATAATTATTATTCAGTAAATGGTTAAATTGATAAAAAGTTTTAAGTTAAGGGTGATATATGTAAATTTTTCAAAATAAACAAGTGGTTATAAAATATTTATTGTTGTTAGGGAATATTCGTTTGTGAAAGTAATATGCACACAAGCCAATCATGTTTGATGATAAAGCATATACTTTGTAACAATCTTATTCATTTATTAATAAAAGTATTAATTTATTAAAGGCTTTTAATTATCTACATGATCTTCGCTTTTTAAAATATGTGATAAACCCATAGTTTTAAGCAATGCTTTTAGAATAATGATGATGATCATTCTAATGAGATCTAAATTCTTAGAAAGCTTAAAACTAAAATAGTTCCCAATCGTTGGAATACTAAATTGGGGATTAGTGAATTCGGATAGATTGATACATACGTTGCTTTGCTCATTGGATGAGGATGATTGATCTCATGATCATTTGTGTGGAGACACTAAAAGCAAGTATGTAGGTGCTTATTAGAGAATAAGTTCACTGAACGTGGCTCGCTAAGGAATACCTAATGGAGTTTTATTTGCCTGTCAATAGGAATTCCTGTAGTGATAGTAGTACAAGTAATCCTTGGACTTGAGATCGTCATAGTATCTTGTGTATGATGAGTTATACTTTGACTTATTCCTTAAGACCCTTAGGGTATATCAAAGGGTATGCTTGGGTATAATAAGTTGTACATGGAGATAATGTATGATCAATAAAGAATCTACCACTTCTAATAAAAGAAGAGAAATGTCCTATGTGATTCGATAAATGACAACCCAATAGTCCTTGGCGGCGGCGTAATGAAATTAGAAAGGAGTTTCTAATTTGCATTATTTGGAGTTGTGCATTTAAGGATCGAAATACATATAATTAAATAAAATAAGACTTGACATAATTCCATGTCTTATATTTAATTGGGACATTGTATGGTGGAAGGATTGAATTGTCGGTAACTATTTACTCAAAGGTTCTTTAATGATTAATGTTGAAATCTATATTATCTGGAAAGTCGTTGATCGCTAGGAGGGTTTATCCCTATTGTAGAATAAATATTATTTATTTAAATAAATTAATTATTTAATTTATTTATTTAAATAAGATTAGAATTGTTCTAATTGATTTATTCACAACCTAGGTTTAATATGGAGAACCTAAAGGGTCACACCATAAAAGGAAGAATAATTATTTAAGAAGTAAATGGCATAATCGTAATAATATAAAGTTATGTATATTTAATTTAATCTATGGTGATAGAATAAATTAAATAGCTTAATATTATTATTTAATATTTTAAAAATATTAAATATAAATTAATAAGAGGAGTCTTATTAATATTATTACAATTATTATTATTTTAATTTCTAAAAGAGTTTAGGAATTAATTTAATATAAGTACTCTCATTTATTCCTAATTGGATTAGGAAGGAAAATTAGTTAAAGGAGTTTAATTAATTATCCTTAATAAGATTAGGGAGCTTAATTAATTAAAAAAATTAATTAATTAAAACCCAATTCCTTAATTGTTAAGGTGGGTTTCCCACATCTATAAATAAGATATGGGTTGTTGACTTTTTCAACATACGACATAATTCCAATTGTTGGGAGAGTACACCTTTTTCTATAGAGATAGAAAACTAGGGTTTGAGCCAAATACCCATCTTCTTGAATTTTCTTCTTCCTTGGTGGATCACCTCTAGAGGCCAAACATTTGGGTGGCTAACGTTGATCAAAGGAAGGAACCAAACCCGGTGGATTCAAGATTGAGCGAAAAAGGATTTGGAGGTGAACTTGTACTCGAAGAAGCTCGATCTTCAAGGTATGATTTTATTCTTTATCTTTTCGTTTAATTAATAATTATGCATAAAGGATGATCCGGGTATATGGTTTGTAAATTTTTAAAACTCTGATTTTTACTGCGCTTCGCTAAATTTATGCAATTTGATTGCGTTATGAATATTACAAACCTAACAGTGGCATCAGAGCCAAACCTTTATGCAAATTATTAATTGTTCAAATTTGATATGTATATTGATATGTGTTTAGAACAATTTAATTGGGCATAATTTTATTGTATAAAATTTATTAAAAAAAAAAAAAAAAAAAAAAAAAAAAAACAAATTTTTTTTTTTTTTTTTAAGGCTCTGTCATGCTATACGGAAATGAGGTGCGAAATTTTTTTTTTTTTTACCGAAAGAAATTCATTATGCTTAATCCGTCTGTATATATCATGTTGTCTCATATGAGCCATGCAAACAAAAAAAAGTTAACAGGAATTCGACAAAAAGTTTATTTATTAAACGAAATTCAAGGAGACTAATGGTAGTGACACTTGGGGACTTCAAGATAGCTGTTGTGGAGAACCAAATGGGTTTAATGATCATTGGACGAGGTCTCTCTGAAAATGAATCACCCTCCTACACCTGATAAAGGATTTTAAAATAAAAGGCCATGCACGGTTATATATATATATTATTACCGTAATATTATATATATATATATTCTTAATTATTATATAATTAAAATAAAAGTTTATTTTAATTTTAAAATAAAAAGTTTATTTTAATATTAAAATATAAAGTTTTATTTTAATTTTAATAATTTTATAATTAAAATAAAAAGGTTTATTTTAATCTTAAAATAAAAGGTTTATTTTAATATTAAAATAAAGTTTATTTTAATTTTAAAATTAGAATTTCATGCTAACTAATTAGAGTTGGAATTGGATTCCATGATAACTAATTGGAGTTGAAATTGGATTATATTTTTCCTTAAATAAAGGAGTTTATTTAGATATGAAATAGATTTCATATTATTCAAAATAAAAGAGTTTATTTGTGAATAGGAAAAAAGAAAATCCGTGTTTCCTTAAATAAAGGAGTTTATTTAAATATGAAATAAGATTTCATATTATTCAAAATAAAGGAGTTTATTTGTGAATAGGAAATATAATCCGTGTTTCCTTTAATAAAGATTTTTTATTACATGGAATTGATTCCATAATTAATTAAAATAAAAGAGTTTATTTTAATTAAAGATTTTTTTATTATTACATGGAATTGGATTCCATAATTAATTAAAATAAAAGAGTTTATTTTAATTAAAGATTTTTTACTTGGAATTGGATTCCATAATTAATTAAAATAAAGGAGTTTATTTTGATTAAAGATTTTGATTAAAATAAAATAGTTTATTTTATTCAAAATAGGATAAATTAAAATAAAATAGTTTTATTTTGATTTAAATTTGGATTAAAATAAAGGAGTTTATTTTGATTCAAAAATAGATTTTATACTAACTAAATTTGCCCATTAAATGATATCAATATATATATTAAATGTTTATTATTCATGAGATGAATGTGATTTATTGATGCATATGGTGATGTGTATGATAATAAATGGGATTGATTATGGACTATCGACCAAATGCGATTGGATTTTATTTTAGTTGGATGCATGAATGTATGGGTTTTATTAAATGGGGTCTCTCTGCGTGCCTCGCCTTCTCTAATTTTTTCTTAATGTAAATTCTATCTCCTCCTATGTGTACTCCCTCGATCACGATCAAGGTTTCTATTTATTTTAAATAGTTTTGTAATAGGAATATTTAGAATTATTTTGAAAAATTAGAGATCAAGGGACAAGAAGCGCTTGAAGACCCGTTTGTAATAGAGCCCGGGTTTTAAATGTAATAGTTATATTTAAATATTATTTCTTGCACCCCTAGGGTTTGACCTTTTGGTTCACTTGGTGGCTCTAGTGAACCAAACTAGAATAAAAGTCCATAATCAATCCGGGTAGAATATAGTATTCTATATGTGCATGCTTATACTATATATATTATATATTATGCAAACATGCTTCGCATGTTCATTAATATGACGCGATTTTATATATATATGTGCATGCTGGCTAAAAACAAGATGAGACAAATTAATAACAAACCCCTCAATTTTTATATTAAGTCCTAAGCGTTCAAAGATATTTGGAATATCGAACGTCGCCTTCTAGCATGATAAAATTAATAGAGTATTAAATATTTAATATGAGTTTGTTGTGTCACCACAAGGCAAGTATTAAGTATTTAAGATGTTAATTTATCACATTTGATGCTTATAAAGAAAATTGAACAATATTGTTTTGTTGTGTCACCACAATGATGATATTTTTCTTTTTTGAATATATGGAGTGCTAGGTCGGACTTAACTTGGATAATTTTGATTCGGATGTGCCACCACTTGATCAAAATAATCTAAGAGGCAAAATACAAGGAGTTGCATAGTTGATGTAATTGACAAAAGTTGTCTACCTATTTATTTATATATAGTTTGTTGTGTCACCACAAGGCTATATACATTTGAAATGGGATCCTTATTCTCACTAGCAAATCTTTAATTAGATTTTGCTTAGAACTATATAAGTGAGGGTAATATAGTTTGAAGAAAATAGTGGGAGATACCAATTTAAAACAAGACCTAATTTATTTTGGTAATTAATAAAAGAATGTATGTTAAAATGTTGTTAATTACAAATTCATTTACGTAATTTTTACAATGTCTAAAATTACTATCACTACGAAGCATATTAAATGCTAAATTAACTGCAATCAATTTAAACGGATAAGTTAAGGAATTTGAGAATAGTTCTCATAAGCTGAAAAGCTATCTTATGTCCTTAACACACCTATCCCTGCAATGGTTGCAGACAATGCCTCTGAGGAAGAGATTGCTACTTTTAGAAAGTGGCAAGATGATGCACATTGGCTCAATGCATCATGCTCATCCATGAGTAACGAGCTTCAAATCGGCATGAAACTATGGATGCACCTACTATATTCCCGCACAACAAAGTAGTTGATGGTGAGGAAAGTAGGAGATGATAGATATCGATATCTAAGGAGCTCTTCCGATCTAGAATGACCGATGACACCACAAAGATGCATAAAAAGTCCTTAACATTATCAATTTGATTGATCAATTAGGACAACGAGTTTTGTCATGGATGGAGAGTTGAGCCAAGATTTGATCTTGCACTCACTCCGGACTCCTTTCACAATTGTTGTGAATTTTTCATATGAACAAGCTAGATATCGACTTTGCGATTTGCTTAACATGTTGAAAAATGTTGAGAGTCACTTTCCAACCAAGAAAGATCAAGTCTTACTGGTAGGGGCCAAAGGATCTTCTGAAAAGAAGAACGATTCAAAGAAGGTATATAGAAAGGCATAAACAAAGGATAATAAGAACAAAACTGATATGGGTAGCAAAGGAGTTTCCTTCCACTACAATAAGCACGACACTTTGGAAAGAAATCTGCGAAAGCATCTTGCAGAGGATAACCAAAGAAGCTTAGTGAAGTTTCTACATAAATATAAATTTGTTCATGATTTAAAATAAATTTTTCTTTAAGTCAAGATTCTACTTGGGTATTGGATACCGACTTTGGTTATCATAAATATAGATTTATGAAGGGACCAAGCAGAAGTAGAAAGCTAAACAAATATAAGTAATCCTATGTGCGGAAATGTAGCAAAGGTTGCCATATTAGCCATAGAAACTTATAGTTTAGCAATGCTCACGAGCAAATCTATTAAGTCAATAAGTTGTTATTGTATTCCAGTACTTGTTAGAAACATTATTTCTATTTTATTGTTGGACAATGAAATCTTTGGTATTATAATTAAGAACAATTGTTGTTCTATTTATAATAATAATGTTTTGTATAGAATCGAATATTACTTAATAAATTTTGTATACTTGACTTACGTGAAAATAATTTTGCATATTGAACAAATTAGTATAAGAAAAGGAGATGATCATTCAAAGAGTTGAATGTGTGTATTTGCTGAAATACAAGTATGAATTATTTGAAAAGTTCAAAGAATTCAGAAGTGAAACAAATTGGCAAAGTATTAAGATTCTTTGATTAGATCAATGAATAAATGCTTGTGCAATAAGTTTTTAGATCATCTCAAATGGTTTTCTCACAATGGACGCCTCTTGATACACAATAATTGATTGATGTATTTGAATGGAAAAATCGTACCTTGTTGGACATGGTGCGGTCCATAATGATTTTACCGACATTCCAATATCCTTCTAGGATCATGTCCTAGAAATGGCTGCATATCTACGAAAAAAGGTAACCTCAAAATCCATTTCAAGACTCCATAAAAGTTATGGATGGGGAGGATTCCTAATCTTAAGTATGTTAAGATAAGGGGTTCCAACTTATGTGAAAAGGTTTCAAAAGGATAAGTTTGGGACAAGATTTGACAAGTGTCGATTTGTGGGACATCCTAAAGTAAGTTTAGGGTATATGTTCTATAATTCTACTTAGCAAAAGGTGTTTGTTACGAAACACGCGCTTCTAAGATATAAGGCGTTTATCATTGAAGGGCTAGTGGGAGGATAATAGATCTTGAAAAGTTCAGGAACCACAAAACACTATAAGTCAAATAAGAGGAACCTGTAGATAGACCTATTGTACCAAAACCGAAATGGAAAATCGGAATAGTACCGAAGATACCTAGGAGGTATGGATTCATCATGGATGATGATGATGAGGTACACATCATAGAAGATGATGATCCGAGTTACATACGATGAGGTAAGAGTTCTAGTGTGTACAAAGGGACAAAGATGAGGAGCGCCGTGACATTCCTAATATTATATGTTGATATACTACGGATAAGGAATGACATACCAATGCTACAATCAGTAAAGATAAAGTTGTCTAAACATTCCTCCATGAATGATTTGGAAGAGTATCTTAATTGGGGATATAAATCTATATAGATAGATTTAAGAGGATGCTCGACTTAACCCAAGGAACGTATATTCATTTGATGCTAAAGTCGTTTAGCATGGCAAACTCCAAGAGATGTCTCATGTCGATGAGCTATGGAGTGTATCTCTCTTAATAGTCCCCATAGACTCCAAAGAAGAGAGATCGCATGAGTGACAATCATGTATGCAATGAAATGTACGAGACCTGATGTTGATCGGTCATATTACGGAGAAGATCACTTTGAAGATGTTGAAAAACATCTTAAAGTGCTTAACCCCACTAAGGATGTGATCATATTCATAGTGGGTCTTAATTAAAACTAGAGGGCTTATGACTCAAGTTTTTCGAAGACGGAGACAAGACGACAGAAAATCCACTTTAAGGTAAAGGGTTACCTTGAGCATATTGAGTGTACAAAGAATTGAAAAGGTTCCAAACAACAAAAGAGTTCTTTGGTTTAGTAATAAAGACAAAGTATATAGCTATAAATGAAGCTTGCAAGTTGATTGTTTGGATTAAAAGTTCATTACGTAACTAGAACAGTTCCCAAGTCTCATCTTGGATCTAAACATGTGTTGTGGCACTTTCATTTGATTATTAGAATCATTGAAAGATGGGAAATCACTATAGAGATAGTGGACTCTCATGAACAACATTACATATCCATTAACTAAAGCTTATCCAACAAACAGGATAATCGTCACTTAGAGAAGAAGAGTATAAGATACAATGGCGATTGGCTTTAATGCAAGTGGGAGATTGAAAGTAGTATGCACACAAGCCAATCATGTTTGATGATAAAGCTTATACTTTGTAACAATCTTATTCATTTATTAATAAAAAGTATTAATTTATTAAAGGCTTTTAATTATCTACATGATGTTTGTTTTTAAAATATGTGATAAACCCATAGTTTTAAGCAATGCTTTTAGAATAATGATGATGATCATTCTAATGAGATCTAAATTCTTTGAAAGCTTAAAACTAAAATAGTTCCCAATCGTTGGATTACTAAATTGGGGATTAGTGAATCCGGATAGATTGGTACATACGCTGCTTGCTCATTGGATGAGGATGATTGATCTCATGATCATTTGTGTGGAGACACTAAAGCAAGTATGTAGGTGCTTATTAGAGAATAAGTTCACTGAACGTGGCTCGCTAAGGAATACCTAATGGAGTTTTATTTGCTGTCAATAGGAATTCTCAGTAGTGATAGTAGTACAAGTAATCCTTGGACTTGAGATCGTCATAGTATCTTGTGTATGATGAGTTATACTTTGACTTATTCCTTAAGACCCTTAGGGTATATCAAAGGGTATGCTTGGGTATAATAAGTTGTACATGGAGATAATGTATGATCAATAAAGAATCTACCACTTCTAATAAAAGAAGAGAAATGTCCTATGTGATTCGATAAATGACAACCCAAAGAGTCCTTGGCGGCGAGAATGAAATTAGAAAGGAGTTTCTAATTTGCGATTATTTGGAGTTGTGCATTTAAGGATAGAAATACATATAATTAAATAAAATAAGACTTGACAAAGAATTCCATGTCTTATATTTAATTGGGACATTGTATGGTGGAAGGATTGAATTGTACAGTAACTATTTACTCAAAGGTTCTTTAATGATTAATGTTGAAATCTATATTATCCGGAAAGTCGCTTTGATCGCTAGGGAGGCTTATCCCTATTGTAGAATAAATATTATTTATTTAAATAAATTAATTATTTAATTTATTTATTTAAATAAGATTAGAATTGTTCTAATTGATTTATTCACAACCTGGTTTAATATGGAGAACCTAAAGGGTCACACCATAAAAGGAAGAATAATTATTTAAGAAGTAAATGGCATAATCGTAATAATATGTTATGTATATTTAATTTAATCTATGGTGATAGAATAAATTAAATAGCTTAATATTTATTATTTAATATTTTAAAAATATTAAATATAAATTAATAAGAGGAGTCTTATTAATATTATTACAATTATTATTATTTTAATTTCTAAAAGAGTTTAGGAATTAATTTAATATAAGTACTCTCATTTATTCCTAATTGGATTAGGAAGGAAAATTAGTTAAAGGAGTTTAATTAATTATCCTTAATAAGATTAGGGAGCTTAATTAATTAAAAAATTAATTAATTAAAACCCAATTCCTTAATTGTTAAGGTGGGTTGCCCACATCTATAGATAAGAGGAGTTTATTATGGGTGGTATGGGTTGTTGACTTTTTTCAACATACTGACATAATTCCAATTGTTGGGAGAGTACACCTTTTCTATAGAGATAGAAAACTAGGGTTTGAGCCAAATACCCATCTTCTTGAATTTTCTTCTTCCTTGGTGGATCACCTCTGAGGCCAAATATTTGGGTGGCTAACGTTGATCGAAGGAAGGAACCAAACCCGGTGGATTCAAGATTGAACGCGAAAGGATTTGGAGGTGAACTTGTACCTGAGGAAGCTCGATCTTCAAGGGTATGATTTTATTCTTTATCTTTTCGTTTAATTAATAATTATGCATAAAGGATGATCCGGGTATATGGTTTGTAAATTTTTAAACTCTGATTTTTACTCGCTTCCGCTAAATTTATGCAATTTGATTGCGTTATGAATATTACAAACCTAACAGTTTGGTCGTGGAATATTCTTGTTGTCGGGGAATATTCGTACGACGGTGCATCCACTTGTGGGCCCCATAACAGAAAATGGTCGGATGAAGAAAATGACAAGTTTGAGTTTTTATAAATAACGGCGTAGTTGTTACCGTTAACATTGTTTGAATACCCAGTCGTTAAAATACAGTAATACGCGTGGTTGCACAATAGCACACGGTATTGCACAGTATTTTTGAATTATTGATTCTTACGTAAGAACTAACTAATTGCTACAGTAATTATTGTTCAATATTTTATTTTATTGATTCAATAATTGCTACGTTGATATTTTATATTATTATTATTTCAATAATTGCCACCACACATTATTTCCCATTATCAGATCAATAATTCATATTATTTGAATAATATTATTAGATAGCATTATTGGCAATGTCTAAGGAAGTTCTGTCTAGGAAAGGGGTTTGATCACCTAATTGTGCCCCAGTAAGAAAAAATCTTTATCGGAAAGCCCCCTTCTTTCTTGGGAACCACCTGGTTATCATTATTGTGCTTCTGTAATATTATTTGTGAATAATTAATTATTAATTTATATGATAAGAAAATATTTATTTTATGTGGATATAAATAAAGGAATTAATGTTGAGGCGTTTTATCAGTATTTTGTGGGAATGGAGGTATTAAAAATCATTCATATGTGGATTTCATACATTTTCTATTTGGAATTTGGAAAAACTTTCTTCTACAAAGTTGTAGAGAATTAAATTTCCTATGGAATGGACATAAAAAAATTTCTAATTATGAATGGAGCTATTTCTTATGAATTATTGAAGTTTCTAATTATTGTTTAAATTTAAAAAAATTTGGAAATTTCCTAGAATGGGTGGGCCCCACTTTTGGTTGGTGAGAAATGTGTTAAAATTTTACTTCAAAATTGTTATGCGTGAATAGTAGCAGGTAAAGCCATCAGGTTGCAGGTTAGTCTACTTTGGCGTTCTAGTATTTTCCTATAAATAGGGTGCTTAGTTAGAATTGAAAGTCACACCAGAATCATAAGATTTCTCTCTCTATATTGTCGAGCGTATTTTGTGAGTATTTAGATACTTTGAGAGTTGCTATTCAGTGCAAGTTTCCTTCAGCGTTATATCCAATATTTCAGGTAGATGTACTATTCTTTTGAGGTAAGGGATGTTATTTTCTTCGTAAATGATATTTTTCTTTCAATATTATTATGCTGAAATATTGGTATGAATTCTATTGTGAAATTTCTACCTTTTTATGTTCAGGTTACTATTCAAGTATACATCACTATTCACGTATACGACATTATTCATGTATACGACACTATTCACGAATACGGTACTATTCACGAGTACTATTCACGAAGTATAATTTTTCTTGTGGAATTTCTACATTTTCGTGGCGGGGTTACTATTCACGTATACGGCACTATTCACGAATACGACACTATTCATAGAAAAATAAAATTCTCTCTTCTTTGTCCAATATGTCTTTTATGCTTACTATCTTTGATTGTATCCATGTTTTGATTTTCATTCTTGAATTTTACTGCACTATGATTTATTATGGAGAATTTTTGAACTTGGATTATCTAAAGTATGAATCCCTAATCTTTGTCCTTTTATCTCACTAGATTCGTTTCTTTAAGATATTTTTCATCATCCTCAGTCTTAAATGGTGATACTTGATGAATATCTTTGGCCTGTAGTGCAAAGATGAATGATTACCTGATGAATATCTTTGGCCCGTAGTGTAAAGATGGACAGGTGTTGAGATGAACATGACCAACTGGTGATACAAATGAATATCTTTGGCCCGTAGTGCAAAGATGAATATTTGGTTCAAGATGTATATTGATTGATTTTACATGGATATAATATTGATGATGAACTTTTAAATCATAGAAGATAGTAGATTTCATTCTCCACTTAACTCTTCTAATGAATTGTTGTTTCCGTTGCAGATGTTGAACTAAAACTTGTTGTCTATTGTATTCTATCAGATTTTTCCTTGTCGAGGACTAAGGATAATTTGTTCTACATTATCTTAGTCATAATATTCTTTAATGGGCTAGTTGAGCTCACCCTTTTCCTTTTTGTTTCATTTTTCTTCTCAAAAGGCGAGAATATAGCGGGAACTAGTTGGGGTGTGGAGTGATGTTTCAATACAGTTGTTTTAGCAGTCCTCACTATTTTGTAAAACTAGTGTCATAATAATTATAATGAGGACTCCTTTTGAGTTTGAATACTGTCTATTAGACAATATTTGTATTTAAACTAACCGTATATGTGTTGTCGTACTTTGCACCACAATTGTAATAATGAAGTTGTAGTTGTTTTCTGTACCATGTATTTGGCGACTCAGAATGGGTGTTGTATACCTATTTTGGGGGTGTCACAGTTGGTATCAGAGCTTAGGGATATGGTCTCTGGCAGAGATTGGGGAATAGAACTAGGAGGGGAGAGACGAGTAAATCCTTCGCTAGTGTGTCCTACCTAAGCTTATTTGTTATTTAATTGGTCGGTCAGAATATAGGGATAATATGTGGCATGTCAATTAACCCTTGTTTTGTGACAGTATTTGAGAATGGCATCTGAAAATGTTGAGGTGAGCAATGGAGCACATGAGACCGTTGAGACACCGACAATCAACAACCAGTATAAGGTGCATCAGGAAGACAATAATCCTCATGTAAATAACAACACTGACCAAATGACGAATGATGGTATGTTTAAGAACTTTCTAGAATTCATGCAAAACTAAACGAGGGAGACTACTGTTCAAAATGCAGGTGGAAACATTGGCAACTCATGGATGGTCACTGCTAAGCAGTTCAAAGAGCTGGGACCACCAGAGTTTTTGGGAAATCCAGAACCACTTATGGCAGAGACGTGGATAAAGAAGATCACCAAGATATTTGATGTCTTGGGATGCTCAGAGGAGCAAAAGGTTCCCTTCTCCACCTTCATGTTCCGAGGAGAGGCAGATTACTATTGGGAATCCGTAAAACGTACTCAGCCTGTCGTACTGAAGATGTCTTAGGAGAAATTCCAAGAACTGTTCAATGACAAGTACTTTCTAGAAAGTATTCATCACATGAAGGAGGTAGAGTTCATCAAGCAGGACTAAAACAATATGAATGTGTCGCAGTACGAAGTTAAGTTTTTGCCGAGTTGTCCTGGTTTGCATCCCATTTGGTTGATAATGAAGAGAGAATGATGCGAATATTTCTACGAGGTTTGAAACATGAAATACGTCAATACCTCATTTCTCATAAAAAAAAATTTATATTTAGATGTTGTGAATAGGGCTTAGTTATTGGAGCGCGATAATGAGTCAGCCCAACCAAAAGGTAAGGACCAAAAACACGATAATAATCGTACCGGTGGCAACGGCCATCGGAACAATGATAACCATCGTGGAGGAAATTATTATGCTAGAAATGGTAACAACTTCAGTGGTAATCATGGCCAAGATAATAGAAGAAATGGTTCAAGTGGAAATTTCAAGAAGAGAAGATTTAATGATGACGGGAAGTCGTTGGCAGCAGCACCAGCACCAGCACCAGCAATAAATTCTAGGGGAGGAGAACGACCGCCAGTTAGATGTTACAGATGCGGAGAGGAGGGGCATATAAGTCCAAACTGTCCACAACCTTCCAAGGTATGTTTTAGTTATGGAAAAGACAGTCACATAGCTCAATTTTTTCCTGTAGCAAAATCAAGTCCAGCTGGGACAATGGCACCAAAGGCGGATACAGACAAAACAAAGTCTATAGTTTAAGGGAGAGCGTTTTTCATGATGAGGACCCAAACGAAGTTATCACGGGTAAGTTAATCATAAATTTTTGCAAAGTTTATACCTTACTAGATACCGGTTCTACCAATTCTTTTATTTCTCATGCTTATGCTCAACGTTTGAACTTGACTCCAGAGAAATTAAACTTTGACTTATCTGTTGAGACTCCATTAGGAGAAACTTTCATTACATCCACTGTTTATAAATCTTACTTGATCCAAGTTGGAACCATCACCCTATTTGTTGATCTTATATCTTTAATGATACTTACATTTGATGTGATATTAGGGATTGATTGGTTAACCATTCATCATGCTAAAATTGATTGTTTTTGTAAGGTTGTTAGTTTTCATATTCTTAACCAACCTATTATGCGAATTCAAGCAACAAAACCAATAAAGTCAATTACTATCATATCAAGCCTTAAAGCCATTCGTTTATTGAAAAATGGATGTCAAGCTTTCTTAGCCCATGTCATGGACTTGAACAAAAATACGTCAGATTTGAATGATATTTTTGTTGTTAGTGAATTTCCTGACGTATTTCATGAAAAACTTCCCGGTCTACCCCCAGAGCGTGATATTAAATTTTGTATTGACTTTGAACTCGGTACAAAACCCATTTCTAAAACCCCATATCAAATGATTTATGTTGAACTTCAAGAGTTAAAAACCCAACTATAAGAGTTGGTACCCGAGCCTCTCGCTGGTGACTTCCTTTGTGGAATGCACCGAAGCCAGAATCTCTGTAGGAGACGCCATATTCGTACGGTGGTAAACTGATAGGTTCCATTGTGACTTGCTATCAAAGATTGGGATATGAGTCATAGTTAAGGGTAACCTAAGTTAGTAATTGAAATACATAACTTTTTAGGCTTAGTTGGTTACTATCGGAGATTCGTGGAAGGATTTTTCTCGAATCACTATTCCATTAACTCAGCTGACTCGAAAAGGTACAAAATTCGAATGGAGCGAGGAATTTGAGAAGAGCTTCCAAGAACCCAACATGGGGCAACGATGTTGGCTCGAGCTTTTGAAAGATTTCAACCATATCATTCAATACCATCCTAGTAAAGCGAACGTGGTAGCTGGCGCGTTGAGTGGAAGATCGTATGCGTTTATGAGTGCGATATTGTTAACACAAAAACCCATTTCGTATAACTTACAAATGATAGAGATAGAGCTAAAGAATATAGGGACCCTGTGAGACCCCAAATTTTATGAATAAATATTTAAATTTCTCGAAATATTTTTTTTAATATTATGGTGTGGATTTGATATAATGTTATAGTTGTGGGTAATATTTATAAATTTTGCGAAGTATGCAAGTTGTTATAAAATATTCACTTGGTCGGGGAATATCCGTACGACGGCACAATCATTGGTAGACCCCACAAAAGAAGTATTGTCGTAGTTAGAAAACGACAGAATTATCATTTTATAAAAATAACAGCGAAAGTGTTATCGTTAAAACCGTTGAACTACCCTTAGTAAAAAATACGATGTCTACGCATGGTTGCATAGTAGCACACGGTATTGATTATTGATGATTACGTAAGAAGTCACTTAGTTATACTCAATTATTGCTACAGTAATTGTTGCAACATATCTCTCATATTATTGATTCGATTATTATCACAGTATCATCTGCATAATATTTTATATATTACTAAATCAACAATTGAAATGGTAAAGTTATTCATATTATTAAATTATAATATTTACAATGTCTAGAAGTTCTGTCAAGGAGAGGTTTGGTCATCTAATCATGCTACTAATAAGGAGAAATCCTTATCGAAAAGCCCCCTCTTTCTACGTGAACGACACGGTTGTTAAATATTATGAGTTATAATATTAATGATGAATAAGTTCGTGTTGATTAAAGATGAAATTGACAGTTCCATTGTGTTGGGATTATTAGTGTTAGTGGAAATCAACATCTATTCCGATGATAATTGATGTCTAGGGGTTATATTGATAAATCGGGTAATTAATCGGATAAATGAGAAATTAATTGCTACTAATTCACATGCTTATATAACTATTTGTTCACATGTGTGTACTGTTGAATCACATTCATGTACTATTAGGGGAGTTGGTGCAAGATTGATAATACTTGCATGACTAAGTTAAAGATGGAGGTATAGATGGAGGTATTATACTGATATTCGTATTTTCACATGATTATAACTATTGAATCACATGATTGAACTATTGATTCACATTATTTACTATTAGGGGAGGTGGTGCAAGTTTGATAATACTTGCAGGACTAAATTAAAAATAAAGAAAAAGAGGAAGGTTGTGACGCCCCCAAAATAGGTCCATTCCATCCAACCCATTCTGAGTCGCCAAATACATGGTACAGAAATAACTACAACTTTATTATTACAACATATAAACTGTGAGTTTAAATACAGATATTTCCATCTAGACAATATCCACACGCAAATAAATCCCCATCATAATTATTGATACATTATTTTATAAAAATGGTGAGGACTACTAAACAACTCTCTCTAGAACCTTCATTCCATACCCCGACTAGTACTCGCTACATTCTCGCCTCCTGAGAAGAAAAATGGAACAACAAGGAAAAGGGTGAGCTCAACTAGCCCAGTAAATAATATTATGACTAAGATAATATACAACAAATTATCGTTAGTCTCCAACAGGGAAAAATCTAATAGAATACAATAGACAACCAATTTTAAATCAATATTCGCAGCGGAAATAATAATTCATTAGAAGAGTTAAGTAGAGAATACAAACTACTATCTTTTATGTATGAATTTAAAAGTTCGTCATCTATCTTTTATCCCTGTAACATCAATCAACATACATCTGGAATCAAATATTCATCTTTGCACTACAGGCCAAAGATATTCATCAGTTGTATCATCATTTAAGATTGAGGATGATGAAAAATATTTTTAAAGAAATGAATCCAGTGAAACAAAATGACAAGGATTAAGGATTAAGGATTCGTACTTTGTTTTATCCATGTCCAACAATACCTCAAAAATAATCATAGTGGTGTAAAATTCAAGAATGATCAAAACATGGATACAATCAAAGCTAATATCCAGAATACATATTTTGGACAAAAAGAAGAAATTTCATTTTTCTAATGAATAGTCTTGATTCGTGAATAGTGTCGTATCGTGAATAGTCTTAGTATCGTGAATAGTAACTCAGACACCAAAAGATAAAAATTCCACAAAAAAACATCTTCACGCTTCATGAATAGTACTCGTGAATAGTAACTCGTGAATAGTAACTCATGAATAGTAACTCGTGAATAAGAACTCATGAATAGTAACCCCAGACATGAAAAAGTTCAAAATTTGATAAAAGTTCCAACCAATATTTCAAAGATAATGATATTGAAGAAATAATATCATCTCGAGAAGAAAATAGCATCCCTTACCTCGAAGAGGCGGTACTTAGTTGAAACACCGGATATAGGCTATGACTTGAACTTGCACCGTATAGCTATACTCAAAGTATACTCAAAATACTCACAAGAATACGCTCAAAATATCGAGAGAGAAATAGAGAAAAAACTTGGCGTGTGTAATTTTCAATTCTAACCTAAGCACCCTATTTATAGGAAATTGCTTAGAACACCAAAGTAGAAAATTTAATATAATAATAATATTATATATATATATATATATATATTCCTATGCCAACCAAGACTCCTGAAATCAGCATGTTTACAACACATGGGGGGCTAACCAAAACAATAAAAACGTTTTTGTTGATATAAATAATTAAAACTTCCAAAAATCAATTATTTCAGAGCTTCGGAACTTCAATAATTCATAATAAATAGCCCTTTCATCCGAAAATTCGAATCTCGCGAGTTTTTATAGGAAATTCAATTCTCTACAACTTTGCAGAAGAAAGTTTTTCCAAATTCCAAATAGAAATTGACCGAAATCCACAAGCCAAGCGATTTTACAAATTTATAATCAAATTTTAGTCAATAAATGGGGTCCACCAACATGTTTAACATGTTTTAAACATTTATTGCAACAAAATACTCTTCCTCCTCGTATACTCATATATCCCACATTCGTTGTAAAATATCACCATTATTATATTATTCAAATATAATAATATATTTAAATGAATTATTTTATCGTAAAAGATAAAATTTCAATTTTCAACAATTGTCACATTAAAATTTTCTCCATCTATATCCACATAAAATCAATATTTTCCTCATCATATGAATCAATAATTAATTATTCACAAATAATATTACAGAATCACAATATTGATGACCCAGCGCCTCCTGAGAAAGAGGGGCTTTCCAATAAGAATTTCTTCTTCTTGGCGCCATGAATTAGGTGACCAAACCTCTCCTTAGATGTAACTTTCTAGACATTGCCAATAATGTTATCTAATAATATTATTCAGATAATAATATGAATTATTGCTTCGATAATGAAAAATAATGTGTAATGACAATTTATTGAAACAACAAGAATATAAAATATCAATGCGTGAATTATTGAATCAATAAAATAAAATACTAAATAGTAATTATCTGTAACAATTATTGAGTAGTGCCTTCTTACGTAAGAATCAATAATTGGTGCAATACTGCAGTGCTATCTTCTCAACAACGCCATATTAGTGTGTTTTAACCACCGTATTCCAACAAGATTAATTGGTAATAACTACGCCGTTATTTATAAACAACTTATATTTGTCATTTTCTTCATCCAATCGCTTTTATGGGCCCCCACAAAAGATCATACTATTGCATTTAATATTCCCCGACATCAAGAATATTCCACAACCAAACGAATATTCCCAGAATAACAATGAATATTTTATAACCACTTGCTTATTCAAATATTTGCGTATTTTACCCATAACTATCCACATTAATCAAATCAACCCTTACTATTTCAAAATAATAAATAGAGGAGAATAAATTTCATTTATTAATAATTTTGGGGTCTTACAACCTCCCCTCCTTATGAAATTTCGTCCTCGAAATTGACGTACGATACTGTGTTTGAAAAGATGAGAATACCTCGCTTTCATTTCCGTTTCCAACTCCCAGGTCATTTCCTCAATAGCATGGTTTCTCCACAAAACTTTAACTTGTGGTATAACCTCGGTACATAGGACATGTTCTTTCCTATCCAAGATCTTGACAGGTACCTCCTCGTACGTTAAGTCTTTGGCTATCTCGTCCGGTTCTAACTCAATGACGTAGTTCGGGTCGTCCACATATTTACGTAACATCGATACGTGAAAAACGTTATGAACAGGCGTCATACTTTGCGGTAAAACGAGTCTATAGGCCACAGTTCCTATTCGATCGAGAATTTCAAATGGATTAATAAATTGAATGTTTGAGCTTTCCTCACCTCACCGATTCTCGCTTTTGAAATAACAACTTCTTGCACCTCCTTCTTCAAATTCATCATCGGTAGCTGTATTGAGCAGCTTTTAACTTTATCGATTAAAGTCGATTATACTCAGATATCATCACGTGGGTAACTAGAGTTTTCATCTCCATCTCTATTATTTGTAAATTATACGAAATGAGTCTTTGACAATATCGTACTCGTACTTGTATACGATCTTCTACTTAACACGTCAGCTACCACGTTCGCTTTTCCAGGATGGCATGGTCAGAACATATGCTGAAATGAGTCTCCTCTTGAGTTCTTCGAAGCTCTTCCCACATTCCTTGCTCCATTCGAATTTTTTATCTCTACGAGTCAGCTGCGTTAATGGAATAGCAATTCGAGAATATCCTTCAACGAATCTCCGATAATAACCAACTAAGCCTAGAAAGCTACGTATTTCAATTACCGACTTACGTTGTTCTCAACTGTGACTCATATCCCAACCTTGGATAAACGTTACAATGACACCCTATCGGTTTACTATCGCATCTAATATGGTGTTCCCTACAGAGAGTCTCAGCTTGGTGCATTCCACAAAGGAAGTCACAAGATAAAGGCTCAGGTACCAAATTCTATAGTTGAATTTTTAACTCCTGAAGTTCAATAGGAGCCATTCGATATGAGATTTTAGAAATAAGTTTTGTACCGGGTTCAAAGTCAATACAAAATTTAATATCAGTCTTTGGGAGTAAACCAAGAAATTCTTCAGGAAAAACGTCAAGAAAAATTAATAACAACAAGAATATTATTCAAATCTGACGTGTCTTTATTCAAATCCATAACATGGACTAAGAAAACTTGACATCCGTAATAAACGAATGACTTCATGGCTTGATATGAAAATGTTTGACTACAATGGTTTGATTGCTTGAATTCGAATAATAGGTTGCTTAGGAATATGAAAACTAACAACCTTACGAAAGTAATCAATTTTGGCATGATGAGTAGTTAACCTTAAAATCACATCAAAAGCAACTATCTCTATAGAAATAAGGTTAACAGGTAATGTGATAGTGCCAACCTGAATCAAGCAAGATTTCTAAACAACGGATGTAATGAAAGTTTCTCCTAACAGAGTCTCCATAAATAGGTCAAAGTCTAATTTCTCCGTAGTCAAGTTCAAACGTTGAGCGCAAGCAAGAGAGATAAAAGAATGGGTAGAACCGGTATCTAGTAAGGTATAAACTTCGCAAGAATTTATAATTAACTAACCCGTGCTAACTTCGTTCGGGTTCCTCGCATTTTGACCGGTCACAACAAACGCTCTTCCAGGAACCGTTGACTTTGATTTTTCTGGGACAATCTTTTGAATCACCGTCCCCGCTGAACTAGGCTTTGCTACCGTACAATCCCGAGCGATATGTCCTTCTTTTCCACAATTATAGCATACCTTAAACTGTTGTGGACAGTTTGGACTGATATGTCCCTCTTTCCCGCATTTGTAACATACGACCGGTGGTCTTTCTCCTCCCTTGGAACTAGTTGCTACTGGCCCTGACGTCTTCACATGGTCGTTGTTGAATCTCCTCTTTTTAAAATCTCCTCCCGACTCGCTTCTTCTATTTTCATGGCCACGATTACCACCAGAGTGGTTACCACCTTTGTCCGTATTCTTCTTTCTCCACTGGTTATCGTTATTCTGATGACTGCTATCTTCGGTATGATCCTGGTTATGGTCCCTTGGTTGAGCGTGATTTCGTTATCTCGCTCTAACAATCGAGCCTTATTGACAACATCTCGAATAGAGAGAAAATTTATGAGAAATGAGATCTTGACGTATCTTAGGAATTACAAACCTCTCAGAAACATCCGCGTCATACGTTCCTCATTCTCCACTAAATGAGGTGCAAACCTGGATAACTCTGCGAACTTCGCCTCGTATTGGGACACCGTCATGTTATTCTGCTCCAGTCTAATAAACTCCACTTCCTTTATATGATGAATACTTTCAAGGAAGTACTTGTCATTGAACTGCTTCAAATGTCTCCCATGACATCTTTGAGTCACGGTTGGATGGAGTGCGCTTCACGATTCCCACCAAGAATCTGCCTCGCCACGGAACATAAAGGTAGTGAATGGAACTTTCTGTTCCTCCGTGCATCCCAAGACATCGAATATCTTGGTAATTTGTTTGACCCACGTCTCGCACTTTAATCGAATCCGCTTTCCCACAGATTCGTGGTCCTAACTCTTTGAATCGCTTGTTGTGACCACCCGTGAATTGCTATCATTTCCTCCTCAGATTTTGAACACGAGTCTCCTCGTGCGATTTTGCATGAAATCGCAAAAAGCTTCTAAACAACCCCTCGTTCATCATCTCGCTCAATGGTGTTGTTCACAGGAGGTACATTGTCACTGTTGCACGCGTTCTCCTCGTTGGTAAATACAGCATCTCCACCGCCTCATTTACTCCATCATTAATATTCTCGATTCGACATTCTCAAATCATCGCCATAAAACAAGGGTTAATTAAGGAAATCAAAATATCACATAATATCCCTATATATTGACTAACTAACAAATAAGCTTAGGTAGGACACACTAGCGAAGGATTTACTCTCTCCCCTCCTAGTTCTATTCCCGATCTCCGCCAGAGATCATATCCTAAGCTCGATACCAACCGCGGCGCCCCCAAAATAGGTCCATTCCATCCAACCCATTCTCGAGTCGCCAAAATACATGGTACAAAAATAACTACAACTTTATTATTACAACATATAAACCGTGAGTTTAAATACGAGATATTTCCATCTAGACAATATCCACACGCAAATAAATCCCCATCATAATTATTGATACATTATTTTATAAAAATGGTGAGGACTACTAAACAACTCTCTCTAGAACCTTCATTCCATACCCCGACTAGTACTCGCTACATTCTCGCCTCCTGAGAAGAAAAATGGAACAACAAGGAAAAGGGTGAGCTCAACTAGCCCAGTAAAGAATATTATAACTAAGATAATATACAACAAATTATCGTTAGTCTCCAACAGGGAAAAATCTAATAGAATACTATAGACAACAAATTTTAAATCAATATTCGCAGCGGAAATAATAATTCATTAGAAGAGTTAAGTAGAGAATGCAAACTACTATCTTCTATGTATGAATTTAAAAGTTCAATCATCTATCTTTTATCCTCAGAACATCAATCAACATACATCTCGAATCAAATATTCATCTTTGCACTCATGAGCCAAAGATATTCATCAATTATATCATCATTTAAGACCGAGGATGATGAAAATATTTTTAAAGAAATGAATCCGAAAGAAACAAAATGACAAAGATTAAGGATTAAGGATTCAGTACTTTGTTTTATCCATGTCCAACAATACCTCAAAAATAATCATAGTGGTGTAAAATTCAAGAATGATCAAAACATAGATACATCAAAGCTAATATCCGAATAGATATTTTGGACAAAAAGAAGAAATTTCATTTTTCTAATTGAATAGTCTTAGTATTATTCGTGAATAGTGTCGTATCGTGAATAGTCAAGTATATGTGAATAGTAACTCGACACCAAAAGATAGAAATTCCACAAAAAAACATCTTCACGCTTAATGAATAGTACTAAATGAATAGTAACTCATGAATAATAACTCGTGAATAGTAACTCATGAATAGTAACCCGACATGAAAAAGTTCAAAATTTGATAAAAAGTTCCAACCAATATTTCAAAGATAATGATATTGAAGAAATAATATCATCCGAGAAGAAAATAACATCCCTTACCTCGAAAGACAAGACTTAAATTGAAACCTTGGATATAAGGCTATGACTTGAACTTGCAATCAGTATAGCTATACTCAAAGTATACTCAAAATACTCACAAGAATACGCCAAAATATCGAGAGAGAAATAGAGAAAACTTCAGTTTAAATGTAATTTTCAATTCTAACCTAAGCACCCTATTTATAGGAAATTGCTTAGAACACCAAAGTAGAAAATTTAATATAATAATAATATATTATATATATATTCCTACGCCAACCAAGACTCCTGAAATCAACATGTTTACAACACATGGGGGGCCAACCAAAACAATAAAAACGTTTTTGTTGATATAAATAATTAAAACTTCCAAAAATCAATTATTTCGGAGCTTCGGAACTTCAATAATTCATAATAAATAGCCCTTTCATCGTAAAATTCGAATCCCACGAGTTTTTTATAGGAAATTCAATTCTCTACAACTTTGCGTAAGAAAGTTTTTCCAAATTCCAAATAAAATTTGACCAAAATCCACAAACGAAGCGATTTTACAGTTATAATCAAATTTCGGTCGAATAAATGGGGTCCACCGACATGTTTTAACATGTTTTAAACATTTATTGCAACAAAAATACTCTTCCTCCTCGTATACTCATATATCCCACATTCGTTGTAAAAATATCACCATTATTATATTATTCAAATATAATAATATATTTAAATGAATTATTTTATCGTAAAAAGATAAAATTTCAATTTTCAACAATTGTCACATTAAAATTTTTCTCCATCTATATCCACATAAAATCAATATTTTCCTCATCATATGAATCAATAATTAATTATTCACAAATAATATTACGAGAATCACAATATTGACAACCAGCGCTTCTGTGGAAAGAGGGGGCTTTCAATAAGAATTTCTTCTTCTTGCGCCGCAATTAGGTGACCAAACCTCTCCTTAGATGTAACTTTCTAGACATTGCCAATAATGTTATCTAATAATATTATTCGATAATATGAATTATTGCTTCGATAATGAAAAATACTTGTAATGACAATTTATTGAAACAACAAGAATATAAAATATCAATGCAAAGAATTATTGAATCAATAAAATAAAATATCTTGAATAGTAATTCATCGTAACAATTATTGAGTAGTGCCTTCTTACGTAAGAATCAATAATTGGTGCAATACCGTGTGCTACTATTCAACAACGCGTATTAGTGTGTTTTAACCACCGTGTATTCCAACAGTATTAACGGTAACAACTACGCCGTTATTTATAAATAACTTATATTTGTCGTTTTCTTCATCCAATCGCTTTTCGTTATGGGCCCCACAAAAGATCGCAACTGGCTGTCATTTAATATTCCCCACATCAAGAATATTCCACGACCAAACGAATATTCCCCGACAACAATGAATATTTTATAACCACTTGCTTATTCGAAATATTTGCGTATTTTACCCATAACTATCCACATTAATCAAATCAAACCTTACTATTTCAAAATAATAAATAGAGGAGAATAAATTTCATTTATTAATAATTTTGGGGTCTTACAAAGGTATTATACTGTAATATTTCGAGCCCCAAAACGTGCAATTATCGAAACTATATTTTCCTATAAATAGAAGCTCATTCATCCTTCATTTCTCACCAATTCACTAAAGATATAAAGCAATTATTATAGAGAGAAATTATAGAAAGAAAGAAGTAGAGAAGTCTGCTACCTCTCTACTCTAGTATCTAGTTTCTTTCTAAGGAAAGGGGTATTATTTCTTTCGTATTCATGAAGAGAGCTTCTGTTATTCCATTCTTTATTATTATGTTGGAATAACCTGTCTATGCGGTCTATCGCATGCATGGTGATTTCTATTGTTATTCCATTCTTTATTATCCTGTAGGTGCATATTACGCCTAACCTGGTTTCATAATTTATTATTCTGTTGGAATAACCTATCTATATGGATTACAACTGCATGGTGAATGATCCTTCGTATTCATTCCTTATTAAATTGTGAAAATGATCTGTCTACATGGATTATCGCATGGCGGGTTAAAATCCATTTGCAGTTTCGTAATTTTTCGGACATTCAAAAATTCTGGAAAAATTTGGGAGGATATTATGATCAGTTTTCTAACATCTCCAAGTGGAATCACTGAAAGAGGAGTTGTAGATTTTTGTATGGACTATTTTTAACAAAGCATGAAAAAGTAAAAAAAAAAGAGAAAAATCTATTAACCACAATTTTGTAAGGGCTATTTTGGCCACTTAATTTATGAGAAAAATTTTGGTCTTTTGGGACATGGAAATATATGGTATAAAGAACCTCCTGTACAAAAATGAGCTCATTCCGACTTAATATGAGCAAGTTATGACTATTTCAATATTTAGGTTTTTCCAACGAAAAGCGCTATAACCGGAGTTCTATAACTCCGATGACCATAAAATTTAAACTAGAAGCTCACGTTAACATGTGTAAGATCCTGCCAAGATTTGGAAATTTCTGGAGTTAAACTTGAGGTAGCTAATTTCTTAATGAATTAATTAGAAATTAATTTTTGAAAAATACTTAAGGGAGTTGAAAAAATTTAAAAAAAATACTTGTTGTGTATGAAATATATGTATATATGTTTGGACAAAGGATAGAAAAATAATAAGTTGATTTGGTAATTTTTCATGGAAATGGTTTAGTTACAAACATATGAGTTAAATATGCTATGTGAAGTTATAGAATTGGTAAATAGGATTTTAGGGCTTGAAAATCCTATATAAGGTATATGTAGATTTTTGATGAGTGATTTGATCATTGGTGATGAAATCTTATGAGTATGGCATTTTTGAATGATTAAATGCATTATTTGGTAAAGTGTAAACAATTAAATTGTTTATAAGTTTAAGAATTGATTAAAATATTGTTATAATATTAACAATATTAGATTATGAGTTATTTAAGTGATGGATAATATTTGGATAAATTTAAAGTCTTTAATATTTATCCTTGTTTTCGTTTGATTAATGCTTATATTATTGTCATCATCCTCATGCTTATATTGTGATGAAAGTCATCTTTGGCTTACGTGCAGAGATGGACTTGGTATGATTTTGACCAGAAATTATTCGGTATAATCATGACCGTAATGTAATGAATGATGTGGTAAAAGTCCTCATTGGCCTGTAGTTCATTGGTGGACAGTTGTTGGTATGATTATGACCAGGGATTATTCGGTATAATCATGACCATTTATGATTACATTAATATCCTTGGCCATGGTGCAGGGATGATGTGGTTTATTTATTAAGTTGAGTCTCAGCGATAAAGTTGATGTAAATCTTTTTTAATCATAGAAGATAGTAGATTTTATGCTCTACTTGACTCTTCTAATGGATTACTTATTTCGCTGCAGTTGTTGATCTAAAACTTGTTGTCTATTATATTCTGTCAGTTGTTATACTGTTGAAGGCTAAGGATAATTTATTCTGGCATATCTTTAGTCATAATATTTCTTCCTGGGCTAGTTGAGCTCACCCTTTCTTTCACTATTCTCTTCAGGAAATGAGAATATAGCTGAGACGAGTCGGGGAACGGAGTGACGATCCAGATGATAGCATTAGTAGTCCTCACTATTCTGTTAAATAGTGTGACAATAAATGTAATGAGGACTCCATTGAGTGTGGATATTGTCAAGATGACAATATTCTTATTAAAACTCTCAGTTTATGTTTTGTCGTATTTTACACGACTGTTGTATAATTAAGTTTTATTTGAATTTTGTACCATATAAGTGGCAACCCAAGATGGGTGATGTATACCTGTTTTGTGGGCGTCACAGTTGGTATCAAAGCTTATGCATATGATCCCTGGCTGAGATGTGAGACAAGAACTAGGAGGGGAGAGACGGGGAATTCCTTCGCTAGTATGACCTACCTAAGTTTATTTGGTATTTAATTGGTCGGTCAAAGTATATGGATAATATGTGATATGCCAATTAACCCTTGTTTTGTGACAGTGTTTGAAAATGGCTTCTGAAAATGTTGAGATAAGCAATGGAGCAAAATAATATGACCGTATCGCAAAGATCGAGGCTAAGTTTCTTTGAGTTATCCCGGTTTTGCATCCCATTTGGTCGATAATGAGGAGCGAATGACGCGAATGTTTCTAAGAGGTTTGAAACCCGATATACGTCGAATACCTCATTTCTCATAAACTTTGTTTATATTCGATGTTGTGAATAGGGATCGCTTATTGAGCGCCGATAATGAGTTAGCACAACCAAAAGGTAACAACCAACAACACGATAATAATCGTACCGGTGGCAACGACCATCAGAACAATGATGACCATCGTGGGGGAAATTATCATGCTAAGAATGGTAACCACTTCGATGGTAATCATGGCCAAGATAATAGAAGTGGAAATTTCAAGAAGAGAAGGTCATTTAGCACGATTTTGTTGTGCACCAAAGTCAAGTCCAGCTGGGACGGTGGCACCAAAGGCGGATACGGACAAAACAAAGTCGGTGGTTTCAGGAAGAGCGTTTTGCGTGACTTCTCAAAAAGCGAGTAACCCGAAAAAAGTTAGCATGGGTTAGTTAATTATAAATTTTTGTGAAGTCTATACCTTATTAGATACCGATTCTATCCATTCTTTTATCTCTCTTGCTTGCGTTCAACGTTTAAATTTAACTCTAGAGAAATTAGACTTTGACTTATTAATTGAAACTTCGTTAGGAGAAACCTTCATTTCATGTACTATCCAACTCTTGGATGAGAGTCACAGTTTTTAAATTATATTTCTATCGTTAATAAATTTCCTGACGTATTCTTGAAGACTTCCTAGCCTACCCCTAGAGCGTGAAATCGAATTTTGTATTGACCCCAGTACAAAACCCATTTCTTCAACCCTTAAATATTTCTTCACCCAAAATGAACGTATAATGTGCCAAAGACGATGGCTCGAGCTGTTGAAGGTTACGACCATTCAATATCATCGTGGAAGAGCAAACGTGGTAGCTGACGCGTTGAGTAGAAGATCGTATGCATTTACGAGTGTGATGTTGTTAACACAAAGACCCATTTCGTATAACTTACAAATGATGAAGATAGAGTTAAATACTCTAGGGACCCACGTGAAGATAACGAATATACGATTAGAATCGACTTTAATCGATAAAGTTAAAGCCGCTCAAACTACACACCTGGAGCTGATGAATATGATGAAGAAGGTTCAAGAAGGCATTATTCTAGAAGCAAGAGTCGATGAATAGAGGAAATCTCAACCCTCGATTTAATTGTCCCATTTGAAATCCTCGATCGAGTAGGAACTGTGGCCTATAGACTCGTTTTACCGCCATGTATGTTGCGTGTTCATAACATTTTTTTTTCTTATCGATGTTATGTAAATATGTGGACGACCCGAACCACATTATTAAATTAGAATTAGATGAGATAGGAGAAGATTTAACGTATGAGAAGATACGTGTTAAAATCTTGGATAAGAATGATTATATTCGACACTCAAAGGTTATACCTCAAGGGTTAGAATCTGAAATGAAGTCAAGGTATCCTCACCTTTTCGGCATACCAAGTACGTACGTAAATTTTGAGGGCAAAATTTCATTAGGAGGGGAGATTGTGAGACCCCAAATTTATGAATAAAATTTAAATTTCTCAAAATATTTTTTTTAATATTATGGTGTGGATTTGATATAATGTTATAGTTGTGGCTAATATTTATAAATTTTGCAAAGTATGCAAGTTGTTATAAAATATTCGTTTGGTCGATGAATATTCTTTTTATCGGGAAATATCTGTACGACGGCACAATCATATGTGGACCCCACAACAGAAGTATTGTCGTAGTTAGAAAACTACAGAATTATCATTTTATAAAAATAACGGCGAAAGTGTTACCGTTAAAACCATGTTGAACTATCCGTAGTAAAAGTACGATGTCTGGCGTGGTTGCATAGTAGCACACGATATTGATTATTGATGCTTACGTAAGAAGTCACTCAATTATACTCAATTATTGCTATAGTAATTGCTGCATCATATCTCTCATGTTATTGATTCGATTATTGTCACAATATCATCTGCATAATATTTTATATATTATTAAATCAATAATTGAGACGACAAAGTTATTCATATTATTAAATTGTAATATTTACAATGTCTAGAAGTTCTATCAATGAGAGGTTTGGTCATCTAATTGCGCGCCAATAAGGAGAAATCCTTATCGGAAAGCCCCCTCTTTCCTCGGAACGACCTGGTTGTTAAATATTGTGAGTTATAATATTAATGATGAATAAGTTCGTGTTGATTAAATATGAAATTGATAGTTCCATTGTGTTGGGATTATTAGTGTTAGTGGAAATTGACATCTATTCCGATGATAATTAATGTCTAGGGGTTATATTTATAAATCGGGTAATTAATCGGATAAATGAGTAATTAATTGCTACTAATTCACATGCTTATATAAATATTTGTTCACATGTGTGTACTATTGAATCACATTCATGTACCATTAGGGGAGTTGGTGAAAGATTGATAATACTTGCATGAATAAGTTAAAGATGGATGTATAGATGGAGGTACTATACTGATATTCCTATTTTCACATGATTATTACTATTGAATCACATGATTGAACTATTGATTCACATTATTTACTATTAGGGGAGGTGGTGCAAGTTTGATAATACGTGCAGGACTAAATTAAAAATGAAGGAAAAGAGGAAGGTATTATACTGTAATATTTTGAGCCCCAAAATGTGCAATTATCGAAACTATATTTTTCTATAAATAGAAGCTCATTCTTCCTTCATTTCTCACCAATTCACTAAAGCTATAGAGCAATTATTATAGAGAGAAATTATAGAAAGAAAGAAGTAGAGAAGTCTGTTACCTCTCTACTCCAGTATCCAATTTCTTTCTAAGGTAAGGGGTATTATTTCTTTTGTATTCATGAAGAGAGCTTCTGTTATTCCATTCTTTATTATTATGTTGGAATAACCTGTTGATGCGAAGTACCGCATACATGGTGAAATTCTTCTGTTATTCCATTCTTTATTATTCTGTTGGAATATCCTGTCTGTGCGGATTATGCTAGACCTGGTTCCATTCTTTATTATTCTGTTGGAATAACCTGTCTATGCGATCTATCGCATGCATGTTGAATTCTTTGTTATTCCATTATTTATTATTCTGTTGGAATAACTTGTCTATGCGGTCTAGCGCATACATGGAGATTTCTGTTGTTATTCCATTCTTTATTATTCTGTTGGAATATCCTGTCGGTGCGTATTACGCCTAAATTGGTTCCATTATTTATTATTCTGTTGGAATAACCTGTCTATGTGGATTACCACATGCATGGTGAATGATCCTTCGTATTCATTCCTTATTAAATTGTGAAAATGATCTGTCTATGTGGATTACCGCATGGTGGGTTAAAATCCATTTGCAGTTTCGTAATTTTTCGGACATTCCAAAATTCTGGAAAATTTTAGGAGAATATTATGATAAGTTTTCTAACATCTCCAAGTGGAATCACTGAAAGAAGAGTTGTAGATTTTTGTATGTACTATTTTTAACAAAGCATGAAAAAGTGAAAAAAAAAGAGAAAAAGCTACTGCCCACAATTTTGTAAGGGCTTTTTCGGCCACTTAATTTTTGAGAAAAAATTCCAGCCTTTTGGGACATGGAAATATATGGTATAAAGTACCTCCTGTACAAAAATGAGCTCATTCCGACTTAAAATGAGCAAGTTATGACTATTTCAATATTTAGGTTTTTCCGACGAAAAATGCTATAACTGGAGTTCTATAACTCCGATGACCATGAAATTTAAACTGGAAGCTCACGTTAACATGTGTAAGATCCTTCCAAGATTTGGGAATTTCTGGAGTTAAACTTGAGGTAGCTAATTTCTTAAGGAATTAATTAGAAATTAATTTTTAAAAAATACTTAAGGGAGTTGAAAAATTATAAAAAAATACTTGTTGTGTATGAAATATATGTATATATGTTTGGACAAAGGATAGAAAAATAATAAGTTGATTTGGTAATTTTTCATGGAAATGGTTTAGTTACAAACATATGAGTTAAATATGTTATGTGAAGTTGAAGAATTGGTAAATAGGATTTTAGGACTTGAAAATCCTATATAAGGTATATGCAGATTTTTGATGAGTGATTTGATCATTGGTGATGAAATCTTATGAGTATGACATTTTTGAATGATTAAATGCATTATTTGGTAAAGTGTAAACAATTAAATTATTTATAAGTTTAAGAAGTGATTAAAATATTATTATAATATTAACAATATTAGATTATGAGTTATTTCAGTGATGGATAATATTTGGATAAATTTAAAGTCTTTAATATTTATCCTTGTTTTCGTTTGATTAATGTTTATATTATTGTCATCATCTTCATGCTTATATTGTGATGAAATTCATCTTTGGCTTACGTACGTGCAGAGATGGACTTGGTATGATTATGACCAGGGTTTATTCGGTATAATCATGACCGTAATGTAACGAATTATGTGGTAAAAGTCTTCATTGGGATTGTAGTTCATTGGTGGACAGTTGTTGGTATGATTATGACCAGGGATTATTCGGTATAATCATGACCATTGATGATTACATGAATATCCTTGGCCGTGGTGCAGGGATGATGTGGTTTATTTATTAAGCTGAGTCTCAGTGATAAAGTTGATGAAAATCTTTTTAAATCATAGAAGATAGTAGATTTATGCTCTACTTGACTCTTCTAATGGATTGCTTATTCCGCTGCAGTTGTTGATCTAAAACTTGTTGTCTATTATATTACATCAATTGTTATCTTTGTTGAAGGCTAAGGATAATTTATTCTGGCATTATCTTAGTCATAATATTTCTTACTGGGCTATTTGAGCTCACCCTTTCTTTCATTGTTCTCTTCCGGAAATGAGAATATAGCTGGGACGAGTCGGGGAACGGAGTGACGGTCCAGATGATAGCATTAGTAGTCCTCAATATTCTATTAAATAGTGTGACAATAAATGTAATGAGGACTCCATTGATTTTGGATATTGTCTAGATAACAATATTCTTATTAAAACTCTCAATTTATGTTTTGTCGTATTTTACACGACTGTTGTATAATTAAGTTTTATTTGAATTTTGTACCATGTAAGTGGCGACCCAAGATGGGTGATGTATACCTATTTTGGGGGCGTCACAGACCAACATGATGATGTCAAATATACGCGTAGATATGAATTTAATCGATAAAGTTATGGCTGCTCAAGCTACAGACCCGGAACTGATGAATATGAAGACGAAAGTAAAAGAATGTGTTATTCTAGAAGCAAGAGTCGATGAAGAGAGAAAATCTCAACCCTCGATTTTGTTAGTCTATTTGAAATCCTTGACCGAATAGGAACTGTGGCCTATAGACTCATTTTACCGCCAAGTATGTCGCGTGTTTATAACGCTTTTCACGTATCAACGTTACGTAAATATGTGGACGACCCAAATCACATTATGGAGTTAGAACCAGATGAGATAGCCTAAGATTTAATTTACGAGGAGATACATGTCAAGATCTTGGATAGAAATGAGCATGTCCTACGCACAAAGGTTATACCACAAGTTAAAGTTTTGTGGAGGAACCATGCTATTGAGGAAAGGACTTGGGAGTTGGAATCGAATATGAAAGCGAGGTACCCTGACCTTTTTGAAACATCAGGTACGTATATAAATTTCGGGGACGAAATTTCATAAGGAGGGGAGATTGTAAGACTCCGAATTTTATGAAATAGAAGTATTCAATTTTTCTTATAATTATTATTCAATAAATGGTTAAATTGATAAAAAGTTTTAAGTTAAGGGTGATATATGTGAATTTTTCAAAATAAACAAGTGGTTATAAAATATTCAATGTTGTCGGGGAATATTCGTTTGGTCGTGGAATATTCTTGTTGTCGGGGGATATTCGTACGACGGCGCAGCCACTTGTGGGCCCCATAAAGAAAAATGGTCGGACGAAGAAAATGACAAGTTTGAGTTTTTATAAATAACGGCGTAGTTATTACCGTTAACACTTTTGGAATACCTAGTTGTTAAAATACGATGTCACGTGTGGTTTACAAGATGTACACCGGTATTGCATAATATTTTTGAATTATTGATTCTTACGTAAGAAGGCACTACTCAATAATTGCTACAGTAATTAATGTTCAATATTTTATTTTATTGATTCCATAATTGCTACGTTGATATTTTATATTATTGTTGTTTCAATAATTGTCACTACATAGTATGTGAATTTCAGACATTTTCTGTTTGGAATTTGGAAAAACTTTCTTCTACAAAGTTGTAGAGAATTAAATTTCCTATGGAATTGACATCAAATTCGTATTTTTCTGATAAAAGCGCTATTTATTATGAATTATTGAAGTTGCTAATTATTGTTTAAATTTTAAATATTTTGGAAATTTTCTAGAATGGGTGGGCCCCACTTTTGGTTGGTGAGAAATGTGCTAAAATTTTATTGCAAAAGTGGTATGCGTAAATAGTAGCAGGTAAAGCCATCAGGTAGTAGGTTAGTCTGCTTTTGTGTTCTAGCATTTTCCTATAAATAGGGTGCTTAGTTAGAATTAAAAATCACACCAGAATCATAAGCTTTCTTTTTCTATATTATCGAGCGTATTTTGTGATTATTTAGATACTTTGAGAGTTGCTATTCAGTGCAAGTTCCCATCAGCGTTATATTCGATATTTCAGGTAGAAGTAATATTCTTTTGAGGTAAGGGATGTTATTTTCTTCATAAATGATGTTTTTCTTTCAATATCATTATGCCGGAATATTGGTATGAATTCTATTGTGAAATTTCTACCTTTTTATGTTGAGGTTACTATTCACATATACGTCACTATTCACGTATATGGAACTATTTATGTATACGAAACTATTCACGTATACATCACTATTCACGAGTACTATTCACGAAGTATGGTTTTTCTTATGGAATTTCTACCTTTTCGTGTCGGGATTACTATTCATATATATGACACTATTCACGAATACGACACTTTTCATAGAAAAATAAAATTTTCTCTTCTTTGTCCAAGATGTCTTTTATGCTTACTATCTTT
The DNA here is from genome assembly GCA_020205615.1 of Panax quinquefolius. NCBI lineage: Eukaryota > Viridiplantae > Streptophyta > Magnoliopsida > Apiales > Araliaceae > Panax > Panax quinquefolius. Next base: position 47,861,449 of record CM035157.1, on the reverse strand, counting down.
GATTGTATCCATGATTTGATCTTTATTCTTGAATTTTACTCCACTATGGTTTATTATGGAGTATTTTTGAACTCAGATTATCTAAAGTACGAATCCCTAATCTTTGTCCTTTTATCTCACTAGATTCGTTTCTTTAAGATATTTTTCATCATCCTCAGTCTTAAATGGTGATACTTGATGAATATCTTTGGCCTGTAGTGCAAAGATAAATGATTACCTGATGAATATCTTTGGCCCGTAGTGCAAAGATGGACAGTTGTTGAGATGAACATGACCAACTGGTGATATAAATGAATATCTTTGGCTCGTAGTGCAAAGATGAATATTTGGTTCAAGATGTATATTGACTGATGTTACTTGGATATAATATTGATGATGGACTTTTAAATCATAGAAGATAGTAGATTTCATTCTCTACTTAACTCTACTAATGAATTGTTGTTTCCACTGCAGTTGTTGATCTAAAACTTGTTGTCTATTATATTCTATCAAATTTTTCCCTGTCGAGGACTAAGGATAATTTGTTCTACATTATCTTAGTCATAATATTCTTTATGAGCTAGTTGAGCTCACCCTTTTCTTTTTGTTCCATTTTTCTTCTAAAGAGGCGAGAATATAGCGGGAACTAGTCGGGGTGTGGAGTGATTTTTCAATACAGTTATTTTAGTAGTCCTCACTATTTTGTTAAATAGTGTGATAATAATTATAATGAGGACTTATTTTGAGTTTAAATACTGTCTATTAGACAATATTTGTATTTAAACTCACAGTATATGTGTTGTCGTATTTTGCACAACAATTGTAATAATGAAGTTGTAGTTGTTTTCTGTACCATGTATTTGGCGACTCAGAATGGGTGATGTATACCTATTTTGGGGGCGTCACAGATAATGTACTATCTTAACCCTCCAAATTTATTTACTTAATCATATCACTTTAATTAAATTTATATTCATTCAAATAGTACACAGTACTTTGTAGTACATAACACATACTGCTATAATCATTTACTATCCCTTTTTGACAAAAGTCAGGATTTACTGCTACAACTTTATACAAAAAGTTGAGATTTACAAATATTATCTTAATATTCATATAAAACAAGGATTATATATATATATATATATATATATATACCTACTCATCGCTTACGCTACTACAATCTTAACTTATCATCTCACTGCAAAAAGGTACTACTACTCAGGCTTAATCTTTCTATGGTCCACTCCCTTCACCTGTCTGCTTCCTAGGATACTTGTTGAACCTGTGACCCATTACACCAAATGAAAAACATCCTCCTTTCTTCAGCTTAGGACAATTTGGCAAAACTTGTCCTTCCTGGCCACAATTGAAACACGTCTTTTTACCCATCATACACTCTCCCCAAATGATTCTTTCCACACTTGCCACATGCTTGCTTCTTCTTTGAATTTGAATTCCCTGAGTTATTGTCACTATCATTGTTCCTTTTCCTTTTATTATTACCCTTCTTTTTTTGGATTATATCTTCATATGATCCACCACCTTCAACCCTTATTCTATCAAATTGTGCCTTCAGATTGTTTCGTTCTTTTGTCATCTCGTGCAATGCCCTTTTCATTTTCCATAATTCCTCCAGAATAAATATTTTATTTCATAGTTCCTAAACTTCTGCAGATACTTGACCTTTTTCAATTCCCACTATACCTTTTTCTCCCACTTCGACCTTAATTTCTGACGCTACCTTAGTTTCTTTAGAATCTACTTCTTCCTCTTCATTCAGGTCCATTTCAGAATACTCACCATGATCACTTCCCAGATTCACCATAGGTTCGTCTCTTATAAATTCTTCGAGTGACTCACTCTAAGTTGGCACTTCGGCTAATGGCATTGGTGCAATAGCTGCCAACATCTCCGTAACCATTTTATCATCTCCTGACATCCTACAATCGATTTTAAACAATCTTAATTTGTCTATCACCAGTACACCATCCATAACTACTAGATGTCTATATATCTTACTATTGATGAATTTCATCAATCCCTCGCATATAACTCTAAATGAGTTTTCTCTATCTTGCTTAGGGTTATATTCCTAAGGTCCCCCCCCCCCCACTTAAGGTTTATAACCTATAGCTTTGATACCAATTTGTGATGCTCCTAAATCTAGGTTACCTAACCTCGGGTTTGGTGCTCACGATCAATCATACAAATAACATCTAACTACCCATTCATTTATGAATATAATCATACATACCATTAATTAATATAATTAATGCAATATCCAAGGTTATCAAACCTTAACATAACATACATACCTTCAGATATATAAAAAGTTTTATATATAACAACATAATAAGTAAAGTTATAATAACTACTCCTGAATTTTGTCCTTGTCCTTATCTTTATCTGCCCCACCTGCTACCTCGTCATTAGCTGAAATATTATTTTTAAGCAAGGGTGAGCAACGAGTTTGCTCCGCAAGTTAAAGTATACAATAAGAAATATGAATCAAGAATATTAGAGTCTAGATTCGATAGGAATTCAATAATATTCAACGGATATCGAAGTAGCTGAATAAATCATTTATCAGTAACAAAACTTTATCGAATTTCATGCTAAACAACAATTCAATGATGAAAGACTAAAACTCTTTTGAAGTTTCAATAATGTTCAATTGATTAACAAGAAATAATAATATTGCAATAATAAAATGGGATATTCCTAGATTTCATACTGAGTGATCACAATGGGATCATGAACTAATAGAGGAATTATCAGGCATTCAAGGTTGAATTACCTCAGAATTATAAGTTAGTTATAACAACTAAACTATAAACCTCTGCAAGTACCTAGAGCGGCCAACTCCTTTTACCCTATATTAGGCATAATACTTAATAACAACGTAATAGCCGGATGTCCGGCACTAAAGTCCCCTTTATATAAGGGTTGTTCATCTCAGTCTTACATCAAGAGTCCGTATCACAACAATATGGTTTGGATTTAAAGAAATGCTAAAGATTTCAACATATAATATCTATATTGATCTAGCCAAAATAATTGGCATTGATCTTTCAATAACAACTTAGTTCAAATACTAGAACGTATCATGTTTCAACAAATATCAGTCTCGCCAAAACAAGTAGCTGAGACATAAGTTATAAACTTTTCAATAATAGACAAAAATCAATTACACTATTTGTAATCAACAATAATATTTATAGATGTGAATAACCAACAATAGTTATTCACCAATCATGCTTTTTAAATTTAAAACTCAATTTTGGTTAATGAACTTGCATTAATTGTGAATGATCAATAATAATCTTAGATGTGCTATAATCAGCAATAATTACCAACTTAACACGCTGGTAAAATAATAACTTGAATTTGAGTTAAGAAAATTGCAATACATACAAATATTCAATAACAATCTTAGATGTGGAATAATCATCAATAATTATCCACTAACATGTTTGAAAAATAATTACTCAAGTTTGAGTTAGGAAACTTGCCATCGCTGACTACTGCTATACAATCTAATTTAGCTTTGTTTAAAAGATCTATGATCAATAATATTGGTTTCACAATTAGCGTAGAACATTACATCACATAATACAGATATTTAAAGTCATTGTATAACTTAGACACAAAATCATGTAGTCACAACAGTGTTTAGAACCTATAAAAATATTTATCAGGTCAAACTATTTCAATCTGGTTGGACTTCGGTATTAATATAGTGTCCGATCACCCTATCAGATATTTAACGAGTTTATTTTTAATAAAACTCTTTTCCACAGCTTCAATATTATTATAGATAATTTAATTATCCTTTATAATATTGATAATTTAATTCAATATTATTATAGTATTAATTATTAATGTATTGTAATACATTAATAATTTTCAAATAATTATTATCTGCTATAATATTTTTTCAAACACTGATATTATTTTTTAAATATTTTAAATACTAAATAATTCCATCATCATTACTACTTATAATTAATTTCAAATATTAATAAAATTCTGTGAAAATATTAGAAGTTATTTATAAAACTCAAAATATTTTTAAAACATCGATATTACCTTTAAATGATTTTTAAAACATTTTAAAATCATTTTAAATAATTACCATTAATATTTGAATATTAATTTATTTCTCATCAAAATATTAAAAGTCATTTACTATAATTTAGAATATTTTTAAATCCTTTATATCATTTTTAAATGATTTTTAAAACATAGAAATCATTTTTAATCCATTTATTTATTAAAATTATTATATAAATTTATTATCATTAGTATTAAGTTATTAATGAAATTTATATCAAAATATTAAAATATATCTTTTATAACTCAAAATATTTTTAACACTTTATTATCACTTAAAATAAATTTTAAAATATTAAAATCATTTTAACTAATTTATTTAATATAATTGTTAAATAAATTTAATATCATTAATATTTAAATAAATTAAAATATTAATGAAAATTATGTCAAATTATCAAAAGTTAATTTTTATAACATAAAATAATTTTTAAAACTCATTTTTGAATTTTTATTAAATATTTTCTATTTTTTACTGATTTATTGAAATTAATTAAATTAATTTTATTAAAACTGTCGATATAGGCTTTAGCGACGAAAACTGTCGCAGTTGGTGTTCTTCATCAATGAAGAACATCCATGGTAAATGCCTTGGGGGTTAGTTTGACTATGGTTAATTTCTTACTGGTCATGATTCAACGCATGAGAGTGTATCGATGGTGTTGTACTAGTGTTATACTACAAGTACAAACCAATTTCATGGTCTAACTACTTCATATCATGAAGATCTAAGGGCTCAAAGTTACTAACAAGGCTATTCTGGAGTTTCTGGGTTACCCAAAAACCCAATCAGTTCTAGGTAGCTACTTTGGAGCTTGAACAACTTGGTTTCTGTGTAATGTTTGGGTGTTAGAGTGTAACTGTCTTATAGATAACATGTCAAAGAACTAAAGTACTACACTTAGGTAGCTTATCTACATCACATAAGTCAGATCTGGGTTGGTCAAACCCTGTCAGAAAACATGTTCTTCAGTTTTCTAGAATTTCCAGAAAACTTACTTTGTGCTTGGTCAACCTACTTTGACTGCTAGTAACTTTGATTCTGTTGATTGTTTAGGTGTTTTGATTTCATGGTTCTATATTCCATATACCAGGGTATAACAATGATATACTTACACAAGCTAAACACATAACACATGCAAGATCTAAGCCCGACAAAAAGTTATCAACACTGCTGGGGATTTTCTGGGTTACCAAGAAATGCATATCCATGACTGGTCAACCATGTTTGACCACAATAACTTGGTATCTAGACATGATATGAACATGATTCAACTTTCAGTTTACTCTCCTCGTAGTATACTACAACAATGATACACCTAGCAAGTCTAACAATTAACAGATTTGAATCTATGGGCTCTGACATTTGACTGTAACGCCATATTTTAGGGTTCTTGATAGTTTTTAAAAACTTCATTTTTATGAACTTAGATGTTATGGATCTATTATATATCATCATAGATCACTATATAACATCCTATAACACATATACAAACATAAAACCACAAAATTTTTATAAGCATACAAAATCTAGCTTGGTTAGGGTTTACACCTGTCTTTGAACAACCTTTGATCTTTGCTTCTTGATCTGATCTCTAATTATCTAGGGACTGATTTACTAACTTATTTTCGTGGCTTTGAGAGAGAAAGAGACTTGGTTAAGTGTATAGAACACAAATGAGCTTTGTTTGATATCTCTCTTTCTTTAATCTTTCAATCTTTGATCTTGTGGTTACTAATGTTGTTAGGTGGCACTAAATGGCTGATTCAACTTGATTTCAAGCACATGTTAATATCTTAAGTGGTGAGTCACAAGATTTGGCAAATCTTGTCACTTACAAATTAAGTAAAGGGTATTTTAGTAATTTTGCCTACAAAAGGGTATTTTGGTAAATTTCCACATAATTTTAAGGGTAGTTTAGTCATTTGACATAATTCTCTTAATCTTAACCCTTAGGGTTTGATAATCACCATTAGAGTTTGCTAATTGGGGTTTAGGGTTCCCGAATAAGAAATTAGGGTTTCCGAAAATAGAATTTGGATTCTTAGCTGACCGTTAGGGTTTTCTAACTGCAGATTAGGGTTGTTAAACTAACATTAGGATTGTTAATCTAACATTAGGGTTTACTAAGGTTATACCTTATCTGATCAACATTTAATCATAATCCTATACTGCACATGTGACGCCCCCAAAATTAGGTATACGTCACCCATCTTGGGTCGCCACTTACATGGTACATAAATTCAAATACAACTTACTAATATAATCGTAGGTATACAATACGACATAAAATCGTGAGTTTGAATACAAATATTGTCTACTAGATATTGTACAAACTCCAAAGGAGTCCTCATTACAATTATTATCACACTATTTCACAGAATAGTGAGGACTACTAATGCTATCCTCTGGACCATTACTCCGTTCCCCGACTCGTCCCAACTATGTTCTCATTTCCTGAAGAGAACAGTGAAAGAAAGGGTGAGCTCAACTAGCCCAGTAAGAAATATTATGACTAAGATAATGCAGAATAAATTATCAATAGTCTTCAACAATGTTAAACTGATAAAATACAATAGACAACCAGTTTAACTGCAACGGAATATGAAATTCATTAAAAGAGTCAAGTAGAAAATAAAGTCTACTATCTTTTAGGTTTTAAAAAAAATTCATAAATTTTTATCACTAAGACTCAGTTTAATGAATAAACCACAATATCTAATCATCCATGTACCACGGACAAGAGATTTTCATCAAATTATCAATGGTCAAATGACTATCTACCGAATCACCCCAATTCGAAATCATACCAAAAACTATCCATCACCGCATTACGAGCCCACCGAGGACTTTTATCACATCATTTATAACAAGCCATGATTATCTTAAGAATGATCCTCGGTCATAATCATACTAAGTTCATCTATGCACGTAAGCGAAAGATAACATAATATATCATGAGGATGATGACAATGACATAATAATTCAATAAAACAAGTTCAAGAATTATTTTATCCGGAATTAAGAACGTCTAAATTGTCAACAAGATATCTTTGCTTTTGTAGAGTAAAATTCAAGAATGATCGGAAGAATATTTTCATGAAAAGATATCTTTGGATGAAACGCAAATATCAAGGATATTCTACTAATTTCATGGAGTATAGAAGTCGATGTTTTAACCAACTGGGTATAATAAAGAATGGAATAACAAAAGAAATCACCATGCATGCGGTACTTGCATAGATAGGTTATTCAACGAATAATAATAACGGAACGGTCGGTGAAATTCACACTGCAAGCGGGATGATCCAACAAAATAATAAATCTTTGAATAATAAACAATAGAACCAGTCCTGTGTAAAACACACGAGCGAGATATTCCAACGAGAATAATAAATGCGGAATAATAAACAATGGAACCGAATCCTGTAAAACACACCAGACAGGATATTCCAACGAAATAATAAAGAATGGAATAACGTAAGAAGATCACCAAGTATAGGGGATTCGCACATCTGAGTTATTCAATGTAATAAATAAGAATGGAATAATATAAGGATTTCACCAAGTATAGGGTATCTGGCGTATCTGAGTTATGTATATAGGGTATGCCACTTTTACAGTTATTCAATGAATAATAATGAATGGAATAACGAAGTTCTCTTCATGAATAAGAAAGAATAACACCCTTAAGGTACAACAAATAATATTCCCTACCTTAGAAGAACCAATATTGGCAAAGTGAAGTAGCGAGAATACTTTTCTTCTTTCTCTCTATAGATTTTCTCTCTATAGCTTCTCTCTATAATTTCTCTCTCTAGAGTTTCATTGAATTAAAGAAAATAATGAAGGAATGAGCTTCTATTTATAGGAAAATAGAATGCATAGTAATTAATCCATGAACGGTCCAGATTGATTTACTTTAATCGGACGGTTCATATTTAAAGCAAAATCTTTTAAATAAAATATAATATATTCTATTTATATAAAATATTTTACTATGCAAATACTATGCAAAACACTATGCAACACTATGCATAATAAAATATAATATATTTTATTTATAGAATAACTTTAATAAAGTATTACATTTTATATAAAAGATGTTTCGTTTTATTACGTTAATAATACTGAATAAAACAAAACGTCATTATCGCTTATAATAATTCATATTATTAATCGACAATAATGGAATCAAACCGAGTGACTTCTCACATAAGCATCAATAATCAATCTTTGTGTGCTGCTACTATGCAACCACACGAATTCTTCGTACTTTTACTACCGAATAGTTCAACAATGATCAATGGTAAAACTTCCGTAGTTATTTCAATAAAATATTTTTGTCGTTTTCTCAATCCGATGATAATTACATTGCTGGGGTCCACCAATGATTGAGTAGTTATGCGAATATTCCTGCTAAATCGAATATTCCCGACAAATCGAATATAATATAACCACTTGCATACTTTGCAAAATTTATAAATACTACCCACAACTATAATATTATCTCAAATTCACACCATAATATTAAAAATTATTTCACAAAATTTAAATCTTTATTGATAAAATCTGGGGTCTCACAATCTCCCCTCCTTATGGAATTTAAGCCTCAAAATTAGGGTGCGTGCGATATAATAAAGAGGTGAGGATACCTTGAATACCTTTATCGTTAAAAATATTAAATTCATCTTCGCAATCCGCGAAAGATATTCATTAACAATTCATCTTTGCACTTCTGAAGTTAAAGATATACAAGCTGTAAAACCAATAATCTTTGAGACTCAAACAAATAGTATCACGACCACGAATTATCCATGCCCTTACGGCCAAGGATATTCGTGTTTTCAATCTGATTATGATTATACCGAATACTCGTGGTCATAATCATACCAAGTCTATCAATGCACTACTACCAAAGATGACTTTTACCACATCCATGAATTAATATTTCATTCTTTGAGACTCATTTCAATAATTAATCCATATCATCGAATCATCCTTGCACTACGGGCCGAGGATATTCATTAAATATCACGACCACGAATTATCCATGCACTACGGCCAAAGATAATCGTGTATTCATTAATATCACGACCACAAATTATCCATGCGCTACTGACCAAAGATAATCGTGTATTCATTAGTATCACGACCACAAATTATCCATACACTACGGCCAAAGATAATCGTGTATTCATTAGTATCACGACCACAAATTATCCATGCACTACTACGGCGAAAGATAATCGTGTATTCACTAGTATCACGACCACAAATTATCCATGCACTACGGCCAAAGATAATCGTGTATTCACTAGTATCACGACCACAAATTATCCATGCACTACTACCAAAGATAATCGTGTATTCATTAGTATCACGACCACAAATTATCCATGCACTACTACGAAGATAATCGTGTATTCATTAGTATCACGACCACAAATTATCCATGCACTTGACCAAAGATAATCGTGTTTTCAATTACGGTTATGATTATACCGAACAATCCACAGTCATAATCATACCAAGTCCATCTATGCACTACTGAGCCACGATGACTTTCAACATAATATATGCATGAGGATAATGATATAAAGAATCAATCAAATGAGATAAAGGATAAATATTAAACATTTATAATTTATCCGAGATTCAAGAATATCCCCATGTTATCAATCACTTAATAATCTCATAATCTAATATCATTAATATTATAACAATATTTTAATCACTTCTTAAATTTATAAACAATTTATCTCAATTGTTTACGCTTTACCATATAATGCATTTAATCATTCAAAAATGTCATACTCATAAGATATCATCACCAATTATCAAATCCCTCAAAAAAATATGCATATACTCTATATAGGATTCTCTAGCCATAAAATCCTATTTTCAACTTTGTTACTTCACATAACATATTTAACTCATATGTTCGTAACTAAACTATTTCCATGAAAAATACTAAATCAGTCCCAAAAATATTTCTTTTCTGGGATTTAGCATAATTTAGTCCCATAATGAAAATATATTTTTCTCGGAAGTTTTTAAAATTCATTTACTATTTTTCAAAAATCAATTTCTAATTAATTCCTTAAGAAATTAGCTACCTCAAGTTTAACTCCAAAAATTCCCAAATCTTGACAGGGCCTTACACATGTTAACGTGAACTTCTAGTTTAAATTTCATGGTCATCGGAGTTATAGAACTCATTTATAGCGCGTTTAAATCGAAAAATCTAAATATTGAAATAGTCATAACTTGCTCATTTTAAGTCGAATGAGCTCATTTTTGGACAGGAGGTACTTTATACCATATACCTTCAGGTCCCAAAAGGCCAGAATTTTTCTCATAATTTAAGTGGCCGGAAACAGCCCCTCTAAAATCATGGCAGCAGCTTTTTTGGTTTTTGCAGCTTTGCACTCCTTTGCTAAAATCAGTCCACACAAAAATCTACAACACCTTTTCTAGTAATTCCACTTGTATTAGTTAGGTAACTCATTGATCTAACTCTAGGACTTGACCACACTCAAAAATTCAAAATATAATAAGAGATTTGGTCAATTGAATTTCATGTTACGTTTTTCACCAAAATCTGATTTTCAACTCTTTGTGATTTCTAAGAAACTTTCATGTTTTCACATAATAACCAACATAACTCATCATAACACTTACTAATACTTCATATACCCATGATTTTCATTAGTCCAATGCTTTTATTATGACTTTCATCATAATCCACGTAAACAGATCCTTTTAGTTGAAGAAATATTTGAGGGTTTAATAAATGGGTTTTTGTCTTTGGGGTCAATACAAAATTCGATTTCACGTTCTAGGGTGGGCTAGAAGTCTTCAAGAATACGCCAAGAAATTTATTAATGATAGAAATATCATTCAAAATCATTACTCTCGTCAAGACTTGGATAATCGTCACATTAATACCAACTGTGACTTCTATCCCTTAACTCAGATAAGACCTCACAATGATACCTATCAACTTGCCATCTTGATCACGGCGTCGCCTACTGAAAAGTCCGGCGGTGCATTCCACACAAGGAAGTCAACAATGAAATGATCGGGGCTCTTTACTTATGGCTTGATATGATGATGATTGACTTTAGTGGTTTGGTTACCTTGAATTAAAGATAACAGGATGGTTATGAATATAAAAGCTAACAACCTTACGAAAAGCATGATGAGTAGTTAACCAATTAATTCCTAAAATCACATCAAAGGCAAGTATTTTCAAAAGATAAGATCGACGGAGTAACGCATTGAAAGTGTTTATTTGAATCAAACAAGATTTAAAAATAGTAGCGCGATAACGAAGGCTCCTACTAACGAAGTTTCAACCAATAAGTCAAAGTCTAACTTCTCCTGAGTCAAATTTAAGCGTTGAACGCAAAGCAAGAGAGATAAAATAATGGGTAGAACCAGGTATCTTATAAGTTATAGACTTTGCAATTTATAATTAACTAACCCGTGCTAACTTCGTTCGGTTTACTCGCTTTTTGAGAAGTCATGAAAAATGCACTTCCTAAAACCAACGACTTTGTTTTGTCCATATCCACCTTTGGTGCCACCGTCCCAGCTAGACTTGACTTTGGTGCACAACAAAATTGAGCTAACTGACCTTTTCTTCTTGCAATTTCCACTTCTATTATCTTTGCCATGATTACCACCGAAGTGGTTACCATTCTTAGCATGATAATTTCCCCCACGATGGTTATTATTGTTCTGATAGCCGTTGCCACCAGTATGATTATTATCGTGTTGTTGGTCGTTACCTTTTGTTTGAGCTGAATCAACACTCTCATGTGCTTCATTGCTTATCTCAGCATTTTCAGATGTCATTCTCAAACACTGTCACAAAACAAGGGTTAATTAACATATCACATATTATCCCTATATACTCGTGAGGCCAATTAAATACCAAATAAACTTAGGTAGGTCATACTAGCGAAGGAATTCCCTATCTCTCCCTCTAGTTCTAGTCTCACGTCTTAGCCGGGGATCATATCCTAAGCTCGATACCAACCGTGGCGCCCCAAAATTAGGTATCGTCACCCATCTTGGGTCGCCACTTACATGGTACATAAATTCAAATCTGACTTACTAATATAAGCGTATGTACAATGCAATCGACATAAATCGTGAGTTTGAATACAAATATTGTCTACTAGATATTATACAAACTCAAAAGGAGTCCTCATTACAATTATTATCACACTATTTCACGGAATAGTGAGGACTACTAATGCTATCCTCTGGACCATTACTCAGTTCCCCGCTAAGTCCCGGCTATGTTCTCATTTTACGAAGAGAACGGTGAAAGAAAGGGTGAGCTCAACTAGCCCGATGAAATATTATGACTAAGATAATGCGAATAAATTATCAATAGTCTTCAACAATGTTAAACCGATAAAATACAATAGACAACGGTTTAATCTGCGGTGAATATCTGAATCCATTAAAAGAGTCAAGTAGAAAATAAAGTCTACTATCTTTTAGGTTTTAAAAAAAATTCATAAATTTTTATCACTAAGACTTAGTTTAATGAATAAACCACAATATCTAATCATCCATGTACCACGGTCAAGGATTTTCATCAAATTATCAATGGTCATGACTATACCGAATCACCCCGGTAATAATCATACCAAAAACTATCCATCAACGCATTCACAGTCAATTGAGGACTTTTATCACATCATTTATAACAAGCCATGATTATAATAGAATGATCCTGGTCATAATCATACTAAGTTCATCTATGCACGTAAGCGAAAGATAACATAATATATCATGAGGATGATGATAATGACATAATAATTCAATAAAACAAGTTCAAGAATTATTTTATCCGAGAATTAGTAACATCCAAATTGTCAACAAGATCTTGTTTTGTAGAGTAAAATTCAAGAATGATCGGAAGAATATTTCCATGAAAACATCTTTGGATGAAACGCAAATATCAAGGATATTCTACTAATTTCATGGAGTATAGAAGTCAAAGTTTTAACTAACCGGGTATAATAAAGAATGGAATAACAAAAGAAATCACCATGCATGCGGTTGCTTAGCATGAGCAGGTTATTCCAATGTAATAATAATAACGGAACCGGTCCGGTGTAAAACACACACGAGGATATTCCAACGTAATAATAAATGCGGAATAATAAACAATGGAACCGTGTCCGGTGTAAAACACACGACGAGGATATTCCAATGAATAATAAAGAAATGGAATAACGAGAAGAAGATCACTAAGTATAGGGGATTCCAAGCGTATCAAAGTTATTCCAACGAATAAATAAGAATGGAATAATATAAGGATTTCACCAAGTATAGGGTATGCAGCGTGTCACGGGGTTATGTATAGGGTATGCCACTTTTACAAAGTTATTCCAACGAGAATAATAATGAATGGAATAACGAAGTTCTCTTCATGAATAAGAAAGAATAACACCCCTTAAAGAATACAACAAATAATATTCCCTACCTTAGAAGAACCGAATATTGGCAAAGTGAAGTAGCGAGATACTTTTCTTCTTTCTCTCTATAGATTTTCTCTCTATAGCTTCTCTCTATAATTTCTCTCTCTAGAGTTTGGTGAATTAAATGAAAATAATGAAGGAATGAGCTTCTATTTATAGGAAAATAGAATGCATAGTAATTAATCCATGAATCAGTCCAGATTGATTTACTTTAATCGACGGTCCATATTTAAAGCAAAATCTTTTAAATAAAATATAATATATTCTATTTATATAAAAATATTTTACTATGCAAACACTATGCAAAACACTATGCAACACTATGCATAATAAAATATAATATATTTTATTTATAGAATAACTTTAATAAAGTATTACTTTTTTATATAAAAGATGTTTACATTTTATTACGTTAATAATCTGAATAAAACAAAACGTCATTATCGCTATAATAATTCATATTATTAATCGATGATAATGGAATCAAACCGAGTGACTTCTCACATAAGCATCAATAATCAATCTTTGTGTACTACTATGCAACCACACGAATTCTTCGTACTTTTTACTACCGAGTAGTTCAACAAAGATCAACGGTAAAACTTCCGCCGTTATTTCAATAAAATATTTTTGTCTTTTCTCAATCCGACAATAATTACATTGTGGGGTCCACCAATGATTGAGTAGTTATGCGAATATTCCTCGCTAAATCGAATATTCCCCACCAATAGAATATAATATAACCACTTGCATACTTTGCAAAAATTTATAAATACTACCCACAACTATAATATTATCTCAAATTCACACCATAATATTAAAAATTATTTCAACAAAATTTAAATCTTTATTGATAAAATCTGGGGTCTCACAGCACAAACACATAATCATATATACAATTATAATAATTGTAATTTACTCAAATCCCTATCTATAATTAGGGTTAGGGTTTTTCATCAGCTGATGAACATAACCTTACTCATATTACTTAGTCAAATATATTGTTTAACTATCTTACTATGTTCATATCACATATGTTCAACATAATACTGATAACAAAAACTGATATTAAATAAATATAAAAAAATTTATTCGTAAAAATTGAATTGTTTAAAAATTCAGAGTCCTCACAGTAACATATATGTACCTTGGTATATAGACTACATATTACAACAATCAAAATACGAATCTATCATACAGATTGAAAGTTATTAAGGTCACAAAATCATTGACCGACCATGACCTTTGTTCTAAGTTACCTAGAAACCCAAGAACATCTGTGACAGTGACTTTGAGCCTCTATAACTTCTTATTATATTTAGGCTAGAGTCTAAATTTGGTATGATGTTGTACTATTACATTAGTACTATAACATCTATAAACTTACAAACCTAGAATCATTAACAGTAAACAATTAGTCTAAGGTCAAAGTGACCTCTAAGCCTTGAATAAACTAACCTTAGAAAATGAAGAACACCTATAACAACACTTTTTGTCGCTATAGGGCTTTAGCGACAAACATTAATTATAAATTTAATAAATAAATTAATAAAATTAGAAATAATTAATAAATAAATATAAATAATTATAAAGACAGTTTTCAAAATTATTTTAAGTTATAATAATTAACTATAGACACTCGAAATTTTCTGCACACCTGTTACTAACATTACAGGAGGGAAGATTCGTCTTTCGGAGATAACCCTGGAAGACATATCACATCCATTCCAGATACTACCGAAAGTTCAGTCTTAACCCATAACACACACCGGGAGTATCAATTCCAACCTCGGAGATAACCCCGAGTTCCGTCCTTGGCGATAACCCCAAGGAATGTTGTTGCAGTTCCGACGATAACTCCGGAAATGCTTGTTTCAAATGCATGCGATCAGCTTCAATCTCAGGCCTCCTACCGATGCACTCGTACCAAAGACCCAGATCTTACACCGGGAAGACAGGCACACTTACAGATGACCTTGAGGAATTCAAACACTTGCAGCAGTCCAATCTCAGATGTAACCCTGAGCAACGTTTGCTATCAGCTCAAACCGGAGATAACCTCGGTGAGGAGTCAAAAGATCATCTTGCCACCTCAATCCCAACGCGCCATCTCAACACTTCATACATACATACAACAATGTCCCACAAGAGCTAAGGAATTCCAATCCCGAGTGACTATTACGCGTGGCAGCACACCGAATAGAATTTGATGCTTGAAGACCATGGGCATGGTCCCCTCTTCCTGACTTCGTACAACCTCTAATCCCATGTCATTGCGTAACTCTCGACAAAAACAGTCCAAAGATGGTCTTGTATACCTCCTTCAGATGCTCGAGTTGAAGTTTTGCAAGTTCAAGCGGACATCACAGTGCACGAGTGCGCGTACTTTGAGACGACGGGACCCGCGGAACCCGGGAGGCTGACTCAAGGCGTAGTAGAGTGCATCTGCAAGCTGCCCTTGATCACTACTGCTCCCCCTTCTATAAATAGAGGGCTTGGGGTGGCCATTTTGAAAAAAGGAAAAGGCGAGAAAGCCCTGTCCAATTTTCTCTGTACACACCCTATATTGAGTGTTTCCTCATTTTAAACACATGCTAGCTCACATATAGCTACATTTTTACCGGCGGGAGCTGTGTGTTTATCCATCTAGAGTCATAGAAGCCTGTTTTAGCAGCCCACTGTAAGCCTTCTCACACTCTATAAAGCCTTTCACTTCTTCTTTGCACACACTAATCTACACATTGAGAGTCGTGTTGTGTGCGTTTGCCCGGACTTCGGTCCGTGGTTTTCATTTATGTTTGTATATATATACTTATATATGTATATATTATATATATGGACTAACATTATCGAGTTATGCCTCGATTGAGCCTAAACTTATATGTCTCGAGCGTTTACTTGCTTTATATATATATATATATATATATATATATATATATATATATAAATGTCGTCGACTATATATACGATGAGCTGGATTTGACATCCGGCGTTCTTCGCTTTATATATATATATATATATATATATATATATATATATATATATATATTATTATGGACATATCCGATGAGCCCGGATTTTACATCTGGCGTTTATTGCTTTTATATATATATATTTATATATTTATTGTTTTCGGACATATCCGATGAGCCACAGGTTTTATATTCTAGGTCTTTTATATATATATATATATATATATATATATATATATATATATATATTGTTGTCGGACATATCCGATGAGCCTGGATTTTACATCTGGAGCGTTTATTGCTTTTATATATATATATATATATATATATATATATATATTTGTTTTTATTATATCCAGAGTGAGCACAGGCTTTATATTGGGTCTTTGCTTATATATATATATATATATATATATATATATATATATATATATATATTTACATTTCTGTCAGGCTTGGAGTTTACTTCGAGGCCTTTTACTGCTTTATTTACATTTAGTCCTGCCTGGAGTTTACTTCGTGGTGGTTGATCGCCTTTTACAACTTTATTTACATTTCTGATCCCCAGTGGAGGTGCTTCATGGTAGTTGATCATGTGGACATATATATATTTACCGCTTTTATATATTTACATTTTCGATCCCCGGTGGAGGTGCTTCGTGGTGGTTGATCATGTCTGTATATATATATATATATATATATACAGCTTTTATATATATAACTGCTTACTGCTTTTCATATAAACTGCAGCATCATGTGAGCCTAGGAATCATGTGATCACAAATTCGATCTCTCAATCTAGATTCGATTCTGTGATGGACATTTTCATTATGAAGCGACTTTTACATTATTTACGGTGTCTGAATTTCTTCGGATGCCTGTCATGTCCATGAGGAGTTTGGCACTGTTGTATATTATTTTCTCGAAGATGCTTCGCGTCTCGAAAATAAAAGCAAACCAGCCGAACATTTAATAATAAAATGGAAGTATGAAAAGGTCTCAATTTCTATTAAGCACAGGGTTTGAAAAACCTCTTTTATAAAACATCATTGCTATACCTTACTTGAAACTGAATTTTTCTATAAATTCAAACCCTTTGTAAATAGGTACGAACGAGGCCTCACACTACTTTCAAATAAATTGCACATTGATCCACACACACACACTCTCATATAACAGTTTCTTGAAAAGTGGCGGTCACCGTGGCAACACGGATGTCGGGGGGTGACTAACACCTTTCCTCCGCATAATCAAGCCCCCGAACCCAAATTAATCTCGGTTTCACAGATCCGTTTAGCAGTGTCACATCACTGGGTCAATGTGCAAACCTTTTCTCAGTTGCGTTGCTGCAACCAGTTAAAAACACCAACTGGCGACTCTGAACAGTCCATGGTCGACATTACACATGTCGGACCTTTTTCATTTGTTTTTTCAAACAAATCTCACCTAACATAAGAACACCAAAGAACAAGTAATGAAAATGGACAAATAAAAATCCCGACGTCGACAGGTGGCGTGTCTGTTGGGGACTCCAGTAAGAGGGCTTAAGCCGCTATTACAAACTTTTTAAAACTGTTATATGCTTGTGTGTGAATGTTGCATTTACATTTATGATGAATGTGTATGAATGCATTTTAATTAATGCACTGCAAAATATCTATCTGTGATATTAGTGTTTTGCACATGTCATCATTTTCATAAACGGTGAGACACATTATATGTGAATGTATGTTGTGTGGTTCCTCCATTGGGAGGCTATCATGTCAGTGTTTGATTACTGGACTCGTAGGGAGACTAATCCAACGAGGCTCAGGAAAGGCACCACCCAGATTCGCTCTAGTTGAAAGACTGAATTAACTTCCCATCAAGTAGATTACGATGATATGGGGACATTCATGCCAAAAAACCGCGAGAGTAACCCTAAGATAGGTCAACCTCTGATAAACCAAATGCGGAGGAAAGTCTCTTCAATTTTTTCATTTTCAATTACTTGTAAAAGTATTTACTTGTAATTTTATTTCATGACATCTTTATGTAATGGAAAATATGAAGAATATTTGTGCATACATGACATGTTATAAAATAACACCCATTTTTGCAGGACAATATTCCTAAAATGGGCACATTATAATAGCATTTACATTATTCCTAAGACTAAACTACATAAGTCTTTTGTAGGGAAATAACTGGGCCTGTTACCCGATCAAAATCCAAAAAGGCCACGAGCCTACAGCCAATCATGTCTTCTTCTAACCAGTCTAATGTCGTTTCTCGAGAAGAATTTGACGGATTGGGTAAACAAATTACAGATTTGGCTGTTCTGCTAAAAGAATTGCATCAATCTACACAGGGTATGAAGATACCTACACATACAGAAACCTCTACACAAGGAGGGACAAAAGGATTGGATAAAACAAATCTAGAACCTCAGTTGGATACAACCAACAAAGACCCTGAAAACACCCATCTCAAAAGAGATCCAGACACCGGTGATATCAGGAAGAAGGTCCTTTAAATGGAGGAAACTATCCGTACTCTCAAAGGGATTGGAACACATAGAAGTGTTTCATATGCTGACCTTTCCATATTCCCTGGTGTTTATTATCCAGAGAAATTCAAAACCCCTAACTTTGAAAAATATGATGGGTTAGGGGATCCTTACACACATTTGAAGGTGTTCATTGGAGAACTTGGATCTTATGCAGAAAATAAGAAGCTCAGAATGCAGCTGTTCCAGAAGAGTCTGACTGGAGAAGCCCATTCATGGTATACAAGATTAGATAACTCCAAGATCCATAGCTAGGAAGAGCTAGCTCACGCCTTCCTCACTCAATACAGTTTTCAATCTCAGATGGCTCCTGATCGGTACCAGATTACCAAGGTCAAGAAACAGTCTAATGAGTCTTTCAGAGAGTATGCTCAAAGGTGGAGGCGCCTTGCTACTCAAGTTATTCCTTCCATGACAGATTCAAAAATTGTCATGACTTTCATAGACATACAGGAAGCTCCTTTCTATGAGAGAGACTTAGCTAATATTGGGAAACCATTCTCTGAAATGATTAAACACGGAGAGATGGCTGAGGTGGGATTGAAGTCCGGTAAGATTCAAGACCTAATCGCTCTTAAAGTAGTTGTTGAGCACATCCAGTCCGAATCTTATGGAAACAACCCCCGAAGGGTCCATAAAAAGAAAGAAGAGGATGTTTCCTTGATACTACAAGGTCAAAAAGGCAATCAGAACATGCCTATACAGAGGAGAAACAACTCCCCTTTCCAAGTAAAGTCTTCAAACCCTCCATTGCCTAAAGGTGGAGATGCAAAGTGCCCTCGAACGTTCACACCCTTAGGGGACTCGCTAGAGAATATTCTTGCTCTTTTGACTACTTAGAAGAAAATCACACGTCTTCTTCCACCAGCCAACCCTAATGGGAGTGGTTTCAATGCTACTCGGAAGTGTTCTTATCATGCCGAAGCACCTGGACATGATACTCAAGATTCTTGGGTCTTGAAACACAAGATCCAAGATTTGATAGACAACGGTGAGATCGTGGTCACCAAACCAAACCAACCTCATGTGCAAGACAATCCTCTTCCTCAACACAAAGAAGAAGAGGTCAACATGATTAGTTGGAGTGCTGGACAGAGTTCCAGCTTTAACAGTGAATCATCCTAGACCATCAAAAATGGTGTTAACATATGGGATTACGCAAAGTTCCAATTTGCTATGGAACGCAAGATGAAAGCTCTTTGCAAACAAGTTGAACAATTGGGAGAACTGGTGACTCATCAGCATCAAGTCACACGCCAATTAGTCAGCCAGGAGCATGCCTATCTCCTTCCTTTTGTTATGAATGCTCCACCATCACCCTCAGAAAGCCAAGCTATGGAGGATAAGGTTGCAAAGAGAGCAAATGCTAAAGTCCGTCGGGATTTTGCCAATCAAAAGGAATTTACATACATGGGCCAACCTATGGAGGAGATATTTCAGATGTTAATCAACAAAGGAAGAATTACCTCCCTTCTACCTCCAATCAATCCCCGTTCAAGATGGTTCAACTTCGATGGAGTATGCCAATATCATTCACATTCTCGAGGTCACAGTACAGAAGAATGTTGGGCACTCCGCCACCTTATTAAGAATCTAATTGATAGCGGTGTCCTGCAATTGACAAACGATAACACTGTACTACTTGAGAGTGGAAATACATGTCCTACCAAATGGAAGGGATCAGTAGCAGTTATATCCACTAAGGATGATAGGACTGTCAAAGCATTTCCTATACAAGTAATTCAACTCAAAGGACCTGACAATCCTTTGAAAGTGGTCGCACCAGAGCCAATTTCTTTACCCTGCAGACTATACTAACCTGTTGTCAGCTTACACAAAGTCCCATGGAATTATGGGGAAGCTGAAGGATCCACATCTCATACTACTGCTATAGTGTCGAAGAAAAATCCACTGTATCTTCCTCAGCTGGTTATGAAGCCCACCTTCAAAGAAAAGAGGAAGATTCCCATGGAGAAGATTGAAAAATTCCTCCGCACTATGGGTCATAATGAATTCAAGGTGGTTCTAAGCTTAAGAGAAGCTCCACATCAGATCTCAATACTGGACTTGGTTTTCTCTTCCGAAGATCACAGGAAGGTTTTGGAAGAAGCCTACTTGCCAAAATCAGTGGATGCAAAAAAATTTCAACATCTGGTTGATCACATTTTCAACAACAATGTGATATCCTTCACTAATGACGACATACCTCCCGAAGGGACGGTCATTGCAAGCCATTGCACATTGCAGTTTTATTCTCCGGGTATATGTTAGCTGGAGTTCTAATAGATGGAGGTTCGTCTCTGAATATCTATCCTTATGCCACCTTGGTAAAGATGAACGTCAATCTCAAAAGGATCCGAAGCAGCCATACGGTTATCAAAGCTTTTGATGGATCCCGACGAAATTCTGTCGGAGAGATTGAGCTGCCAATTGAGATTGGTCCAAATACATTCAATGTATCCTTCCACGTCCTCAAGATAGATTCAGGATACAACCTGCTATTGGGGAGACCATGGAACCACATGGCTGGAGCCGTTCCTTCTACACTATATCAATAACTCAAATACATTGTCAACAATAGCCTAGTCACTGTCAATGCTGAGCCGGAATGTCCTGAACAAGGAGACCTACCAATGATCAGCTTCAATTCAGAAGTTGAGCCAGCCAGTTTTCATACTTTGGAAGTGAGTAACACGCAATACAATCCTATTGGAGCTCCACTTCTCGTACCTAAGATTTCTGCTGAGGTTATGTCAGCAACTCAAGAAATGATGTTATTGGGTCATCAGCCTGGACAAGGGCTTGGTAAAGATAAGCAGGGTATTAAGCACCCTATTCAAGTCTCAAGTCAAACTAGGACATCCGGACTAGGCTATTCTGTCAGTTCCAGTCACAGGAATCCTCATAAGCACAAGCAGGTTCTTCAAGCTTCTGCCACACGGTGATTTTCTCCATCTGCACCTCATGAGCGGACATAGTCTCCGGTAAAGGTGCCAACCCATGTTATGGCTATGTTGTTTCCAAAACCAGTACCATTCAAAGCAAAAGAGGTCCTGATTCCTGATCCTGAAGTGGAAGAAAGGGAGCGGAAACGTAAACATGACATCACCCTGATGATGTCAGACATTCGCATCATTGTCTATGATGAACATAAAAACATTTATACCCCAAACGATGATTGCCCAGATGTTATGGTCATCATTCGGGAGAAGGAGGACAATGACAACCCCTCCAACACTACAGTCCATCAGGACTTTGCCCTCGACAATTGAAACAGCACTCCATGCATTGGTCGACGAGGGTAAACCGGGCAGAAAATCCCTCTGCCCTGTAGATAACTTTAATTACTTACTTTTCTATACAGTGTTAGTAGTTATTTTATCAGTACATGCTAACGCTTGTGTATGATTAAACAGTTTCATATATTAAGTGAAAGCATTTTTTTTAGGACTCTGAATTTAGATGTGCCTGTACTTGCTGATGAGATGCCTTTTCTCCACAAGGACTGTAACTTTAATGCAAAGTTGGACTCACACTTGATGGAAATACAAGAGGACATTGAGACACCTCAGGAGATTAAGGAATGGGTCGCAGACAAACCTAAACCCAACCTTGACCAAACCACTTCTTTCAATCTTGGAACCTTAGAAAGCCCTAAGTTAATCCAGATTGATTCAGACCTCACCTCAAACCAACAAAATGACATGGTTACGCTATTAACCCAATTCCAGGATGTGTTTGCATGGTCTCACAAAGACATGGTGGATTTTTCCACTGACATTGTTCTTCATCGCCTTCCCATTAAAGAGGGATTTAAGCCAGTTAGGTAGAAACTCAGGAGATTGAAACCTGAGTGGAGTTTAAAGAAGAAATTGTGAAACAATTTCAAGATGGCATTATAATGGTGTCTACATATCTGGAGTGGATATCTAACATTGTTCCCGTGCCTAAACTAAGAGGAAAGGTGCGAGTTTGTGTGGATTACCGGGATCTAAATAAAGTTTGCCTTAAAGATAGCTTTCCTGTACCCTTTATCCACATTTCTATTGACAATACAACTCAATACGACATGTACTCCTTTGCTGATTGCTTTGCAGGATACCATCAAATTATGGTCGCTCAAGAGGACCGTGAGAAAACTACTTTTATCACGCCTTGGGGAACATTCTGCTACAGACGGTTGTCATTCGGCCTCATCAATGCCGGGGCAACCTACCAGCGAGCTATGATGGCTCTTTTCCATGATTTAATGCATAAAGAGATAGTGATCTACGTGGATGACATCATTGTCAAGTCCCAAAGTGAGGAAGACCACTTAGACCATCTCAAAAAGCTCTTCAACAGGTTGCGTAAGTACAACTTGAAGTTGAATCCCGCCAAGTGCGCATTTGGTGTCAAATCAAGCAAGTTGCTAGGTTTTCTAGTCAGCCACAAAGGGATTGAGCTGGATCCCACCAAAATCCAGGCCATCAAAGAAATGCCCATTCCTCAGACGAAAAAGGAAATACAGGGATTTTTGGGAAGAATCAATTTCATTAGCAGGGTTATTTCTCAACTCACAGCAACCTGTGAACCCATTTTCAAATTATTAAGGAAGAACTCCTCCATAAAATGGAACAATGAGTGTCAGAAAGCCTTCCTTACCATTAAAGAGCAGCTTGTTAACGTTCCTGTTTTGGTACCTCCCAGGGATGATGTTCCCCTATTCATGTACCTGTCCATTAATGACAATGCCATGGGCTGTATGCTGGGGCAAAAAGACGATAGAGGCCAAGAACGAGCTATCTATTACCTCAGCAAAAGATTCAGCAGCAAAGAACACAAGTGCACTCCGATTGAGAAGACTTGTTGTGCTTTAGCATGGGCTTCCATGAGGTTACAATATTACCTCCATGGTCACACAACCCATCTCGTATCCCGCATGGATCCTCTCAAGTAATGCGTGTTCAAGAAGCCCATCTTGAATTATTCGCTATCCAGGATGGCGCTTGATCTTACAATTTTTAACATCGCTCATGTAACGCAAAAGTCTATAAAAGGTCAAGAAATTGCGGATCAACTGGGCGCAACACCTGCAGAGGATTACAAACCCTTAGAAACATATTTTCCCGATGAAGGGTAATGGCGATTCAAAGAACACCATCGATGACGATGCATACCACACATGGAAAATGTATTTCGATGGAGTCATTAACACAAAAGGTTCGGAGTGGGCCAGATCTTGTATCCGTGACGGGGAGTAGTATCCGTTCTTCGTTAAATTGTAGTTTGTCAGCACCAACAACACAGCTGAGTATGAAGGCTGTATCATGGGGCTAAAACTTGCCCGTTCAATGGGCATCAGGCGATTAACTGTCTTTGGGGATTCAGAGTTGGTAATCAAACAATCCACAGGAATCTTTCAAACCAAAGAATTACATTTGTTGCCTTACCATCGACAAGTTTTACAGATGGCTTTGGAGTTCAAAGAAATCTTCTTTCTACACATTTCTCATAATAGGAATGATTTTGCGGATGCACTAGAAACGTTAGCCTCCTTGATTCACATACCTGACAAGGAAAACATTCCAAGCATCACATTTGCCCTGCAAAAGGCCCTAGCTTATGGGAACTATGTTGGAGAAGTATCGGATGAGTTATCTCCAATCCACAACCCTTGGTATCAACATATCAAGGAGTATCTACGAGATGAATCTACACCCGCTGAGGTGAGCCTGCCTGAGAAGAGGCAGATCCATCGACTTGTACTCTACAAAAGAGATGCAGGATTAGGTCTCCTCGGATGTCTGGACAAAGACCAAGCTCAGAGGCTCATGGATGAGATCCATGGTGGAGTATGTGGCCCACATATGAGCGGACCCCTACTTGTTAAGAAAATCCTCAGAACATGGCATTATTGGCTTACGCTCAAAGCTAACTGTGATGATCACGTCAAAAGGTGTTATCAATGTCAGATTCATGAGAATGCTATCCACGCCCCTCCAAGGGAACTCCACAATATGAGTTTTCTATGGCCCTTCTCAATGTGGGGAATGGACGTGATCAGGCCCATCGAGCCCATAGTCAGTAATGGACATCAATTTATCTTCACTATGATCGACTACTTCACCAAATAGGTAGAAGCAGCCTCCTTCCCCTGGGTTACCAAAGAAGTCATCAGTGCTTTCATCAGAAACAATGTCGTCTGTTGATATGGACAACCAGAGGTCATTATGTCAGACAATGCTAAGAACCTCAACAACAAAATGATGGAGGAGTTGTTCAGTAAATTCCACATTCCACATCAAACACCTTAACTCCATCATCAACCGTCCAAAGATGAATGGTGTTGTTGAAGTGGCTAATAAAAACATCAAGAAGATCATGTAGAAAATGTCCGCCAATCACAAAGGATGGCCTGACCTCTTGCCTCTGACTTTATTAGCCTACAGAACTTCAATGCGTACTTCCACTGGGGCAACCCCCTACTCATTAACCTATGGGATGGAAGCAGTGCTCCCTATAGAGGTGGAAATGGAATCCCTCAAAGTGTTGATGGATGCTCAACTGGATGAAGACCAATGGGCACAAGACAGGTATCACTAATTGTCTTTAATAGACGAAAGGTGAACCGCGACTATCTTCTATGGTCAGTTATATCAGCAAAGGATCGTTAGATCCTACAATAGAAAAGTCCGACTATGGCATTTCAAACAACATGACTTGGTTTTAAAGAAGATCATTGACAACCAAGATAAACCCAAGGGAAAATTTGCTCCTAACTAGGAAGGCCCGTTTGTTGTCAAGGAGGCATTGACAGGAGGATTCAACTCCTGGGTCCCAAATCGGAAAACCCGCCTCTCCGATACCCAGTGCTCCAGCATGCCCTCCACGAATCCTGTGGGAACCTGAAACATCAACAAGGTCATAGTATGCTACAATAAATGATCTATAGTCACCTTGTCTGATGGTGACATGCTATTATACCACGATCGCATACCCGGTGCCACCAAAGATGGTGGGGTATGATTAATACGGCTAACTGTCGAAGAAGACATCTGTACGGGCCTTGTCATAAGACCATCCAGGGGTCAATGCTGAAAATCTCTGGACATACATACATATGAATAACATAATAACATGCATGATACAATAGATGGCAATATGATATATGGAATGAAAACTGTGCATACATTCCTAAGTATATCATCATCTAATACATCTCTGTACAGCTAAAATACAGGGAAATGGGGCAGAACTGCCCTACATCTAAAAGAGGCCTATCAAAAGATATAGCGAGAATGGGGCGAAGCTATCCAATGTCTAACAGAGGCCTATCAAAAAAGATAATGAGAATATACATCAGAAGAAGTCAATGGTATCGATGTCTACATCGTCAATCCTGTCCACCTGATGTAACTCCTCCTCAGTCACTAGATCTCTATCTACAGGGATGTCAGGCCTATACAAGGGATTATCTACACCGGCAAAGCCATATGGGTCACCTAAGGGGCCAGCGCCAGAGCTGGAAGGATCAAAAGTATCTACCTTTGAAGGATCTCTACCCAAGTGCCAGATAAAGAAAAGTGCCTGGTCCAACCGCCGGGTCAAACTGTCAAACTGTGTCACATGAGTTGGATCTCTGACACAGGCTAGCCAATCCGTCATCATCACGGATCCTAGAACCATGTCCCCCATGAACTGAGTGGCGCGGGTCTGAGCTCCAATGGTACAAGGGAACCACCAATGCTGGAACATCTCCTGAGTGCAGGGACCCTCTGATAATGTGAAACCGTCAATCCCCAACAAATGGGATATCAATGACGGGTGACTACGAAATAGGTCAATAACGCCTGGCAGGAGGCAAGATCGGTATGCGAATCTCTCCTGTAGTGCTCCTGATAGCACGCTCTCCTAAATAGAGCTCCCATCCTCCATTTGTAAAGAGAGGAATCCTGCGGGTGGAAATGACGTACTCAACTCCAGTCGGGTACCCATCCTCAAATCCAACTCCCAAATGCTTTCCAGAGTAGGGAATCCATGTGATGACATCAGCTGTCAACAACTCCAGTTGTAGGCGACAATGAGTGAAACCCTCAGCAACAAGGACCTCCGCCAGTATGGAATGATGCCATCTCCGTCCTCGTGGATAGGTGTCTAAACCTAACACGCTCATAGGACGCAAACATGGAAGCCTCTCATAGGCCCAAAACTGCCAATAGAAAGGCAAACATCTACGGTCAATCAACGCTCTTAACCTGTACATGGGAAAAGACAAGAGAAATACTCACCAGCAGAAACGGGTAGAATCCTAACAGAGCCTCGGTCAAGCCCTGCGATCGCATGTGCATTCCCCTGAGGAAGTAGGTGAAGGTATAGGAACCCCAATCATAATCTCCTATACGGTCCACATGTCCAGTGGCGCTGATCAAAGCGAAGGACACCGTAGAAGAGTTATCTGCTATGAAGCAGTCCCTAATGATCATCAGGAACAATCGTCGAAGAATGCGATCCCTGACTCTCACATCATCGGGTATAGGCTCTCTCAATAGCCCACTCATAGCATCTACGCTCAAAGGACCTGTACGTACTGTCCTACCCTTGAGCGCCTTCGATGGAACTCCCAACAAGGATCTGACGGCAGTCAGGGTAATATCCGCCATACAAGGCACTAGATCCCCTCCAAACTCTATACCTGTTATAAATCGTCAATCCATCAGCGTCATCATCACCTCACAGTCCAGCAAATGGAGTGACTGAGTCTGGTGAAACCAGTGCTCAGACAATGCCCTGAGGTAACCCTAGGGACAACGATGGGGAAGAATAGAAAAGAACATCCCGAATCCCCAGCTATGTACAATTGCTCTATAGTCATCGTGCAAAGCCTGATACATAGAGTGGATGCTGAACTAATTCCCTCGAGGCTGTGTAAAGCCGAGAACCTACATCAAATGCAGATCAACATCAGAACCCTTTACTCCTCATCAATAGGAAACAAGGAAGATTAAGATCTAACTTTATACCTCGTTTGCGTGCAGGTACACTGAAGGATGTTGACTCCAGTCGCCCAGAAGCTCTTGGCAAATCCCTACAGGGAACACGTGCAGCAGGAGCAGGAACCTCAATCTGTACATCCTCCTCCTCGTCCTCGACATCCGGCACTTTAACCCGGATAGGACGTATTACCGCCTCCACCAAACGATGAGGCTG
Source organism: Panax quinquefolius (assembly GCA_020205615.1). Taxonomy (NCBI): domain Eukaryota; kingdom Viridiplantae; phylum Streptophyta; class Magnoliopsida; order Apiales; family Araliaceae; genus Panax; species Panax quinquefolius. The sequence goes on along the minus strand of CM035157.1, from coordinate 47,833,138 downwards.
TTTGACAGAACGAGGTTGAGGCACTTCAGAAGCCCTTTTCTGTACACCAGAAGTGGTCCTGCGGGAACTACTCGGCTGATCCGGATCCATAATAACTGGACAACAAATCTCCAAATCACCTTAGAAAGGGTGTGGTAAATTCTTACCTGGAGCTTTTCAAAAGGTATTTTATGACTATATGCATGCATGCATTATTTTAAGATACGGCTACAGTAGAGTTAAAAATGCATCACTACGCAATGCCTACATTTTGGAAAATTTTTGCCATAATCCCCTTTGTAAATAGGACTATCCACATGCACATAGGCATGACTAGGTGGCCATTCAGTAGCACACCTACCCACAGTCATATACATCCTATATACATTAATACATCACAGTAAAAAAATCCGTAAGTGTAGTCTAATTACCAGGATTATTTTGTTTTTCTACCTTTACTCATTTTTCCTCAAATAGATAAGAAATGACAAAGTAAAAGGTGCCAATTTATTTATTTCAAAAGTCCAATTTTTCACATCATTATGTTCAGCATGGTTTAATACTAACATTTACTGTGTTGAACATTTTTTATGAAGTTAAATCAGCATGCATATTCACTACTATGTGTCTAAGTGCATTTCATGTGATAAGTCATTTTCCAACAGATAGAAACTGGAAAAAAATACATGCATATGTTACCAGGACAGTAAAGAACACTTGTACAGTGGCAGAACGTGCAGAAAGTTACCCGAACTCAGCAGGTCTGAAGAAGAGCTCTCAGATTTCCTTCGCAGCGCAGCTTGAAAATGACTTATGAAAGCAACCCGTAGGGAATACATACCCACGGTTGGCCGCAGGTCCACCTGCGATTGTCGCAGGTGTACCTATTTAACCCTTACATGGGTCCCACACCTTTGGCTCGGTCCAGTTTGAGTTGCAAAGGAGGTTTTACAAGCTGAAAAGGCCAAATCAGGAATAAAAACGCTACGCGATTGAGCGAAACAGCTTGAAATCCTGATTTTCATGGGCCAAACTCTGGCTCTGCATATCACACATTGGTATTCACCTGGATATAGGGTACACCATACCAATGATCTCAGCTTTTACAAAACATGCTCGGCAATACCTCACACAGGTCCGATGCAGCAAAATACAGGGTCGTAACCCTAAAACAACCTTCCCCGGCGGGGGTTACAACGCCGAAGTTAAAAATTGATAACGTATCCCCGGCGGGGGTTACAACGCAGACTTTCAAGCATCCACGAATCCCCGACGAGGGTTACAACGCATTTTCGACCATTAATACACACATCAATTAAGGTCAAGCAACCTTGACGTTATCTCAGCCGGTGGAAAGTAAACCCATCGAAACCATTGATACACACATCAATGAAGGTCAAGCAACCTTGACATTACCTCAGCCGATGGCAAGTAAACCCAATGAAGCAACGTATCCCCGGCGGGGGTTACAACGCCGAAGTTATAAATTGATAAAGTATTCCCGGCGGGGGTCACAACGCAATGCAACCATTGATACATGTGTCAATGAAGGTCAAGCAGCCTTGACATACTCTCCAACAAGGATCATAATGTAATCATTGATACACACATCAATGAACGTCAAACAGCCTTGACAGTTTTCCCAACAGGAATCTATCCGGTGATACACACATCGCCAAAGGTCGCAAACCACGACAACACACACACTATTAAGCGATAACTCCAACAGGATCATGGTATATACTGGTGAAACAAACCAGAGAAGACCATCCTCATCAGAGAGGACCGATGATGGAATATGTTATACACATCCTCAAAACAGACAAAGCTTTATCCACACAGATCTCTTGCACACGAGAGGCACCTCTACGGAGTAAAAGTCTGTATTAAGGATCCAAGACTTTTGTGATAGCCCCAACGTCAACATCCTTGAAAACTTGGATCGCATGTCCAAGACATTACTGATTGTCATCCCCGGAAAGATTAACAGGGAACCGACAATCATTCATACATGCATCATTCATTTGCATCATGTTGCTGCACATAGCATCATGTTTATCTTGTTGCATTTCAAGTGTCTAGGATTCTTTATCCTATCCATGCCTTTCATTATATGAATATGATAAAGAGGGGCATCTGTAGACACTCAAAATTTTCTACACACCTATTACTAACATTGCAGGAAGGCAGATTTGTCTTTCGGAGATAACCTTGGAAGACAACTAACATCCATTTCAGATACTACTGGAAGTTCAGTCTTAACCCCGGAACACACACCGAGAGTATCAATTCCAACCTCGGAGATAACCCCGAGTTTCGTCCTTGGAGATAACCCCAAGGAATGTTGTTGCAGTTCCGGCGATAACTCCGGAAATGCTTGTTTCAAATGCATGCGATCAGCTTCAATCTCAGACCTCCTGCCGAGGCACTCATACCAAAGACCCAGAGCTAACACCGGGAAGACAGGCACACTTACAGATGACCTTGTGGAATTCAAACACTTGCAGCAGTCCAATCTCAGATGTAACCCTGAGCAACGTCTACTATCAGCTCAAACCGGAGATAACCCCGATGAGGAGTCAAAAGGTCATCTTGCCACCTCAATCCCAATGTGTCGTCTCAACACTTCATACATACATACAACAATATCCCATAAGAGCCAAGGAGTTCCAATCCCGAGTGACTATTACGCGTGGCAGCACACCGGATAGAATTTGAAGCTTGAAGACCATGGGCATGGTCCCCTTTTCCTGACTTTGTACAACCTCTAATCCCATGTCATTGTGTAACTCTCGACAAAAGTAGTCTGAAGATGGTCTTGTATACCTCGTTCGGATGCTGAGATTGAAGTTCAGTAAGTTCGAGCGAACATCACAGTGCACGAGTGCACGTACTTCGAGACGACGGGACCCGCAAAACCCGGGGCAGCCCGGGCAGCGGCAGGTGCATCTGCGGCTGCCGCAAGTACACTTGTGGCTCCCCCCTCTATAAATAGAGGGCTTGGGGTAGCCATTTTGAAAAAAGGAAAAGGCGAGGAATCCCAGTCCAATTTGCTCTGTACACACCCTATATTGAGTGTTTCCTTATTTTAAACACATGTTAGCTCACATATAGCTACATTTTTACCGGCGGGAGCTGTGTGTTTATCCATCTAGAGTCATAGAAGCCTGTTTTAGCAGCCCACTGTAAGCCTTCTCACACTCTATAAAGCCTTTCACTTCTTCTTTGCACACACTAATCTACACATTGAGAGTCATGTTGTGTGCGTTTGCCCGGACTTCGGTCCATGGTTTTCATTTATGTCTGTATATATATATACTTATATATGTATATATTATATATATGGGCTAACATTATCGAGTTATGCCTCGATTGAGCCTAGACTTATGTCTGCAGCATTTACTTTTATATATATATATATATATATATATATATATATAAACTATTGTCAGACTCTGTCTGATGAGCCTGGATTTTACATCTGGAACGTTTATTGCTTATATATAAATATTTATATATATATATATTTACATTTCTATCAGGCTTGGAGTTTACTTCGAGGCCTTTTACTGCTTTATTTACATTTAGTCCCTTTAGAGTTTATTTCGTATGGCGGTTGATGGTCTTTTCTGACTTTATTTACATTTCTCGATCCCCATGGAGGTGCTTCGTGGTGGATGATCATGTCCATATATATATATATATATATATATATATATATATATATATATATATAGAAAGGATCAAGAGTAGAATTCTTAAATAGCAGAATGCCTTAAATAATAGAATTTTATCAAAACGACGTAGTTTTGATAAGATGCGATGGCATTTTTGTAAATACGCGGTGGCATGGTATTTACAAAAATGTCACCGCGTCTTATCAAAACTACGTCGGTTTGATAAAGTTCTATTATTTAAGAGAGTTCTACTACTTAAGAGGTCTACTCTTGATCCTGTCTGTATATATATATATTTACTGCTTTTATATATTTACATTTTCGATCCCCCGTGGAGGTACTTCGTAGTGGTTGATCATGTCTGTATATATATATATACAACTTTTATATATATAACTGCTTACTGTTTTTCATATAAACTGTGACATCATGTGATCACAGAATCAGTCTACTGAATCTAGATTCAGTTCCCATGATGGATATTTTCAGTTGTAAGCAGCTTGTACATTATTTACGATGTCTGAATTTCCTTGGATGACTGTCATGCCCATGAGGAGTTCAGCACTGCTGTATATTTTTTTCTCGAAGATGCTTCGCATCTCGAAAATAAAAACAAACCAGCCGAACATTTAATAATAAAATGGAAGTATGAAAAGGTTTCAATTCCTATTGAGCACAGGGTTTGAAAAACCTCTTCTCTAAAACATCATTGTTATATCTTGCTTAAAACTGAATTTTTCTATAAATTCAAACTCTTTATATATAGGTGCGAATGAGGCCTCACACTACTTTCAAATAAATTGCACATTGATCCACACACACACACACACACACACACTCATATAACAGTTTCTTGAAAAGTGGCGGTCACCGTGGCAACACGGATGTCGGGGGGTGCCTAACACCTTCCCTCCGCATAATCAAGCCCCCGAACCCAAATGAATCTCGGTTTCACACACCCGTTTAGCAGTGTCACATCACTGGGTCAATGTGCAAACCTTTTCTCGATTGCGTTGGTGCAACCAGTTAAAAATACCAACTGGCGACTCTTAATAGTCCATCATCAACATTACACATGTCAGACCTTTTTCATTTATTTTTTCAAACAAATCTCACCTAACATGAGAACACCAAAGAACAAGTAACGAAAAGGGACAAATAAAAATCCTGACGTCGACATTGACTTTTAATATTTTTACATAAATTCAATAAATATTTTCTTTATTTAGATATTATTAATAATTAAGTTATTAATAATTTAATTAGAATAATCATTTATAAATAATAAATAATTATTTAAAAATGATATTAATGGTTTAAAAATCATATTAAATGATTATAAATTATTTAAAAATAATAAATAAGATTTTTATAATATTCTAAGTAAATATTAATAATTTGGAAATAGAAATAGATGATTTAATGAATAAATAAATATCTAAAAAATATTATAAGCTTCCAAAAATTATTATAAAAGGTATACAAAGTATATAAAAATATAATAAAGCTTATAATATAATTTTAACCAAGATATTAACATATTAATTATCCGGTAAAGTCTTAGGACACCGAAATGATATAGAATTTAACACGAACTTGAATAGTTTATGTATTTGAGTATTGTTATCAATACTAATGTGTTAGACTTATATGAATGAATATCTTATGTGGTTATAGACGAATTGAGTAACTTCGCTTAATCGATCTTCGTTTAGGCAAGTTTACTAAACCCTAATTAATTACATACGCAAGTTTTCGAACCCTACTTTTATTTTAAGCAAGTTCCCTAACCTTAATTAGTTTCGCAAGTTTACTAAACCCTAATTTATTCGTTGAACTAGATTCCTATCTTGATTTTCTTTTGATATGTTATACCAAACCTAAAGTTTATTGCCAATTATTACAAAGTTATCGCTATAACTTCTACATAACTAAAGAAATGAAATGTTTATTCATATCATGTTATTATTTATTAAGCATAAACTGTTAAGTCAAACCAAATTATTTTGGTAAAACATCTTATACTTAGTTGTATATCCAAGAAGGGATTAATGTGTGTCAATAAAATTTGACACTTAGTGAAAGATGGGCATGATTAGGACTAGATGCATACTCCTAGGATGTTGAATAGGTTGATCCCCTGTCTCACATCTGAATAAAATTTCTAAGTCTTTGTGATTGACAGAAATAATAAAAAGTCTAGAAAGGGTTAAAATATAAAAATTTCAGACATGGTAAACAACACTCAGTTGAGAAAAGTTTTGAATTGTTATACTTCTTCAAATCTTATATTGTAACGACCCCAAAATTCATACAATATAATTCTCAACTTCGGTTGTTAATAACACATCTACCTTCTAATTTTACATCCTTATTCGACGTTAAACTTTATAAAATGCGGAATAATTTAAACTGTTATGTCTTTTTACATTAATTCCCTGAATCAAAACCTTTATCATCTACATGTCTTTGAATCAATCTTATTTTATGATTCACATCACTATTATTATATAAAATTTTATATTTCAATCCGATAATCTTTACATATCAGATAACTCTAACTTTAGCTTTACAATAAAACTATACATCATAAAACATTTAGTACATCTCATGAATCTTAATCATGGTATTAAGAAATAATAACTTTAGCTAAAATATTAATCTTCGTGTATTATTTCTGATCCACGTCATTCAAGTAGCACATAGTGTTACCTTCAATCCTTAACCTGCAAAAATGGTTATTTGCAAGGTTGAGCTCAACAGCCCAACAAAATCTAACAGTTTTCATGCATCACATAACACATAATAACATGCTTAACATATATCTCATAAACATTAGACTAATATAACATACATCTTACAGTTCATATAACAAGTATAAAGATTGAGTTCCTTACTCAATCAGCATGCTTTACTCAAGCAACGTAGTCATAAGTTGACTTTAACATTTCATACATTCAACATATATATAACACATCATGCTCTTTGCAACAATGATTTAAAACAATAAAATTCACATAGCAAATAGGAACTAAAAGACTTGCCTTAATGGTTGTTTACCAATAACAGTTTAACAGCTTACAGTTATCTGCACTTCACGTGCCCTACACAATTATATAATCATGCACACCAACTATTAGTCACATAACAATGCATAATAGTTTTAATGTAAACTTTACTCTACCTCCCATAACCCTTCTTATTAATTAATACACAATGTTCAATTTGATTGTGTTAACTTTCAACTTATATCTGACTGTACTTCGTATTCGAAGTTCATTCAAGTGTTTAAGTCTTGCTAGGACTACTTATTGGTTTTATATTAACACTATTCAATATCTTATTATATTCATTTCATTTTATTTAAAACACTTTATACGTTCATTATCCCTTATCACGGCGTTTCGACGCTTATTCGTTACCCGCCCAATTTGTCTCTCTTGTGTGTGCTTAGTATGCGTATTCAACTTATCTAATATATTATTTATTAATGTTAAGCATCATTATACTTCATAATATTCATGTTCTATAACTTAGAACAACATATCTTATCGTAGACATCACTATACTTGTGTATGTGCATGCCCGACGCGTTCTGATTGCCTCTGAATACTCATCAATCACAAAGTTGTCCATTTTGACTACTGTTTCCGACCTCAAATTGAAAACCTTAAAGAATAAAAGTTGTAGGTCTATTCGTCCTCGTTCCGAATCATCTTGAATCACCTCAATCGGAGTTCGTATGAAAATGTTATGCCAATTTTACAAAAATAGGTCAAAGTAGTAACACCTGACATACTTTTGGGCGCAATTGCTACCTAATTAAATATTTGGGCACAGACTTTACGCCCCAATGACTTAGGGCACAAAGCGCTTATTACTTTATTAGCGTAAACAGGACCAAGCTACCGTTTCTTCGCAATTTTTGACCTTTTTTCTCCTACTAATCTTCATAACTTAAGTTATACACATCCAAATTAGTCCGTTTTCGATTTTATGGATTCGTAATTCATATAACTACAACATACTTGGATTCTAACAATTTATAAAAACATTAACCAACCTAAAATTTTACCCAAAACACATGTTCATACTCTATTTTCATGTTTTAACACATTTAGCGAATTCGATTGCCACGACTTCGTTTCTTAACCAATTAACACGATTTAAACTACGCCATTTTTGTTTCTTAACATACTAACATAATCCAACATCAATTTACAGATTATAACAAGTATTGACCACAAAATTTTGTACTTTCTAAAGCTAATTTTTATATAAAAACACTGTTATTTCTAACTTCTTCCTACTAACCAATTCTCACTAATTTGATCATCAAATAGTACTCACACATGATTATTAACAGATTGTAAACCATGCATACATGTATATATATCAACCCAACGTGATTTCCAAATCATATAGCATAAACACTATCAAAACTAAGAGTTAAAATTGAGAATAGATTATACCTTGATTTAGCAAACCCTTCTCTTCCTCTTAACAATCTCAAAGAGTTTTCTCAAGCTCTCAACCTCAATTTTCCTCTGTGTTTCCTTCTTCCTTCTCTAAATTCTCTGAACTTAGCCTTTAGGAATTATACGCAACATATAACCTGACTCCCCTCTCTCTCACATATACACCAATAGGCATCAGTTAAAATAAGCCAAAGGCCACAGGGCCTTGTTTGGCTAACCGCAATTCTCCTCTACTAGTTTATTTTTATATTATTATATTATATAGTTTTTTATTTGTCACACATGCAACCCATTAGCTTACACTTATAATTATAATAATTATAATTTTTATTATAATTATACTTATGATTAATAAATAATTATATATCTAATTTAATTAATAAATTAGACTTAAACATCGCTTTATTTAATTTATTTATTTTCTTTAATATTAAACAATTTAATTTAATTTAATTTAATTATTTCATTAAATTAAATCTTTCAAATAAAAATTACCATTATTCAATTTCATTACTAAATTAATGCACCACAATTCATCAATAATTTATTTATCTCAATAAATAAATAAATTAAAATATTTATTTAATTCAATAAATATTTAAAATTAATTATAAAATTCATTTAATTTCTTCAATAGTTAACTTAACTATTAAACCTCACTTTCCCAATATATGAACATATATTTCTCTTCACACTAGATCACATATTTCAAAATATATAGCACGTATATATAAATACTCAAACTCAAAACATCTCATAATAAGAATTTTAATTATTAAATTCCTATTTTAATAACCTATAAAAATTCGGGTTGTCACATATATTGTTATAAATTATAAAACCTGCTAAGCATGTCATAGCTCACTCTTGCAAATCATTCTCTTTGCAGTATTAGATGGTAACCCTGGCACATCTAGAGTAAATAATGGGAAGCGTCCCTGATTTGATTAGTTTAAATTATTGTCTAGCTAAATGTAATACTTTTGTAATAAGAATTTTGTTTTATGAAGAATCATGTAACTGAACCATAATATATGATATATATCATCCTTTATTTCCGCAATCGTGTTTCCTTTACATAAATAGATGTAATTAGAACTTTTGATTTATTTGGAGATCCTTGGGAACTATACATCTGAGTGAGGGTATTGATAATATGGTATGTTCATCTTGTTGTTGATACTCTAGATTTTAGATAGATAGGTAATATCGATACGATAGTGTAATCCGCATAATATAGACTATACATTTGAGTGAGGGTATTTGTAATATGGATTGTTCATGTTATTACTAGTACTCTGGATTTCAGATAGATAGATATTATTCGTAGATATAGTCTATACATCCAAGTGAGGGTATCCAAACATAATAATAGTTCTTCAGGGAATTGTTATCTGTTATGGGATACTGTGAACCTTGGATCTATGGGAATTATATTTTATAAAGTTTGTATAGTAGTTCGATTAGATATAAACATCAAATTGGATACCGTGGGTGTATAGATTTGGATGCGTTATATTAATTGATTAGTTGTGAACACCAGATCAGATACCGTGGGAGTATAGATTTGGGGGCGTCATGTGACGCCCCCAAAATAGGTATACATCACTCATTCTGAGTTGCCAAATACATGGTACAGAATACAAATACAAACTTAAATATACTACATGAGTTGTGAATTTTAATACAAATATTATCTTCTAGACAGTATTCAAACTCAAAATAAGTCCTTAATACATTTATTATCACACTATTTCACAGAATAGTGAGGACTATTAATGCAAACATCTGGACCATTACTATGTTCCCCGACTAGTCACAACTATATTCTCATTTCCTAAAGAGAACAACGAAAGCAAAGGGTGAGCACAAATAGCCCAGTAAAGAATATCATGACTTAAGATAATTAAATTATCAAAATAATTCAGATATTTAGAACGTGTGGTAGAAGATAAAAGTTTCAACCATAATAGCAGCGGAATCAACAATCCATTAGAAGAGTCGAATAGAACATAATGTCTACTATCTCCTCTAGATTAAAAGTCCATCGTTAGTATTTCATTCCTGTAATACTCATCAACAGTTCTTTGTTATACCCAAGACAAAGAGAACTCTCATCACCTGTCTTCACCCAAACCACCACAGATTATAGTTAAATCACAATTCATATTTATAATCAGGTAAATCAATAGTCCATCTTTGCAATACAAGCCTAAGACATACAACTGTAAAATCAATAACGCTGAAACTCAGCTCAATAGTATCACGACCACGAATTATCTCTGCACTACGGGCCAAGGATATTCGTGTTTTCACCAATGGTCATGATTACACCGAATAATCCCTGGTCATAATCATGTCAATCAACAGTCCATCTATACACAACTAGCCAAAGATGACTTTTACCACATCATTTATAACATTACGGTCATGATTATACTGAATAATCCCTGGTCATAATCATACCAAGTCCATCTACGCACTACGGGCCAAAGATGACTTTTACCACATCATTTGTAACATTATGGTCATGATTATACCGAATAATCTCTGGGCATAATCATACCAAGTCCATTTATGCACTACGGGACAAAGATGACTTTTACCACATCATTTGTAACATTACGGTCATGATTATACCGAATAATCTCTGGTCATAATCATACCAAGTCCATCTATGCACTACGGGCCAAAGATGTCTTTCAACATAATATAAGCATGAAAATGATGACAATGATATATATAATGAATAAACATAAATAATCAGAATAATAAGATAACATAGATCTTAGTGATTTTCAACTTAATTATCAAGAGTCCAAATTGCTAACATAATATTAGATGAAGCACAAATTATTAAGGATATTCTAATCCTTTCAGGACTTTTCACCATTTAATGATAAACTGAATAAACAAATAATAATATCTTACCATAATATGGAGTATTAAAGAAAATGATATTCATTTTACCATACAAATGATACCCCCTTGCCACAATAATGATATCCCTTACCTTAGCATTTGACTTGATTATGCTGTCTATGAAATTGATCAACTTAAACAATGCTTGCATTCCTTATCTACACTTGGAGTAACAATACACTCAATAGAAATACTCACAATATTGAAGTAAAAGAATTCTATATTTTTAGTGTAGTGATGGTATGCGTTTAGTTACTCAACCGAGCAACCTATTTATAATGAAAATTTATTAAACAACTAGCACACCTGCTTTGACAAAATAACCAAATGAAGTATATAATAATGGTTGTGACGCCCCCAAAATAGGTATACATCACCTATTCTGAGTTGTCAATACATGGTACAGAAACAACTACAACTTTATTATTACAACAGTAAAACTGTGAGTTTGAATACAAATATTATCTTTTAGACAATATCTATACTCAAATAAATCCTCATCACATTTATTGATACATTATTTTACAAAAATGGTGAGGACTACTAAACAATCCTTTCTAAAACCTTCATTCCATACCCAGACTGTATTGCTTGCTATATTCTCGCCTCCCCGAGAAAAAATGGAACAAAAGGAAAAGGGTGAGCTCAACTAGCTCAGTAAAGAATATTATGACTAAGATAATATACAACAAATTATCGTTAGTCTTCAACAGGAAAAAATATAATAGAATACAATAGACAACAAATTTTAAATCAATATTCGCAGCGGAAATAATAATTCATTAGAAGAGTTAAGTAGAGAATGCAAACTACTATCTTCTATGTATGAATTTAAAAGTTCATCGTCTATCTTTTATCCCTGTAACATCAATCAATATACATCTGGAATCAAATATTCATCTTTGCACTACAGGCCAAAGATATTCATCACCGGGGTCATGTTCATTTAAACACTGCTCATCTTTGCAGACTACTACCAAAGATATTCTTCAGAAATCATTCATCTTTGCACTACAGGCCAAAGATATTCTTAAGAAATCATTCATCTTTGCACTACAGGCCAAAGATATTCTTAAGAAATCATTCATCTTTGCACTACAGGCCAAAGATATTCCATAATATCATCATTTAAGACCGAGGATGATGAAAAATATTTTTTTTTTAAAGAAACGAATCCAAAGAAAAAAAATTGACAAGGATTAAGGATTAAGGATTCGTATTTGATTTTATCCACGCCCAAAAATACCTCAAAAATAATCATAGTGGTGTAAAATTCAAGAATGATCAAAACATGGATACAATCGAGTTAGTATCCGTATAGATGTTTTGGACGAAAAGAAGAAATTTTATTTTTCTATTGAATAGTACCAGATACGTGAATAGTGTCAGATATCGAATGAATAGTGCCGATATCGTGAATAGTAACTCAGACACCAAAAGATAGAAATTCCACAAAAACATCTTCACGCTTCATGAATAGTACTTTGAATAAGAACTCGTGAATAAGAACTCATGAATAGTAACTCGTGAATAGTAACTCATGAATAGTAACCCATGAATAGTAACCCCCCATGAAAAAGTTCCAAATTTGATAAAAACTTCAGATCAACATTTCAAAGATAATGATATTGAAGAAATAATATCATTACTGAAAAAATAATATTCCTTACCTCGAAAGATCAAGATTTCTAGCTAGAATACTAAGGGTATAGTCTTTGAAGGAAACTTGCAATCGCCTAGCAATGCTCAAAGTATACTCAAAATACTCACAAGAATACGCTTAATAATATAGAGAGAAAACTTCAGTTTACGGTGTGATTTTCAATTCTAACCTAAGCACCCTATTTATAGAAATTGCTTAGAATACCAAAGCGTAAAATTTATTAAATATTATTATATTTTTCAAAATCCTCATACGCACACTCAACCATCAGCCACACATGTAGCCCACCTCTCAAAAAGTAAGAAAAACGTTTTTGTAATTTAAATTATTTTAAACTTCCAAAATTAATTATTTTGAGCTTCTTGAACTTCAATAATTCATAATAAATAGCCCTTTCATCAGAAAATTCGAATCTCATGAGTTTTTATAGGAAATTCAATTCTCTACAACTTTACAGAAGAAAGTTTTCCAAATTCCAAATAGAAATTGACCGAAATCCACAAACGGGCAATTTTACAGGGTTATAATCAAATTTCACTCAATAAATGGGGTCCACCGACATGTTTAACATGTTTTAAACATTTATTGCAACAAAAATACTCTTCCTCCTCGTATACTCATATATCCCATATTCGTTGTAAAAATATCACCGTTAATATATTATTAAAATAATATATTTAAATGAATTATTTTATCAGAAAAAGATAAAATATTAATTTTCAACAATTGTCATTTTAAAAATTTTCTCCATCTATATCCACATAAAATCAATATTTTCCTCATCATATAAATCAATAATTAATTATTCACAAATAATATTACAGAATCACACTATTGACAACCAGGCAGTTCCCAGGAAAGAGGGGGCTTTCCAATAAGAATTTCTTCTTACTGGCGCGCAATTAGGTGACCAAACCTCTCCTTAGATGTAACTTTCTAGACATTGCCAATAATGTTATCTAATAATATTATTCAGATAATATGAATTATTGCTTCGATAATGAAAAATACCGTAATAATGACAATTATTGAAACAATGAAGAATATAAAATATCAACGCAAAGAATTATTAACTCAATAAAATAATCGAATAAGAATTATCAGTAACCATTATTGAGTAGTGCCTTCTTACGTAAGAATCAATAATTGGTGCAATACCGCAAGTATTATTCTTGCTCAACAACGCGTATTAGTGTGTTTTAACCACCGGGTATTCCAACAAAGATAATAACTGTAATAACTACGCCTGTTATTTAAAAACAACTTATATTTGTCGCTTTCTTCATCCAATCGCTTTTAGTTATGGGGCCCACACATGGTCAAGCGCCGTCGTATTTAATATTCCTCAGACAATACGAATATTCCACGACCAAACGAATATTCCCCGATTTATAATGAATATTTTATAACCACTTGCTTATTTTGAAATATTTGCGTATTTAACCCTTAACTATCAAATCAACCCTTACTATTTCAAAATAATAAATAAAGGAAATTCCTTTTATTTAAAAATTTCGGGTCTTACAACCTCCCTCCTTATGAAATTTCGTCCTTGAAATTGACGTGACGTACTGGTGTTTCAAAAGGTGAGGATACCTCGCTTTCATTTCCGCTTTCCAATTCCCGGTCATTTCCTCTATAAGCATGATTCCTCCACAAAACTTTAACTTGTGGTATGACCTTTTCAAGGCGTAGGACATGCTCCTTCCTATCCAAGATCTTGACAGTACCTCCTCATACGTTAAGTCTTCGGCTATCTCGTCCGGTTCTAACTCAATAACGTGGTTCGGGTCTTTCCATATTTACGAAGCATAGATATGTGAAACACATTATGAACACGAGACATACTCGGAGGTAACGCAAGTCTATAGGCTACATTTCCTACTCGGTCAAGAATTTGAAATGGACCAATAAATCGTGGATTGAGCTTTCCTCTCTTCCCAAATCTTGTAACTCCCTTCCATGGAGCAACTCGCAACAATACATGATCCCCTACACTAAATTCCACGTCCTTTCGATGAAGATCCGCATAACTCTTTTATCGATCTTGTGCCGCTTTTTATACGTTGTCGAATCATTTGGATCTTTTCAAGAGTCATAATCGTACTAACTCGGGTCCCAACAATGTTGCTTCACCCACCTCATCCCAACATATTGAGAACGACATTTTCGTCCATATAATGCTTCAAATGGAGCCACACCTATACTTGCTCGATAATGCTGTTGTAGGGAGAATTCCACCAATGGTAAATACTTATCCCAACTACCCTTGAAGTCTAGGACACGAGTCTTAATAGATCTTCAAGAGTTTGAATAGTCCTCTCGATTGTCCGTCCGCTTTGGGGATGGTATCTTTGAACTAAATCGCAAATCTGCGCCCATAGCTTTTTGCAAGCTAACCCAAAATCTTGAAGTGAATCTTGGGTCACGATCCAAAACTATGGATACAGTATGCCATGCAACCTCACAATCTCATTCACGTATATACTAGCAAGACGTTCAAGGAATAAGTCTCCGATATCGGCAAGAAATGAGCGACTTGGTTAATCTATCAACAATAACCCAAATAGCATTGATGCCTTGAGAAACCGTAGGAAGACCCAGAATTCGAAATCCATAGTAATGTGTTCCCACTTCCATTCCGAATCTCAAGTGGTTGCAACGGACCCTTAGGTACAAGATGCTCCGCCTTTACACGTTAGCAAGTTAAACACATCGAGATAAACTTTGCAATCTCTCTCTTCATATTGTTCCACCAAAATGTATGTCAAGATCACGATACATTTTAGTACTTCCGTGATGGATTGCAAATGGTGTATTGTGTGCCTCCATCATAATCTTGTACTTCAAATCAAAGTCGTTAGGAACACAAAGTCTAGAGTAGACTCAAGTATTCCTTCTTCATCAATTCTCGCCCTAAATAGCTCCTTCTTGTACTTTCTTCTTCATACGCATCGGCTCCGGCCTGTGGCTTGAGCAACCTTAACTTTTTCTATTAAAGTTGGCACTATCGCATATACTTGACATCATCGCACTTCGTTCCGCATATGATCTTCTACTCAACGCGTCGGCCACGTTCGCTTTACCGTGATGGTATTGAATAGTGTGGTCGTAGTCTTCAATAGCTCGAGCCAACGTCACCGCCGCATGTTGAGTTCTTTTTGAGTGAAGAAATATTTAAGGCTTTTATGGTCCGAATATATCTCCACTTTCTCCCCATATAGATAGTGCCTCCATATTTTTAAGCGCTGAACGATCGGGCCGCTAACTCTAGATCATGAGTAGGATAATTCCTCTCATACTCTTTAAGTTGTCGCGAGGCATAGGCTATGACTTTCCCACGTTGCATGAGAACACATCCTAACCCTTTGCTCAAGCATCGTCAGAGATAACAAATCCATCCGAACCGGATGGTATTGTTAGAAACAGTGCCAAATAAGTCTCCTCTTAAGCTCTTGGAAACTTTTCTCGCATTCTTCACTCCAAACGAATTTTGTATCCTTCCGAGTTAGCCGAAGTTAATGGAGTAGCGATTCGAGAAAACTCTTCCACGAATCTCCGATAATAACCACTAGGCCCAAAAAGCTACGTGCTTGATTCACCACCGACTTTGCTCCCTAACTTTGTATTGCTTCAATCTTCACCGATCAACAGATACTCCATGTTTCGACACCACGTGCCCAAGGAATGCTACTTCCTCAAGCCGTAACTCACATTTCTTCAATTTGGCATATAGTTGGTTTTCACGAAGCCTTTGAGTACCGGGTTTCAAATGGTGCTCATGATCTTCACGGCTTTTGGAATATATGAGGATGTCATCAATAAAGACAACAACGAATTGATCCAAATATTCCTTGAATACTCGGTTCATCATATCCATGAAAGCCGCAGGAGCATTAGTTAGTCCGAAAGACATGACTAAGAATTCATAATGCCCATACCGAGTTCAAGGCGCTTTGAATATCCTCGCCTTCTAATCTTCACCGATGATATCCGTAATCGAAGATTGATTTTTGAAAAGAATTGTGCCCTTTGCAATCGGGTCAAACAAGTCATCAATACGAGGTAGAGGATACCTATTCTTGATGGTGACATGGTTCAATTCCCGATAGTCAATACAAAGTCGCATACTCCCATCTTTCTTTTTTACAAATAAAACAGGAGCACCCCAAGGAGATGTACTAGGACGAATGAAACCGATGTCCAACAATTCCTGTAGTTGGACCTTTAACTCCTGAAGTTCAATAGAGCCATTCAATATGGGGTTTTAGAAATAGGCTTTGTACCGTGTTCAAGATCAATAAAGAATTCAACTTCACGCTACGGGGTAGACCGGAAGTTCTTCTGAAATACGTCGGGAAAGTCAATAACAACAGAATATTATTCAAATTTGACGTGTCTTTATTCAAATCCATAACATGGGCTAAGAAAGCTTGACATCCGCTTTTTAATAAACGAATAGCTTTATGATTAGATATGATGATGATCGATTTTAATGGTTTAGTTGCTTGAATTGCATAACAAAGTTGGTTAGGAATATGAAAACTAACAACCTTACGAAAACAATCAATTTTGGCATGATGAGTAGTTAACCAATCAATCCCTAAAATCACATCAAAAGCAAGTATCTTTAAAGAGATAAGGTCAATGTAAGGTAATGGTGCCAACTTGAATCAAACAAGATTTATAAATAGTGGATGTGATGAAAGTTTCTCCTAACGGAGTTTCCACAGATAGGTCAAAGTCTAATTTCTCCGAGTCAAGTTTAAACGTTGAGCACATGCAGAGAGATAAATGAATGGGTAGCACCGGTAGATCAAGTAAGGTATAAACTTCGCAAGAATTTATAAATAGCTTATCCGTGATCACCTCGTTTGGGTTCTCGCATTATGACCAAACCACAACAAACGCTTCTTCCCGGAATCGTTGACTTTGACTTTTCTCGGGACGATCTTTTGAGTCACCGTCCCCAATGAACTAGGTTTCATGCATCGCATAATCTCGAGCGATATGTCCTTCCTTTCCACAATTATAGCATACCTTGAACTCATAGGCGCTTGGACCGATATGTCCCTCTTTTTCGCATTTGTAGCATATGACCGGTGGTCGTTTCTCCTCCTTAGAACCGATTCTTTTCGCAAGACTTTGTCGCCTTCACATGGTCGTTGTTAAATCTCCTCTTTTTAAAATCTCCTCCCGACTCGCTTCTTCTATTTTCATTGCCATGATTACCACCAGAGTGGTAACCATTTTTGTCCGTCTGTTTTTTCTCCGCAGAGTTATCATTATTCTCATTGATCGCTATCTCCGGTACGATCCTCGTTGTGGTCCCTCAACACCGCACTCGTTATCTCGCCTAAAAATTGAGCCTGCTTACAACATCCGAATAGAGAGAAGTTTATGAGAAATGAGATACCGACGTATCTGGGTTTCAAACCTCTAAGAAACATCCGCGTCATAACGCCTCATTCTCCACCAAATGAGGTGCAAACCTAGATAACTCGCAAACTTTGCCTCGTCTTTGAGACACCGCCATGTTGTTTTGTTCTAATCGATGAACTCCACTTCCTTCATACGACGAACACTTTCGGAAAGTATTTGTCATTAAATAGCTTCTCAAACGCCTCCCAAGACATGCCGAAAAGTACGGATGGGTACGCTTCACGAGACTCCCACCAATGAGTCTCCGCCTCGCCACTAACACATAAAGGTGGCGAATGGAACCTTCGTTCCTCTCCGTGCATCCCAAGACATCGAATATCTTGGTAATTTGTTTGACCCATGTTTCCGCCATGATCGGATCTCGCTTTCCCTTAAATTCGTGGTCCCAACTCTTTGAATCGCTTGGGTCAGTGACAACCCGTGAATTGCTATCATTTCCTCCTCAGTATTTTGAACACGAGTTTCCCTCGTCTCGATTTTGCATGAACGCAAAAAACTTCTAAACATCCCCTCGCTCATCATCCGCTTTCAATGGTGTTGTTCACAGGAGGAACATTGCCACTGTTGCACGCTCTCCTCGCTGGTGAGTACAGCATCTCCACTGGCCTCATTTTCATTGTTAATATTCTCACGACATTCTCAAATACTTTGCCATAAAACAAGGGTTAATTAAGGAAATCAATATATCACATAATATCCCTATATACGACCAACTAACTAACAAATAAGCTTAGGTAGGACACACTAGCGAAGGATTTACTCGCCTCCCCTCCTAGTTCTATTCCCCGATCTCCGCCAGAGATCATATCCCTAAGCTCGATACCAACCGTGACGCCCCCAAAATAGTATACATCACCTATTCCGAGTTGTCAATACATGGTACGTAAACAACTACAACTTTATTATTACAACAAGAAACTGTGAGTTTGAATACAAATATTATCTTCTGACAATATCTATACTCAAATAAATCCTCATCACATTTATTGATACATTATTTTACAAAAATGGTGAGGACTACTAAACAATCCTTTCTAAAACCTTCATTCCATACCCCAGACTCGTACTCGCTATATTCTCGCCTCCCGAGAAAATGGAACAAAAGGAAAAGGGTGAGCTCAACTAGCTCAAGAAAGAATATTATGACTAAGATAATATACAACAAATTATCGTTAGTCTTCAACAGGAAAATATAATAGAATACAATAGACAACAAATTTTAAATCAATATTCGCAAATGAAATAATAATTCATTAGAAGAGTTAAGTAGAGAATGCAAACTACTATCTTCTATGTATGAATTTAAAAGTTCATCATCTATCTTTTATCCCCAGAACATCAATCAATATACATCTCGAATCAAATATTCATCTTTGCACTCTGTGCCAAAGATATTCATCACCGGTCATGTTCATTTAAACACTGCTCATCTTTGCACTACTACCCAAAGATATTCTTCAGAATCATTCATCTTTGCACTTCTGTGCCAAAGATATTCTTAAGAAATCATTCATCTTTGCACTACTGTGCCAAAGATATTCCATAATATCATCATTTAAGACCGAGGATGATGAAAATATTTTTTTTAAAGAAACGAATCCAAAGAAACAAAATGACAAGGATTAAGGATTAAGGATTCGTATTGATTTTATCCACGTCCAAAAATACCTCAAAAATAATCATAGTGGTGTAAAATTCAAGAATGATCAAAACATGGATACAATCGAGTTAGTATCTAGAATAGATGTTTTGGACGAAAAGAAGAAATTTTATTTTTCTAATTGAATAGTACCGTATCGTGAATAGTGTCAGATATCGTGAATAGTCTTGAGATATCGTGAATAAGAACTCCGACACCAAAAGATAGAAATTCCACAAAAACATCTTCACGCTTCATTGAATAGTACTCGTGAATAAGAACTCGTGAATAGTAACTCATGAATAGTAACTCGTGAATAAGAACTCATGAATAGTAACCCCGATATGAAAAAGTTCCAAATTTGATAAAAACTTCAGATCAACATTTCAAAGATAATGATATTGAAGAAATAATATCATTACTGAAAAAATAATATTCCTTACCTCGAAAGATCGGTATTTCTAGCTAGAATACTGGGTATAGTCTTTGAAGGGAACTTGCAATCGCCTAGCAATACTCAAAGTATACTCAAAATACTCACAAGAATACGCTCAATAATATAGAGAGAAAAACTTGGCTTTACGGTGTGATTTTCAATTCTAACCCAAGCACCTATTTATAGAAATTGCTTAGAAAACCAAAGCGAAAATTTATTAAATATTATTATATTTTTTCAAAATCCTCATACGCACACTCAACCATCAGCCACACATGTAGCCCACCTCTCAAAAAGTAAGAAAAACGTTTTTGTAATTTAAATTATTTTAAACTTCCAAAAATTAATTATTTCGGAGCTTCAGAACTTCAATAATTCATAATAAATAGCCCTTTCATCAGAAAATTCGAATCTCGCGAGTTTTTATAGGAAATTCAATTCTCTACAACTTTGCAGAAGAAAGTTTTTCCAAATTCCAAATAGAAATTGACCGAAATCCACAAACGGGCAATTTTACAAGCTATAATCAAATTTCAGTCAATAAATGGGGTCCACCGACATGTTTAACATGTTTTAAACATTTATTGCAACAAAAATACTCTTCCTCCTCGTATACTCATATATCCCACATTCGTTGTAAAAATATCACCAATTAATATATTATTAAAATAATATATTTAAATGAATTATTTTATCGAAAAAAGATAAAATATTAATTTTCAACAATTGTCATTTTAAAAATTTTCTCCATCTATATCCACATAAAATCAATATTTTCCTCATCATATAAATCAATAATTAATTATTCACAAATAATATTACGAGAATCACACTATTGACAACCCGTGCGCCTCAGGAAAGAGGGGCTTTCCAATAAGAATTTCTTCTTCTTGGCAAGCAATTAGGTGACCAAACCTCTCCTTAGATGAACTTTCTAGACATTGCCAATAATGTTATCTAATAATATTATTCGAGATAATATGAATTATTGCTCGATAATGAAAAATACTTTGTGTAATGACAATTATTGAAACAACAAACAATATAAAATATCAACGCAAAGAATTATTAACTCAATAAAATAATCGAATAAAGAATTCTCGTAACCATTATTGAGTAGTGCCTTCTTACGTAAGAATCAATAATTGGTGCAATACCGCAAGTTATATTCTTTGCTCAACAACGCGTATTAGTGTGTTTTAACCAACGGTATTCCAACAAGATAATTGTAATAACTAACGCTACAGTTATTTAAAAACAACTTATATTTCTCGCTTTCTTCATCCAATCGCTTTCCGTTATGGGGCCCACACATGGTCATTACTGGTCATCGCATTTAATATTCCCCACGATGCATTTAATATTCCACGACCAAACGAATATTCTAAGCGATAATGAATATTTTATAACCACTTGCTTATTTTGAAATATTTGCGTATTTAACCCTTAACTATCAAATCAACCCTTACTATTTCAAAATAATAAATAAAGGAAATTTCTTTTTATTTAAAAATTTCGGGGTCTTACAATGGTAGTGAAATTTATGGTCCCACAGAGAAAACCAACTTGTACACGTTTTAACAACATTTGTTCAATAATAGAGTTGTGGTCCATACTACTTTAGAAAAAGTAGAGTATCGGCAAGTCCTACCAAACTCACTTTTGTAAAAAGAAAATAATTGAACAAACGTCTGTATACCATACTTATCTTTAATCAAAACCTTTTATTCATCAATTATTTACACATTTTCAATCTTTCAACAATTATTCACAATTATTAACAAAGACTCACAATACTTCCAACTGATATTATTATATCATATCAAATAATATAAGTCACTGTGCAACAACTACTGTGACAATTATTGAATGAAAGACTGAGTAAGAATCAATAATATGAATCATTGTGCAATAACTACTGTGATAATTATTGAATGAAATACATATTGACTTCTTCGAAAAAAATCAAATCAATACCTTACTTATAAACAATTTAAATTCTATTAAAAGTAAGGATCAACATCAAATCATAATTATCTCGAATAACATATAAACCAACTAATAATTCATTATTCATTCAAGTTGTTTTTATTTATCGCATAAAACCATTATTTATATTCCAAAACTTTAGAAGTGAATAATAAAACTTGAGAAATCTGAAACCTCATATATAACAATCCACTATTCTGATATTATCATCATTTTTACTTTAACAAAAATATTATTTTTGTTTTTATCATAACTCATACGTTACTAGTGTGTTTACACCCCGACACCTCATGAGCTTACTAACACTTATAAAATACTTAAAAATATGATTCTGAACTTTTCAAACAATTTTCACATTTTCTAATTATCCAATAATTTTTATAATTATTTCTATTTATAAACTATCATTTAATAGCTTCAAAATAGAAATACACACTCCACATACTTTTATATATTTAAAACATCATCAATATTAATCTTACATTATTATAATATTTTTCAATGAATATATAATTTTCCACCATTCATAGAATTTTCTATGAATCTCCTCTATTTTTAAACTAACCATAAATAGTTTAAAAATATAATAAAAATTATGTTATTCAATAATTTTCCAAAACTATCCGAAAAATGATAAAATAACATTATAAGATTTTCACCAAATTTCATAATTTTTCATCATTCAAAGAATTTTTATGAATTTCTTCTATTTTCAAACTAACTATAAATAGTTTAAAAATATAATAATTACTTCTACTTTTCAATAATTCATCAAAAATTTACAAAAACTCTAAACTGATATTATAAGAATTCTGTAAAAATATCAAAACCCAAATAATTTTTTTTGATAATTAAATTATAAACTCCAATATTCAAATATTTCAATAATTCATAATAATTAACCTTTTATCAGAAAAATAAGGATCTTATGCCCTTTTCATGCAAAATTTAGTTCTCTACAACTTTGTAGAAGAAAGTTTTCCCAAATTTTGACTCTAACATAGAGAGATAATCTTACCGAAAAATTCTGCTCGAAGATTTTTGAACCAGCCACATCACAAAACTCATAACAAATCATAAATTAATCTTTAACGGTTCAACAATTGTAGACATATACTCATCTTATATATGTATAACATATCCGAAAATCACAACGATCCAACGGTCGGATTAAAAATTATAACTCACACAATATAGCTTATTAAAACTGTTTTTTCATACTATAAGTCCTTCGGACTAGTTTCACTCAAACTGTCACCACGAAAAATCTACAAAGATTTTTTGGGTGATTCAAATTTATACATTTAGCTTACTTCCAGGGCTTTCTTTTGATATATGGCTCATCTCCTAACTCATTATACACAAAGAGTTAAGGATTTTACAAAATTAAGTAGTAAACTAATTTTTATGAAAATTTCCAGATTTTGTTCTTCTTTTGATTTCTAGATTTTTCTCATTTGATTCATGCTTATGCAAGTTTAAATCATCCAATGCATACATCAATAAAAACTTAAATCTAAGAATAAATCAAAGATTTTTTTTTAAAACATACCTTTTTAATTTCCTCAAGCTTTTCCATTATACCCACTTGATTCTCTCACTAGCTTCTTGGATGTTTTAATGGATGAAGATGAATATGGTGATCATGGAATGATTAAGGATGAAGAAAATATGAAATTGTGGGTTTACTCTTCTTCCTCCTTTTCCCTCTATCTCTTTTCTCTCTTCTCTATTCTCCCGTGAATGAATTGTTTTGTTTCCTTCCTTTCCCTTTCTTTCTCCTTTTCTTTCTTTCTTTCTTCCTCTTTTTCTTTTATCTCCCCCACATGTTCCCCCCTTAATAATTCCCACTTCCTTTGTGACGCCCCCAAAATAGGTATACATCACCCATCTTGAGTTGCCAAATACATGGTACAAAATTCAAATATAACTTAATTATACAACAGTCATGTAAAATACGACAAAACATAATCTAAGAGTTTTAATAAGAATATTGTCATCTAGACAATATTCACACTCAATGGAGTCCTCATTACATTTATTATCACACTATATAACAGAATAGCGAGGACTACTAATGCTATCATCTGGACCGTCACTCCGTTCCCCGACTAGTCCTAGCTATATTCTCATTTTCTGAAGAGAATAATGAAAGCAAAAGGTGAGCTCAACTAGCCCAGTAAGAAATATTATGATTAAGATAATGCAGAATAAATTATCCTTAGCCTTCAACAGTATAAAAACTGATAAAATACAATAGACAACAAGTTTTAGATCAACAACTGCAGCAGAATAAGCAATCCATTAGAAGAGTAAAGTAGAGCATAAAATTTACTATCTTCTATGATTTAAAAAGTTTTTCATCAACTTTATCGCTGAGACTCAGCTTCATAAATAAACCACATCATCGAATCATCCCTGCACCACGGCCAAGGATATTCATGTAATCATCAATAGTCATGATTATACCGAATAATCCCTGGTCATAATCATACCAACAACTGTCTATCAATGAACTACAAGCCAATGAGGACTTTTACCACATCATTCGTTACATTACGGTCATGATTATACCGAATAATCCCTGGTCATAATCATACCAAGTCCATCTATACACATAAGCCAAAGATGACTTTCATCACAATATAAGCATGAGGATGATGACCATGACATAACAATTCAATAAAATAAGTTCAAGGATAAATTTTAAAGATTTATAATTTAATTTATCCAGAAATCAATAACGTCCAAATTGTCAACATGATAGTACATCAATAGTACATCATGTGACTCAATAGTTCTATACATGTGAAAAAAAAATAATTTGAGTATAGTACCTTCATCTATACCTCCATTTTTAATTTAGTCATGCAAGTATTATATATCAATCTTGCACCAACTCCCCTAATAGTAAATCATGTGAATCAATAGTACATCATGTGACTCAATAGTTCTATACATGTGGAAAAAAATAATTTGAGTATAGTACCTTCATCTATACCTCCATTTTTAATTTAGTCATGCAAGTATTATATATCAATCTTGCACCAACTCCCCTAATAGTAAATCATGTGAATCAATAGTACACACATGTGAACACATAGTTATAAGCATGTGAATTAATAGCATTTAATTGCTCATTTATCGGTTAATTACCCGATTGGTCAATATAACCTCCAGACATCAATTATTATCGAAATAAATGTCAATTTCCACTAACACTAATGATTCCCACACAATAGAACTATCAATTTCATCTTTAATCAACACGAACTTATTCATCATTAATTTTATAACTCACAATATTTAACAACCAGATCGTTCCCAGGAAAGAGGGGGCTTTCCGATAAGGATTTCTCCCTATTGGCGCGCAATTAGATGACCTAAACTCTCCTTGACAGAACTTCTAGACATTGTCAATATTACAAATAATAATATGAATAACTTTGTTGTCTCAATTATTGATTTAATAATATAACATATTATGCAGATGCTACTGTGACAATAATTGAATCAATAATATGAGAGATGATGCAGCAATTACTGTAGCAATAATTGAGTATAACTGAGTGACTTCTTATGTAAGCATCAATAATCAATACCGTGTGCTACTATGCAACCACGTGTATTACTGTACTTTTACTATCAGATAGTTCAACAGTTTTAACGGTAACACTTTCACCGTTATTTTTATAAAATGATAATTCTTTCGTTTTCTAACTACGACAATACTTCCATTGTGGGGTCCACCAATGATTGTGTCGTCGTACGAATATTCTCCGATAAAAAGAATATTTTATAACAACTTGCATACTTTGCAAAATTTTCACATATCACCCTTAACTTTAACATTTTATCAATTTAATCATTTACTAAATAGAATAATAATTATAGGAAAATTGAATACTTTCATTTCATAAAATTCGGGGTCTTACATCCTTCCTCTCTTTTCTAATCAGATTCCTAGCCGCCCACATTGACTACCATTTAATAAATTATATCCTTTCCTCTTTTATTAACTCACTTACTCAATTAATTGCCCATTTGATAAATTATCAATTTAACATTTTACAATTTTTGAATAATAATAATAAATTAAATTAGACTTTTATTTTATAAAAGTTGGGGTCGTACACGTCACACCTTTAATCTTTGTTTATATTTTGTTAGATGATGAGAATTGTTTTGACCCATTCTTCTCCTCAAAACATAGCTTCATTATCACAGAGAATGCTTTTCTCTTTTTTCTCTTCTTTCTACTCTTTGTTTTATTCTTTCTCGTTCTTCTTTAGAGTTAGGCTTAATACTAATAAAACTAACGTAAAATATATACTTAATACAATATAATACATATACTTAATATTTATCAGTTACATTTTTTTTAAAAATCAAAAGCCATAAGGTTTGTTTGACAAAACTGAATTTAAATAAGAATTTAAAAAGCCTTAAGCCTTGTTTGGTAAAACCAAATTTAAACTCATTTTAATTCATTTTAATAACCCACTTGCTATATAGTTTAATTGTCACACTTTATTAATTAAATTCTAATATTCCAATTTAATTAAATTAAAGCTAAAAACTGTGACACCCCCAAATCTAGGTTCTTCATTCCGACAAGATTTGGTATTCATTGTCCAAACATTCATTTATAACTACCCAAATTTAATAAAATTTAAATAATAAATCTTCCCATTAAATGGTTACATAATTAAATCCGATGAATCCCAGGTTGTCTAACCTTAAAACATTCATCAAATTCGAAAAATTAATTAATTACATCACATAATTAAATTAAGTTTGAAAACATAAATCTCAATAAATTAACAAGTCTTCAACACTTATTCATCTTTTCTTTTCCTTTGCTAGTGGATGGCTCGTCAACCTTCTCATTCTTAGCTGCAATTATTGTAGACACTTGAAATTTCGTTTTCCTGTTATTAACTATACATGAGGACAAAAGCGTCTTTTTCACACTCTAGAGATAACCCTAGAGGACCACAACATCAGTTCTAACCCCGGAGATAACCCAGGGAAATCAGTTTCCAACCCCAGAGATAACCCCGAGAGATCAAATTTCCAACCCCGGGAGATCTAGTTTCTAACCCCGGAGATAACCTCAGGAAAGTCAGTTCCAACCCCGGATATAACCTTGACAGATCAAGTTTAATGCCCAGAGTCAACCCGGGGAGGTCAAGCCAACCTCAGAGATGACCCTGAGGACAGTTAGAGTCAACAGTAGGCGAATCTTAGAGATAACCCTTGGAAAAGACTGCTACAATTATGTCAAAGCCGAAGAGAACTCCTGGAGGGGAAAATGGTCATTTTGTCAACTCAACCTCAACTTAAATCAAATCAACTCATTTCAACTCAAAATTCTTCAAAAGAAGTCCCATAAGAACCATAGATTAACTTCCGAGCGTAAACTATGCAAAACAGCTCAACGGACTGCTTGTGGAGACCCGGAGATGCCATTTCGGTCATGGACTCATCTTCCCAAATTCGAAAAAGGGCAAACCATATGTCATTGCATAGCTCTGGGAAAAAGCTTTCTGGAATTGTATGGCACGCTTCCACCCAGATTCGCTCCAGATCAAAAATTAGATTAACTTCCCATCGAGTTAATTACAATGATCTGGGGACCTTCATGCCGAAAAGCCGCAAGAGTAGCCTAAGATAGCTCAGCCTTTGATAAACCAAATGCGGAGGAAAGTCTCTTCATACCTTCCCATTTTAATTACTTGTAATTTTAATTACTTGTAATTTCATTTCCATGTCAATCTCAATGTAATGGAAAAAATATAAAGGAGCATATAAATATGCATTACTTTTTCTCATATCAAGACCTGTCATGCTATCTTGTTATCAAAACAACTGACATCCGTTTTGCAGGAGAACATTAAAACACTCTTAAAAAAAATGGACACATTGCATAGAATGTAACATTTCCAGTTTTCCCAGACTAAACTACATAGTCTTTTTGTAGGGAAATAATTGGTCCCGTTACCCGTTCAAAGTCGAAAAAGGCACTAAGCCCACTTACAAACATGGCTACAAATGCCCAGCCTAAACCTACTTTTGTTTTCCTAGAGGAGTTCGAGGGACTAAGAAATCAGATAACAGAATTGGTTGTCTTTCTAAAAGAACAAAGTAAAAACACTTGGGGCCAAACAATGCCTACTCAACTAGAGTTATTCCCTTAAGAGGGCAGTCAGGGTATTAATAGAAAGATAGTGATGAATGGGTAATATACCCATGATTGGATACATCAATGCTTAATTTATTGTTGTTCTCAAGTCTTTTAGAATAGTTTTTAAATGTTTGTGTCTATTCATGCATGTTTTATGTTGTTTTGCAGGAATTGGGACAAAAGTTACTTGGATCGACGTTTGGGGTTGCTAGATTCGCGTTTTCGGCTTGCCATTTACATAGCACCCACTTCAGAGCCAATTTTAGTATTTTTTTCGGACCTTATTTCGAATAACTCAAAGAATGAAAGTTGTAGATCTACGCCTCTTCTTTCCAGAACATCTTGAATCATCAAAATCGGAGTTCGGACGAAAAGGTTATGGCCATTTTGCCAAGGACATCAGAGCAGAAAATTCTCGAAGAGACCCCAGCGCCGGGGCGCCCAAACCAAGGCCATTTCCATTGCCGGGGCACTAGTTGGCGGTGTTGCAGCGCCCTGGCCAGTGCCGAGGCGCTAGGGAAGGGCTTGGTCAAGCTTGAATTTGTTTTGGGGCGAATTTTGACATTTTTTTGACTATAAATTGGATTGGGTTTCCTCCTAAGCTAAAAATTGGACTTGTAACCTATAAATACATGATGGGAGGCATAGAATAAGGTAGATTACATAAATTAGATTAGAGATACACTCCCTTAGATCAGATATTCATTCATAACTGGAGTCTAATCAGGAATCAAGAGAGATTTTGTGGAGAAGAATTCCAATTGAAGATTGAAGCTTGGGAGATTTCCTTTAAGAGTTTCTTCTTCTTATTTTTAATTGTGTAATTCTTTCAAGATGATTTTCATGAGATTGTTGATTTTATTTTTCGTTATGAACTAACTCTTTTATTAAGACTACAAATTGAACCTTTTATGTCTATGCATTAATTATTTAATTTAGACCAATTATTTATGCCAAGGTGAATTGTTTATCATGTCTTATGCGTATTGATTAATTATTTGGCCAGTAATTACCGTGTTACTCTAGAAGGATATGGAAGATGAAATTTAGGGTTAGAGCTGGACATGATAACATGTATGCTTGATTATTTGCATGAGACGAATAATTAGGGTCGTGAATTGAATAGAAATATCTGTTCACTGCATGTAACAAATTGGGAATTGGAACTTAATGAGTTTAATTTAATTATTTCTCATAGAAATATAGCAAGATTGATTGAATTGAATAAAAGTTAACTGATCACTTGGGAAAGGGCTTTTAACACTTAGAATTCCTGTTAACAATTCATTAGGCATAATAATTGGATTAGTTGGATAATTGGTTTGTAGTACATAAATTGGGGATATTGTAGTCTTAACCTTTATTTATCTGAATTCATTCGTCGAGTCTTAATCTTTATTTATTTGAATTAATTTTAGAGTAATCTAGTTTTAATTGATTAATTTAGTTTTCTTAATTAGAAAAATCACACTTTGCAATTGTTTAAATAAAATTGATTTGGTTAAGAGTTAGTACTTGGTAATTTTTATTAGACAATTCCTCGTGGGAACGATACTTTTCTTATCACTTTATTACTTGTTGACCGTGTATACTTGCACATATTCATTGATTGCGAAATCGATCAACAGATGGAAACCTAGATACCTGAACCTCATTCCAATAAAGGAACAAACAAAACCCTTGAAATTACCCATCTTAAAGAAGATCAAGACACCGGTGATATTCGAAAGAAAGTCCAACAAATGGAGGAAACCATCTAGTCAATCAAAGGGACTTGAAACTATGGAAGTGTCACCTATTCAGAACTCTGCATATTCCCAAGGGCTCCATATCTTGACAAATTTCAAGTTCCAGAGTTTGAAAAGTTTAATGGGGCAGGCGATCCCTATACGCACCTAAAAGTATAAATTGGTGAGCTAGGGTCTTATGATGAAGATGAAAGCCTCATAATGCATCTTTTCCAAAAGAGTCTCACTAGAGAGGCTAAAGCCTGGTATGCTCGACTTGATAATGCCAAAATTCACAACTTGGAAGAATTGGCCCAAGCCTTTCTAAATCAGTACAGTTTCCAGTCACAAATGGCACCAGATCGATACCAAGTGACTAAAGTCAAAAAGCAGAGTGTTGAGTCTTTCTAAGAATATGCCCAAAGGTGGAGACGTCTGGCAGGGCAAGTCATTCCATCAATGATAGAAACTGAGATGGTAATGACATTTATTGATATCCAAGAGGCGCCTTACTATGAGAGAATCCTAGCATGCATAGGAAAGTCATTCTCGGAGATGATCAAACACGGCAAAATGGCAGAGATGGGCTTGAAGGCAGGCAAGATTAAAGACTTCACTGCCTTAGAAACAGTCATCGAGCATTTTTATACATACTGAAAAGTATGCGAGCGATCCCAAGAGGGTACCCGATAAAGGCAATCGAGATGTATCCCTCGTTTTATAGGGGCAAGCTAGGAGACCAACCTATAGTCCCCCCATTTGGAAAAAACAAGACAATCTGCCATTTCAACAATAGGCTGCATTCAACCAATGCCAGGACAGAAAGAACAAATTTGAAAGAACAAAAAATTGGGTGTTCACTCCACTAGGCGATTCTCTAAAATATATTGGCGATGTTAATGGATCACAAGAAAATTACCGAACTGGCTCCACCTCTGGAACTAGGGAGAAAAAGATACAATCCAAGCCAGAGATGTGCTTACCACTCAGGGTCTCCACTTGCAGTAGTCCAATCTCAGATGTAACCCTGAGCAACGTCTACTTTCAACTCAAATCGGCGATAACCCCGACGAAGAGTCAAACGTGATCTTGCCACTTAAACACCTGCACGTCATCTCAACACTTCATACATACATACATCCAATGATGTCCCACAAGAACCGAGGAGTTACAATCCTGAGTGACTATTACGCGTGGCAGTACCTTGGATAGAATTTAAAGCTTGAAGACCATGGGCATGGACCCCTCTTCCTAACTTCGTACAACCTCTAATCCATGTCATTGCGTAACTCTCGACACAAGCGGTCCGAAGAAGGTCACATATACCTCGTTCGGATGCTCGGATTGAAGTTTTGCAAGTTCGAGCAGACATTATAGTGCACGAGTGCACGTACTTCAAGACGACGGGACCCACGAGGCCCGGATGCACCACGACCAACCAGGTATTATGGCTCACTCTGGCGCAGTGTACTGCTGACCATCGATCTATAAATATAGACCTTGGGGTCAACCATTTGAAGAGAAGAAGAAGAGAGAAAAGGCGAGGAAGTCCTGTTCAATTTACTATGTATACACCCATATTGAGTGTTTCCTCAGTTTAAACACCAGTTAGCTCACATATAGCTATAATTTTATCCGGCGGGAGATGAGTGTTTATCCACATAGAGTCATAGAAGTCTACTTTGGCAGCCCACTAAGCCTTCTTACATTCTATAAAGCCTTCTTTCCATATTAGCACACACTGTTATACACATTGAGAGTCGTGTTGTTTGCGTTTGCCCAGACTTCGGTCCGTGGTTTTCATTTTTGTCTGTATATATATACTTATATATATGTATATATTTTATATATGGACTAACATTATCGAGTTATGCCTCGATTGAGCCTAGACTTATGTCTGGAGCATATATTTGCTTTTATATATATACTTATATATATAATTGTTATCAGACATATCTGATGAGCCTGGATTTTATATCTGGAGCATTTACCTTATATATATATATATATATATATATATATATATATATATATATATATATATATAATTGGTGCTCTGACATATCCGATGAGCACGGATTTACATCTCGTGCGTTCTTTCGCTTTATATATATATATATATATATATATATATATATATACATATATATATTTACATTAAATCCCACTGGAGTTTACTTAAAAGCGATTGATCGCTTTTACAACTTTATTGACATTTCGTCCACACTGAGTTTACTTACGTGGTGGTTGATCATGTCCATATATATATATATATATATATATATATATATATATATATATATATTTACCACTTTTATATATTTACATTTCCGATCCCCATGGAGTTGCTTCGTGGTGGTTGATCAAGTCTCAGATATATATATTTACTGACTTTTATATATATAACTTCTTCCGCTTTCCATACAAACTGCAGATATTACGTGAGCCTAGGAATCATGTGATCACAGATTCATTTATTAAATCTAGATTTGGTTCCCATGATGGACCTTTTTTCAATTTGTGAAAAAACTTGTACATTATTTTACAAAGGTATCGAATTTCCTTGGATGGTCATGTCATGCCCATGAGGAGTTCTAAGATCGCTGCAGATATTATTTTCTCGAAGATGATTCGCATCTCAAAAATAAAAGCAAACAAGCCAAATATTTAATAATAAAATGGAAGTATCAAAGGCCTCAATTACTATTGAGCACAGGGTTTGAAAAACCTCTTTTTATAAAACTTCATTGTTATATCCTGTTTAAAAATGAATTTTTCATAAATTCAAACCCTATATATATATATATATATAGGTGCGAACGAGGTATAACATTACTTCCAAATAATTGCACATTGATCCACACACACACACATTCATATAATAGTTTCTTTGAAAAGTGGCGGTCACCGTGGCAACACGGATGTCGGGGGGTGCCTAACACCTTCCCTTCGCATAATCAAGCCCCCAAACCTAAATGAATCTCGGTTTCACAGACCTATTTAGCAGTGTTATATAACTGGGTCAATGTGCAAACCTTTTCGGTTGCATTGGTGCAACCAGTTAAATACACCAACTGGCGACTCTTAAAGTCAAATCGTCGACATTATACATGTCGGACCTTTTTCACTTGTTTTTTCAAACAAATCTCACATTAACATGAGAACACCAAAGAACAAGTAACGAAAAGGGACACTAAAAAATCCCCACATCGACAGGTGGCGACTATGCTGGGGATTCAAGTAAGAGGGCTTAAGCCGCTATTACAAGCTTTTCAAAACTGTTATATGCTTGTGTGTGAATGTTGAATTTACATTTATGATGAATGTGTACGAATGCATTTTTACTTACTGCACTATACTATATCTATCTGCGATATTAGTGCTTCGCACATGTCATCATTTTGCATAAACGGTGAGACATGTTGTATGTGAATGTATGTTGTGTGGTTCCTCCATTAGGAGGCTATCCTGTCGGTGTTTGATTACTGGACTCGTAGGAAGAATAATTCCAACGGTGCTCAGGAAAGGCACCACCTAGATTCGCTCCAGTTCAAAGACCGGATTAACCTCCCGTCAAGTAGATTGCGATGATCTGGGAACCTTCATGCCAAAAAGCCGCGAGAGAAACCCTATGATAGGTCAACCTCTGATAAACCAAACGCGGAGGAAAGTCTCTTCATGCTTTCCATTTTCAATTACTTGTAAAAACATTTACTTGTAATTTTATTCCATGTTCATCTTTATGTAATGGAAAATATGAAGATTATCTGTGCATGCATGTTATCAATTAACACCCGGTTTTGCAGAACAATATTCCTAAAATGGGCATGTTATGATAACATTTACATTACCCTATGACTAAACTACATAAGTCTTTTATAGGAAAATCATTGGACACATTACTACTCAAAATCCAAAAGGCCACAAGCTTCATTACCAATCATATCTTCGTCTCGACCAATCTAATCCTGTTTCTCGTGAAGAATTTGACGGATTAAGTCAGGAAATCATAAATTTGGCTGTCTTGCAGAAAGAATTGCATCAGTCCACTCAGGGTACAAAGATGCCTTCATATACAGAATCCTCTACAGAAGGAGGAACACAAGGTCTAGATAAAACAAATCTAGAACCTCCGTTGGATACTATGACACCCCCAAAATAGGTATACATCACCCATTTTGAGTCGTCAATAACATGGTACAAAAACAACTACAACTTTATTAATATAACATAAAAACTGTGAGTTTAAATACAAATATTGCCATCTAGACAATATTCACACCCAAATAAGTCCTCATTACAATTATTGGTACATTATTTTATAAAAATGGTGAGGACTACTAAACAACTTTCTAGAACCTTCATTCCATACCCCGACTAGTACTCGCTACATTCTCGCCTCCTGAGAAGAAAAATGAAACAAAAAGGAAAAGGGTGAGCCCAACTAGCCCAGTAAAGAATATTATGACTAAGATAATATAGAACAAATTATCGTTAGTCTTCAACAGGGAAAAATCTGATAAAATACAATAGACAACAAGTTTCAGATCAATATTCGCAGCGAAAATAATAATTCATAGAAGAGTTACGTAGAGAATGAAATCTACTATTATCTATGAATTTAAAAGTCCATCATCAATATACATCTTGAATCAAATATTCATCTTTGCTACTCTGAGCCAAAGATATTCATCGATTAATCATGTTCATCTCAACACCTGTACATCTTTGCAGTACGGGCCAAAGATATTCATAAGAAATTCAACCATTTTTGCACCACAGGCCAAAGATATTCAATAATATCATCATTTAGGACTGAGGATGATGAAAAATATTTTAAAGAAAACGAATCCAGTGAAACAAAAGAACAAATATTAAGGATTCGTACTTTAAACAATCCGAGTTCAAAAATACTTCATTAATAATCATAGCGAAGTAAAATTCAAGAATGATCAAAACATGGATACAATCAAAGCTAGTATCCATAATCGATATTTTGGAGAAAAAAAAATTAATTTTTCTGTGAATAGTGTCGTATACGTGAATAGTGTCGTATACGTGAATAGTAACCCCGACACTAAAAGACAAGAATTTTACAAGAAAAATATTACTAATATTCCGGCATAATGATATTAGAAGAAATAATATCATTTTAAGAAAAATAACATCCCTTACCTCGAAAAGACAGTACTTCTGACTGGACTACTGGATATAGTGCTGAAGGGAACTTGTACCGTATAGCAATACACAAAGTCTTAAAATACTCACAAGAATACGTTCGATAATATAGAGAGAAAACTTCAGTTTCTGGTGTGATTTTCAATTCTAACCTAAGCACCCTATTTATAGGAAAATGCTTAGAACACCAAAGTAGAAAATTTAATAAGATAATATTATTAATAATAAAATTTCATACGCCTCCTTAGAAATCAGATCTTAGAATTTCCCACATGCCCACCTTCTAGAAAAAATAAGAAAAATGTTTTTCATAAATAAAATAATTAAAACTTCCAAAAATTAATTATTTCGAAACTTCGGAGCTTCAATAATTCATAATAAATAACCTTTTTTATTAGAAAAATTCGAACCTTGTGTCTTTTTCATAGGAAATTTTATTCTCTACAACTTTGCAGAAGAAAATTTTTCCAAATTCCAAATGTAAACCAATTCAAAATTCACAAACCAAGCGATTTTACAAAAGCTATAAACAAATTTCAATCAAGAAATGGGCCCACGTAGACATGTTTAACATGTTTTAAAAACAATTTTACAACAAAATACTCTTTCTCCTCATATATTCATATATCCCACATTCATTGTAAAAATATCACCATTATTATATTATTAAAATATAATAATATATTTAAATGAATTATTTTATCGTAAAAGATAAAATATCAATTTTTCAACAATTGTCACTTTAAAATTTTCTCCATCTATATCCACATAAAATGAATATTTTCCTTATCATATAAATCAATAATTAATTATTCACAAATAATATTACAAAATCACAATATCGACAATCGGTAGTTCTTAGAAAGAGGGGGCTTTCGATAAGGATTTCTCCTCTTCATGGCCTGAATTAGGTGACCAAACCTCTCCTTAGATGTAACTTTCTAGACATTGCCAATAATGTTATCTAATAATATTATTCAAATAATATGAATTATTGATCGATGATGATAAAAATATCGTGTAGTGACAATTATTGAAACAACAATAATATAAAATATCAATGTAGCAATTATTGAATCAATAAAATAAAATATTGAATAAAGAACTCACCGTAACAATTATTGAGTAGTGTGCCTTCTTACGTAAGAATCAATAATTGGTGCAATACTGGTGTCTTCTTGTGTTTTAACCATCGGGTATTCCAACAAGATAATTCAGAATAACTACGCCATTATTTATAAACAACTTATACTTGTCGTTTCGTCATCCAATCGCTTTCCGTTATGGAGCCCACACAAGGTTGCGCCGTCGTACGAATATTCTCCGACAGTAAGAATATTCTACGACCAAACGAATATTTCCCGACAATAATGAATATTTTATAACCACTTGCTTATTTAAAATATTTGCACATTTTACCCATAACTAACCACATTAATCAAATCAACCCTTACTATTTCAAAATAATAAATAAAGGAAATTTAATTTCATTTATAATAAGCTAGGGTCTTACAACCTCCCCTCCTTATGAAATTTTGTCCTCGAAATTGACGTACGTACCTGGTGTTTTGAAAGGGTGAGGATACCTCGCTTTCATTTCTGTTTCTAACTCCCAGGTCATTTCCTCAATAGAATGGTTCCTCCACAAAACTTTAACTTGTGGTATGACCTTTGTACGTAAGACATGCTCCTTTCTATCCAAGATCTTGACAGGTACCTTGTGACGCCCCCAAAATTAGGTATACATCACCCATCTTGGGTGGTCAGATACATGGTACAGAATTTAAATACAACTTACTAATATAACTCGTAGGTATACAATACTGACATAAAAACGTGAGTTTGAATACAAATATTGTCTACTAGAGATCATACAAACTCAAAAGGAGTCCTCATTACAATTATTATCACACTATTTCACGTAATAGTGAGGACTACTAATGCTATCCTACGGACCATTACTCCGCTCCCCGACTCGTCGTCCCGGCTATATTCTCGATTTCACAAGAGAACAAAGAAAGAAAGGGTGAGCTCAACTAGCTCAAGAAGAAATATTATGACTAAGATAATGCGTAATAAATTATCATTAGCCTCAACAAGTTAAACTAATAAAATATAATGAACATCAAGTTTAACTACAATGAACCAAAGATCCATTAAAAGAGTCAAGTAGAAAATAAAATCTACTATCTTT
This sequence comes from Panax quinquefolius, assembly GCA_020205615.1. Taxonomy (NCBI): domain Eukaryota; kingdom Viridiplantae; phylum Streptophyta; class Magnoliopsida; order Apiales; family Araliaceae; genus Panax; species Panax quinquefolius. The sequence continues at coordinate 47,795,627 of CM035157.1, read as the reverse complement.
TATGATTTTAAAAGGTTTTTCATCATCATTATAGTTGAGACTCGACTTTAATAAATATTCCACATCATCGAATCACCCCGCACTCTACGGCCAGGATATTCTTTAGTATCACGACCACAATTATTCATGCACTACGGGCCAAGAATATTTGTGTATTCATTAATGGTCATGATCATGCCAACAACTCATCCATCAATGCACTCACGGCCATGAGAATTTTTACCACATCATTTATAACATTACGGTCCATGATGATTACACCGAATAGTCTCAGTCATAATCATACCAAGTCCATCTATGCATTACAGGCCACAAATGACTTTCAACATAATATAAACATGAGGATGATGACAATGATATTCAATAAAACAAGTTCAAGAATTAATTTATCTAGGAACCAATAACATCCAAACTGTCAACATGAAACTGCTTTGTAGAATAAATTCAAGAATCTCGAGAAGAATATTTCCATGAAAGGATCTTTGGATGAAGCGCAAATATCAAGGATATTCCACTAATTTCATGGAGTATAGAAGTCAAAGTTTTAACCAACTGAGTATAATAAAGAATGGAATAACAAAAGAAATCACCATGCATGCGATAGATCGCATGGTGAGGTTATTCCAATGTAATAATAAATAACGGAACCAGTCCCAGGCGAAAACGCATGCATGTAATATTCCAACGAATAATAAAGAATGGAACCAGTCCCACGTAAAATACATAGAGCAGGGATCTTCCAATGAGAATAATAATAAAAAGAGGAACCGGTCCGGTGTAAAACACACGATAGGGATGTTCCAATAGAATAATAGAAGAATGTCACCAAGTATAGGGTAAATCACATATATCTGAGGTTATTCCAACGTAATAATAAGCAATGGAATAACAATGATTCTCTTCATGAATAAGAAAGAATAACACCCTTACTTTTGGTAGGAGATTGAATATGCAGTGGTGTAGTAACAAAATACTCTTCTTCTTTCTCTCTTATTCTCTCTATACTTTCTCTCTCTATAAGCTTGAATGAATTAAGTGAAAATAATGAAGCACTATGCCTCTATTTATAGAAGATTTCTAGCTTAAGACCGCCATGTGAAAAGGCAAGTGGCTTGACGATCGTGATGATGAAAAGAAAAGTAGTTTGGCGCTTTGTAATGTGAAACGACAAGTGGTTCGGCGCTTTATAATGTGAAACGACAAGTGGTTCGGCCTTTTGTAATGTGAAACGACAAGTGGTTCGACGTCGGGTAAAGGTAATTACTATTGACGAAGGTAATTACTATTCACAAAGGTAATTACTATCGACGAAGGTAATTACTATCGACGAAGAGACTCTTAGATGATGACATATGGGCCCCCATAAAATAATCAAACTTACCACAAAAGCGTCTCATAATGACTCTTTATATACATCAAGGATTGAATAAATATTACCACAAATCATTTTATTTTTAATCAACACATATTTAATCTTTCAACAATTATTAATCATTTATAACTTGTCGTCTCAATTATTGATTTAATACTATAACATATTATACAGATGATACTGTGACAATAATTGAATCAATAATATAAGAGATATGATGTAGCAATTACTGTAGCAATAATTGAGCATAGCTGAGTGACTTCTCACGTAAGCATCAATAATCAATATCGTGTGCTACTATACAACTACGCCAGACATTCTTGTACTTTTACTACCGGGTAGTTCAACAGTTTTAACGGTAACACCTCTGCCATTATTTTTATAGAAAGATAATTTTGTCGTTTTCTAACTACGACAATACTTCCGTTGTGGGGTCCACCAATGATTGAGCCGTCGTACAAATATTCCCCGACAAAAAGAATATTCCCCGACCAAACGAATATTTTATAACAACTTGTTTACTTTGCAAAATTTATAAATATTACCCACAACTATAACATTATATCAAATTTATTCCATAATATTCAAAAATAATATTTATAGAAAAATTCATCTTTATTTATAAAAGTTGGGGTCTTACAACCTCCCTTCTTATGAAATTTAGCCCTCAAAATTAGGGTATGCGTGCACTGTATGTCGAAGAGGTAAGGATACCTTGATTTCATTTCGCATTCTAACTCCCAAGTCATTTCACAACATCGTGGTTCCTCCACAAAACTTTGACTTGAGGTATAACCTTGGAGCGTAGAATATGTTCCTTCCTATCCAAGATTTGAACAGAACCTCTTCATACGTCAAATCTTCCGCTATTTCGTCCGTTCTAACTCAATAATGTGGTTCGGGTCTTTCACATATTTACGTAACATGGATATGTGAAAAGCGTTATGAACACGAGACATACTTAGCGATAAAAGCGAGTCTATAGGCCACGGCTCCTACTCGATCGAGGATTAAAAATGGACCGATGAATCGAGGATTGAGTTTTCCTCTCTTTCCAAATCTTGTAACTCCTTTCCATGGAGCAACTCTTAACAACACATGATCTCCTATATCGAATTCCACGTCCTTTCGATGAAGATCAGCATAACTCTTTTGTCGATTTTGTGAGGTTTTTATCGTTGTTTGGATCGTTTGAATCTTTTCCGTAGTCATACGTACCAACTCTGGTCCCAACAACGTTGCTTCACCCACCTCATCCCAAAGACATCTTGAACAACACTTTCTTCCATACAACGCTTCGAATGGAGCCATGCCAATACTTGCTTGATAACTGTTGTTGTAGGAAAACTCCACCAATGGTAAGAACTTGTCCCAACTTCCCTTGAAATCAAGGACACAGAGTCTTAATAGATCTTCAAGAGTTTGAATAGTCCTCTCCAACTGTCCGTCCGTCTGAGGATGATATGCCGAGCTAAATCGTAAGTCTGTGCCCATAGCTTTTTGCAAACTAACCCAAAATCGTGAAGTGAATCTTGGGTCTCGATCAGAAACTATGGATACCGGCATACCATGCAGTCTTACAATCTCGTTTATGTACATACGAGCAAGACGTTCAAGTGTATAAGTTTCTCGTATCGTTAAAAATGAGCAGACTTGGTCAATCTATCAACAATGACCCAAATCGCATCTATGCCTTGAGAAACCTTAGGAAGGCCGGGTAACGAAATCCATGGTAATGTGCTCCCACTTCCATTCGGAATTTCAAGTGGTTGCAATGGACCTTTTGGTACTTGATGCTCGCTTTTTAACTCGTTGACAAGTTAGACACCTTGAGATAAACAAATAATTATCTCTCTCTCATATTGCTCCACCAAAATGTATGACGAATATCATGATACATTTTGGTACTCCCGAGATGGATTGCAAATGGTGTGTTGTGCGCCTCCATCATGATATTATACTTTAAATCGTAATCGTTAGGAACACAAAGTCCGGAGTTGACTCAAGTATTCCTTCTTCATCGATTCTTGCTTCCCGTATAGCATCTTCTTACACTTTTTCTTCCTCATACGCATCGGCTCCAGTGCAGTAGCTTGAGCGACTTTTAACTTTATCGATTAAAGTCGGTTCTACTCATATACTCGCTATCATCACATCGTCCACGAGTCTTTAACTCTATCTCCATCCTTTGCAAGTCACACAAAATGGGCCTTTGCGTTGACAATATCGCACTTTTCGTTTCTTGCGTATGATCTTCTACTCAATGCGTCGGCTACCACGTTCGCTTTTCGAGGATGGTATTGGATGGTATGATCATAATCTTTCAATGATTCAAGCCAACGTCGTTGTCGCATGTTGAGTTCCTTTTGAGTGAAGAAATATTTGAGGCTTTTATGATCCGTAAATATCTCCACTTTCTCCCCATACAAGTAATGCCTCCAAATTTTAAGTGCAAAGACAAACAAATGCTAACTCTAGATCATGAGTAGGATAATTCCTCTCATATTCTTTGAGTTAATCGTGAGGCATAAAGCTATAACTTTTCCATGTTGCATGAGAACACATCCCAACCCTTTGCTTCAAGAATCATCAGTAGATGACAAATCCCTCCGAGCAGATGGTATTGTCGAGCAGTCTTTGAAATAAGTCTCCTCTTGAGTTCGAAAACTCTTCTCACATTCTTCGCTCCAACCGAACTTTGTATCTTTCCGAAGTCACCGAGTCGATGGAGTAGCGATTCAAGAAAATCCTTCCAAGAATCTCCGATAATAACCAAATAAACCGAGAAAGCTACGTGCTTGATCCATCGATTTAGGTTGTTCCCAACTTTGAATAGCTTCAATCTATCTTTGGGTCAACAGATATTCCGTGACTTGATACCACGTGCCCAAGGAATGCTACTTCTTCAAGCGAACTCGCATTTCTTCAACTTGGCATAAAGCTTATATTCACGAAGCTTTTGGAGTGTCGACCTCAAGAAGTGTTGCTCATGATCTTCACGGCTTTTGGAATAAATAAGGATGTCATCAATAAAGACGACCACAAAGTGATCCAAATATTCCTTGAATACTCGATTCATCATATCCATAAAAGCGCGGGGAGCATTAGTCAATCCAAAGGACATGACTAGGAATTCATAATGCCCGTCTCAAGTTACGGCGAAAGCCGTCATTGAAATGTCGGTGGTTCTAATCTTCAATTGGTGATATCCTAACGAAGATCAATCTTTGAAAAGAATTTGGCTCCTTACCAATCGGTCAACAGTCATCAATACGTGGTAATGGATACCTATTTTTGATGGTGACATGATTCAACTCCAGATAATCAATACAAAGTCGCATACTCCCATCTTTCTTCTTCACGAATAGAACAGGGAGCACCCCAAGGAGAAGTACTAGGACGAATAAAGCCAATGTCTAACAATTCCTGCGATTCGTCTTTAACTCTTGAAGTTCAATAGGAGCCATTCGATATGGGGCTTTGGAAATAGGTTTTGTCTGGGGTTCAAGGTCGATACAAAATTCAATTTCATGCTTCGGGGTAGGCCAGGAAGTTCTTGAGGGAATACGTCCTAAATTTATTAACAATAGAAATATCGTTCAAAACCGGCGTATTTTTGTTTAAATCGTGACATGAGCTAAGAAAGCTTGACATCCGCTTTTTCAATAAACGAATAGCTTTATGGCTTGAGATGGTAGTGATTGATTTTAATGGTTTGGTCGCTTGAATTAGTATAATAGGTTGGTTAGGAATATGAAAGCTAACAACCTTACGAAAATAATCAATTTTGCATGATAAGTAGTTAACCAATCAATCCCTAGAATCACGCCAAATGCAAGTATTTTTAATGAAATAAGATCGACCGGTAATGTGAGGGTACCGATTTGAACCAAACAAGACTTATAAACAATTGGATGTAATGAAGGTTTCTCCCAACGGAGTTTCCACAGATAAGTCGAGTCTAATTTCTCTGAGTCAAATTTAATCGATGAGCGCAAGTAGGAGAAATAAAAGAATGGGTAGAACCCAAATTATCGATAAAGTATAGACTTCATTAGAGTTTATGATAAGCTTACCCGTGATGACCTCATTCGGATTCCTTGCTCTCTGGGAGGTCACAACAAACGCTCTCCTTGTACTCTAGGTTTTGACTTTTTCTGGGACTACCTTTGGTGCATCCATCCTAGCTTGAATTTGTCTTGATGGCGACAAAATCGAGCTAAGTGACCTTCTCTTCCACAATTATAACATGCTTTGGACGGCATGGCGCAGTTTGGACTGATGTGTCCCTCTCCTCCGCATTTGAAGCATATGATAGGTGGTCTTTCTCCTTCCTTAACAACGGGTGCTGGTGCTGACGTCTTTCCATCATTGTTGAATCTCCTTTTCTTGAAATGTCCATTCTTATTGTTTTGGCCCTGATTACCACCGAAGTGGTTACCATATCTGGCATGTTGATTCCCTCCACGCTTGTTGTCACCGCTTCGATGACTACTCTCGCTGGTATTATAATTTTGTCATTTTGTTCTCTTTTAGTTGCATTGACTCGTTATCGCGCTCCACTAATCGAGCCCTATTTACAACATCTCGAATACAAACACGCTTTATGAGAAATAAGATGTTGGCGTATCTCGACTTCAAATCTCTTAAAAACATTCGCGTCATTCTCTCTTCATTATCCACCAAGTGGGGCGAAACCGTGATAACTCCGCAAATTTTGCCTCGTATTGCGACACGGTCATATTGTTTTGTTCCAAATTGATAAACTCCACCCCTTCATGTGGCGAATACTTTCGGGAAAGTATTTGTCGTTGAAACGACTCTGGAACTTCTCCCAAGATATCTTGATCTGAATGAAGTTGAGTACGTTTCTGGAATTCCCACCAAGAATCTCGCCTCCGCCAAACATAAAAGGCGTGAAGGGAACCTTTGCTCCTCGGAGCATCCCAAGACATCAAATATCTTGGTAATCTGCTTTATCCATGCTTGACCCGTAAGTGGTTTTGGCTCTCCCTTAAACTCCGGTGGTCCCAATTCCTTGAACTGCTTAGCGGTGGCCGTCCGAGAGTTTTCCGTGTTTCCACCTACGTTTTGGACTAGAGTCGCTCTCGCCTGATGTTGCATGAATTGCATAAAGCCTCTGAACATTTGATTATTCATCATTTGGTCAGTGTTGTTGTTTGCATGAGGATTGTCGCCTTCTTGATGCACATTATCCTAATTATTGATATGTGGTGAATCAATGATCGCTCATGCTCCATTGCTATTCTCAACATTCTCGGATGTCATTTTGAATCTTGCCACAAAACAAAAGGTTAATTGACATGTAACATATTATCCCTATATTCTCACCGCCAGACCAATAAAATAGCACATAAACTTAGGTAGGTCATACTAGCGAAGGTATTCCCCATCTCTCCCTCTAGTACTATTCTCACATCTTAGCCAGGATCATATCCCTAAGCTCGATACCAATCAATGACGCCCCAAAATTAGGTATACATCACCCATCTTGGGTAGTCAGATACATGGTACAGAATTTAAATACAACTTACTAATATAACTGTCGTGTACAATACGACAAACTGTGAGTTTGAATACAAATATTGTCTACTAGAGATCATACAAACTCAAAAGGAGTCCTCATTACAATTATTATCATACTATTTCACAGAATAGTGAGGACTACTAATGCTATCATTTGGAGCATTACTCCGTTCCCCGACTCGTCCCAGCTATATTCTCATTTCCTGAAGAGAATAGTGAAAGAAAGGGTGAGCTCAACTAGCTCAGTAAAAAATATTATGACTAAGATAATGCAGAATAAATTATCAATAGCCTACAACAGTGTTAAACTAATAAAATATAATGAACATCAAGTTTAACTACAAATGAACCAATGAATCCATTAAAAGAGTCATGTAGAAAATAAAATCTACTATCTTTTATGATTTTAAAAGGTTTTTCATCACTTTGTTATAGTTGAGACTCGAACTTTAATAAATATTCCACATCATCGAATCACCCCTCACATTTTCTGGGCCAAGGATATTCTTTAGTATCACGACCATAATTATTCATGCACTACGGGCCAAGAATATTTGTGTATTCATTAATGGTCATGATCATGCCAACAACTCGTCCCATCAATGCACTACGGGCCATTTGAGGATTTTTACCACATCATTTGTAACATTACGGTCATGATTACAATCAATAGTCTCTCGGTCATAATCATACCAAGTCCATCTATGCACTTTACAGAGCCACAGATGACTTTCAACATAATATAAACATGAGGATGATGACAATGATATTCAATAAAACAAGTTCAAGAATTAATTTATCTAGGAACCAATAACATCCAAAAGCAATCGACATGATCTTGCTTTGTAGAGTAAAATTCAAGAATCTTGAGAAGAATATTTCCATGAAAGGATCTTTGGATGAAGCGCAAATATCAAGGATATTCCACTAATTTCATGGAGTATAGAAGTCAAAGTTTTAACCAACTAGTATAATAAAGAATGGAATAACAAAAGAAATCACCATGCATGCGATAGACCATACAGGCGAGTTATTCCAATGAATAATAAATAACGGAACCGGTCCCATGTAAAGCGCATGCATGTGAGGATATTCCAACGAATAATAAAGAATGGAACTAGGTTCGGCGTAAAACACACAGAGCATGGATCTTCCAAATGTAATAATAATAAAGATTTTAACGAATGTCCCTGTAAAACACCTGCAGACGGGATGTTCCAATAGAATAATAGAAGAATGTCACCAAGTATAGGGTAAACCAGCATTATCAAGTTATTCCAATGTAATAATAAGCAATGGAATAACAACAGTTCTCTTCATGAATAAGAAAGAATAACACCCTTACTTTTGGTAGGAGATTGAATACTGCAGATGAGTGTAGTAACAAAATACTCTTCTTCTTTCTCTCTTATTCTCTATACTTTCTCTCTCTATAGCTTGAATGAATTCGTGAAAAATAATGAAGCACTATGCCTCTATTTATAGAAGATTTCTAGCTTAGCACCTGCCATGTGAAAAGGCAAGTGGCTTGACGATTGGTGATGTGAAAAGAAAAGTGGTTTGGCGCTTAATGTGAAACGACAAGTGGTTCGGCGCTTTGTAATGTGAAACGACAAGTGGTTCGACGTCGGGTAAAGGTAATTACTATTGACGAAGGTAATTACTATTCACAAAGGTAATTACTATTGACGAAGGTAATTACTTATTAGTGAAGAGACTCTTAGATGATGACATATGGGCCCCCATAAAATAATCAAACTTACCACAAACGTCTCATAATGACTCTTTATATACATCAAGGATTGAATAAATATTACCACAAATCATTTTATTTTTAATCAACACATATTTAATCTTTCAACAATTATTAATCATTTATAACTTGTCGTCTCAATTATTGATTTAATACTATAACATATTATACGAGATGATCTTTGTGACAATAATTGAATCAATAATATAAGAGATATGATGCAAAGAATTACTATAGCAATAATTGAGCATAGTGAATGACTTCTCACGTAAGCATCAATAATCAATATCGGTAAAGTTACTATACAACTACGCGTATTCATCGTACTTTTACTACTTGGTAGTTCAACAGTTTTAACGGTAACACCTCTGCCGTTATTTTTATAGAAAGATAATTTTGTCGCTTTTCTAACTACGACAATACTTAGTTAATAGGGGTCCACCAATGATTGAGCCGTCGTCATTTAATATTCCCCGACAAAAGAATATTCCCCACCAAACGAATATTTTATAACAACTTGCTTACTTTGCAAAATTTATAAATATTACCTGAACTATAACATTATATCAAATTTATTCCATAATATTCAAAAATAATATTTATAGAAAAATTCATCTTTATTTATAAAAGTTGGGGTCTTACATACCTCCTCGTACGTTAAGTCTTCAGCTATCTCATCCGGTTCTAACTCAATAACGTGGTTCAGGTCTTTCACATATTTACGAAGCACAGATATATGAAAAACATTATGAACACAAGACATACTTGGAGGTAGCGAGTCTATAGGCTACATTTCCTACTCAGTCAAGAATCTGAAATGGGCTAATAAATCGTGGATTGAGCTTTCCTCTCTTCCCAAATCTTGTAACTCCCTTCCATGGGGCAACACGCAACAATACATGATCCCCAATACTAAATTTCACGTCCTTTCGATGAAGATATGCATAACTCTTTTATCGATCCTGTGCCATTTGTATACGTTGCCGAATCATTTGGATCTTTTCTATAGTAATACGTACCAACTCTGGTCCCAACAATGTTGCTTCACCCACCTCATCCCAACATACTGGAGAGCGACACTTTCGTCCATATAATGCTTCGAATGGAGCCACACCTATACTTGCCTGATAACTGTTGTTGTAAGAGAATTCCACCAATGGTAAATACTTATCCCAACTCCCTTTGAAATCTAGGACACAGAGTCTTAATAGATCTTCAAGAGTTTGAATAGTCCTCTCTGATTGTCCGTCTGCTTTGAGGATGGTATCTTAGAATCAATCGTAAACTCCGTCCCATAGCTTTTTGTAAACTAACCCAAAATCGTGAAGTGAATCTTGGGTCACGATCCGAAACTATGGATACTGGCATGCCATGCAATCTCACAATCTCATTTACACACATATGAGCAAGACGTTCAAGGGAATAAGTCTCCCGTATCGGCAAGAAATGAGCAGACTTGGTTAATCTATCAACAATAACCCAAATAGCGTTTATGCCTTGAGAAACCGTGGGAAGACCCATAACAAAATCCATGGTAATCTGTTCCCACTTCCATTTCGGAATCTCAAGTGGTTGCAATGGACCCTTAAGCACTTGATGCTCCGCCTTTACACGTTGACAAGTTAAACACCTTGAAATAAACTTTGCAATCTCTCTCTTCATATTGTTCCACCAAAATGTATGTCGAAGATCACGATACATTTTGGTACTTCTAGGATGGATTGCAAACGGTGTATTATGTGCCTCCTTCATGATCTTGTATTTCAAATCAAAGTCGTTAGGAACACAAAGTCTGGAGTGGATTCGAAGTATTCCCTCTTCATCGATTCTCGCTTCTGGAATAGCACCTTCTTGTACTTTCTTCTTCATACGCATCAGCTCCGGGTCAGTGGCTTGAGCAACTTTAACTTCATCGATTAAAGTTGGTTCTATGCGTATACTTGACATCATAGCACTCGTTCCTGCATATGATCTTCTACTCAATGCGTCAGCTACCACGTTTTCTTTTCCAGGATGGTATTGAATGGTGTGGTCATAATCTTTTAACAGCTCGAGCCAACGTCGTTGCCACATGTTGAGTTCCTTTTGGGTGAAGAAATATTTAAAGCTTTTATGGTCTGAATATATCTCCACTTTCTCTCCATATAGATAGTGCCTCCGGATCTTTAGCGCAAAAATATGATCGCTTTTAACTCTAGATCATGAGTAGGATAATTCCTCTCATACTCTTTAAGTTGTCATGCGAGGCATAGGCTATAACTTTCCCACGTTGCATGAGAACACATCATAACCCTTTGCACAAGCATCATCAGAGATAACAAATCCATCCGAACCAGATGGTATTGTCGAAACAGTAATCAAAATGAGTCTCCTCTTAAGCTCTTGAAAACTCTTTTCGCATTCCTCGCTCCATACGAATTTTGTATCTTTCCGAGTTAGCTGAGTTAACGGAGTAGTAATTCGAGAAAATCCTTCCACAAATCTCCAATAATAACCAGCTAAGCTCAAAAAGATACGTACTTCGGTTACTTACTTCGGTTGCTCCCAACTTTGAATTGCCTCAATCTTCGTCAGGTCAACAAATACTCCATGTTTTGACACCACGTGCCCAAGGAATGTTACCGCCTCAAGCCAGAATTTGCATTTCTTCAACTTGGCATATAGCTTGTTTTCACGAAGCCTTGGGAGTACCAGCTTCAAATGGTTCTCATGATCTTCACGGCTTTTGGAATATATGAGGATGTCATCAATAAAGACAACAACGAACTGATCCAAATATTCCTTGAATATCTGGTTCATTATATCCATGAAAGCCGCAGGAGCATTAGTCAATCCAAAAGACATGACTAAGAATTCATAATGCTCGTACCGAGTTTTGAAGGTAGTCTTTGGAATATCCTCAATTCTAATCTTCAGCTGATGATATCCAGAACGAAGATCGATCTTTGAAAAGAATTGTGCTCCTTGCAATTGGTCAAACAGGTCATCAATATGAGGTAGCGGATACCTATTCTTGATAGTGACATGGTTCAATATCCAGTAGTCAATACAAAGTCGCATACTCCCGTCTTTCTTCTTTACAAATAAAACAGGAGCACCCCAAGGAGATGTACTAGGATGAATGAAACCGATGTCCAACAACTTCTATAGTTGGACCTTTAACTCCTGAAGTTCAATAGGAGCCATTCGATATGGGGTTTTAGAAATGGGCTTTGTACCAGGTTCAAGATCAATAAAGAATTCAACTTCACGTTCTGGGGGTAGACCGGGAAGTTCTTCAGGAAACACGTCAGGAAATTTACTAACAACATGAATATTATTCAAATCTGACGTGTCTTTATTCAAATCCATAACATGGGCTAAGAAAGCTTGACATCCGTTTTTCAATAAACAAATAGCTTTATGACTAGATATGACAGTGATTGATTTTAATGGTTTAGTTGCTTGAATTCGTACAACAGGTTGATTAGGAATATGAAAACTAATAACCTTACGAAAACAATCAATTTTGGCATGATGAGTAATTAACCAATCAATCCCTAAAATCACATCAAAATCAAGTATCTTTAAAGAGATAAGGTCAACGGTAATGTGATGGTGCCAACTTGGATCAAACAAGATTTATAAACGATGGATGTGATGAAAGTTTCTCTAACTGAGTCTCCAAAGATAAATCAAAGTCTAATTTCTTGAGTTAAGTTTAAACGTTGAGCACAAGGCGGGAGAGATAAATGAATGGGTAGCACCGGTATCAAGTAAGGTATAAACTTAGCAAGAATTTATGATTAGCTTACCCGTGATCACCTCGTTTGGGTTCCTCGCATTTTGACCAGTCACAACAAACGCTCTTCCAGAAATCGTTGACTTTGACTTTTCTGGGACAGCCTTTTGAGTCACCGTCCCCGCTGGACTTGGTTTCGCTATCGTACAATCTCAAGCGATATGTCTTTCCTTTCCACAATTATAACATACCTTAAACTGTTGTGGGCAGTTTGGGCTGATATGTCTCTCTTTTACACATTTATAGCATACGATCGGTGGTCGTTCTCCTCCCTTAGAACCAGTTGATGCTGGTGTTGACGTCTTTACATGGTCATTGTTGAATCTCCTCTTTTTAAAATCTCCTCCCGACTCTCTTCTTCTATTCTCATGGCCATGATTACCACCAGAGTGGTTACCACCTTTGTCCGTATTCTTCTTTCTCCGCTGGTTATCGTTGTTCTGATGACTGCTGTCACCAGTATGATCCTGGTTATGGTCCCTCGGTTGAACGTACTCGTTATCTCGCTCTAACAATTGAGTCCTGTTGACAACATCTGAATAGAGAGAAAATTTATGAGAAATGAGATACTGACGTATACCGGGTTTCAAACCTCTCAGAAACATCCGCGTCATACATTCCTCATTCTCCAGCAAATGAGGTGCAAACCTGGATAACTCTGTAAACTTTGCCTCGTACTGGGACACCGTCATGTTATTTTATTCCAATCTAATGAACTCTACTTCCTTTATATGACGAATACTTTCAGGAAAGTACTTGTCATTGAAAAGTTTCTGAAACGTCTCCCAAGACATGCCGAAAAGTCTTGGTGGATGGAGTGCGCTTCACGATTCCCACCAAAGATGTCGCCTCATTACTTAACATAAAGTGGCGAATGGAACCTTCTGTTCCTCCGTGCATCCCAAGACATCGAATATCTTGGTGATTTATTTGACCCACGTTTCTTCCTTAATCGGATCCGGCTTTCCCCAGAATTCTGATAGTCCAAACTCTTTGAACTGCTTGGCTGTGACAAACCATGCGTTGTTATCATTTCCACCTGTATTTTGTGCACGAGTCTCCCTCATCTGATTTTGCATGAACTGCAAAAAACTTATAAACATCCCGTCGTTCATCATCTGCTCAGTGGTGTTGTTCACAGGAGGAACATTGTCAGCCTGTTGCACGTTCTCCTCGTTGGTGAGTAAAGGTGTCTCCACGGTCTCATTTACTCCACTGTTAACATTCTCAAATACATTCTCAAATCCTGCCATAAAACAAGGGTTAATTAAGGAAATCAACATATCACATAATATCTCTATATATTGACCAACTAACAAATAAGCTTAGGTAGGACACACTAGCGACGGATTTACTCGTCTCTCCCCTCCTAGTTCTATTCCCCGATCTCCGCCAGAGATCATATCCCTAAGCTCTGATACTAACTGTGACGCCCCCAAAATAGGTATACATCACCCATTTTGAGTCATCAATAACATGGTATAGAAACAACTACAACTTTATTAATACAACATAAAAACTGTGAGTTTAAATACAAATATTGTCATCTAGACAATATTCACACCCAAATAAGTTTTCATTACAATTATTGGTATATTATTTTACAAAAATGGTGAGGACTACTAAACAACTTTCTAGAACCTTCATTCCATACCCCGACTAATACTCGCTACATTCTCGCCTCCTGAGAAGAAAAATGGAACAAAAAGGAAAAGGGTGAGCTCAACTAGCCCAGTAAAGAATATTATGACTAAGATAATATAGAACAAATTATTGTTAGTCTTCAACAGGGAAAAATCTGATAAAATATAATAGACAACAAGTTTCAGATCAATATTTGCAGCAGAAATAATAATTCATAGAAGAGTTACGTAGAGAATGAAATCTACTATTATCTATGAATTTAAAAGTCCATCATCAATATTTTATCCCTGTAACATCAATCAATATACATCTTGAATCAAATATTCATCTTTACACTACAAGCCAAAGATATTCATCAGTTGGTCATGTTCATCTCAACACCTGTACATCTTTGCACTACAGGCCAAAGATATTCATAAGAAATTCAACAATCTTTGCACTACAGGGCAAAGATATTCAGTAATATCATCATTTAGGACTGAGGATGATGAAAAATATTTTAAAAAAAACGAATCCAGTGAAACAAAAGAACAAATATTAAGGATTCGTACTTTAAACAATCCGAGTTCAAAAATACTTCATTAATAATCATAGCAAAGTAAAATTCAAGAATGATCAAAACATGGATACAATCAAAGCTAGTATCCATAATCGATATTTTTGAAAAAAAAAAATGAAAATTTAATTTTTCTGTGAATAGTGTCGTATACGTGAATAGTGCCGTATCGTGAATAGTAACCCCACACTAAAAGATAAGAATTTCACAAAAAATATTACTAATATTCTCGCATAATGATATTAGAAGAAATAATATCATTTAAAAAAAATAACATCCTTACCTCGAAAAGAGCGGTGCCACTTGACCGAATCTCGGATATAGTCAAGAAGGAACTTGTACCGTATAACAACACTCAAAGTCTTAAAATACTCACAAGAATACGCTCGATAATATAGAGAGAGAAAACTTCAGTTTCTGGTGTGATTTTCAATTCTAACCTAAGCACCCTATTTATAGGAAAATGCTTAGAACACCAAAGCAGAAAATTTAATAAAATAATATTATTAATAATAAAATTTCATACGCCTCCTTAGAAATCAGATCTTAGCATTTCCCACATGCCCACCTTCTAGAAAAAGTAAGAAAAATGTTTTTCATAAATAAAATAATTAAAACTTCCAAAAATCAATTACTTCGGAACTTCGGAGCTTCAATAATTAATAATAAATAGCCCTTTTATCAGAAAAATTCGAACCTTATGTCTTTTCCATTGGAAATTTCATTCTCTACAACTTTGCAGAAGAAAGTTTTTCCAAATTCCAAACAGAAACTGACCGAAATTAACAAACGGACGATTTTACAGGCTATAATCAAATTTCAGTCAAGAAATGGGCCCAGAAACATGTTTAACCTGTTTTAAACAACTTTTGCAACAAAAATACTCTTCCTCCTCATATATTCATATATCCCACATTCATTGTAAAAATATCACCATTATTATATTATTAAAATATAATAATATATTTAAATAAATTATTTTATCAGAAAAGATAAAATATCAATTTTTCAACAATTGTCACTTTAAAATTTTCTCCATCTATATCCACATAAAATGAATATTTTTCTTATCATATAAATCAATAATTAATTATTCACAAATAATATTACAAAATCACAATATCGACAACCAGGCCGTTCCTAGGAAAGAGGGGGCTTTCCAATAAGGATTTCTCCTTATCTTGCGCAAGCAATTAGGTGACCAAACCTCTCCTGTAGAGTAACTTTTTAGACATTGCCAATAATGTTATCTAATAATATTATTCAAATAATATGAATTATTGATCGATAATAAAAATCTTCAGTAGTGACAATTATTGAAACGACAATAATAAAAAATATCAACGTAGCAATTATTAAATCAATAAAATAAAATATTGAGCGAGAATTCATCGTAATAATTATTGAGTAGTGCCTTCTTACGTAAGAATCAATAATTGGTGCAATACCGTGATATCGTGTTTTTAACCACCGGGTATTCCAACAAGATAATCTGTAACAACTACGTTGTTATTTATAAACAACTTATACTTGTCGTTTTCTTCATCCAATCGCTTCCCAAGCATGGGGCCCACACAATTTCTACCGCTATCGTCGTATTAATATTCCCCAACAAAGAAGAATATTCCACGACCAAAAGAATATTCCCGACAACAATGAATATTTTATAACCACTTGCTTATTTAAAATATTTGCGCATTTTACCCATAACTAACCACATTAATCAAATCAACCCTTACTATTTCAAAATAATAAATAGAGGAAATTTAATTTCATTTATAATAAGTTGGGGTCTTACAGATACGACCAACAAAGACCCTGAAAACACCCATCTCAAAGGAGGTCCAGACACCGGTGATATCAGGAAGAAAGTACTCCAAATGGAGGAAACTATCCGTGTTCTCAAAGGGATTGGAACACATGGAAGTGTTTCATATTCTGACCATTGCATCTTCCCTGGTGTTCATTATCCAGAGAAATTCAAAACCCGTGATTTTGAAAAGCATAACAGATTAGGGGATCCTTATACACATTTGAAAGTGTTCATTGGAGAACTTGGGTCTTACGCAGAAAATGAAAAGCTCAAAATGTAACTATTTCAGAAAAGTCTGACTGGAGAAGCCCGTTCGTAGTATACCAGATTAGACAACTCAAAGATCTATAGCTGGGAAGAGCTGGCTCATGCCTTCCTCACTCAATACAGTTTTCAATCTCAAATGGCTCCTGACTGGTACCAAATTACCAAGGTCAAGAAAAAGTCTAATGAGTCTTTTAGAGAGTATGCTCAAAAGTGGAGGCGCCTTGCTGCTCAAGTTATTCCTTCCATGATGGAATCAGAAATGGTCATGACGTTTATAGATGTACAGGAAGCTCCTTTCTATGAGAGAGTCGTAGCTGGTATTGGCAAACCATTCTCTGAAATGATTAAACACAGAGATATGGCTGAAATGGGATTGAAGTCTGGTAAAATTCAAGACCTTTCCGCTCTTAAAGCTGTTGCTGAGCACATCCAGTCCGGATCTTATGGAAACAACCCCCGGAGGGTCCATAAAAAGAAAGAGGAGGATGTTTCCTTGATATTACAAGGTCAAAAAGGCAATCAAAGCGTGCCTATACAGAGGAGAAACTACTCCCCTCTTCAAGCACAACCTTCAAACCCTCAATTGCCTAAAGATGGAGAAGTAAAGCGTCCTCGAACGTTCACACCCTTAGGGGACTCGCACGAGAATATTCTTGCTCTTTTGACTACTCAGAAGAAAATTACACATCTTCTTCCACCAGCCAACTCTAATGGGAGGGGTTTTAATGCTACTCGAAAATGTGCTTATCATGCCAGAGCACCTGGACATGATACTCAAGATTGTTGGGCCTTGAAACACAAGATCCAAGATTTAATAGACAACAGTGAGATCGTGGTCACCAAACCAGATCAACCTCACGTGCAAGACATCCCTCTTCCTCAACACAAAGAAGAAGATATCAACATGATCAGTTGGAGCACTAGACAGAGTTCCAATTCTAATAGTGAATCATCCCAAACCCTCAAAGACGGTGTTAACAGATGGGATTATGCAAAGTTCCAGTTCACTATGGAACGAAAGATGAAAGCTCTTTGCAAACAAATTGAGCAATTGGCAGAACTGGTGACCCACCAGCATCAAGTCACACGCCAATTAATCAGGCAGGAGCATGTCTATCTCATTTCTTTTGTTATGAATGCTCCATCACCACCTTCAGAAAGCGAAGCTATGGAGGATAAGGTTGCAAAGAGAGTCAATGCTAAAGCCCGTCAGGATTTTGCCAATCAAATAGAATTTACCTATCTTTGCCAATCTTTGGAGGAGATATTACAAATGTTGATCAATGAAGAAAGAATTACCTTCCTTTTTCCTCCAATCAATCCTCGCTCAAGACGGTTCAATTATGATGAAGTGTGTCAATATCATTGACATTCTCGCGGTCACAGCACAGAAGAACGTTGGGCACTCCGCCATCTCATTCAGAATCTTATTGATAGCGGTTGCCTGCAAATAGCAGATGATTACATTGTGCAACTCAAGGGTGGGAATGCACGTCCTACCAAATGGAAGGGATCAGTAGCAGTTATATCTGAAGTGGATGATGAGACTGTCAAAGTATTCCCCATACAACCAATTCAACTCAAACGAGCTGACAATCCTTTGAAAGTGGCCGCACTGAGCCAATTTCTTTACCTTTCGAACCATAACATCCTCGCTGTCGACACACAAAGTTCCATGGAATTATGGAGAAGTCAAGGATCCACATCTCATATCTACGCTTTCAGATTTAGGGAAAAATTCACTGTATCTTCCTCAACGGGTTATGAAACCTACTTGCGAAGCAAAGCATAAGGTTCCCATTGAGAAGATTGAAAAATTCCTTCGCACTATGGGCCACAATGAAGCCAAGGTGGTTTTAAGCTTTCGAGAAGCTCCACACCAGATATCTATACTGGACTTGGTTTTCTCTTTCGAGGATCATCGGAAGATTTTACTGAAGGTTTTGGAAGAAGCCTATTTACCAAAATCAGTGGATGTGGAAAAATTTCAACATTTGGTTGATCATATTTTCAACAACAATGTGATATCCTTCACTGATGACGATATACCACCCGAAGGGACCGGTCATTGCAAACCATTACACATTGTGGTTTTGTCTTTCGGGTATATGCTAGCTGGAGTTTTGATAGATGGAGGCTCATCTCTAAATATTTGTCCTTATGCCACCTTGGTGAAGATGAATGCAATCTCAAGTGGATCCAAAGCAGCCATACGGTTATCAGAGCTTTTGATGGATCCCGACAAAATTCCGTTGGAAAGATTGAGTTACCAATTGAGATTGGTCCAAATACATTCAATGTATCCTTCCACGTCCTCAAGATAGATTCAGGATATAGCCTGCTATTGGGGAGACCATGGATACATATGGCTGGAGCCGTTCCCTCCACGTTACATCAAAAACTCAAATACATTGTCAACAATAGTCTAGTCACTGTCAATGTTGAGCCGGAGTATCCTGAATAAGGAGATCTACCAATCATCAGCTTCAATTCAGAAGTTGAACCGGCCAGTTTTCATACTCTGGAAGTGAGTATCACGCAATACCATTCTATTGGAGCGCCACTTCCCATACCCAAGATTTCTGCCGAGGTTATGTCGGCCACTCAAGAAATGATGTCATTGGGCTATCAACCTGGACAACGGCTTGGTAAAGATAAGCAGGGTATTAAGCACCCTATCCAAGTGTCCAGCCAAATTGGAACAGCCGGACTAGGCTATTTTGCCAGTTCCAGTCACAGGAATCCTCATAAGCACAAACAGGTTCCTCAAGCTTCCGCCGCACGGCGATTTTCTATACCTTTACCCCATGAGCTAATACAGTCTCCAGTAAAGGAGTCAGCCCATGTTGTGGCCATGCTATTTCCTAAACCAGTGCCGATCAAAGCTAAAGACGTGCTAATTCTTGATCCCAAAGTGGAAGAAAAGGAACGAAAACGTAAACATGATATTGCCTTGATGATGACAGGCATACGCGTCATTGTTCATGATGAACATACAAACAGATACACCCCAGATAATGATTGCCCAGATGTCATGGTTATTATTCAGGAGAAGGAGGACAATGACGATCCTTCCATCCCTGCAGTCCATCAGGACTTTGCCCTCGACAATTGGAGC
Organism: Panax quinquefolius; assembly: GCA_020205615.1. Classification (NCBI taxonomy): domain Eukaryota; kingdom Viridiplantae; phylum Streptophyta; class Magnoliopsida; order Apiales; family Araliaceae; genus Panax; species Panax quinquefolius. The sequence continues at coordinate 47,775,776 of CM035157.1, read as the reverse complement.
AGCACTCCATGCATTGGTTGACGAGGGTAAAATGGGCAAAAAAATCCCTTTGCCCTGTAGATAACTTTAATTGTTTGCTTTTCTATAAAGTACTAGCAGTTATTTTATCAAGTACATGCTAACACTTTTGTATAATCGAACAGTTACATATATTAAGTGAAAGCATATTCTATTTTAGGACTGAATTTAGATGTGCATGTACTTGCTGATGGGGTGCCTTCTCTCCACAAGGGTTGTAACTTTGATGCAAAGTTGGACTCAGACTTGATGGACATCCAAGAGGACATTGAGACACCTCAGGAGATTAAGGAATGGGTCGCAAACAAACCCAAACCCAATCTTGATCAAACCACTTCTTTCAATCTTGGAACCTTAGACAATCCTAAGCTTATCCAAATTGGTTCAGACCTTACCACAAATCAACGGAATGACATGGTTGCACTATTAACCCAATTCTAGGATGTTTTTGCATGGTCTCATGAAGACATGGTGGGTTTGTCCACTGACATTGTTCTTCATCGCCTTCCCATTAAAGAAGGATTCAAGCCAGTTAGGAAAAAACTCAGGCGATTGAAACCTGGGTGGAGTTTAAAGGTTAAAGAAGAAATTGTGAAACAATTTCAAGTTGGCATCATCATGGTGTCTACATATCTGGAGTGGATATCCAACATTGTTCCCATGCCTAAACCAGGAGGAGAGGTGAGAGTCTACGTGGATTACTGGGATTTGAACAAAGCTTGCCTTAAAGATAACTTTCCCGTGCCATTTATCCACATTCTTATTGACAATATTGCTCAATACGACATGTACTCCTTTGCTGATTGCTTTGCGGGGTACCATCAAATTATGGTCGCTGAGGAGGACCGTGAGAAAACTGCTTTCATCACGCCATGGGGAACCTTTTGCTACAGACGGTTGTCATTCGGCCTCATCAATGCCGAGGCAACCTATCAGCAAGCTATGATGGCTCTTTTCCACGATTTAATGCACAAAGAGATAGAGATCTATGTGGATGACATCATTGTCAAATCCCGAAAGGGGGATGACCACTTAGACCATCTCATAAAACTTTTCAACAAAGTTAACGTAAGTCTGACTTGAAGTTGAATCCACCAAGTCGCGCCTTTGGTGTTAAGTCATGCAAGTTGCTAGGTTTTCTAATCGACCACAAAGGGATTGAATCGGATCCTACCAAAATCCGAGCCAAAAGGAAATGCCCATTCCTCGAGACGTATGAAATACGGGAATTTTGGGAAGAATCAACTTCATTAGTAGGTTCATTTCTCAACTCACAAAGAACTTCGTGAGTCAATCTTCAAGTCATTAAGGAAGAACTCCTCCATGAAATGGAACGACGAGTGTCGAAAAGTCTTCCTCACAATCAAAGAGCAACCGATTAACGCTCCTATTTTGGTACCTCCTGGATGATGTTCCCTATTCATGTACTGTCCATAAATGACAATGCCATGAAATCAGATATCTTTGGGTCAAAAAAGATGATGATAGAGGCCAAGAACGAGCTATCTATTACCTCGAGAAAAGATTCAAAGATCAATGAACACAAGTACACTCGATTGAGAAGACTTGTTGTGCTTTAGCATGGGCTTCCATGAGGTTACTGACATTACCTCCATGGTCACACAACCCATCTCATATCCCGCGTGGATCCTCTCAAGTATGTGTTCGATAAGCCCATCTTGAATTGTCGATTATCCGGATGAAAGTTGATCCTACAACAATTTGACATCGCCTACGTGACGCAAAAAGTCTGCATCGAAGGTCAAGGAATTGCGGATCAACCGCCGCCGCATACGCAGGGGACTATAAACCCTTGAAACATACTTCCCGATGAAGGGTAATGACAGTTCAAGAAGAACATCGATGACGATACATGCCAAATGCGTGAAAAATATATTTTGATGGAGTCATAACGCAGGAGGTTCTGAGCCGGAGCGCTTCTAGTATGCGATGCAGGGGAGCGATATCCGTCAGCCAGTCAAATTGCGCTTTCTCGGCACAATAACACAAATAAGTATGAAGGGTCATATCATGGGGCTAAAACGCATCTTTGGGAATTCGAATTGGTAATCGACAATTCACAAGAATTTATCAAACCAAAGAATTACATTTATGCCTTACCATCGACAAGTTCTACGAGATGGCTTTGGAGTTCAAGAAATCTCCTTTCTACACATTCCTCGCATAATAAGAATGATTTTGCGAGATGCATTAGCAATGTTGGCCTCAAGACTACTAAAAATCGACTATAGCGACGATCGCCGACGATCGTCGCTATATAAAAAGACCGTCGCTAAAAATTTTAGCGACGGTCGCTGACCGTCGCCATAGAACCCGTCGATAAAGCCTATAGCGACGGGTCTTTTGACCTATAGCGACGGTCACCGACCCTAGCTATAAGTCATGACAAAATCGTGTATTTTCTCTTTACCAACGGTCGTTAAAAATTATTGCTACGGTCATGACCGTAGCTATAGATGTCTATAGCGACGCTCGACGACCGTCGCTATAGGCATGTGTTTTATAGAATACTACGGTCGATGACCGTCACTATAGCATTTTTATATTTAAAAAAATTTAATTAATAATGCACATTTATTCAACAAACACAAATACAATATAAAATAAAATATAAAAAATATTATATACATCATTTAAAATCATTCACATTACAACATTACAATATAAGAAGAGATATTTTACAACATTACAATCATTCACAATACAATCTTTCACAATACAATCATTACAACATTACAACATTACAATCATTACAATACAATATTTTAGTTACAATATTTTTGTACAGGTGCACGCACATATGGATTTGTGTGTAGAATGAGCGAGTGATAGCGATCGTGTGAAGGAGGGAAGAGACAAAATGATGACCAGATAAGAAAGTGAAACTTGGTTACCTCAGCAGTATGATCCTTTAAGATGTGCCTACAATCATAGCTCCCATTCTCTGAACCTTGCCATACACTGTTTGTAAAACCATAAAGTGATAACTAAATAATTAGATAATATATAGAAAATAGAAGCCAAGTTCTGAAAAGATAAAGAGAATAAGAAAAGGGCCAAATCATGGCAGTAGTAGAAAAGTGAAGACAAAAATGAACTCAATATATCGTATTGTAGTTAGAATAAAACAACAAAGGAAGGAATACTAATAGATTGCTGCAACAACAAAAAAAATGAAGGCATGTTTAACTGTGTAAAGTTTAACCAAGTATATCATGTTGTCAACAATGAAGAGCCCCCATGTGCTGAATAGTAATTATGAAAAATAAAATAAAGGACCAGAAAACACAAGGTTAGTCTTATACAGTCTACACCAACATATAAAAGTCTTCTTTTTCTTTATTTAGAAAAATTGGTAAAAAATAAGAATGTAAAAGAATCAATTAAGTGTTGATTATTATATCCGGTGGATTTCATTCCAACCAAAGAAGGGTAAGGAAGAGAAGTAGTTAGAGCTTAAAGGAAAAGATTGTAAAGCAAGCAAAATGCAAAAGATGATTAGAAACATAATTTCATTAACAAAAGTAGGCTAACCTTATCAGTGAGCCAAGAACTACTAGTTCACCTTCAAATACAAATCTAACACTTGTGACCTAAAAAAAGAGAGAATGAACAAAATAATGTCAAAAAGTGCAGAAAAAAACAACGTGTGTTCACCTCCTCCGTATCAAAGACCCCTATATATCGTGCAATCTTTTCCACAGAGTCAAAGAAAAACATATAGAATTTTAAGCTCTATAGAGGAGACCTGAAATTACAATTTACAAGTCCAAAGATGATTCATAAATTCAAACTTATTTTAGTTGCATGCAAAGTACTACTACATGATTCATCGTAACTAGTAAAATTAATCAAGTAAATGAACATCGTCTCTTATGACAAAAGAGTAACTTGCAATTGCATATAAGCATGAGAAATTACTAGCTAAATTCATACCTCATGCATGCTCATGGAAACCTTCTCGATTAAGGAACAAAACACAAGTGACAAATAAGTGAAATTGCACAAGATACACAGTGCATTGTATAATGGAAAGAAATGTAAGACCTGTTGAAATAAACTCATAAAAGCCACAAGTAATTATACATAACTGAACTTTCGCAAAGGGAGAGGATAAAACAAGTAGTAAAACCACAACCCTTAAATCCCGGATGACCCTCCGATCTCTATGTAAAACCTAAAAATGCCCTTAAAAGTCATACACGTCAAGAAAAAATCCTAGATAGTAAGTAATTGTTCACATAGAATTGTGATAATAATAGTAAGCAATTGTTTACATCTGGTTAAAATAATCGAAACAGAGCATTCAAAGAGTGGAAAGATACTGTGATGACATATGGCTCAAATTGAAAAAAGGTGAACAAAAATTGGTCCATACGCTTGATGAATGATATGATGTGCATATTAAATCATAGCTGTTCATGGAAATGCCAAACACTAGTTTATAAAAATTATATGTTACTTTCTAACTAAAAACCTCAAATGCAATATAACAACTAAAAGTATCCTAAGTGTCCGGAGAGTAACTGAATTCCTTTATAACTTCTCACTGAATAAACAAATCACAATGTATGATGCTTTGTAACAGGTTGATACAATCTAATTCAATTTAAAGCACTTAATGAATTACTGCATACAAGGACATTCAAGTTTTAAGCTTAACAAAAATCAAAATTAGGAATGTCTGCTAGGAAATTGCAAAGAATAGTAGTACCGCATAGTCTTTCTCGGTGAGGTGCCTGACGATCCATGTATTGAATATGAATGGAATTCCCGAGACATAAATCGTGTGTGACTATAATTACATATATATTCATAGATATAATTGAACTACAAAAGATTGATTGAATGAGTAAATGAGGAATAATGAAGAAACTAATGCTAACTAACCCATTAGGTACTTGAAAGTGCGAGGCGATCAAATTGTACAGTCTCCATCTTCAAGAAAAAGGTCGATTTTATAAGGGTGTTTCTGCTAAATGTCAAGAAAAAAATATATCTTAACAAAAAGAATTCTCTAATATGATGGCTAAAATGAAAAAGATGCTCAAGCCATAAAATCTAAATAGATACCCAAAGGAGATAAAAGTGGCCCACCAACATAATGAGCATCTAGAATCTAGGCAAAAGTAGAGAAGAATTTGGAACACTCTTTGGGGTGTTCAAAATCAAAGACAATCATAAAGAAGAATAAAAATTAAAAAGTACAACTACACGTTCAATTCCAATCTAACCCAAAAAATTGCAACATAGACAAGTGTTCCTTCCATACAACCAACTTGTTCACAAATTTTCTTCAACTCAAAACAATTAATACTCCTATAACCATGTACGAACCTCACCATCACCAAATTACTTAAACCTTCAGCAAAAGTGGAAACAACAAACCACCCAAATCAAATAAAATTTACATTCATCCTAAAGCATCCAAGTCTTCATGAACTAAATAAGATCACGATTACAAGCATAATAAACAAAATATATAATAGCAAAATATAAAGGGGTAAAGGGTACATACTATTCAGTGACATCTTCGAGGACCAGCAAGTATGTATGAAGCAAGCAGAGAGTGAGTATAATAATGAAATTGAAGCACAATATAATTCCCCTTTTCCGAAAAAAGGTAATCTAATCCTATCTTTTCTACCATAACCAAACCTTCCATCTACCTGGGTTTTCCCTTTTATCATAACCAAGAGAGAAATTGGGGGTTCTTGTTTTCAGTTGTATAATAACCAAGAGATATCGTTGAGAGGAGGAAGAGGTAAAGGATTCTGCAAATGGCTGGCCTCTATTCTCTGCAAATGGTTTGATTTACTGCACAAAAAATTGAAATAATTAAACAAAAAAAACAAACCCTAAATTTTGCTCTAACAGATCGATTAGCAAATAATAGATTGAGAGAAAGTATAGATCGAGGATTGTGTCTTCATCTTCTTTACCTAGTAGTGACGACAACCGCTTCGGCCTTACTATCGTGAGCGACTTGTGCTCCCAGATCTTCATCTTTGCTCGGCAATGAGTTTCTTCCTCTTCTCTTTGCTCTGAATCGTTGCTGGCCATTTAGATTTTAGGGGGTAGGGTAAAATGATTTTGTCTTATGAGATTTACAGTCGGGTATGAGAGATTTAGGGATCGCTGAGATTTAGAGACTTCAGAGGGATCGAGATATACTAATATCTTTTTTATGTCTATGGCGTTGGTCAAGCGGCGACCCTCGCAATAGAGCTCTGTTTTCTCTTTATACCGACGGCCAGTCCGTGACCGTTTCTATAGACAACCTATACCGACAGGTCTGTCCCAACCGTCGCTATAGATTAAATTTCTAGTAGTGTCCTTGGTTCACATACTTGACAAGGAAAACATGTCAAGCATCACGTTTGCTCTGTAAAAAGCCTCAGTCTATGGGAACTATGTTAGAGAAGTATCGGATGAACTACCTCCCATCCACAACCCTTGGTATCATCACATCAAGAAGTATCTGCGAGATGGATCTACACCCGCTGATGCGAGCCTAACTGAGAAGAGGCGGATTCATCGACTTGCTATGAAATTCTACCTGAGCGGAGATGCACTCTACAAAAGAGATGCATGATTAGGTCTCCTCAGATGTCTGGATAAAGACTAAGCTTAGAGACTCATGGATGAGATCTATGGTGGAGTCTGTGGCCCTCACATGAGCGGACCCCTACTTGTCAAGAAGATCCTCATAATAGGGCATTATTGGCTTACACTCAAAGCTGACTGTGATGATCACGTCAAGAGGTGCTATCAATGCCAGATTCATGGAAATTCCATCAATGCCCCTCCAAGGGAACTCCACAATATGAGTTCTCTATGGCCCTTCTCAATGTTGGGAATGGACGTGATCGGGCCCATCGAGCCCAAAGCCAGTAATGGACATCAATTCATATTCACCATGATCGACTACTTCACCAAATGGGTAGAAGCAGCATCCTTCCCCAGGGTTACTAAAGAAGTCATCATTGCTTTCATTAGAAAAAATGTCGTCTGTTGATATGGACAACTAAAGGTCATTGTGTCAGACAATGCTAAGAACCTCAACAACAAAATAATGGAGAAAATTCCACATCAAACACCTTAACTCTGTCATCTACCGTCCAAAGATGAATGGCGCTGTTGAAGCGGCTAATAAAAACATCAAAAAGATCATGCAGAAAATGTCCGCCAATCACAAAGGATGGCCTGACCTCTTGCCTCTGACTTTATTTGCCTACAAAACTTCTATGCGTACTTCCACTAGGGCAACCCCCTACTCATTAGCTTATGGGAAGGAAGCAGTACTCCCCATAAAGGTGAAAATGGAATCCCTCCGAGTGTTGATGGATGCTCAGTTGGATGAAGACCAATGGGTACAAGACAGGTATCACCAATTGTCTCTAATAGACGAAAGGTGAATCGCGACTATCTTCCATGGTCAGTTATATCAGCAGAGGATCGCACGATCCTACAACATAAAAGTCCGACTACGGCAGTTCAAACAACATGACTTGGTTTTAAAGAAGATCATTGACAACCAAGATCAATCTAAGGCAAAATACGCTCCTAACTGGGAAGGCCCATTTGTTGTCAAGGAGGTATTGACAGGAGGTGCTCTCAGATTGCAGGAAATGGATGAAGATGACTTTCCATAGCTTATCAACTCGTACACCGTGAAATGGTACTATGTCTGAGGTTACCATCAAACAAACATCCTGGTTTTGATCATCAAATCACCAGTCATTCTGGTTTTGAACCCTTTCCTTTCTACATACTCTTCTGCCCCTCAGAGAAACATACACTTCAAACCAGTAGCCTGGTTTCACTTCATTTCAAACCTTTCATATTCGGTTATCCTAAAGACGGGATTGAACCTTTCATACTTGCAGTTTATCCTGAAGACGGGATTAAACTTTTCTACGCTTGCAGTTTGTCCTGAAGACGGGATCAAACTTTTTCCACACCTGCAGTTTATGCCCATTATGGGATCAAAATTTCTTCTCCCCGCAGTATAGCCTGTACATGGGATTTACACTTCTCTCTGGCTGCGATTCGTCCTGATGGGCGAACTACGTCGACCTGGTCTCCTTGATACCCGGGGGTACGTAGGCAACCATATTCTATATGGCCCGATCGCAATATAAAAGAACAACAAAAACATTTCTGCCCTTCCGCAATAAACAACAAAAACAACAAAAACATTTCTACACCTATCTGCCTTTCACATTCAGCGTTGAACCTCTTACACCAGGTTCGAACTACGCAGACTTGATCTCCTCTTCAATAGGAGTACGTAGGCAGCCATTTATGGTTCAGTTTAACCCATACCAGAACAAAACTTCTTGTCACACGGTACTGGGATCAACCTTCAATTCACCACATTTCATCGGTTTCAGATCAAAGGGATGGAATTACCCAACCTCTTCTCACAAATAGAAGATTCGGTGACCATCTAAGCTGCGATCGTGCCTCAAAGAGCAATACCAACCCATAAGAGATGGAATTAACTAGGCTTCTCACAAATAGAAATCATGGCGACCATCCGTGGTCTTTGTCATTATCTTAGAGAGGAAAAACCACCCTCCTCTCCACTTTTCCATACAGATACCAGTCCCAAGACACCAAAGATGGTAGGGATATACAGAAATCAATGATTCATTCTAAGAGATCTTGCGATGTCTCAATGTCCACCTATCAAGGATAAGTTCAGAATGCATCAAGATCACAAGGCCCTGAAAAAACAGGCAAATATCAAGCAAGTATCAAGGCATAACTAAAAGGGAAGTGAATCAAAATATATTTCCCTACCATACATAATACTGTTTGATATATGCATCTGTATTGTACATGACAAAATGGCTAAGCTAGTCTGTGCAGGAAATTACAAAGCTATCTACAGATCTGTGTGTATGCGGACTATCAGATCTAACATGGCATCCCTCTCTGAAGACGGAGGTAGCGCTGCAAGCTCCTGCCCAAGGGTATCTACACGAGCTAGCAGATCAGAGGCTAACTGCATGATGGCGTAATGCTCATCAATGTAAGCACTCATATCGCCAAGACCGATACCATCCGGGATCTCAATCGGCAATCTTGCTCAGAATGGCCACATCCCTAGCAGATGATGCGGCATCTCGCTCCGTAATCAATGCATCCCTGGCTGATCTAGCCTCATCCCTCTCTAACAGAGCGACGTCTCTCTCATCAAGAGCTGTCAACATCGTGGCCCTAACCTGATCTCTATCATAGGTCATCAGATGTAAGCTCTACTCCAAATGTTGTGCCGAATACTGGGTAAAAGTGGCACTCAAGGTGGGAGAATCCATCACAAATGTTGGCAGCCCAGTAGTCAAATCATCGGTGGGAATGTCAGCCTCCTCTATAAGCTCCTCATCATCAGAATCAACATCCTGCACTATGGATACTACCGCAGACAATGCAGTCTCTGTCTCCATCCATGCGAAATACTCTGCAGAACAACCCGGATGATTGACAGAAACCCCAGCCAGCTCTCGCTGATCCCAATAGGCATACAACCTGGATCTGTCCCCCGCTGATAAAAGGTGTGAAGCGAAGCGCTGACTCACTGCCCTTTCAAAAGGATGAAAATCCTGAAACTGGTCAAACTGACACATCACGGCTAGTGGGTGGTAAGTAACCATGCCCCTCAATCCAGCCAGAGGGAGATAATCCATGCCCGGAGCATGAGTAATGAAGTTGTAGGGTGAGCTAAGCCCTGAACACGGCAATATAGCAAACGGATCTCTAATCCCTGCCAGGAAAGCTGACTACGATGCAACATCTGTACACTCCGCAGGCTGAAAGGAGTACGACATGGCTATATCATGGGTGAAACAAAACCCCTGCCATCTGAGTGTGTCAATCAGTCTCAAGTGTGACATAAACCACACATACAGCATGACCGAGCTACATGTGAACACTCCTGCTGGATAAGTGCAGCAGTATGTAGCTGACCTCAGAGTGTTTGCAATGATCATCGGTACAATGGTATGACCCTCCCTGAGAGCTCTTACTGCCATAATGACGCCGATATCCAACTCATCCATGTACCGCGACATGAAGACGTATGACAATACGCACAAAAGCAGTACATCCACCTTGGCTGAACACCAATGGTCCTCCGGTGTGGTGAAATCCTCAGAATGCCGTTTATAACTATCCTCAAAGCCAAATCTATCAAACATAAAATGTTCATATATCACGTGGACAGATGTAATCTCATCCTGTACCACTCTACGTCTCAATTCGGTTAGGGTCATGAACTGTCTACTCATATCTCCGATAGCCATATGCACGCAAGGTTTGTCCAGCGGAAGCATCGTCAACCGTGCATACTCCTCCAAAGTAGGAGTCAACTCCTAGGTCCCAAATCAGAAAACCTGCCTCTCCGATACCCAGTGTTCTAGCATACCCTATACAAATCCTGTGGGAACCTGAAACATCAACAGGGTCATAGTATGTCATGAAGAATCATCTACGATCACCACGTCGATGGTGATATACTATCATACCATGAGCACATACGATACCACCAAAAAATGGTGGGGTATGATTAATACTGGCTAATCGTCAAGAAGACATCTCAGACGGGCCATGTCATAAGACCATCCAGGGGTCAATGCTGAATATCTCTGGACATACATACATATGCATAACATAATAACATGTATGATACAATAGATGGCAATATGATATAGGGAATGGAAAACTGTGCATACATTCCTAAGTATATCATCATCTAATACATCTCTGTCCGGCTAAAATACAGGGAAATGGGGCGAAGCTACCCAACATCTAATAGAGGCCTATTAAAAAATATAGCGAGAATGGGGCGAAGCTACCCAGTAGCTAACAGAGGCCTATCAAAAGAAATAACGAGAAATATACATTAGAAAAAGTCAATGGTGTCGATGTCTACATCATCGATATTGTCCATCTGATGTAACTCCTCCTGAGTCACTGGATCTTTATCTACAAGGATGTCAGGCTGATACAAGGGAGGATCTGCAGCGACAAAGCCATATGGGTCACCTGAGGGGCTAGCGCCAGAGCTGGAAGGATCAAAAGTATCTACCTCTGAAGGATCTCTGCCCAAATACCGAATGAAAAGATGTGTCTGGTCCAGCTACCGGGTCAATCTGTCAATCTGTGTCACATGAGTCGGATCTATGACACAGGCTAGCCAATCAGTCATCATCACGGATCCTGGAAACATATCCCCCATAAACTGTGTGGCGCGGGTCTGAGCTCCAATAGTACGAGGGATCCACCAATGCTGGAACATTTTCTAAGACCAGGGGCCCTTTGACAATGTAAAATCGTCAATCCCCATCAATGGGATGTCAATGACGGGTGACTGCGAAACAGGCCAATAACGCCTGACAGGAGGCAACATCGGTATACAGATCTCTCCTGTAGTACTCCTGATAGCACACTCTCCTAAATAGAGCTCCCATCCTCCATTTGTAAAGAGAGGAATCCTGCGGGTGGAAATGACGTACTCAACTCCAGTCGGGTACCCATCCTCAAATCCAACTCCCAAATGCTTTCCACTATTTCGTCCGGTTCTAACTCAATAATATGGTTCGGGTCTTTCACATATTTACGTAACATAGATATGTGAAAAATGTTATGAACACGAGACATATTTGGTGGTAAAGCGAGTCTATAGGCCACAGTTCCTACTCGATTGAGGATTAAAAATGGACCGATAAATCGAGGATTAAGTTTTCCTCTCTTTCCAAATCTTGTAACTCCTTTCCATGGAGCAACTCTTAACAACACATGATCTCCTATATCGAATTCCACGTCCTTTCGATGAAGATCAGCATAACTCTTTTATCGATTTTGTGAGGTTTTTATACGTTGTCGGATCGTTTGAATCTTTTCCGTAGTCATACGTACCAACTCCGGTCCCAACAACGTTGCTTCACCCACCTCATCCCAGCATACTGGAGAACGACACTTTCTTCCATACAATGCTTCGAATGGAGCCATGCCAATACTTGCTTGATAACTGTTGTTATAGGAAAACTCCACCAATGGTAAGAACTTGTCCCAACTCCCCTTGAAATCAAGGACACAGAGTCTTAATAGATCTTCAAGAGTTTGAATAGTCCTCTCCGACTGTCCGTCCGTCTGAGGATGATATGCCGAGCTAAATCGTAAGTTTGTGCCCATAGCTTTTTGCAAACTAACCCAAAATCGTGAAGTGAATCTTGGGTCTCGATCAGAAACTATGGATACCGGCATACCATGCAGTCTTACAATCTCGTTTATGTACATACGAGCAAGACGTTCAAGTGTATAAGTTTCTCGTATCGGTAAGAAATGAGCAGACTTGGTCAATCTATCAACAATGACCCATATCGCATCAATGCCTTGAGAAACCTTAGGAAGACCGGTAACGAAATCCATGGTAATGTGCTCCCACTTCCATTCTGGAATTTCAAGTGGTTGCAATGGACCTTTTGGTACTTGATGCTCCGCTTTAACTCGTTGACAAGTTAGACACCTTGAGATAAACAAATACTATCTCTCTCTTCATATTGCTCCACCAAAATGTATGACGAATATCATGATACATTTTGGTACTCCTGTGATGGATTGCAAATGGTGTGTTGTGCGCCTCCATCATGATATTATACTTTAAATCGTGGTCGTTAGGAACACAAAGTCCGGAGTTGACTCAAGTATTCCTTCTTCATCGATTCTTGCTTCGCATAGCACCTTCTTGCACTTTCTTCCTCATACGCATCGCCTCCAGTCCAGTAGCTTGGCGACTTTAACTTTATCGATTAAAGTCGGTTCTACTCGTATACTCACTATCATCACATGCGCGTCCTCGAGTCTTTAACTCTATCTCCATCCTTTGCAAGTCACACAAAATGGGCCTTTTACGTTGACAATATCGCACTCGTGCTTGCATATGATTTTCTACTCAATGCGTCAGCTACCACATTCGCTTTTCCAGGATGGTATTGGATGGTATGATCATAATCTTTTAACAGTTCAAGCCAATGTCGTTGTCGCATGTTGAGTTCCTTTTAAGTGAAGAAATATTTGAGGCTTTTATGATCCGTAAAGATCTCCACTTTCTCCCCATACAAGTAATGCCTCCAAATTTTAAGTGCAAAAGATAATAAATTGCTAACTCTAGATCATGAGTAGGATAATTCCTCTCATATTCTTTGAGTTGTCATGAGGCATAGGCTATAACTTTTCCATGTTGCATAAGAACACATCCCAACCCTTTGCTCAAGCATCATCAGAGATGACAAATCCCTCCGAGCCAGATGGTATTGTCGAGCAGTCTTTGAAATAAGTCTCCTCTTGAGTTCTTGAAAACTCTTCTCACATTCTTCGCTCCAACCAACTTTGTATCTTTCCGAGTCACCGAAGTCGATGGAGTAGCGATTCGAGAAAATCCTTCCACGAATCTCCGATAATAACCAAATAAACCGAGAAAGCTACGTTTCTGATCCATCGATTTAGGTTGTTCCCACTTTGAATAGCTTCAATCTTTCTTTGGGTCAACAGATATTCCATGACTTGATACCACGTGCCCAAGGAATGCTACTTCTTCAAGCGAACTCACATTTCTTCAACTTGGCATAAAGCTTATATTCACGAAGCTTTTGGAGTGTCGACCTCAAGTGTTGCTCATGATCTTCACGGCTTTTGGAATAAATAAGGATGTCATCAATAAAGACGACCACAAAGTGATCTAAATATTCCTTGAATACTCGGTTCATCTTATCCATGAAGGCAAAGAGAACATTAGTCAATCCAAAGGACATGACTAGGAATTCATAATGCCCGCATCGAAGTTCTAAAAGCCGCTTTGGAATGTCGCCAGTTCTAATCTTCAATTGGTGATATCCTAACGAAGATCAATCTTTGAAAAGAATTTGGTTCCTTGCAAATCGGTTAAACAGTCATCAATACGTGGCAATGGATACCTATTTTGATGGTGACATGATTCAACTCCCGATAATCAATACAAAGTCGCATACTCCCATCTTTCTTCTTCACGAATAGAACAGAGCACCCCAAGGAGAAATACTAGACCGAATAAAGCCAATATCTAACAATTCTGCAGTTGGGTCTTTAACTCCCGAAGTTCAATAGAGCCATTCGATATGGGGCTTTGGAAATAGGTTTTGTACCGGGTTCAAGGTCGATACAAAATTCAATTTCACGCTACGGGGTAGGCCGGGAAGTTCTTCTGGGAATACGCCGAAATTTATTAACAATAGAAATATCGCTCAAAACGATTTATTTTTGTTTAAATCATGACATGAGCTAAGAAAGCTTGACATCCGCTTTTCAATAAACGAATAGCTTTATGGCTTGAGATGACCGTGATTGATTTTAATGGTTTGGTCGTTTGAATTAGCATAATAGGTTGATTAGGAATATGAAAGCTAACAACCTTACAAAAACAATCAATTTTTGCATGATAAGTAGTTAACCAATCAATCCCTAGAATCACGCCAAATGCAAGTATTTTTAATGAAATAAGATCGACAGTAATGTGAGGGTACCGATTTGAACCAAACAAGACTTATAAACAAAGGATGTAATGAAGGTTTCTCCCAACGGAGTTTCCACGGATAAGTCAAAGTCTAATTTCTCCTGAGTCAAATTTAATCGATGAGCGCAAGTAGGAGAAATAAAAGAATGGGTAGAACCCAGTATCAAATAAAGTATAGACTTCATTAGAGTTTATGATAAGCTTACCCGTGATGACCTAATTCGGATTCCTTGCTCTTTGGGAGGTCACAACAAACGCCTCCTTGCACTACCGGGTTTTGAATTTTCTCGATGGCCTTTGGTGCCTCCATCCTAGTTTAATTTGTCTTCTCTATGAAACAAAAAATCAAGCTAAGTGACCTTCTCTTCCACAATTATAACATGCTTTGGATGGCATGACGCAGCTTTGAATCGATGTGTCCCTCTCCTCCGCATTTGAACCATATAATAGGTGGTCTTTCTCCTTCCTTAACAATGGGTGCCGGTCTTTGACGTCTTTCCATCATTGTTGAATCTCCGCTTTCTTGAAATGTCCATTCTTATTGTTTTGGCCTCGATTACCACCGGGCGTGGTTACCATATCCGCCCGCTGATTCCTCCACGCTTTTTGTCACCGCTTCATGACTACTCTCACCGGTATTATAATTTTGCTTACCGCTTCTTTTAGTTGTGTTGACTCATTATCGCGTTCCACTAATCGAGCCTTATTTACAACATCCTCAATACAAACACAGTTTATATGAGAAATAAGATGTTGACGTATCTCCCGCTTCAAACCTCTTAAAACATTCGCGCCATTCTCTCTTCATTATCCACTAAGTGGGATGCAAACCGTGATAACTCCGCAAATTTCGCCTCGTATCATGCGACCTGGCCATATTGTTTTGTTCCAACTTGATAAACTCCACCTCCTTCATGTGGCGAATACTTTCGTGAAAGTATTTGTCATTGAACAGCTCTGGAACTTCTCCCAAGATATCTTCAGTAAAAGAAGTTGAGTACGGTTTTCTGGATTCCCACTAGTAATCTGCCTCTCCGCGCAACATAAAGGCGGCAAAGGGAACCTTTTGCTCCTCGGAGCATCCCAAGACATCAAATATCTTGGTAATCTGCTTTATCCATGCTTTCCCCAGAAGTGGTTTTGGCTCACCCTTAAACTCCCGGTGGTCCCAAATTGAATTGTTTAGCGGTGACCGCCCGAGAGTTTTTCGTGTTTCCACCTACGCTTTTGGCGACAGAGTCGCTCTCTCCTCGCCATTGCATAAATTGCATAAAGCCTCAGAACATTTGATCATTCATCATTTGGTCAGTGTTGTTGTTTGCATGAGGATTGTCGCCTTCCTGATGCACATTATCCTGATTATTGATATGTGGTGAATCAACGATCGCCTGCGCTCCATTGCTATTCTCAACATTCTCAGATGTCATTTTTAGATAATTGCCACAAAACAAAAGGTTAATTGACATGTTACAAATTATCCCTATCTTCCCCCGACCAACCAATAAAATAGCACATAAACTTAGGTAGGTCATACTAGCGAAGGTATTCCCTGCCTCTCCCTCCTAGTACTATTCTCACATCTTAGCCAGGATCATATCCTAAGCTCGATACTAACCGTGACGCCCCAAAATTAGGTATACATCACCCATCTTGGGTAGCCACTTACATGGTACAAATTTAAATACAACTTATTAACATAAGCGTGTGTACAATACGACATAAATCGTGAGTTTAAATACAAATATCGCTTACACTAGATATTATACAAACTCAAAAAAAAAGTCCTCATTACAATTATTATCACACTATTTCACGAGAATAGTGAGGACTACTAATGCTATCTTCGGGACCATCACTTTCGTTTCCCACTCGTCCCCAAATATATTCTCATTTCAAGAGAATGAAAGAAAGAAAGGGTGAGCTCAACTAGCCCAAAGAAGAAATATTATGACTATGATAATGCGTAATAAATTATCAATAGTCTTCAACAATGTTAAACCGATAAAATACAATAGACAACCAGGTTTAATCAATGGTGAATAAGCAATCCATTAAAAGAGTCAAGTAGAAAATAAAGTCTACTATCTTTTAGGTTTTAAAAGGTTTTTCATCACTGTTATAGCTGAGACTCAGCTTTAATAAATATTCCACATCATCGAATCACCCCTGCACTACGGCCAAGGATATTCTTTAGTATCACGACCACAATTATTCATGCATTACGGGCCAAGAATATTTGTGTATTCATTAATGGTCATGATCATGCCAACAATCGGCCCACCAATGCACTACTACTGACCGAGGATTTTATCACATCATTTGTAACATTACTAAGCCATGATTACAATCAATAGTCTCTCGTCATAATAATACCAAGTCCATCTATACACTACTGAATACACAGATGACTTTCAACATAATATAAACATGAGGATGATGACAATGATATAAGAATTCAATAAAACAAGTTCAAGAATTATTTTATCCGTGAATTATTAACGTCCAAATTATCAACATGATAATCTTTTTTTGTAGAGTAAAATTCAAGAATGATCGTAAGAATATTTCCATGAAAAGATATTTGGATGAAACGCAAATATCAAGGATATTCCACTAATTTCATGGAGTATAGAAGTCAAAGTTTTAACCAACCGGGTATAATAAAGAATAGAATAACAAAAGAAATCACCATGCATGCGATAGATCGCACAAGCGCGGTTATTCCAACGTAATAATAAATAACGGAACCAGTCCAAATAGAAAATGCATGACATGGATGTTCCAACAGATAATAAAGAATGGAACCAGTCCACGTAAAACACATGCGAGGATGTTCCAATGTAATAATAATAAAGATTTTAAACCAGTCCGTGTAAAACACACGAGCAGGATGTTCCAATGAATAATAATAAAAAACCGGAACCAGTCCTGTGTAAAACACACGACATAAGATGTTCCAATGTAATAATAGAAGAATGTCACCAAGTATAGGGTAAATCACAGATATAGGTTATTCCAAAGAATAATAATAAGCAATGGAATAACAACAGTTCTCTTCATGAATAAGAAAGAATAACACCCCTTACATTTGGTAGGAGATTGAATACTCGCAGCAGCAGTAAGAACAAAATACTCTTCTTCTTTCTCTTTTCTTCTCTATACTTTCTCTCTACTATAGCTTGAATGAATTAAGTGAAAATAATGAAGCCCTAGGCCTCTATTTATAGAAGATTTCTATCTTAGCACCTGCCGTGTGAAAAGGCAAGTGGCTTGACGACTAATGATGTGAAAAGAAAAGTGGTTTGACGCCTATAATGTGAAACGACAAGTGGTTCGACGCCTGTAATGTGAAACGACAAGTGGTTCGATGCCTGTAATGTGAAACGACAAGTGGTTCGACGTCTGGTAAAGGTAATTACTATTAACGAAGGTAAATACTATTGACGAAGGTAAATACTATTCACAAGGGTAATTACTATTGACTAAGGTAAATACTATTCACAAGGGTAATTACTATTGACGAAGGTAATTACTATTGACGAAGGTAAATACTATTGACGAAGAGACTCTTAGATGACGACATATGAGCCCCCCATAAAATAATCAAACTTACCACAAATCATTTTTTTTTCATCAACACATATTTAATCTTTCAACAATTATTAATCATTTATAACTTGTCGTCTCAATTATTGATTTAATACTATAACATATTATACAGATGATACTGTGACAATAATTGAATCAATAATATAAGAGATATGATGCAAAGAATTCTCGTAGTAATAATTGAGCATAAATGAGTGACTTCTCACGTAAGCATCAATAATCAATACCGTATGCTACTATGCAACCACGCGTATTACTGTACTTTTACCACCGGGTAGTTCAACAGTTTTAACGGTAACACCTCCGTAGTTATTTTTATAAAATATTTTGTCGTTTTCAATCCGAAATAATAATTACATTAGGGGTCCACCAATGATTGAGTCATTGTATGAATATTCCCTAACAAAAAGAATATTCCCCGACCAAACGAATATTTTATAACAACTTGCATACTTTGCAAAATTTATAAATATTACCCACAACTATAACATTATATCAAATTTATTCCATAATATTCAAAAATAATATTTATAGAAAAAATTCATCTTTATTTATAAAAGCTGGGGTCTTACAGGCGGTGTGAAGCCGGGAACCTACATCAAATGCAGATCAACATCAGAATCCTTGACTCCTCACCAATAGGAAATAAGGAAGATTAAAGATCTAATTTCATACCTCGTTTGCATGCAGGTATACTGAAGGATGCCTACTCAAGTCACCAAGAAGATTTGGGTTCGCCACTTGAACACCTGGCAATTCCCTACGGGGAACACGTACAGCAGGAGTAAGAACCTCGATCGGTACATCCTCCTCCTCATCCTCGACATTCGGCACTTCAACCCAAATAGGACGTATCACCACCTCCACCAAACGACGAGGCTGTCTGACAGACCGGCGTCGAGGCTCTTCAGAAGCCCTCCTCCGTACACCAGAAGTGTCCTACGGGAACTACTCGGCTGATCCGGATCCATAATATCTGGACAACAAGTCTCCAAATCAACTCAGAAAGGGTGTGGTAAATTCTTACCTGGAGCTTTTCATAATGCATTTTATGATTACATGCATGCATGCATTGTTTTAACATACATCTACAATAGAGTTAAAAATGTATGACTACTCAATGCCTACATTTTGGGAAAATTTTTCCATAGCCCCCTTTGTAAATGGGACTATCTACATGCACATAGGCATGACTAGGTGGCCATTGAGTAGCACACGTAAGTGTAGTCTAATTACCAGGATTGTTTTGCTTTTCTACCTTTACTCATTTGTCCTTAGATAGGATAAGAAATGACAGTAAAAGGTGCCAATTTGACTATTTCAAAAGTCAAATTTTTTCACATCATTATGTTCAGCATGGTTTAATACTAACATTTGCTATGTTGAATATTTTTTATCAAGTCATATCAGCATGCATATTCACTACTATGTCTCTAAATGCATTTCATGTGATAAGTCATTTTTCAACGAATAGAAATTGGAAAAAAATACATGCATATGTTACCAGGATAGTGAAGAATGCTTATACGGTGGCAGAATATGCAGAAAGTTGCCCGAACTCGGCAGATCTGAAGAAGAGCTCTCAAATTTCCTTCGCACAGCTTGAAAATGACTTATGAAAGCAACCTTTGGGCTTTACATAGCCACGGTTGGCCGCAGGTCCACCTGTGGCTGCTGCAGGTGTACCTGCGATACTCCTACGTGGGTCCCACACCTCCGACTCACTCCAGTTAGAGTTGTAAAGGAGGTCTCACAAGCTGAAAAGGCCAAATCAGGAATAAAAATGCTACGTGATTAAGCGAAATAACCTGAAATCCTGGTTTCGTATGGGTTAGAACTAAATTCCTGCCATCTCATTGGTATTCGCCTGAATGCAGGGTATACTATACCGATGAGCTCAGCTTTCACAGATCATGATTGACAATACCTCACAAAGGTCCGATGTCATCATTGTAGGGTCACAACCCAAAACCTCCCCGACGGGGGTTATAACACAAAACCACGAAATGCAAAACCTCCCCGGCGGGGGTTACAACGCCGAAGTTATCAACTGATGAAGTATCCCCGGCAGAGGTCACAACGCACATCCTTCAATCATCCACGTATCCCCGGCGGGGGTTAAAACGCACATCTGTCAATCATCCACGTATCCCCGACGGGGGTCACAACGCATATCTTTCAAGCATCTACGTATCCTCGGCGGGGGTTACAACACAATGCGACCATTGATACACACATCAATGAAGGTCAAGCAACCTTGACGTCATGTCAGCCGATGGCAAGTAAACCCATCGAAGCAACTTATACAAGTATCCCTGGCGGGGGTTACAACGCAATGCGACTATTGACACATACATCAATGAAGGTCAAGCAACCTTGATAATGAACCCAGCAGGGATCTATCCAGTGATACACACATCAACGAAGGTCAGGCAACCCTGACGGCGACAGACTGTTGGTAGTAACTCCGACAGAATGAGGGAATATGTTATACACATCCTCAAATATACAAAGCTTTATCCCCACAAATCTCTTATACACAAGAGGTACCTCTATGGAATATAAGCCAGTGTCGAGGATTCAAGACTTTGGTGATAGCCCCAACGTTAACATCCTTGAAGACTTAGATCGCATGTCCAAGCCATCACTGATTGTCATCCCAACAGGATTACCTGACAATCATGCATCATTCATTTGCATCATGTTGCTGCATATAGCATCATGTTTACCTTACTTGCATTTCAAGTGTCTAGGATTCTTTATCCTATCCATGCCTTGCATTGCATGAATATGATAAAAAGGGGCATTTGTAGACACTCAAAATTTACTGCGCGCTCATTCTCGACATCATAGGAGGGCGATTCGCCTTCGGAGATAACCCTGGAAGACAGCTTACATCCATTCCGGATACTACCGGAAGTCAATCCCAACCTCGGAGTATACCCCGGGAACATCATTTCCAACCCCGGAACACACACCGAAAGGATCATTTCCAACCTCGGAGATAACCCTGAGTTTCGTCCTTGGCGATAACCCCAAGGAGTGTTGTTTCAGTTCCGGCAATAACTCCAGAAATGCTTGTTTCAAACACATGCTATCAGTTTCAAGCAGCCCTCTTGTCGAGGCACTCATACCTTAGACCCGGAGCTAACACCGGGTAGACAGGCACATTCACAAGATGACCTTGCGGCATTCAAACACTTGCAGCAGTCCAATCTCAGATGTAACCCTAAGCAACATCTGTTTTCAGCTCAAATCGGCGATAACCCCGGTGAGGAGTCAAACGTCATCTTTCCACCTCAACATTTCCTCTCACAAGATGACATTGTGGCATTCAAACACTTGCAGTAGTCCAATCTCAGATGTAACCCTGAGCAACGTCTACTTTCAACTCAAATCGGCATTAACCCCGGTGAAGAGTTAAACGTCATCTTGCCAGTTCAACACCTGCGCGTCGTCTCAACACTTCATACATACATACATCAAATGATGTCCCACAAGAACCGAGGAGTTACAATCCTAAGTGACTATTACGCGTAGCAGTACCTTGGATAGAATTTGAAGCTTGAAGACCATGGGCATGGACCCCTCTTCCTGACTTCGTACAACCTCTAATCCATGTCATTACGTAACTCTCGACACAAGTGGTCCGAAGAAGGTCACATATACCTCATTCGGATGCTCGGATTGAAGTTCTGCAAGTTTGAGCGGACATTACGAAGGCACGTGCACGCGTGATTGAGACAATAGGACCATGAGGTTCGGATGCACCGACCACCAGCAGTATATAACTATGCCGCCATAGGTACTATGACCACCAGTCTATAAATATAGACCTTGGGGTCAGCCATTTGATGAGAAGAAGGAGAGAGAAAAGGCGAGGAAGCCTTGTCCAATTTACTCTGTATACACCCATATTAAGTGTTTCCTCAGTTTAAACACCTGTTATCTCACATATAGCTTTTATCTGGCGGGAGCTGAGTGTTTATCCACATAGAGTCATAGAAGTATACTTTGGCATCCCACTATAAGCCTTCTTACATTCTATAGCCTTCTTTCCATATTAGCACACACTGTTATATACATTGAGAGTCGTGTTGTGTGCGTTTGCCTGGACTTCGGTCTGTGGTTTTCATTTCTGTCTGTATATATATACTTATATATATGTATATATTTTATATATGGACTAACATTATCGAGTTATGCCTCAATTGAGCCTAGATTTATGTTTGGAGCGTTTATTTGCTTTTATATATATATATATATACTTATATATATAATAGTTGTCGATTATATCCAGATGAGCCCGGATTTTAAATCCTAGCATTTACTCGCTTATATATATATATATATATATATATATATATATATATAATTGGTGTCTGGACATATTCGATGAGCTTTGGATTTACATCCTATGCGTTTCTCGCTTTTATATATATATATGTATATATATATATATATATATATATATATATATATATATATACATTCCAAATCTCGCCTGAGTTTACTGTGGCGATTGATCGCTTTTACACCTTTATTTACATTTAGTCCCTCCTGGAGTTTACTTCGTGGTGGTTGATCATGTCCATATATATATATATATATATATATTTACCGCTTTTATATATTTACATTTCTGATCCCCCATGGAGTTGCTTCGTGGTGGTTGATCAAGTCTGTATATATATATATATACAGCTTTTATATATATAACTCCTTACTGCTTTCCATACAAACTGCAGTATTATTTGAGCCTAGGAATCATGTGATCACAGATTCAGTTTGTTAAATCTAGATTCGGTTCCAATGATGGACTTTTTTCAGCTGTGAGCAGCTTGTACATTATTTTACAGTGTCTGAATTTCCTTAGATGGCTGTCATGCCCATAAGGAGTTCGGCACTGCTGAACATTATTTTCTCGAAGATGTTTCGCATCTCGAAAATAAAAGCAAACAAGCCGAACATTTATTAATAAAATGGAAGTATCAAAGGCATCAATTACTATTGAGCACAGGGTTTGAAAAACCTCTTTTTATAAAACTTCGTTACCATATCCTGTTTAAAACTTAATTTTTCATAAATTCAAACCCTATGTATATAGCTGCGATCGAGGTACAACACTACTTCCAAATAATTTCACATTAATCCACACACACACACACACATATATTCATATAACAGTTTCTTTGAAAAGTGGCAGTCACCGTGGCAACACGGATGTCGGGGGGTGCCTAACACCTTCCCTTCGCATAATCAAGCCCCCGGACCCAAATGAATCTCGGTTTCACAGACCCGTTTAGCAGTGTTAAATCACTGGGTCAACGTACAAACCTTTTCGGTTGCGTTGGTGAAACCAGTTAAATACACCAACTGGCGACTCTTAAAGTCAAATCATCGACATTATACATGTCGGACCTTTTTTACTTATTTTTTCAAACAAATCTCACATTAACATGAGAACACCAAAGAACAAGTAACGAAAAGGGACACTAAAAAATCCCGACATCGACAGTGTTAACATGAACGTCCAGCTTAAATTTCATGGCCATCAGAGTTATAGAACTCCATTTATAGCTATTTTTGTCAAAAAATCCCAAAAATTGAAATGACCATAACTTGGTGAATTTAAGTCAGAATGAGCTCATTTTTGGAAGTGAGCTACTTTATATCATATATGTTTATGTCCCAAAAGGCTGGAATTTATTTCAAAAATTAAATGGCTGAAACTGCCCTTGTAAAATCTTGGGCAGTTTATTTTTTGAGAAATTCACCTTTTTCCTACTTTGCCAAAAACAGTCCATACGAAAATCTACAACTTCTTTTTCAGTGATTCCACTTGGGTTTGAAAGACAACTCAACGTATTATCATCCCAAATATTTCCAGAATTTTTGAATGTCAAAAAAATGATGAAACTACCCCTGGAAGCGACTAGACCAAAATAGTTTATTTCTTCTTCAAAAGTCGGGACTATTTTTGCTAAAGTAGTCACTACGACGTGTAAACTCAACATTTTTGAGTGCTACCACTTGGGTTTAGTGGTTAACTTACATATCTAGTACCCCCCCCCCCCCTTGACGAATCACAAAACAAAGTTGTAGATCTCAAGTTATAACCCCTCAAAGTAAAAAAAATTAGGGTGTTCTAATTTTCAAAACATAGCTTTCATTTCCTTACTTTAGATCTAACTTTTGATACATAAAAGGGTTAGATCTAAATATAAAACACTTATTAACATGTAAATCTAATGTAAATCTAGAGTTTTAAAGTTTGAAACCATAGATCCATGTTTTGATTGAGAATAATCAAAATAAAATTACATAATCTAGTTAGAGTTTATACCTTTGCTTGTGAGCTTCCTTCTTCTTCTTCCTAAGTTTGATTATAGATCTTAGAGCACACAAAACACTCTCCCTCTATGTTCTCTCTTCCACCGAAATCTCTCTCTCTCTTGTATCTCTCTAGCTTGTTTTGTTTGTTTTTGAGGAAAGAGAAAAGGATTGAAATAGAAATTGGTTTTGGTGGGTTAGTAAATTGTGTAGATATATTTTGTATATATCATATACAGCCCCCATCAACTCTCTCTTTCTTATCACTTTAAATTGCTTGCACTCCTTGGTTTACTTGTAACTTTGGTTCAAAAAGTGGCAAAATAAGAGGACACATGGCTAGAGAAGGTAGGAGTTAGTAAGTAGTTGGTAATTTAAATCATTACATCACATGCCTTTCATTTTCCCCCTTAATGTGCCGTCCCTCTCTCCCATTCTAGCCCAAATGTGTTTTATTTCTAATGCTTTAATTTTGCTTAACAAATGACTAACATACCCCTTAACAAGTGGGCTAATTATTGGGTTTTGAATTAAATTCTTTTGGGCTTTTAAAAAAATAACATAGTTCCATACTTTTAATTTTATCTTTCCCTAATTATTTAATTAGGATTTTCATTCACTCATTTGTAATTTAAATCCTTATTCATGTACACTTAATTTCTTAACCCAATTAAACTTGCTATAATTAGGTTATAAAAATAATTAATTAAGATGTATAAAATAAATCCCTTAGAATTAGTATATATTTTAAATACCATTATTCTCCCAAACTATAACCCTTAAGTTATTCAATTTTTTATTCCTAATATATAATTAGGTTACCTTAGTTTCTTTTATTTTTTATATAATAAACAAATAAAAACAAACACATAATATTCATATTCATTTACTCACATATTCACACAGATTAATTTAGTAGGTGGAGACATGATCCATAAATCTCTTAGATTAGGTCACTAGTTTATAATTAAATACTAGGACCACTAAATAAAGATAACCATTTAGGTTATTTAATTTCAATACCTAATTTATAATTAGGTTATGTAACTTATATATTTAATTTTTTCTTGATATAATAAATAAATATATATACTTAATATATTTACTTATTTAATCACATACATACTTCACATAAGTCAAAAAAGCATTTATCCTTATCATTCCACTTGGTAAAATATATAGCACATCACTATATATATATATACACACACACACACACATATATACACATTCATTTTATCCAGTATAATATTTATTCATTGAAATTTATTTCTTTAATAAATTTCTCACATTCATAATCTATTTTTATCTTTTCAAAATTTCAATCATTTTCATAATTTCTTTCATTAATTCACATAAAATTAAAGGTAACATAATACCTTATTCTTAACATACTTCCAAAAAAAAAATTCATTCTAGGTTTTGAATTTTTGTAACACTTATTTCCTCAATTCTATTCAAATAGTAAACCATATAGGTTTTTCTTTAAAAATTGTAAATCATTCATCTATTTCCACTCTAGGTTTTATTCTTTAACCTTTAATTTAATCATTCAAGTCTAAATTTTCGGGTTGTCACATTCTTCCCCCCTTATAAGGATTCCGTCCCCGGAATCATTATTGCACCAAAAGTACATATATTTAACCACTTCTTCTATGAATTTCATTCTTAAAATTACAGCCTACTAATCACTGCTCCTTTCATTCACTAAAACTAGGTTTTCATAATAACCTTTATCCAATCATATCAGATTCTACCGAGTTCATACTATTTCATACCCATCATCACATACTACTAAAAACATCACTCTAAAGAGTAAAAATTTTCATATCATGCTGAGGGGTCATATAGACCATGAACTTTCATTTTTAATTTTTGAAAAGGTTTGTACAAAAATTTATCTGCAAACCGTTATGACTTACGGACACATTGGGTGATCAGCCCGTCATGCCATGTATTGATCTGATCTTAATCAATACTACATGTTGGTACGATATTTACGTTCATTATAATCACCTTTGGCTCATAAAAGTTTCCCAATTTCAGGATGTTCACCTCAGTCTTATCATAAGATTCCACACCAAAACAATTTTGTTCTAGATAAATTTTCAAAGAATACTTTAAATTTTTATAAACATTTGTCTAGCCGAATCAAATATCTTAGACTCATACCAATAATTCAAATTTCAATTGAAACATGTCTATCAAAACCCAATTGGCAATAATTTACCTTTAAAATTCCAAAAATAATTTTATGACGTCATGATACCACACTGTATTTACAGTTCGTTTGAGGATTTCGTCATTGTGTGACTTTGTCATACTACATCATTCCATAGTGGGCTGACGATCTTTAGATCGCATACAACTAAGTAATTATGTATTGATAACTCCATCATTTTTATCATCTTTGCACAAGGTTACACGATGCATTAATGATACATAAAATACATTTTGATCTTTCAAATCATTTTCGTCTAGCCGAAACAAGTTGCTTAGAATTTTCTTTTAAATAGTACAAAACCATTAAAAAGCAATTTTAGTGCTTTTATACCTCAACTGGTAACGATGTGTCAGTGTCCCGAAGTCCACACATACACATTTGTCACCATGCATTGAGAATAACAAAATTCATTTAAAAAAAACACATCAGTGCGAATTTAGCTTGATGTCAAAAATTTTGAAGCCTAGCATAGCTAAAAGATTTAGAATACCTATGTGTAGACACTCAAAATTTTGAATTTCTGTTACTAACCTTGCAGGAGGGCAAAATCGTCGTCTAAAGACCCTGGAAGTTAAATCAGTTCAATCCCGAAGAAAACCCCGGGATACTTAGTTTTCCATCTCGGAGACAACCCCGAGATACTTAGTTCCAGTCCCGGAGACAACCCCGAGAGATTCAGTTCCAACCTCAGAGATAACCCCGAGGGATGCCGTTCCAGTTTTGGAAATAACCCCGGAAAAGTTCGTTCCAACCCCCAGAAGTCAGTTTCAACCTCGGAGATAACCCCAAGGCACTCAAATCTAAACCCAAAGATAACTCCGGGAGGTCAGGCACACCTTAGAGACAACCCTGAGGACATTCAAGACCCACAACAGCCCAATCTCAGAGATAACCTTGAGGAATGACTGCTACATTTGCACAAAGCCAGAGATAACCCTGGTGAGGGGCAAAATCATCATTTTTCCACCTTGATACTACATTTGCACCATCTAAACAACAGTTCAACCCATATTTCACACGAAGTGTCCCATAAGAACCATAACTCTAAATCCCGAATGACTACTACACGAGTTAGTACACTGGATAGAATTTGAAGACTTGAAGATCTGGTCATAGACCCATCTTCCCGGCTTTGTACAACCTCTTATCCCATGTCATTGTTTAGCTCTCGACAACATCATTCCGTAAATGTGACGCCTCCAAAATAGGTATACATCACCTATTCTGAGTTGTCAATACATGGTACAGAAATAACTACAACTTTATTATTACAACAGTAAAACTGTGAGTTTGAATACAAATATTATCTTCTGATAATATCTATACTCAAATAAATCCTCATCACATTTATTGATACATTATTTTACAAAAATGGTGAGGACTACTAAACAATCCTTTCTAAAACCTTCATTCCATACCCCAGGCTAAGTACTCGCTATATTCTCGCCTCCCCGAGAAAAATGGAACAAAAGGAAAAGGGTGAGCTCAACTAGCTCAAGAAAAGAATATTATAACTAAGATAATATACAACAAATTATCGTTAGTCTTCAACAGGAAAAATCTAATAGAATACAATAGACAACAAATTTTAAATCAATATTCGCAATGAAATAATAATTCATTAGAAGAGTTAAGTAGAGAATGCAAACTACTATCTTCTATGTATGAATTTAAAAGTTCATCGCTCATCTTTTATCCTCGTAACATCAATCAATATACATCCGAATCAAATATTCATCTTTGCACTCTGAGCCAAAGATATTCATCATTAATCATGTTCATTTAAACACTGCTCATCTTTGCACTACGGGCCAAAGATATTCTTCGAAATCATTCATCTTTGCACTACAAGTGGCCAAAGATATTCTTAAGAAATCATTCATCTTTGCACTACAAAAAGATATTCCATAATATCATCATTTAAGACCGAGGATGATGAAAATATTTTTTTTAAAGAAACGAATCCGAAGGAAACAAAATGACAAGGATTAAGGATTAAGGATTCGTACTTGGTTTTATCCACGTCCAAAAAATACCTCAAAATAATCATAGTGGTGTAAAATTCAAGAATGATCAAAACATGGATACAATCGAGTTAGTATCCGTAATAGATGTTTAGACGAAAAAGAAGAAATTTTATTTTTCTATTGAATAGTATCGATATCGTGAATAGTCTTGTATATCGTGAATAATGCCGTATACGTGAATAGTAACTCAGACACCAAAAGATAGAAATTCCACAAAACATCTTCACGCTTCATGAATAGTACTCGTGAATAAGAACTTCGTGAATAAGAACTCATGAATAGTAACTCGTGAATAGTAACTCATGAATAGTAACTCATGAATAGTAACCCCAGACATGAAAAAGTTCTAAATTTGATAAAAACTTCATATCAACATTTCAAAGATAATGATATTGAAGAAATAATATCATTTGAGAAGAAAATAACATCCCTTACCTCGAAAGATCAAGATTTCTAGCTAGAATACCAAGGGTATAGTCTTTGAAGGGAATTTGCACTGTCTAGCAATACTCAAAGTATACTCAAAATACTCACAAGAATACGCCGATAATATAGAGAGAGAAAACTTCAGCTTCGGTGTGATTTTCAATTCTAACCTAAGCACCCTATTTATAGAAATTCTTTAGAACACCAAAGCGTAAAATTTAATAAATTAATATATATATATATATATCAAATTCATACGCCAACCTTAGAATTCAGATCCTAGCATTTCCCACATGCCACCTTCTAGAAAAGTAAGAAAAAAAACGTTTTCATAAAATAAATAATTAAAATTTTCAAAAAATCAATTATTTGAGCTTTTGAACTTCAATAATTCATAATAAATAGCCCTTTCATTAGAAAATTCGAATCTCATGAGTTTTTATAGGAAATTCAATTCTCTACAACTTTACAGAAGAAAGTTTTTCCAAATTCCAAATGGAAATTGACCGAAATCCACAAACGGTTTGATTTTACAAAAGCTATAATCAAATTTCAAATCGATAAATGGGGTCCAATTTACATGTTTATCATGTTTTAAACATTTATTGCAACAAAAAATACTCTTCCTCCTCGATATACTCATATATCCCACATTCGTTGTAAAAATATCACCGTTAATATATTATTAAAATAATATATTTAAATGAATTATTTTATCGTAAAAAGATAAAATATTAATTTTCAACAATTGTCACTATAAAATTTTCTCCATCTATATCCACATAAAATCAATATTTTTCTCATCATATGAATCAATAATTAATTATTCATAAATAATATTACAGAAATCACAATATTGACAACCGTGCAGCTTCCCAAGAAAGAGGGGCTTTCAATAAGAATTTCTTCTTCTTGACGCCAAATTAGGTGACCAAACCTCTCCTTAGTATGTAACTTTCTAGACATTGCCAATAATGTTATCTAATAATATTATTCAGGATAATAGGAATTATTGCTCGATAATGAAAATACTTTAAATGACAATTATTGAAACAACAAAGAATATAAAATATCAACACAAAGAATTATTAACTCAATAAAATATCTTTGAGCGATAATTCAGTAACCATTATCGAGTAGTGCCTTCTTCACGTAAGAATCAATAATTGGTGCAATACCGCAGTAACCGCTCGGCCAACAACGCGTATTAGTGTGTTTTAACCACCGGGTATTCCAACAATGATAATCTTGTAACTACGCCTGCTTATTTAAAAACAACTCATATTTGTCGTTTTCTTCATCCAATCGCTTTCACATGGGGCCACACATGGTCAAGGCTTGAAATCAGTCTTAATATTCCCCGACGCATTTAATATTCCACGACCAAACGAATATTCCCCGACGATAATGAATATTTTATAACCACTTGCTTATTTTGAAATATTTATGATTTAACCCTTAACTATCCACATTAATCAAATCAACCCTTACTATTTCAAAATAATAAATAAAGGAAATTCTTTTTATTTAAAAATTCGGGGTCTTACAACCTTCCTCCTTATAAAATTTCGTCCTCTCGAAATTGACGTACGATTGCTTGGTGTTTCGAAAAGGTGAGGATACCTCGCTTTCATTTCCATTTCCAATTCCCAGGTCATTTCCTCTATAGCATGATTCCTCCACAAAACTTTAACTTGTGGTATGACCTTTGCACGTAGGACATGCTCCTTCCTATCCAAGATCTTGACAGGTACCTCCTCATACGTTAAGTCTTCGGCTATCTCGTCCGGTTCTAACTCAATAACGTGGTTCGGGTCTTTCACATATTTACGAAGTACAGATATGTGAAACACATTATGAACACGAGACATACTCGGAGGTAACGTAAGTCTATAGGCTACATTTCCTACTCGGTCAAGAATTTGAAATGGACCAATAAATCATGGATTGAGCTTTCCTCTCTTCCCAAATCTTGTAACTCCCTTCCATGGAGCAACTCGCAACAATACATGATCCCCTACATTAAATTCCACGTCCTTTCGATGAAGATCCGCATAACTCTTTTGTCGATCTTGTGCCGTTTGTATACGTTGTCGAATCATTTGGATCTTTTCGGTAGTCATACGTACTAACTCGGGTCCCAACAATGTTGCTTCACCCACCTCATCCCAACATATTGGAGAACGACATTTTCGTCCCATATAATGCTTCAAATGGAGCCACACCTATACTTGCACGATAATCATTGTTGTAGGAGAATTCCACCAATGGTAAATACTTATCCCAACTACCCTTGAAGTCTAGGACACGAGTCTTAATAGATCTTCAAGAGTTTGAATAGTCCTCTCTAATTGTCCGTCTGGTTTGGGGATGGTATGCGAACTAAATCGCAAATTGCGCCCATAGCTTTTTGCAAGCTAACCCAAAATCTTGAAGTGAATCTTGGGTCACGATCCAAACTATGGATACAGTGCATGCCATGCAACCTCACAATCTCATTTACGTACATACTAGCAAGACGCGTTCAAGGAAAAAAGTCTCCGTGATTTCAAGAAATGAAAGCGGACTTGGTTAATCTATCAACAATAACCCAAATAGCATTGATGCCTCGAGAAACCGTAGGAAGACCCGTGAACTAAATCCATAGTAATGTGTTCCCACTTCCATTCCGAATCTCAAGTGGTTGCAACGGACCCTTAGGTACTAGATGTTCCGCCTTTACACGCTGACAAGTTAAACACATTGAGATAAACTTTGCAATCTCTCTCTTCATATTGTTCCACCAAAATGTATGTCGAAGATCACGATACATTTTAGTACTTCAAGGATGGATTGCAAATGGTGTATTGTGTTGCTCCATCATAATCTTGTACTTCAAATCGAGTTGTTAGGAACACAAAGTCTAGAGTGGACTCAAGTATTCCTTCTTCATCAATTCTCGCTTAGGAATAGCTCCTTCTTGTTTCTTTCTTCTTCCTACGATCACCTCCGGCCTGCGTGGCTTGAGCAACCTTAACTTTTTCTATTAAAGTTGGCTCTGTCGTATACTTGACATCATCGCTTTTCGTTCCGCATATGATCTTCTACTCAATGCGTCGGCTACCACGTTAAACTTTACCGGGATGGTATTGAATAGTGTGGTCGTAGTCTTTCAATAGCTCGAGCCAACGTCATTGCCAGCATGTTGAGTTCTTTTGAGTGAAGAAATATTTAAGGCTTTTATGGTCCTCAATATATCTCCACTTTCTCCCCGTATAGATAGTGCCTCCATATTTTTAGCGAAAATGATCACCGCTAACTCTAGATCATGAGTAGGATAATTCCTCTCATACTCTTTAAGTTGTCATGAGGCATAAAGGCTATGACTTTCCCACGTTGCATGAGAACACACCCTAACCCTTTGCCCGAAGCATCGTCAGAGATAACAAATCCATCCGAACCGGATGGTATTGTTAGAACAGTCTTAAAATAAGTCTCCTCTTAAGCTCTTGGAAACTTTTCTCGCATTCTTCGCTCCAAACGAATTTTGTATCCTTCCGAGTTAGCTGAGTTAATGGAGTAGCGATTCGAGAAACCCTTCCACGAATCTCCGATAATAACCAAATTGCTAAGCCCAAAAGCTACGTGCTTGATCACCACCGACTTTGCTGCTTCTAACTTTGTATTGCTTCAATCTTGGCCGGATCAACGATATACTCCATGTTTCGACACCATCGTGCCCAAGGAATGCTACTTCCTCAAGCCGAACTCGCATTTCTTCAATTTGGCATATAGTTGGTTTTCACGAAGCCTTTGAGTACCAACTTTTCAAATGGTGCTCATGATCTTCACGGCTTTTGGAATATATGAGGATGTCATCAATAAAGACAACAACGAATTGATCCAAATATTCCTTGAATACTCGGTTCATCATATCCATGAAAGCCAGCAGGAGCATTAGTTAGTCCGAAAGACATGACTAAGAATTCATAATGCCCATACCGAGTTAAGGCGCCTTTGAATATCCTCGCTTCTAATCTTCACCGATGATATCCGTAATCGAAGATCGATTTTTGAAAAGAATTGTGCCCTTTGCAAATCGGTCAAACAAGTCATCAATACGAGGTAGAGGATACCTATTCTTGATGGTGACATGGTTCAATTCCCGATAGTCAATACAAAAGTCGCATACTCCCGCTCTTTCTTCTTTACAAATAAAACAGAGCACCCCAAGGAGACGTCTTAGATTAATGAAAACCGATGTCCAACAATTCTCGTAGTTGGACCTTTAACTCTGAAGTTCAATAGGAGCCATTCGATATGGGGTTTTAGAAATGGGCTTTGTACCAGTTCAAGATCAATAAAGAATTCAACTTCACGCTACGGGGTAGACCGGAAGTTCTTGAAATACGTCGGAAAAAGTCAATAACAACAGAATATTATTCAAATTTGACGTGTCTTTATTCAAATCCATAACATGGGCTAGAAAGCTTGACATCCGCTTTTTAATAAACGAATAGCTTTATGATTAGATATGACAAATGATCGATTTTAATGGTTTAGTTGCTTGAATTACATAACACAGTTGGTTAGGAATATGAAAACTAACAACCTTACGAAAATAATCAATTTTGGCATGATGAGTAGTTAACCAATCAATCCCTAAAATCACATCAAAAGCAAGTATCTTTAAAGAGATAAGGTCAATGTAAGTAAGTAATGGTGCCAACTTGAATCAAACAAGATTTATAAACGAAGGATGTGATGAAAGTTTCTCCTAACGGAGTTTCCACAGATAGGTCAAAGTCTAATTTCTCCTGAGTCAAGTTTAAACGTTGAGCACATGCGGAGAGAGATAAATGAATGGGTAGCACCGGGATCAAGTAAGGTATAAACTTCGCAAGAATTTATAAATAGCTTACCCGTGATCACCTCGTTTGGGTTCCTCGCATTATGACCAAATACAACAAACGCTCTTCCGGAATCGCTGACTTTGACTTTTCTAGATGAAATTTTGAGTCACCGTCCCATTGAACTAGGTTTCGCTACTGCATAATCTCGAGCGATATATGTCCTTCCTTTCCACAACTATAGCATACCTTGAATCATTGTGGGCGCTTTGACCGATATGTCCCTCTTTTCCGCATTTGTAGCATATGACCGGTGGTCGTTTCTCTCCCTTAGAACCAGATTCTTTGTCAGACTTTGTCGTCTTCACATGATCGTTGTTAAATCTCCTCTTTTAAAATCTCCTCCCGACTCGCTTCTTCTATTTTCATTGCCATGATTACCACCAGAGTGGTAACCATTTTGTCCCATCTGCTTTCTTTCTCATGAGTTATCATTATTCTTTCGCTGATCGCTATCTCTGTACGATCCTCGGTTGTGGTCCTCAAATGACCGTATCTCGTTATCTCGCTCTAATAATTGAGCCTCATTTTACAACATCTCGAATAGAGAGAAAGTTTATGAGAAATGAGATATCTTGACGTATCGCCGGGTTTCAAACCTCTAAGAAACATCCGCGTCATAATGCTCCTCATTCTCCACCAAATGAGGTGCAAACTCGATAACTCTGCAAACTTTGCCTCGTCTTCGAGACACCGCCATGTTGTTTTGTTCTAATCGATGAACTCCACTTCCTTCATATATGACGAACACTTTCGGAAAGTATTTGTCATTAAATAGCTTCAAACGTCTCCCAAGACATGCCGAAAAGGTGGATGGGTACGCTTCATGACTCCCACCAAAGATGTCTCCCTCGCCACGGAACATAAAGGTGGCGAATGGAACCTTCTGTTCTCCGTGCATCCCAAGACATCGAATATCTTGGTAATTTGTTTGACCCATGTTTCCGCCATGATCGGATCTGCTTTTCCTTAAATCTGGTGGTCCCAACTCTTTGAACTGCTTGGGTTGTGACAACCCGTGAATTATTGCTATCATTTCCTCCTCATTTTGAACACGAGTTTCCCTCGCGTCGATTTTGCATGAACTGCAAAAAACTTCTAAACATCCCCTCGCTCATCATCTCGCTCAATGGTGTTGTTCACGGGAGGAACGTTGCCCGACTGCTGTATCGCGTTCTCCTCGTTGGTGAGTACAAGCATCTCCACGGTCTCATTTCCATTGTTAATATTCTCAAATAAATTCTCAAATCTTCGCTATAAAAACAAGGGTTAATTAAGGAAATCAATATATCACATAATATCCCTATATATCTTGACCAACTAACAAATAAGCTTAGGTAGGACACACTAGCGAAGGATTTACTCGTCTCTCCCCTCCTAGTTCTATTCCCCGATCTCCGCCAGAGATCATATCCCTAAGCTATGATACCAACTGTGGCGCCCCCAAAATAGGTATACATCACCTATTACGAGTTGTCAATACATGGTATGTAAACAACTACAACTTTATTATTACAACAAGAAAAGCTGTGAGTTAGAATACAAATATTATCTTCTAGGACAATATCTATACTCAAATAAATCCTCATCACATTTATTGATACATTATTTTACAAAAATGGTGAGGACTACTAAACAATCCTTTCTAAAACCTTCATTCCATACCCCAGACTGTACTTTCGCTATATTCTCGCCTCCACGAGAAAAAATGGAACAAAAAGGAAAAGGGTGAGCTCAACTAGCTCAAGAAAGAATATTATAACTAAGATAATATACAACAAATTATCGTTAGTCTTCAACAGGAAAAATCTAATAGAATACAATAGACAACAAATTTTAAATCAATATTCGCAATGAA
Organism: Panax quinquefolius; assembly: GCA_020205615.1. NCBI lineage: Eukaryota > Viridiplantae > Streptophyta > Magnoliopsida > Apiales > Araliaceae > Panax > Panax quinquefolius. The sequence goes on along the minus strand of CM035157.1, from coordinate 47,739,814 downwards.
ATAATAATTCATTAGAAGAGTTAAGTAGAGAATGCAAACTACTATCTTCTATGTATGAATTTAAAAGTTCATCGCTCTATCTTTTATCCTGTAACATCAATCAATATACATCTGGAATCAAATATTCATCTTTGCACTACAAAATAAAGATATTCATCACCGTCATGTTCATTTAAACACTGCTCATCTTTGCACTACGGCCAAAGATATTCTTCAAAATCATTCATCTTTTACACTACATGTGCCAAAGATATTCTTAAGAAATCATTCATCTTTGCACTACTGAACCAAAGATATTCCATAATATCATTATTTAAGACCGAGGATGATGAAAATATTTTTTTTAAAAAACGAATCCAAAGAAACAAAATGACAAGGATTAAGGATTAAGGATTCGTACTTGGTTTTATCCACGTCCAAAAATACCTCAAAAATAATCATAGTGGTGTAAAATTCAAGAATGATCAAAACATGGATACAATCGAGTTAGTATCCGAATAGATGTTTAGACGAAAAGAAGAAATTTTATTTTTCTATGAATAGTATCGTATACGTGAATAGTGCTTGATATCGTGAATAGTCCGATATCGTGAATAGTAACTCAGACACCAAAAGATAAAATTCCACAAAAACATCTTCACGCTTCATGAATAGTACTCGTGAATAAGAACTTCGTGAATAAGAACTCATGAATAGTAACTCGTGAATAGTAACTCATGAATAGTAACTCATGAATAGTAACCCAGACATGAAAAAGTTCCAAATTTGATAAAAACTTCAGATCAACATTTCAAAGATAATGATATTGAAGAAATAATATCATTTGAGAAGAAAATAACATCCTTACCTCGAAAGATCAAGATTTAGCTAGAATCTAAAGGTATAGTCTTTGAAGGAACTTGCACCGCCTCTAGCAATACTCAAAGTATACTCAAAATACTCACAAGAATACGCTCGATAATATAGAGAGAGAAAACTTCAGTTTCTGGTGTGATTTTCAATTCTAACCTAAGCACCCTATTTATAGAAATTGCTTAGAACACCAAAGCAGAAAATTTAATAAATTAATATATATATATATATCAAATTCATACGCCAACCTTAGAATTTAGATCCTAGCATTTCCCACATGCCACCTTCTAGAAAAGTAAGAAAAAAAACGTTTTCATAAAATAAATAATTAAAATTTTCAAAAATCAATTATTTTGAGCTTGAACTTCAATAATTCATAATAAATAGCCCTTTCATCAGAAAATTCGAATCTCGCAGTATTTATAGGAAATTCAATTCTCTACAACTTTGCAGAAGAAAGTTTTCCAAATTCCAAATGGAAATTGACCAAATCCACAAACGGTTGATTTTACAGGCTATAATCAAATTTCAGTCAATAAATGGGGTCCACCGACATGTTTAACATGTTTTAAACATTTATTGCAACAAAAATACTCTTCCTCCTCGTATACTCATATATCCCACATTCGTTGTAAAATATCACCGAGTTAATATATTATTAAAATAATATATTTAAATGAATTATTTTATCAGAAAAAGATAAAATTTTAATTTTCAACAATTGTCACTATAAAAATTTTCTCCATCTATATCCATATAAAATTAATATTTTTCTCATCATATGAATCAATAATTAATTATTCATAAATAATATTACGAGAATCACAATATTGACAACCAGCGCGCCCCGAAAGAGGGGGCTTTCCAATAAGAATTTCTTCTTCTTGGCGCCGCAATTAGGTGACCAAACCTCTCCTTAGATGTAACTTTCTAGACATTGCCAATAATGTTATCTAATAATATTATTCAGATAATATGAATTATTGCTTCGATAATGAAAAAATACCGTAATGACAATTATTGAAACAACAAAGAATATAAAATATCAACACAAAGAATTATTAACTCAATAAAATATCGAATAAGTAATTATCATAACCATTATTGAGTAGTGCCTTCTTCGTAAGAATCAATAATTGGTGCAATACTGGTAGTAACCGTCAACAACGCAGCGATATTAGTGTGTTTTAACCACCGGGTATTCCAACAAAGATTAATGACAATAACTACGCTCGTATTTAAAAACAACTCATATTTGTCGTTTTCTTCATCCAATCGCTTTCAGTTATGGGGCCCACACACATGGTCACAACGTCAGTATTTAATATTCCCAACATTTACGAATATTCCACGACCAAAACGAATATTCCCTCCGATAATAATGAATATTTTATAACCACTTGCTTATTTTGAAATATTTGCGTATTTAACCCTTAACTATCCACATTAATCAAATCAACCCTTACTATTTCAAAATAATAAATAAAGGAAATTCCTTTTTATTTAAAAAATTCTGGGGTCTTACAGTAAAGGTATTACACGCCTCAATCGGATGCCCGAATTAAAATTTATGAAGGTTTAAGCGGACAACGCATTGCATGCATGCACGTACTTTGAGACGAAGGGCCCGCAGATCCCGGGGGCACCCCGGTTAGCCGCAGGTGGACCTGCGGGTCCCCCCTCTATAAATAAAGGGCTTGGGGTGGCTATTTTAAGAAGAGAAAAGGCAAGAAAGTCATGTCCATTCTACTCTGTACACACTTTAAATTGAGTGCTTTCTCTTTCCAAACACTTGTGAGCTCATGTTTTAATATATTTAACCGGTAGAAACTAAGTATTCATTCATTAAAAGCCATCTCAAGTCTTCTTGGCAGCCCACTGTAAGACATCTTAGATTTCTTAAGCCCTTTTCTCACTTCCATCCACACATACTTATTCACATTGAGACTCGTGTGTGTGTGTATGCCCGGATCGTCGATCCGTGGCTTTTATTGCTTTTATATATATAAAAATACTTATATATATATATATATATATTTCTTGTCATCAAACTCTGTTTGATTGAGCCTTGATTTACATTCGGAGCGTTTACTTCTTATATATATATATATAACTGTTTCTCAGCCTGCGGGTTAGATTTACCTAAATCTGGCTATTTCTCACTTTAACCTATTTATGGTGACTAAACTGGAACCGTTGAAGCTGGAATGCTTAGATTTACTAAAATCTAATTCGTTTTCTAGCTTTTGCTACGGGCTAGATTTATTCCAATCTGGTCATTTCACACTTTAACCGGTTCATGGTGACTAAACTGGAATCGATGAAGCTGAAATGGTTAAGATTTCTTCAAATCTAGTTCTTGTTTTAGCTTTTGTACATATTGTATTATCATGTGAGCCTATGAATCACGTGATCACAGATTCAGTTCCTGAATCTAGATTCGGTTCCCGTGATGGACATTTCTAGCTGCAACCATCTTGTAAATTATTCATGGTGTCTGAATTTCCTTAGATGGCTCTCATGCCCATAAGGAGTTCGGCGCTGCTATGTATCTTATTTTCTCGAAGCTGCTTCACATCTCGAAAATAATAAAAGCAAACAAGCTGAACACATAATAAAATGGAAGTATCAAAGGCCTCAATTACTATTCAACATAAGGGTTTGAAAAACCTATTTATAAAACATCACTGCCATATCTCGTTAAAATTGAACTTTTATACAAAAGTCAAAACCTTTGTATATAGGTGCAAACGAGGCGTATCACTACTTTTAGACAACTGCAAGTAGACTTACACACACACATTCAGATAAAAGTTTAAATTGAAAAGTGGCGGTAACCGTGCTATCACGGATGTCGGGGGGTACCTAACACCTTCCCTCCGCATAATCAAGCCCCCGGACCCTAATGAATCTCGGTTTTGTAGACCAGTTATACAGTGTCACATCACTAGGTCTATGTGTAAACCATTTCTCGGTTGAGTTAGTGCAACCATTTAAAAATACCCACTGGCGTCTCTTACTGTCAAATCATCGACATATACATGTCAAACCTTTTCAAACTTGTTTTTTTCAAAAAAATCTCACCTAACATGAGAACACCAAAAGATAAGAACAGAAATGGAAAAATAAAAATCCCGACGTCGGTAGGTGGCGACTCCGCTGGGGACACCAGTAAGAGGGCTTAAGTCGCTATTTAAAAACTTTTCAAAACATTTTATCTGCTTGTGTGTGGATGTTGCATTTACATTTGACTGAATGTGTACTAATGAATTTACTTACTGTACTTAGTGCTTCGCACCATATCTACCTGTGATATTAGTGCTTTGCACATGTCATCATTTCCATATGGTGAGACGCGATGTATGTGAATGTATATTGTGTGGTCCCTCCACTAGGAGGCTATCCTGTCAGTGTTTGATTACTGGACTCGTAGCGAGACTAAATCCAACAAGGCTCAGGAAAGGCACCACCCAAATTCGCTCCAGTTGAAAGACCAGATTAACTTTCTGTCGAGTAAATTGCGATGATCTAGGAACTTTCATGTCAAAAAGCCATGAGAGTAACCTAAGATAGGTCGACCTCTGATAAACCAAACGTGGAGGGAAGTCTCTTCATACCTTCCCATTTTAATTACTTGTAATTTCAATTACTTGTAATTTTATTTCCATATCAATCTCAATGTAATGGAAAGATAAAGGAGTATGTGAACATGCATTCCCATTTATATCAAAACCTGTCATGCTATCTTGTCATTAAACAAACTGACATCCATTTTGCAGGATATGTGACACCCCCAAATCTGGATATTTCATTCCTACAAGATTTGGTGCTCACTATCTAAACATTCATTTCTAACTACCCAAATATAATACAATTTAACAATAAACCTTCCCATTAAAGGATTACATCAATAAGTTCAATAAAATCTCCCAAGTTATCTAACCTTTAAATACAAACATCAAGTACGAAAAATTAAATAATTACATCTCAACAATTAAAACAAAGTCTGACAATGTAGAAATCCACAGATTAACAAGTCTTCAACACTTGTTCATCTTTCCTTTTCCTTTACTGGTGGTAGGTTCATCAACCTTCTCAACTTTAGCTGTAATGGTTATATAAGCAAGAGTGAGCAAACAATGCTCACTTGAAGTGAGTATGGATAAAAATACCGTAACAACTGCCTAATAAATAGGCTCAATAGAACTGAATAATATTCTCTATCAATGATAATCACGAACAGAATTTGAAATATATGTATCTGATGGTCACAAGACCATGAGCAATGTCCAAAGTTATAAGTATTCTTTCAACTTAACCTAAACAGTCATAAGACTGTAGGGACTTCTCATACTTAGGGGGGACCAACCCTTCGTACAATGTATTGTGCACAAACATCTAAACGCTTTGTGTAAAATTATCTCATATAATAGGGTTGTTCATCTCAGTATTTAGAATACAAGTTCGCACCAAAGTAAGTTTAGTTTAGATAAGTTCAAGGAAATATAGAGTTTAACGAACATAACTAAGAATTAGTTGAATAAAAATGTAATAACAATATGCTATGGAATAAGTCATAAATGAATCAACATTGTATCTTAAGGTCATGCTTTAGAAATTAACTAAAAGCATAAGCATTGAATAACGTAACATACCTTGCTTGAACAATATTAAGTTAAGGTTAGAATTTTGTTTAGTAATAGAATTGATTTATTGAACATGCATGATCAAATAACAAGTTGAACAATAAAACTTGCTTATTATAACAGTATTAGAGTTTAGAAACTTTCATATTAAGAAACAAGTTAAAAATAAGAGCTTACATGAATATAACATAAGTTATACAAGTATGATTAGGGATTACTTGCTCAATATAAAGTAAGTATGATAGAACAAACTCAAATAAAGGTTGGGGTTTGAAAATTTGCCTTGCGTGTAGGCTAAATCGTAAACTTGATTCTCAATATCCTATACACATGTCACTATGACATAATTAGTAACTATATGTACTCAATACATAATTAAATATCTATTTCATGTATGGCTTGGTTTTTAATCATATAGTCAAGTCACACTTTTCATGCAATAACATAACTCATTAATTGCTTATAATATTCTCACTCTTGGTACTATAACACCACAATATAAAAATCACATTTTAACAGTCATAACATTACACCTTATCAACAATTACAGATTTTGTATAATTAAAACAAACTTTCTGGCCAACACTGCTAATCAAGCGCCTCGGTTTGCCTTTGAATAATGCGTCATTGCGACGACATCATTGGCTGTTGGGCACGAGACATAAGCCTATAATAGGCGCTGTGGCGCGAGAATTGGCATTGCGACGCCGAATTACAGTTCCAGGCAACCAGTTTTCGTGAAAAACACAAACAAAGCTAATTTGGCCTATAACTTAGTTTCTAGCAACCAATTTAACACGTATAATTTACATAGACTTTATAGAAACATAACTTAAGGTCTCTAACAAATTTTTTACCCATATAAACAACATAAACATCAAATTTAAAACTTTTGAATTCCCTATTTTAGGCAAAAACTCCATTTTTGACATCCTTGACAAAATTAAAACTAAGGTCTCAATAATACACCAAATTAACTCATTCAAATTGCATCCTTTTTGTTTCTTATTGAATGAACATATTCAAGGCTTAATTTACAGATTAGTTCACAAACTAACTACCAATTTTTTTGTACTTTTACAAGACATATATATACACATGCACTGTAAATAACTTTTCTTTCTTTCGAATGTGATTAGTACACACAATCTTGTCTAGATGCTAGTTCTAACATCACAATTACACACCAATTCAATAATTCAGTTTATACAACAACAATTCGTCCAACTTGCATTCACAGAAAACGTAAAACTAGTGAATATATAAAATTCATATATATAATATTAAGGTGTTAAAAGAATACCTTCAATTGCTTGTAAATCCTTGCTAAAACACAAAGAATTTCTTTGGAATCACATAATTCCTCTCTCAAACTTTCCCTATTCTCTCTTCTTCTTAGTATCAGTATAAGCCAATTTCTTTTCATGTAAAACCAACTATGACTTATACGTAAGAATAAAAACCGATAGCCATTATACGCACACTTAAAATAACAATTACAAAAACTTAAACGTACATCAGTTATAAAATATATTTTATTTATTTTTTTGATTTTTTTGATTTATATTATTTATTATAATTCAAATTCAAAATTCAAAAGCCATAAGGCTATCTTTGGCAAAACACTTTTAAAAATAAGACTTAATGTCTTTAAGTCTTGTTTGGGTAAATCCATCTAAAACTACTTTAATTTATTTCAATAAATCCTTTATACTATAGTTTATGGTTCCATATTATTTATTTGGATTTCCATATCCAACCTTAGTTAAATAACTAATTACAACATATTAAATAAATTCTCCACTTAACCTGTTACCACAAAAAATATAATTTCATTATAATTTTATTTAATAAATTAACATATCACTTTAATTATTAATTTAAATCATAATATTATAATAACTCATTTAATCCCTATCAACTCTCTAATTTTATTATTAAATTAAATTAGAATATTATCTCATAATAATTAATTTTCCTAAATCATAAATTATTTCTTTAACAAATAAATAATCAAATCAAATCAAGTTAAACAAATATTTATTCAACAATAAACACATTAATTAAAATATTTATATAATTCAATAAGTATTTGGAATTACAATTTAAAATTCTAGATTGTTACATTCCCTCCTTACAAGGATTCTGTCCCTAGAATCACGACTCAAACAAATCATTCGTCACATTTTTCCCTTCTTACAAGGATTTTGTCCCCAGAATCGAAGACACATATTAAACAAATAACTCAGGGTAATCTTTCATTATTTTATCTTCAAGTTCCTATGTTGTTCTTCAGCATTGTGGTTCCCCCATATCACCTTCACGGAAGGTACTTTACTCCTGAGCACTTGTTCTTTCCTGTCAACTATCCGGATAAAAATTTCCTCATAAGACAAGTCCTTATCGAACTGTAATGGTTCGTACTCGATCACGTGCTTGTAATCGGGTTTATACGGTCGTAACACCGAAACATGAAAAACATTATGACCATGTTCCAACTCTGGAGGTAGAGCTACCTCGTAAGCTACTTCTCATACTCTTTGAAGCACCTCAAAGGGTCCAATAAATCTCGGGCTTAACTTTCCCTTTTTACCAAAACAAATTTTCCCCTTCCATGGAGAAACTTTTAAGAACACGGAATTTCCTACATCAAACTCGCGATCTTGTCTGTGTTGATTGGCATACTTCTTCTATTTGTCTTGAGTATCTACCAATCTTGTCCTGATGAGTTTAACAACCTTGGTAGTTTGCTGTACCAGTTCTGGTCCTAATAGTTGACGTTCGCCGATTTCATCCCATCATAGTGGAGTTTTGCACTTTCTGCCATACAATGCTTCGTAAGGCAGCATGCCGATGCTTGAATGGTAACTGTTGTTATAGGAAAATTCTGCCAATGGTGAATGTTCACCCTAGTTCCCTTTGAAATCCATGATGCATGCTCTGAGCATATCTTCCAACGTCTGGATTGTTCGTTCGCTTTGGCCGTCTGTTTGCGGATGGTACGTCGTACTCATTCTCAGTTGTGTTCCCATGCATTCTTGTAGTCTCATCCAGAAGTTTGACGTGAATTGCGGATCTCTATCTGACACAATCGACAATGAAACTCCATGTCGTGAAACGATCTCCTTGACATACAGTTTTGCCAGCTGATCAAGATTAAATCTAATCTTTATTGGCAAAAAGTGTAATAATTTTGTTAATATATCCACTATCACCCAAATCGCATCATATCCTTTCTGAGTCGTTGGAAGACCTACCACAAAATCAATTGTGATATGCTCCCATTTCCATTCTGGTATTTCCAATGGTTGTAGTAATCCGCTTGGTCTTTGATGCTCAGCTTTTACTCTCTGACATGTAAAGCATTTCGTGACACATTTTGCAACATCCCTGTTCATGTTTGGCCAACAAAAATGTCACCGCAAATCTTGATACATTTTTATACTTTCCGGATGAATCGAATATCTTGAGTTATGAGCCTCTGTTAAGATTTCTTCTTTAATATCCAGTACTACTGGAATCCAAATTCGTCCCTCGAATCTTAGCACTCCTTCGGTATCAATCTTGTACTTCATCTCACTGCCCTCGACCATATTTTCTTTTATTTTCCCACATTCTTTATCTTGTAGTTGAGCAATTTTTACCTTGTCCACCAAAGTTGGACTAACTTTTGGAAATTTTATTTTAAACTCTAGCTTTGTCATTGCTGAAATAAGATCCTCCTGGGTGGTTAACAGCATCAACTTTTGCCGACCTTTCCTGCTCAAAGCATCTGCAACCACATTTGCTTTGCTTGGGTGATAAAAGATCTCACAATCATAATCTTTTATTAATTCCATCCATCTCTTTTGACGCATGTTCAGGTCCTTCTGTGTGAAAATATACTTCAGACTCTTATGGTATGTATATATCTCACATTTCTCTCCATAGAGATAGTGTCTCCATATCTTCAGAGCAAATACCACCGCATCCAACTATAAATCATGAGTCGGGTATCCTTTCTCATAGTCCTTCAGTTGCCTTGATGCATACGCAATGAATTTTCTGTACTGCATAAGGACACAACCTAATCCTTTATGTGATGCATCACTATACAACACAAAGTTTCCTGTATTATCTGGTAATGACAACACAGGTGCCACACTTAACTTCTTTTTTCAAGTCTTGAAAGCTCTCTTCACACTTCTCTGACCAAACAAATTTTACAGTTTTCCTTGTCAAATTTGTTAACGGGGTGGCAATCTTGGAAAAGTCCTGAATAAACTATCTATAATAGCCGGCCAGTCCCAAGAAACTCCTCACCTCCGATGGTGTCATTGGTTGTTCCCAACTGAATACGACTTCGACTTTTTATGTATCCATTGAAATCTTGTCTTTGTCAATCATGTGTCCAAGAAATTGTACACGTTCTAGCCAAAATTCACATTTAGAGAACTTCGCGTACAACTTTTCCTTTCTTAGCGTCTCCAACATCAAATGTAAGTGTTCCACATGTTCTTCTTGAGTCTTGGAGTACACCAGGATGCCATCGATAAATACCACAACAAACTTGTCTAAAAATGGTTTAAACACCATGTTTATTAAATCTATGAATGCAGCAGGGGCGTTGGTCAAACCAAAAGACATCATCAGAAACTCGTAATGTCCATACCGGGTTCTGAATGTCGTTCTAGGTACATCCTCCTTCCTTACCTTTAATTGATGATACCCACTTCTCAAATCTATTTTTGAGAAGTATCTAGCACCCTTCAATTGATCAAACAAGTCATCTATTCTTGGCAACGAATATTTATTCTTAATACTGACTTTTTTTAATTCCCTATAATTAATGCAATAACGCATTGACCCATCTTTTTTCTTCACGAATAACACCGGTGCTCCCCACGGTGATACACTCGGCTGAATGTATTTCTTGTCCAACAGCTCTTATAATTGTACCATCAGTTCCTTCATCTCTCCCAAGCCATCCTGTACGGGGCCTTTGATATCGGAGCAGTTCCTGGCACCAAATTGATAACGAAGTAGATCTTTTTGTTAGGTGGAAGTCCTAGCAAATCCTCCAGAAACACATCTACAAATTCCCTAACCACTGGTATCTCTTCCAATTTCACCCCTTTCCTCTGAGTATAGACTATGTAAGCTAAATATCCTACACAACCTTGACTCAACAACTTCTTAGCCTGCATAATCATTAGACACCTTGCCTGTCTAGGTGACTTGCTACCATAGAAGACTACCTTTGACAGAGTCATAAGGTTTACTCATTTTTTTGGCAATCAATTATCGCTCCATAAATGAATAGCCAATCCATTCCCAATATAACATTAAACTCTCCAAGTTTAATCAGAATTAAATATACTAACATAACATTCCCCTTAATATTAACCCTACAATTCTTGTATACAAACCTAACATGAATAACCTCCCTATTCGCAATTTCTATGTTTAAAGGGAAATTCAATTCTTCACTAGGCAATCCTAACCTCTTAGCAAATTCATCAGATATAAACGAGCAAGTAGCACCCGAATCAAATAATATATAAGCATCTATATCATTGATTGGGATAATACCTACCACAACATCTTTTGATCGTACAGCATCCTACACAGTCATATTGAAGGTTCTGGCTGTGGGTCTGTTTGATGACGTTGGTCCAGCAATGGTCAATGTACCTCCACTGCTACCTCCCTTGCTTCTCGTTGTCTCTCCGGCTTTATTCTTAGGGCACTCGCGAGTAAAATGATCATTTGACCAGCATGTGCAGCAAACATTCTTCTTTGGTTGATGGCAATTTGGGGCAATGTGACCCTCTTGGACACAGTTAAAGCATACTCGTTTACCCCTTAAGCACATGCTAGTGTGATTCTTTCCGCATCTTGCATATGTTTCAAACTTCTTTTTCTGCTGGCTACCTTGTTGGCTTGCATCACCACTTCCTCTTCAAGTTACTACTACCATTTCCACCACTACTACCACTATCCTTACCTTCACCCTCATTTTTTTCTTTCTATGTTCTTGATTATACTTTGTCACAACCTCGCCTCCACCCTCTGCGAGAATTGCCTTCTCAAGCATCGCTGGAACATCTTTAACTGGAACAGGGTGACTCTGCTGTACAACTAGGGTTTTAGTCCCTGTTCAAACCTCCTCGCCTTGCGCTCATCTGTGTTCACTTGATATGGCACAAACCTCGCCAATTCATTGAACCTTGCTGCATACTCCGACACTGTCATTGTGCCCTGCTTTAGCTCTAAAAATTGGACTTCCATCTGATTCTTTGAACTCTCTAGGAAATAGGTCTCGAAGAATATTTCCTTGAACCTTTCCCAAGTCATCACTCCCTGACCTCCTCTAGTTTTATTGGCTTACCACCAATAACTGGCCTCTACTTTCAACATAAATGTTGCAAAAGCAGTCTTCTGGTTCTCCCCGACCCTAGCAATATCAAATACATTCTCTACTTCCATGATCCAGGTCTGTGCGTCAACCGGATTCATGTTTCCACAGAATTCTGGTGGTCCAACTGCCTTGAAATCCTTAAAAGTCACAGCTTGATTCTGCGGTTGATTCTGCAGTGCTCTTGCCAGAAATGTCACCAACTGCTGAACTGCGTTAGCTTCCGCATTGTTATTGTTGGTAGATCACTCAGGGGTTTGTTGTGGTGGTTGACGTCTTCTTCGAGGCATTTTCTGATTAAAATACACTTATTAGATTATTACTCAATTTCTTTTAAGTATTTTCTACTTAACTTGCACACCATACAAGATCATCTCATAAAACATAACATCTTGAATAAAAAAATTAACATTTTATTCATTTATCATCTTTAAAAAAATATAAGAACAATAACATCACTGCTATTTACATTGCTTTCCTGAATTACTAAAGTTTCAGGATAACAGCATCATCATATCCCATTGGTTATATAACACTTGGGATTTACATCTTATTTATCATATCATTAATCGCATATCAGGTACATTCCCTACAATTACCTACTAAATCGATGTGTAGCCTTACGACGTTCTTCTTCCATAATACAGAGCATTGTTCTGCGATCTAACATGTATGGTGGCAGCGTCTTGAACTGATTCGGATAATACATAACTCGATCTTAAGCTCGGTTAATCACGGTGTTAAATAAACTATTCATCTCCTCCATCTTGATCTTCTTTGCTTCTGCTTTCCCCTCTGCTACTCCTGCACGTTGAGAAGCTTTCTCATACACGTCTTCGACTCTTGCTCTCTTGCCGGATTCTTCTTTTAATTTCTTCTTCAGCTCTACGATCTCCTCTATCATTTGCTCGTTCTCTCCTTCAGTGTGAATTAGCTTCCATTCAATATTACTCAGATGTCCATCTAGATCCTGGATCTCGTCGTCCTTATGTGCCATTGAGGTCTGCTATTCAACTACTATCTCTTCTAACTTTATCCTGAAGTTCCACGTTGCGGTCATATACTTCATCGTACATACGGGCTGCAATTGTGACGCCCCCAAAATAGGTATACAACACCCCTTCTGAGTCGCCAGATACATGGTACAGAAAGCAAACTACAACTTCAATAATACAATTGTCGTGCAAAATACAACAACACATACTGAGAGTTTAAATACAAATATTGTCTTCTAGACAATATCAACACTCAAATAAGTCCTCATTACAATTATTCACACACTATTTTACAGAAATAGTGAGGACTGCTAAAACATCTTTCTAGAACCATCACTCCATACCCCGACTCGATCCTGCTATGTTCTCACCTCCTGAGAAGAAAAATGGAACAAAAAGGAAAAGGGTGAGCTTAACTAGCCCAATAAAAGAATATTATGACTAAGATAATATACAACAAATTATCATTAATCTTCAACGAGGAAAAATCGATAAAACATAATAGACAACAAGTTTTAGATCAAAACTGCGGTGAAATACAATCCATTAGAAGAGTCAAGTAGAAATGAGTTCTACTATCTTCTAAGATTTAAAAGTCCATCATCAATATTTTATCCCTATAACAACAATCAATATACATCTTTAATCGAATATTCATCTTTGCACTACGGCCAAAGATATTCATTTGTATCACCAATTGGTCATGTTCATCTCAACACTGCTCATCTTTGCACTTCACGGACAAAGATATTCATCGATTAATATATCATTCATCATTTACTACGAGCCAAAGATATTCAATAATATCATCATTAAGGACCGAGGATGATGAAAAACATTTTAGAGAACGAATCTAGTGAGACAGAAGGACAAATATTAGGGATTCATGTTACAGTTTATCCAAGATCACTAATACTTCATAATAACCAATTTTGAAGCAGAATTCAAAAATAACGATCAAAACATGGATACAATCAAAGATAATAGCCAAAATAGACATCTTGGACAAAAAGAATTTTTTTTTATTTTTCGGTGAATAGTGCCGTATTCGTGAATAGTGCCGTATACGTGAATAGTAATCCTGACACAAAAAGTTCCAAATTTGATTAAAAGTTCACCAATATTTCGGCATAATGATATTGAAAAAAATAATATCATTTAAGAAGAAAATAACATTCCTTACCTCAAAATAACCATACTTCTGATTGAATTTCGAATATAGTGCTGACAGAAACTTGCACCGTATAGCAACACTCAAAGTATCAAAATACTCACAAGAATACGCTCGATAATATAGAGAGAGAAAGAGAGAAAACTTATTTCTGGTATGATTTTCAATTCTAACTTAGCCCTCTATTTATAGAAAAATGCTAGAACGCCAAATGAGACTAAATTAATAAAATATTAATTTCTTTTTCTTATTCCACGCCAACCTTCACCAACCAAGCCACCAAAGTAACTATCTAGAAGAAAATTCAAAGATCCACATGTTTATAACATAAGTGGGTCCCACCCATAATTTAATAAAAATTATTTTATTTTCTGAAACTTCAATAATTCATAGAAAATAGCCCGTTTATCAGAAAAATATAAATTTTATGTCCATTCTGCCTGAAATCGAATTCTCTACAACTTTATAGCTTTGAGTTTTTTCAAATTCCAAACAAAAAATATCCAAAATCCACAAACGGGTGATTTTTAATTCCTCCATTCTGACAAAATACTGATAAAATACATCAACATTAATTCCTTCATTTATAACCACATAAATAAATCCATCATTTATATCCACATCAAATAAATATTTTCTTATCATATAAATCAATAATTAATTATTCACAAATAATATTACAGAATCACAATTATGACCACCGGACTGCTCCTCAGAAAAAGGGGGCTTTCCAATAAGGATTTCTCCTTTATTGGCGCACAATTAGGTGACCAAACCTCTCCTTGATGAACTTTCTAGACATTGCCAATAATGCTATCTAATAATATTATTCAAATAATATGAATTATTGATCCGATAATGGGAAATATCATGCGGTGACAATTATTGAAACAACAATAATATAAACTATCAACGCAACAATTATTGAATCAATAAAATAAAATATTGAACAATTCTTCTGCAGTAACAATTATTGAGTAGTGCCTTCACGCATGCAATCAATAATTCAACAATCTTGCAAAATACCGTGTCTTATTGTGCCACCACGCCTATTACTGTATTTTAACCACCAGGTAACCCAACAGTGTTAACAGTAACAACTACACTCGTTATTTATAAAACTCAAACTTTGTCATTTTCTTCATCCGATGCTTATTCCAGTTATGGGGCCCACAATTGATCATAGCTTATCGCATTTAATATTCTCGACAAAAAAGAATATTCCACGACCAAATGAATATTCCCCGACAGAATGAATATTTTGTAACCACTTGCTTATTTTGCAAAATTTGCACATTTCACCCATAACTAAAGCATTATATTAAATTAACACCTTATTAATTTAGAATAATGAATAGAGAAAAATTCAATTTTATTTATAATAAGTTAGGGTCTTACAGCAATCGAGTTTGGTGGAAACTCTTCTTTCTCATCCTCCTCATCCCCATCCGACTGTGGCAGCTTAACGGGGTCCTCCTCATCCGTCTGTATCTCATCATCCTCATCAGGTAAACCCTCATGCTCAACCACTGTAACACTCGGAGATGACTTCCGTGGCAGTAGTTGTTCCCAAACCACCTGAATATCTCGAGACTCCTCCTCTCTAGGCATCTTGAGTCCTTCCTCCCTAGCCTAACTGGATTCTCCTACATTAGCCATCCTGACAATAAAATTTTAAGTTTTAATTACTAATCAACACTACTCGACACTCACGAGAATATAGGTTCAACCACATAAGCACATACGTGTTTTATTATTTATTTCTTAAAACTCGATAAGAGTTTATCACCACTATCTTTTCAAAGGTTAATTCCAAAGGCTTTTCCCCACCTAAGGTCCATAACCTAAAGCTTTGATACCAACTTGTGATACCCCCAAATCTGGGTACTTCATTCCCACAAGATTTGGTGCTCACTGTCTAAACATTCATTTCTAACTACCCAAATAAAAAAAAATTAAGAATAAACCTTCCCATTAAAGGATTACATCAATAAGTTCAATAAAATCTCCAAAGTTATCTAACCTTTAAATACAAACATCAAGTGCGGAAAATTAAATAATTACATCTCAACAATTAAAACCAAGTCTGACAATATAAAAATCCACAGATTTACAAGTCTTCAACACTTTTTCATCTTTCCTTTTCCTTTACTGGTGGTAGGTTCATCAACCTTCTCAACTTTAGCTATAATGGTTATATAAGCAAGAGTGAGGAAACAATGCACACTTGAAGTGACAATGAATAATAATACCATAACAACTGCAAAATGAATAGGCTCAATAGAACTGAATAATATTCTCTATCAATGATAATCAGGAACAAAATTTGGAATATATGTACCTGAGAGTCACAAGACCACAAACTATGTCCAAATTTATAAGTATTCTTTCAACTTAAACCTAAATAGTCATAAGACTGTAGGGACTTCTCGTACTTAGGGGGATCATCCCTTCATACAATGTATTGTGCACAAACATCTAAAACCTTTGCATAAAATTATCCCCTGTAATAGGGTTGTTCATCTTAGTATTTAGAATACAAGTCCGTACCAAAGTAAGTTTGGTTTGGATAAATTTCAAGGTAATTTAGAGTTTAACGAACATCAACTAAGGATTAGTTGAATAAAAATGTAATAACAATATGCTATGGAATAAGTCATAAATGAATCAACATTGTATATTAAGGGCATGCTTTAGAAATGAACTACAAGCATACACATTGAATAACGTAACATACCTTTCTTGAACAATATTAAGCTAAGATTAGAATTTTGTTTAGTAACAGAATTGGTTTATTGAACATGCACGATCAAATAGCAAGTTGAACAATAAAACTTGCTCATTATAAGAGTATCAGAGTTTAGAAACTTGCATATTAAGAAACAAGTTAAAAATAACAGCTTACATGAATATAAATTAAGTTATACAAGTATGATTAGGGATTACTTGCTCAATATAAAGTAAGTATGATAGAACAAACTCAAATAAAGGTTAGGGTTTGAAAACTTGCCTTGCGTGTAGGCTAAATCGTAAACTTGATTCTCAATATCCTATACACATGTCATTACGACATAATTAGTAACTATATGTACTCAGTACATAATTAAATATCTATTTCATGTATGGCTTGGTTTTTAATCATATAGTCAAGTCACACTTTTAATGCAATAACATAACTCATTAATTGTTTATAATATTCTCACTCTTGGTACTATAACACCACAATATAAAAATCAAATTTTAACAGTCATAACATTGCACCTTATCAACAATTAAAGATTTTGTATAATTAAAACAAACTTTCTGGCCAACACTGCTAACTGGCACTGCGGTGCCCCAGTTTGCACTCGGAATTGCGTTACGGAAAGTCGCTGGCGTTACGGTGTAAGACATAGGCCTGTAATAGGTGCTGTGGCACGAGACCTAGCGTTACGGTGCCAAATTACAGTTCCAGGCAACCAGTTTTCGCGAAGAACACAAACAAAGCTAATTTGGCCTATAACTTAATTTCTAGCAACCAATTTAACACGTATAATTTACATAGACTTTACACAAACATAAATTAAGGTCTCTAACAAATTTTTTACCCATATAAAGAACATAAACATCAAATTTAAAACCTTTGAATTCCCTATTTTATTCAAAAACTCCATTCTTGACATCCTTGACAAAATTAACACCGAAGTCTCAATAATACACCAAATTAACTCATTCAAATTGCATCCTTTTTATATCTTACTGAATTAACATATTCAAGGCTTAATTTACAGATTAGTTCACGAACTAACTACCAATTTTTTTGTTCTTTTACAAGACATATATTTACACATGCACTGTAAATAAATTTTCTTTCTTTCGAATGTGATTAGTACACACAATCTTGTCTAGATGCTAGTTCTAACATCACAATTACACACCAATTCAATAATTCAATTTATACAACAACAATTCATCCAACTTGCATTCACAGAAAACGTAAAACTAGTGAATATAAAACATTCATATATATAATATTAAGGTGTTAGAAGAATACCTTCAATTGCTTGGAAATCCTTACTAAAACACAAAGAATTTCTTTGGAATCATAGAATTCCTCTCTCAAACTCTCGTTATTCTCTATTCTTCTTAGTATCAGTATAAGCCAATTTTTTCACGTAAAACCAACTATGACTTATGCGTAAGAATAAAAACTGATAGCCATTATACGCACACTTAAAATAACAGTTACAAAAACTTAAATGTACGTCAGTTATAAAATATATTTTATTTATTATTTTGATTTATTTTATTTATATTGTTTATTATAATTCAAATTCAAAAATCAAAAGCCATAAGGCTATGTTTGGTAAAACACTTTTAAAAATAAAGACTTAATGTCTTTAAGTCTTGTTTGGGTAAATCCATCTAAAACTACTTTAATTTATTTCAATAAATCCTCTATACTATAGTTTATGGTCCCATATTATTTATTTGAATTTCCATATCCAACCTTAGTTAAATAACTAATTACAACATATTAAATAAATTCTCCACTTAACCAATTACCACAAAATTATAATTTTATTTAATAAATTAACATACCACTTTAATTATTAATTTAAATCAAAACATTATAATAATTCATTTAATCCCTATCAACTCTCTAATTTAATTATTAAATTAAATTAGAATATTATCTCATAATAATTAATTTTCCTAACTCATAAATTATTTCTTTAACAAATAAATAATCAAATCAAATCAAGTTAAACAAATATTTATTCAATAATAAACACATCAATTAAAATATTTATATAATTCAATAAGTATTTGGAATTACAATTTAAAATTCTGGATTGTTACATGATAATACTCCTAAAAATGGACACATTACATAACATGTGACATTTTCACATTTTTCTAAGACTAAACTACATAAGTCATTTTGTAAGAAGACGATTGGTCTCGTTACCCGTTCAAAGTCCAAGAAGGCATTAAGCCTACAACCAAACATGGCTACATCTGGTCAGCCTAATCCTACTCTTGTCTCTCGCAAGAAGTTCGATGGATTAAGCAATCAAATTAAAGAGTTGGTTGTTCTGCTCAAAGAATTACACAAGTCAACTCAGGGTCCACAAATACCCATACATACAGAACCCTTTGAACATGGAGGAATCTAGGGTCCGGATAAAGAAGTTCCAGCACCTTAGGCTCAGTCTGATAAGACCAACAAAACCCTTGAAATCACCCATCTCAAAGAAGATCTAGACAACGGTGATATTTAGAAGAAAGTCCTACAAATGGAAGAGACCATTCGGTCTATCAAAGGGATTGGAACACACAGAAGTGTTTCATATTCAGACCTTTATATATTCCCTGGGGTTCATTATCCGAAAAAATTCAAGACTCCCGATTTTTAAAAATATGATGGATTGGTAGATCCTTACACCCATTTAAAGGTATTCATTGGAGAGCTCGGATCTTATGCCGAGAATAAAAAGCTCAGGATGCATCTATTTCAGAGAAGTCTGACTGGAAAAGCCAGAGCATGTTACACCAGATTAGACAGCTCCAAGATTTATAGCTAGGAGGAGTTAGCCCATGTTTTCCTCAGTCAATACAGCTTCCAAACTCAAATGGCTCCAGACCGGTATCAAATTACCAAGGTCAAGAAACAAGTTAATGAGTCATTTAGAGAGTATGCCCAAAGATAGAGGGGTCTGGCTACTCAAGTTATTCCGTCTATGACCGAGTCTGAAATGGTGATGCCTTTCATACACATTCAAGAAGCTCCCTTGTTTGAGAGGGTTCTAGCTGGCATAGGCAAGCCATTCTCTGAAATGATCAAACATGGAGAAATAGCTGAAATGGGATTGAAGTCTTGGAAGATTCAAGACCTCACCGCAATAAAAGTTATAGCTGAGCACATCAAGTCTGGAACTTATGGAAACAACCCCAAGAGGGTCCATAAGAAGAAAGAGGAGGATGTTTCCTTGATATTGTAAGGACAAAAAGGCAATCAAAACATGCATATTCAGAGGAGAAATTATTCCCCTTTTCAAGCACATTCTTCAAACCCTCCATTGCTGAAAGGTGGAGAAGTCAGACGTAAAAGAGTGTTCACACCCTTAAGGGACTCACTCGAAAACATTCTCAAATTCCTGACAACTTAGAAGAAAATTACTCATCTTCTTCCACCAACCAACCCGAGTGGAAAAGGTTTCAATGTAAGCAAGAAATGTGCTTATCATGCTGGAGCTCCAGGCCATGACACGCAAGATTGTTGGACCCTTAAGCACAAAATCCAGGATTTAATTTACAATGGTGAGATTGTGGTAACTAAGCCCGACCAACCCCATGTCCAAGACAACCCTCTCTGTGACACCCCCAAATCCGGGTACTTCAATTCCACGGGATTTGGTGTTCACTATATAAATATCATCTATCTATCTACCCATAATAAATGCAAACCATGCAATAGATAGAAATAATAATAAATCTCCTCTTATGGGGTTACATCAACTACATAATAAATACAATCCCAGGTTACTCTAACCTTAAACATCTGTGCGGAATCATAAACAATTAAGTCTTAAACAACATCATTAACTTAAGTCTAACCTAAATACATCATCAAATAAAATAACAAGTCTTCAACACTTGCTAACTTTGCCCTTGCCTTTACTAGTGGAAGGTTCGTCAGTTCTTTCGTTCTTAACTACAATGTTATTATTAAGCAAGAGTGAGCACTAATGCCCACAAGTATAATAATGAAATAACAAAGATAATAACATGCGAGTAAATCAAAGACATCCTGAATAAAAGCTCAACTTTTGAATCAAGAATGAATAACAAGAAACAAAAGAATTACGAGGGTCATAAGACCTTGAACTATGTCCTAGGTTATCAAGGGTTATACTTGAAACCTTTAATGATCATAAAGACTATGGACCTTTCTACTGTGACTTAGGGGATCGACCCTTGGTAACATCATCGTGCACTAATATCTTAACGCTTAACGATAAGTAAATCCCTTTGCGGGTTGTTCATCTCGGTTTGACATTCGAGTCCGCACTAAAGGAAGTTTGGTTTGGACAATTCATCGAGGGTTCTAAAATTTAGAACGCTTATCAACTATGGACTAGTCGAATCAATAAGGGTTCGCTAGTCTAATAAAGTTCAATAATAATGATATTCAAATTGAATAATAATCTCGTGAAGTATACAATAGGACAATTATTGTATAACTGAATCATGCTTTGAAAAGATAATCAATCTTTAATATAACATTTGAACATGAATAATAATAATGATAATTTACTCGAGATAATTAATAAACTTGAACAATAATAACAAGTAGGGTTAGAAACTTGCCTCGTAAGTAGGCTAAACGATTACTACTTAGCTTCACCACAAATCCTACACACATACCATATGTATTCACGATATTCATTAGTTACATTTTCACTTAATTATTTAATATAAACTCCACTTTATTTAACAAATCATTACCCTTCTAATTTAATTACTTAATTAAATTAGAATATTTTCATTCTCTTACTATTATTACACTTTAATAAATTATTTCATAATAATTTCCATCGAATATTTAATTTATTCCATAATATCTCAATTAAAATATTTAATTTATTTTATAAATATTTTAATAATAATTTTCATCGAATATTTATTTTATTCCATAATATCTCAATTAAAATATTTAATTTATTTTATAAATATTTTAATAATAATTTTCATCGAATATTTATTTTATTCCATAATATCTCAATTAAAATATTTAATTTATTTTATAAATATTTTAATAATAATTTTCATCGAATATTTATTTTATTCCATAATATCTCAATTAAAATATTTAATTTATTTTATAAATATTTTAATAATAATTTTCATCGAATATTTATTTTATTCCATAATATCTCAATTAAAATATTTAATTTATTTTATAAATATTTTAATAATAATTTTCATC
Source organism: Panax quinquefolius (assembly GCA_020205615.1). NCBI lineage: Eukaryota > Viridiplantae > Streptophyta > Magnoliopsida > Apiales > Araliaceae > Panax > Panax quinquefolius. Next base: position 47,717,781 of record CM035157.1, on the reverse strand, counting down.
GAATATTTATTTTATTTCATAAATATTTCAATTAAAATATTTAATCTATTTTATAAATATTTTAATAATAATTTTCATCAAATATTTATTTATTATTTTATTTTTTTTTTTTTTTTTTTTTTTTTTTATTTATTTTTTATTTAAAAGGTGGTAATTTAGTTTAGTAACGCTCATGAAGCGGGGTTACCTGAGCTCATTTTCTCATTCTGCGATTCGC